>CM035836.1:286478456-287128456 GCA_020510985.1 Pholidichthys leucotaenia | reverse complement strand
GTGCTGCGTTAATAATAAAGAAAATGGTTTGGTGAAGTACTTTCTTGTGAGCAGTAGGTGGCGCTATAATTTTGTCAATCATTTTTATGAAGGAGCGTGTGGGGTGGTACTAAGATCCATTGTAGCAATTATGGGATAAATTGGACAAAGTTTGTCAAAGTTACAGCTGTCTGACATATTGCCAGGAGGGAAACTTTGGTATGTGGCCATGGCAGCGTTTACATGTTAGGTGCATGTTGCAGACCTATATAGAACTACAGAAGAGAGTCACCTGGACTTATTTCCCACATTTCGTGATGCTCGGCCTTTCCCAACCCGCCAAAGTAAAAAACACTATAGAATGTGTGGCAGATATATAGAGTGATAAATAAAGTGCATAGCAGTAATGCACCTGTAGACTGGTTGCTAACTGCCAATCAAATCTAAAAAAAGAAGAGGAAAGTAAAAACCGTATTGAATGGCGAGGAGTGGGTTTCCATGGCAACTGTGATTATTGCAGGACAAAAGTAATTCCACTGAGGATAAGCCAATGTGCATTGAGAAACCTCTGAAAATGCCATGTCATTCTGACAACTGGTGTTTGCACGAAAGTTGAAACAATTTTGTGCAGTACCTCATGTCAGCACTAGGTGGTGCTATGAAAATTTTGTGAATTTTGATATACAGATGTGTTCAGCGTGGAGTTAGTATGCATTATACCAAGTTTGGTCCAAATCAGACAAGGACTGTCTGAGCTGTAACTCTCATGTTTTGCATGGTGAGGAAGCCATTGAAGCATGCTGGTCGCCATGGAAACAGTTCTGTACTATGTGCATGTACTGTCAGTGAGTCCTAGTCATTCCTTCATGTCATTACCTAGGCTCCCTTCTGAGAAGTGACGTTATGGCAAAACCTGTTCCTGGATAGCTATGTCAAACGGAAGAATGATGGGTCATTTTTGCACCTGGTGAGAGAAAAATAAAAAAAATGTCATTTTCAGCATTTCTTCCTTTAATCATTGGATGGTGCTCTAACTTTTAACAGCCCATTGACAGTAAATAGAGAAGAGGGAGAGCAAGTTATGCAGTTTAAGTACCTAAGCTCCTTTCTGAGAAGTGACGTGATTGCAAAATAGCCATGGCAAATGGAAGAATGGTGGGTCATTTTTGCACCTGGTGAGAAAAAAAAAGTTTTCAGCAATTCTCCCTTTAATCACTAGGTGGTGCTATAACTTTTTAAAATTATTTTTATATAGCCACGTTCGGGGCAAAACTAATATCAATCATAAAAAATTGGGTGAAAATCGGACAAAGTTTGTCCAAGTTACAAGTGTCTGTTGTTCTAACCATTAGGTGGCACTATAACTTTTGTTAACTATTTTTATATAGGAGCATTCAGGGTGGGACTAATATCATCATAGAAAATTTGGTGAAAATCGGACAAAGTTTGACCAAGTTACAAGTGTCTGTTGTTCTAACCACTAGGTGGCGCTATAACTTTTGTTAATTATTTTTATATAGGAGCATTCAGGGTGGGGCTAATATCCAACATAGAAAATTTGGTGAAAATCAGACAAAGTTTTTCCCGAGTTACAACTCTCCAATGTTCCATGGCTCACCTTGACCTATGTTCCAGATTTCATGTCTCCAGATCGTTCCCAACCCTCCCAACAAGATCACAAATTGAATGGCGAGGAGGGCGTGTCCATGGTAACAGCAGTGACGCCATGCTAAAGTTGATGTGCAATTATGATCATCCGTGTGGTCTGATCAACCTCAGAAAATTTCACATCATTCTGGCAAGCTGTGCTTGAGTAATAAATAAAACAACTTTCAACAATTCTTCCTTTAACCACTAGGTGGTGCTATAACTTTTTTCAATTTTTTTTATATAGACACGTTTGGGGCAGGACTAATATCCATCATAGAAACTTTGGTGGAAATCAAAAAAGTTTTGCTCAAGTTACAGCTGTCTGATGTTGTAATGGGCGGAGTCAAACTTCCCCATGGTGCCCTGATCACAACTTTGAGCTTTTGCTTGACTTTTATACAACTTTAAATGACTCATGCCTATAGATGCTGCCATGCAGAAATGAACTCAATCAGAGTAGGCCCCTAGGAGGAGTTCGTCCAAATGCGAGGGGTGGTTTTTGGCAACATTGGAGGTGGGGCGGCTTTGAGGCAAGATGGCGGACTTCCTGTTGGCCGTGGGTAAGGGTCACAATTATGTTTTTTGCATGTCTTGAGGTGATGTTCACCTCACCCAAATTTTGTGTCTGTACGGCAAACTTTACGGTTGCCGGTTTCCATTAACCTTGTACAGCCGTGGACAAAATTGTTGGTACCCCTCTGTTAATGAAAGAAAAACCCACAATGGTCACAGAAATAACTTGAATCTGGCAAAAGTGGTAATAAATAAAAATTCTATGAAAATTAACCAATGAAAATCAGACAATGCTTTTGAATTGTGGTTCAACAGAATTACTTTAAAAAGCAAACTCATGAAACAGGCCTGGACAAAAATGATGGTACCCCTAGAAAAGATTGAAAATAATGTGACCATAGGGACATGTTCAACCAAGATGTGTCCTCTAATTAACATCACAGGTGTCTACAAACTTGTAATCAGTCAGTCGGCCTATTTAAAGGATGACAAGTAGTCACTGTGCTGTTTGGTGACATGGTGTGTGCCACACTAAACATGGACCAGGGGAAGCAAAGGAGAGAGTTGTCTCAGGAGATTAGAAAGAAAATTATAGACAAGCATGTTAAAGGTAAAGGCTACAAGACCATCTCCAAGCATCTTGATGTTCCTGTGACTACAGTTGCACATATTATTCAGAAATTTAAGATCCACGGGACTGTAGCCAACGTCCCTGGACATGGCCGCAGGAGGAAACCTGATGAAAAATAGAAGAGACGGATAATATGAATGGTAACAAAAGAGCCCAGAACAACCTCTAAACACATTCATGGTGAACTCCAAGGTCAAGGTACATCAGTGTCAGATCGCACCATCCGTTGTTGTTTGAGCCAAAGTGGACTTCATGGGAGACGACTAAGGAGGACACGACTGTTGAAAACAAATCATAAAAAAGCCAGACTGGAATTTGCCAAACTGCATGTTGACAAGCCACAAAGCTTCTGGGAGAATGTCCTATGGACAGACAAGACAAAACTGGAACTTTCTGGCAAGGCACATCAGCTCTATGTTCACAGACGCAAAAATGAAGCATACCAAGAAAAGAACACTGTCCCTACTGTGAAACATGGAGGAGGTTCTGTTATGTTGTGGGACTGCTTTGCTGCATCTGGCACAGGGTATCTTGAATCTGTGCAGGGTACAAGGAAATCTCAAGACTATCAAGGTATTCTAGAGAGAAATGTGCTGCCCAGTGTCAGACAGCTTGGTCTCAGTCGCAGGTCATGGGTCTTGCAACAGGATAATGACCCAAAACACACAGCTAAAAACACCCAAGAATTGCTAAGAGCGAAACATTGGACTATTCTAAAATGGCCTTCTATGAGCCCTGATCTAAATCCTATTGAGCATCTGTGGAAGTAGCTGAAACATGCCGTCTGGAGAAGGCACCCTTCAAACCTGAGACAACTGGAGCAGTTTGCTCGTGAGGAGTGGGCCAAAATACCTGCTGAGGGGTGCAGAAGTCTCACTGACAGTTACAGAAATGGTTTGATTGCAGTGATTGCCTCAAAAGGTTGTGCAACAAAATATTAAGTTAAGGGTACCATCATTTTTGTCCAGGCCTGTTTCATGAGTTTGTTTTTTAAAATAATTCTTTTGAATCACAATTCAAAAACATTGTCTGATTTTCATTGGTTAATTTTCATAGACTTTTTATTTATTACCACTTTTGTCAGATTCAAGTTATTTCTGTGACCATTGTGGGTTTTTCTTTCATTAACAGAGGGGTACCAACAATTTTGTCCACGTGTGTACATTTGGCCCCCTCACAAAAATTGGGGGTGGGGGGGCACATATTTTTTTCCAATTTATCAAATTTTTCACCAGGTGTGAGATGTGTGTGGGGAAAAAAAATTACATTTTGGTTAACATTTAGAGGGTCAAAGATGCGATCGTGTAGGCGGAAAATAATAATAAATGGAGCGGATACAATAGGGTTCTCGCACACTGACGTCAGTTTCTCGGGCCCTAATTAAGGGGTCACCGACTGAAGTGACCCCTATAGTTTATATTAAAACCTTTCAATAAGGAAATGCAGAGAAGAACTGGGTGAAGTGCAGAGAACAATCTTTACACTGAACAGATTTTGAGAGAGGCTAAAATTGAAGCCTTTGGTCTATCAATAGCTGGCAAACAAATCTCCAACCTTTGCTATGCCGATGACATTGCACTGATAGCGGCACATGACCAGGACCGAGAAGAACTACTGCGAAGAGTCAACAATGCTGGAATAGATAGACACTGAAACCACACAACAGCCCATTGACAGTAAATAGAGAAGAGGTAGAGCAAGTTAAGCAGTTTAAGTACCTAGGCTCCCTTCTGAGAAGTGACGTGATTGCAAAACTAACACCTGTTCCTGGATAGCCATGGCAAATGGATAAATGATGGAGCCCAGATTGCAGGTAGAGATAAGAATTGTGGAAAAAAAACACTGGTATGGTCAGTGATTGTACATATAGATCAGAGACTTGGACCATCAGCAAGTCGGTAGAAGGCAAGGTCAGCTCAGCAGAGATGCGGCTATATAGATGACTGCTTCGAGATGGCTGGCAGGACAGACAAACAGACCAGAGCATGCTAGATGAACTGTTACCAATGATGAAAAGGAGAAAACTGAAGTATTTTGGATACTGCAACTAGGGGTGGGAATCTTTTTAAGGACCTCATGATTCGAGATGATTACAATTCAGGAGGCTGTGATTCGAGTTGATTATGATTCTCGATGCATCTTGATGCATTCTTCTCCTTTTTTTCCTATTTTGATTTTTTTTTACTCCCACTGTGTGACTATCGATGGTCAGCAATGACTAAAATAAATATGTAAATACAGTATTAATTACACAAATGTGTGATGAATTATTTATAATTGGAAAGGAAAAGCTCTTTCATTAAACAAGTGTCAATTATTTAAAATTGGAAATAAATATCTAATTTATTAAATACATGTGTAAGTATTAGGGGTGGGAATCTTTAGGCACCTCAGGATTCGAGTCTATTATGATGCATTTTTTCCCCCCTAAAATGTAAATATTAGAAGAGTTTCTGCACATCCCAAAAGCCAGTTTCAAAAGCTGGGGATCAGACCGTGAAGGCCTCTGCCTTCGCCTGCCACCTGATCCGCACAGCACCAGACCCCCATGGTCCCTCCTGCAGGTGGTGAGACCACTGGAGAGTGGATCCATGTAACTCCTTTGGGCAGAACCCAGCCGGGTCCCATGGGCATGAACCTGTCTACCAGACACTAGCCATCAAGCCCCTCCTCCAGGCCTGGCTCCAGGGCAGGGCCCCGGTAATCCCATACCGGGTGGGGTACACTGAATCCCTTCTTTTTTATTCATCATGGGAGTCTATTGGATCACTCTTAGTCTGGCCCTTCACCCAGGACCCACCCCACTCCATCAACCAATGGAAATGAACTTTTATGGTTTTAACTATCCATTGAGTTTCTCACACATGGTCTGTTGTCTATTTAATGGCAGCCATTTTGTTCAGCTTTATGTGACTCTGAAGAAGACACAGACAGTGTCGAAACGTCAGTCTGTGCATCAAGAAAGGCTATAAATCAGACAGTGTCCTTCAGACTCTTTTTTCTTAATGAGTTTGAAGTCTTTTCCCAACAACACACATATATCTAGCCAACGCTGGCCCACTGTATTCAAGCTATGTTGGGAAAACATCTTATGCAAAGTGTTTGCACATTGGCAAGATGTCTACATGGGATCCTCCATTAGATCGCTGTAGACCGTTTGCCGATGTCCTGTCAACGTGTTGGGAAAGACGCTGGGCGCACGCCGGCATTGCATCAGAAATGATTATCAGCCAACATCTAGAAAACATCTTAAAGATAGTGTCTAGGCTCATCAGCAGGTTTTATTTAGGTCAGACATTTAAAACTGCTTTTAAAGGTGTAAAAATTACGTGTTGTCCTGAATGCCAGTTTGTGATCTCCGGAGGAGGGTACATGCCCGCGGGAGTGCGCAGCAGTACTGTCAGTAATTAGAAAATGTACACACTTAAAATTTACACACCACCTGTCACTATTTTGTCTCTGGGTGAACCTACCAATGTTGACAGTCCCACTGGCTATCCAACGCCGTTTTCCTTTTCGGGCAGGACTGGTAATTTTTGGGCTCCTTCTGTGGTGATGGTCGCATATTCTTCTTTGAAAAGAGCCCGGCCAGGTGGCTGCTGACCGTGTCTCTATTCTCTGGTCATACTGGGCCTCATGATCTCTCTCCCGGTTTTGCAACAGCTCTCTGGCTCTTAACTTTAAACAATTAAAAACAAATTTCCCTTGTCTGTTCTCATACAGATGAAGCACGCTTTTCGTTTGGTGATCTTGCACAACCTTCATTGCTGTCAGACAGATTAGTGGGGACGAAAGCGCATTTATCACTTCTTCATCTTTTAAGGCAGCAATCAAATCCCCCTTGTACCATTATCACAGTACAAGAACACTTTTCCAAAAGCATGTAGACTTTTCAAAATTAATAATAAAGATTATCAATATCCCACAATAAAAAGCTAAACACCACCTTAAAGTCTATCAGAATATTTACATCATACCTTACTATTTTTATTAATTTAAGATGGACCTTTGCAATAATCTTACTATCCAATGTAAAAAATAAAAAAAAAACAATGGTAATAAAAAATAGCTACTTTATTTTGTGTGAAAAGATATATATAAAAAGACAAATACATTTGTTAACGTCATGAAAAAAAAACTGGACAGAATAACATTGAAAATCTCCTATTATGCTCCTTTTCCACATGCTGACATAGCTACCAGATGTGTTATGTCTGACATGTTTGGTCAGAATAGTTCAGGGTTTAATTATTGAAGTACCATTTTACAGAGAAAAGGGGGTCATTTAGTGCACTTTTTTCCCCCACATTTTTAACAGCTCACACATGTCCTAATGACTCAGAACAACACAAGATATTATTGTGATGGATTACTTTTCAGTACAAAATAACTAACGAGTAACGACTGAACTGCACCCACTGCAGGTGAAAGAATACAACTGCTACTCAGTCTGCGCTGTGGTTTGGAAGGGAGATAATGATCTGAAAATTGAGTTTTTGTTTAGATGTTAAATGCTAGTTTTTGGTATCATCAAGAGTGTGTGTGTTCAGCTACTTAACCACACACATGCAGTATGCTGAACATAAATTTCAAGAAGAACTATTCATTAAATCTCCAAATAACATCTTGGCTTCTGGTTAATGCATTCTGACCGATGCCCCATGATGGACACAGTTTTGAAGACCAGCTAACTTAATACAGTTTTTTCAGTCATCCTTTGGTCCTCTTGAGCCAGAGTATGTGTTCACTGTGTTATTGCCAAGATGTTTCCAGGCTAACACAGAATCTCACACCCCGAGGATGCCCGTCCACGCCGAGAGACTAGGCTACCAGCCTGGATGGACAGTCATGTTGTCTCCCTTCCTGCACTCTAGCAGCCTTCCCACACAACTCAGTGTGGAGTCTACTCATCAGAGCCACAGCAGCACCATAGCATGGAGAGAGCTTCAGAGAGACATGTCAGGATGACACCTCTCACCTCTTCATTGCTCGATGAAGATTTGACTCTAGAGCAAGGAGGAGAAGCTCTGTTTACAGATGAGCCTGATTATTCAGACTCATTTCACCATAGTACATCTGCCTTCTCTAGACAGAGGCTTGCACCACAACCTACACATGAAATCCTGGGAACCCTTAATAGGCTGATAGAAGATAATCATTAGATGCAACATCATATGATGGACATGCAGAGGAGACTCAATGCCCGTAATCCCTCTGATAACCCACCTCTGCTGCAAAGGTCAACACACAATCCTCCACAGCCTTTTGTGCCACCTCAGCTATATCTTGAAAGGGATGATGATGACTGGCCACCACCATCCCCTCCTGTCTCAGATGACATCATTTATCAACCACCACCATCTGTACCAGACCCAGTGGTGGAGCTTACCACAGTGATGAGAGACATGTGGTTAGTACAACCTAAGCTCTCACCCTATCAGACAAAGTCACAGCAGAAAGCTCCTCCAATGCAGACTCCAGAGTACTGTACACCATATACACCCCTAACGACTGAGTCGCTGCCCACCAGGTTACTACCCATACATCAAACTGAGACGGTCTATCGTGGCCCTAAGCCCTCCATTCCTACTTTCACCAAAGGAGGCCCAAGAGAGTTTGCCAGACTTAAGGTCGCCTTGAACAATTTGCTGCCCCTTGATGCAACAGAACGCTTCAAGTATCAGATTCTGGTCAATCACCTGAAGCATGAAGATGCACTTTTCATAGCAGACTTTTACACCAATTCACCACAGCCCTACACAGACACAATGGCCAGCCTCACTGAGCACTATGGTCACCCACACCAGCTAGCTCTTAGAAAAATCGTGGACCTGATGGAAGTCCCAAACATAGAACATGGTGACACCAATAGTTTTAAGAGGTTTGCCCTGAGAGTGAGCGCACTGGTGGGAATGTTAGATCAGCTTGGTGAAAGTGGACAGACTGAGCTTCACTGTGGCTCACATGTCATACGATTGTTGTCCAAGCTGCCTCAGGACATGTGTGCAGAATTCAAGAGATTCCTGTACCCCATGCATGTCACCATTCCCAATCTCCTGCGTTTCTCAGATTATCTTAACTATGAACTGAAGATTCAAGAGACTGTGTACAAGTCCCTGTGCGAGGACAGGAGCACGTCTGGAAAGAAACACGAGCGTTGTTATGATGGCAAGAGCCACAAAGGTACCAGTATCCTGCACACCACTGATCAGCAACAGAACACACCAGCAGCAGAGAAACCATCCCCCAGCACCAAGCAGCCAGAGAGGACTCCATACTGCCCCTACTGTGCCAACACCCTGCATTTTCTTGAACAGTGTACAAACTTTGCACAGCCGACCACCGAACAGATAAAATGGGTTAAGACCAACAAGAGATGCTGGTGATGTGGGCACTCACACCAAGCTGCCCAATGCCACCTTAAGGTCACCTGTAAGAAGTGTAAAGGAAAACATCTGCAAGCTCTTCATGAGGTGAACATAAAACCTGCACCAGAAGACACATCCTGCTTGGTTAGCACAATAAATGAGATCTTCTACATAGACAGACACTCTGGTTACAGTCGGGGCCAGCTTAAAGTCAGTAAAGTACTACTGCGTGATGGTGAGAACACATTAGAGACCTATGCCATCCTTGATGATGGATCTGAGAGGACTATGCTCCTCTCTGAGACAGCACAGAAACTGAAACCTATTGGTAAGCCAGAAAATTTGGTCATCAACACCATTTGTCAGGACCTCAGAGTTTTACATGGTGCAACAGTATCCTTCTCCATATCGCCTGTAGACCAGTCACATACGTAAGTCCTTTAAGATTCACAAGGCTTTCACTGCTGATCAGCTTTGCCTAGCTGAACATACATACCCCACAAACGCACTCCGAAGGAAGCATAAACACTTAAGAGGCCTCCCTCTCCAGGCACTTAATAGAGTGCATCCTCTGCTGTTGATTGGATCAGATTACCCACATTTCATTACGCCAGATGAGCCTGTACGTTTACGACCACCGGGGGACCAGCAGCAGTGAAGACGAGGTTAGGCTGGACACTTCAAGGGCCAACTAAGTACATGAAGCAGCAGTCAACCATCCAACAGTGCCCCCCCATCTCCACATTTTCAAGTGCTGCTGAGCTTCTGCAAATGTAGAGAGGTTGTGGCAGCTAGATGTCCTTCCTTACAGGAGTGAGAAACTCATGACACATTCCAGGCAGGATCAAGACGCAGTCCACCTGTTGGAAGAAAAAAACACATGAGTGGAAGTCGATGGTGTCCAACACTATGCCATTCCCCTTCTCAGGGTCAAGAATATGCCCCAGCTCTATGCACCAAAACGGGTTGTTCTTGCCAACCTCTGTAGCACTGAGAGGCACCTACTATGAGACCTTCCAAGAACTGCTGCATACTGTGCAGAAATTGTCAAGCTAGAAAAGGCAGGTTATGCAGTAAAAGTGCCTGAAAAAAAGTCAACAAATCAGCTGAGTCCTGGTTTATTTCCCATCACATGGTCAGCCATAATGGGAGGAGCAGGCTAGTTTTTAACTGTTCCTTTTCATATAATGGAGACAATCTGAATGAACTGTTCTTGCCCGGCCCCACCTTGAGTTCCAGCCTGCTTCATGTATTATTACACTTCAGGGAGCATTCAGTTGCTATCAGCAGTGACATCAACAGCATGTTTCATTAGGTGAGGGTGCTTCCTGAGGATCAGCCACTCCTTCGATTCCTGTGGCAAGATCTGAAGACAGAAGAACCACCCAGCATCTACACATGGCAAGTCCTTCCATTTGGTACCACCTGCAGTCCCTGTTGTGCTACCTCCACACTGCAAAAACATGTATTTGACCACAGGCAGCTAGGTGAAGATGGTTGTGTATGTATAGAGAGATCCTTCTGTGTAGACAACTGCCTGCACAGCCTCTCTTCTGTAAAAGAAGCCTGACATCTAGTTGACAAACTGACATCACTTCTTGCCAAAGGTGAATTTGAATTACACCAGTGGGCCAGCAACACACCACAGGTCATCAGCCACCTGCCCAGAGAGACTCAGTCACAGAGCAGTGAACCGTGGATCAGTGATGCAGGCACTGAACCACAAGAGCTCACCCTTGGACTCTGCTGCATATGCAGTTCTGACACACTGAGGTATAAATACCAGGTGGTGTATCAACCCACACCCACCATGAGAAATAGCTACAGAGTCCTGGCACGACTTTATGACCCCCTAGGTTTCCTTTTCCCCTTCATCCCCCCCCCCCAAGATAATAGAACAACACTTGCGGGCTACACAAAGAGAATGGGATGATCCATCACACCCTGATGATGTGCTACAGCCATGGTTGAAGTGGGAGGAAGAATTGCAGTGTCTCCCAAAGATATTATTGCCTTGCTGCTATGTAAGCCCTCAAATGGACACTTCAAATCTACAGAGACTTGCATATCTTTGCTGATGCATCAGAGAGAACATACTGCATGGGTCAGTGGGCTACCTGCGTTCAGAGAACCCACAGGGTCATGTGGAAGTCTCCTTCCTGGCTGCCAAATCCAGAGTGGCCCCAAAGAAACAATAACACAACATAACAAAAAAAAAAATAAAAAAATGTAAGCTGTCTGTGTTTTTTCAACTGATTTAAGACAATTTGGCACCGCTGAATCCGAAAATGACATCCGTTTCTCTCGATCAGGTCAGGTTTTATCAAATCAAATCAAACTTTATTGTCATATTGCTGTACATACAACTGTAGTGCAGGCAAGATGAAATTGCGTTTCTCTCGGCATCCATATAAATAGAAGCAGCATGATATAAGACACACTCACACATATCTTCACCCCCCCAACCCCACCCCCCATCCATTCACACATCCCTGAGACATACTTGGGAAAAACTAACTAACTATAATATACAAATAATACACATAATGTCCGTAGGTGCAGTAGTGTGTATGAGAGATTCCGGGTCAACTGTTCAGCATCCTGACAGCTTGTGGAAGGAAGCTGTTGATCAGTCTGGTGGTTCTGCCTCTGATGCTCCGGAATCGTTTACCAGATGGCAGAAGTTCAAAGTGTTTATGCAGAGGGTGAGAACGGTCCTTGACAATGTTCAGTGCCCTGCTCCTACAACGGTTCTGAAAGAGTTCTTGGACAGAGGGGAGGGAGACTCCACTTACCCTCTCAGCTCCCTTGACTATCCTCTGCAGGGCTTTTTTGTCTGACATGCTGCAGCTGGAGTACCATGAAGTGCAGTCTCTGCTGAGCCTGCTTACTGATCCCCAAGGAATTCTTGCTCCAGGTCAGGTCCTGCAAGATCTGCACTCCGAGGAACTTGATGTTCTCCACTCTCTCCACTAAATGGCCGCTAATGCTGAGGGGGACGTGTTCAGGCTGTGACCGCCGGAAGTCGATAATCATCTCCTTCGTTTTGTCCATGTTTAGCACCAGATTGTTCTCCCTGCACCAGCCCTCCAGGTCTCTCACTTCTTCCCTGTACATTGATTCCTCATCCCTCTGAATAAGTCCCACCACCGTGGTGTCGTCTGCAAACTTAATAATCTGGTTCCCCTCGTGTCTGGATACACAGTCATGTTTTAGAAGTGTAAACGCAGTGGACTGAGTACGCAGCCTTGAGGGGATCCGGTGTTCAGCGTGACAGAGTTGGAGATGTTGTTTCCAACCCGGACAGACTGAGGTCTCTCAGTCAGGAAATCCAGGATCCAGAGACATGTGGAGGTGTTCAGACCAAGAAGGAGTAATTTCTCCATCAGTCTCTGGGGAATAATGGTGTTGAATGCTGAACTGAAATCAATGTACAGGAGTCTGGCGTAGGTGTCTTTCTGGTCCAGGTGGGTGATGACAGAGTGTAGGGTGGTGACTATAGCATCCTCCATGGAGCGGTTTGAACGATATGCAAACTAGAGCAGGTCGTGTGATGCAGGGAGGCAGGCTGTAATGTGTGGTTTGACAAACATTTCAAAACACTTCATCACAACTGGTGTCAGTGCAACAGGACGATAGTCATTCAAACAGGACACAACTGGTTTCTTTGCCACCGGTACAATGATAGAGGTCTTGAAGCATCTGGGAACAATGGCCTGACTCAGGGAGATGTTATAAATGTCAGTCAGGACATCCGCCAACTTATGTTGAGTTATAAGCAGTTGTACAGCAGTTGTACAGTTGTACTATAGATTGAATAATAGACATTGATAAAGGTAAGTACATGTAAATTGAATATTTCAAGAAATAAAAAAGAATTTTGCATCATATAAAGTGATAATACCCGTACATATAAACAAAAACTTAAGAAAACATGTGACCATAGTTCAAAAAGTTGACCTGATTGAGCAAAACCAATGTGATTTTTGGATTCAGCATATCAAAATTGTCCTAAATCAGCTAAAAAACTTAGACAATAAATTTGGTGTTGACCAGTGTAATCAATGCCTCAACTAGAACTATGTGTTGCCCTGCCAGCTGCACAGTTGGCCACAGTTCTGCAAAGCGAGTTGACTGTGAACATCAGACATTATTTTCTGGTCAGACTCCATAACCATTCTCACATGGCTCTAGTCAGACTCCTGTAGATACAAGGTGTTTGTTGGGAGATGAGTAGCTGAGATCTAGGACTTGACTGACACCAGTACCTGGAGGTACGTGGATTCTGGCAACAACCCAGCTGATGACATCACACAGGGAAAGACCCTGCTTCAGCTGTGTAATAAGGGCAGGTGGAGTCACGGCCCTATCTTTCTTCCGCAACCTCCAGACGTTTGGCCCACACAACCTTTGACCACTGAGAAAGATGATCCCAGTAAAACATGATGCTCTACTTTATGCTGTCTTACTACAATGGCTGAGATTTCCCCGCTGCCAGATTTGAACCAATTTTCCTCCTTTAAAGCTCTGATAAAGGCTGTTGTGCAATCCTGTCATGGGGTGGCTACAGACCAAGCCACTCCCAAAGCTGAAGACGATCAAGACACAGAGACAGAAATCCTTAGATGGGCACAGTAAGACAGCTTTGGGGAGGAATTCAGCCTTCTAAGTTCCGGCAAGCCGGTATCTGTCACTAACAGGTTGCTCACCTTAGCACCAGAGTATGATGATAATATGAGACTTATTTCAGTTGGTGGTAGACTCTGCTGTTGTGACCAGATAGAACCAGATGCCATCCACCCAGTGGTCCTGGACCCTCATCACAAAGTCACTCAGCACATCATTCATGACACAGACTGAGATCTTCATCATTCAGGAGCTGAACGCCTCTTTGCAGAGCTATGTTGCAAATACTGAATCCTGCATGGCCGCAAAGCTATCAGGTGCCACCAATGATCCTACCCTAACTGTCAGAGATGGAGAGTGGTTCAGCTGTACCCCATATGGCAGACCTCCCATCATGCTGACTATGACTGTTTAAACCCCCATTCTTCTCTACAGGCATGAACTGTTTTGGGTCTTTCACGGTCAAAATTAGCCGCCGACATGAAAAAAAGATGGAGCATACTCTTCGAGTGCTTGTCAATAAGAGCAGTTCACTTAGATGTCCTCTCCAGCCTTGGCCAAAACTCCTTTCTGATGGCCCTCTGCCGTTTCATTGCGCAAAGAGGCAAACTCTGACAAAGACTTATCAACATTTATCTATTAATCACTATTAATTTTTTTTATAGTTATTAATATTTTCTGCCACATGATTTTATTTGCTGTTTCCTTTTTAACCATGTTTCCTTTTTAAACTGTTTTTATCCTGTGAGTTTGAACATGTTTTTGAGAGTGTTGAATGTGTTATATTGCTGTAGCCGTGTCTAAGAAGAATTTCTGTCACTGACTGGGACAGACAATAAAGTTATCTATCTATCTATCTATCTATCTGTCTATCTGTCTGTCTGTCTGTCTGTCTCTGACCAGGGCACTAATTTCAAGGGAGGCGCAAAGGACCTTCGGGATGCATATAATGGACTACACCCTACACTTCAACCTGCTTTAGCTGAACTGCAAATTGACTTTAAGTTCAACCCTCCAAATACCCCACATTTTAGAGGTGTCTGGGAAAAGGAAGTGAGATCAGTGAAAGCAGCTCTCTACGCCACCATCCAGAGTCACACTGTCCCCAAAGAAGTATTGAGGACAGTACTCATCGAAGTAGAAGGGATTTTAAATTCTAAACCCCTGGGCTATGTTT
This sequence comes from Pholidichthys leucotaenia, assembly GCA_020510985.1. Lineage (NCBI taxonomy): Eukaryota > Metazoa > Chordata > Actinopteri > Cichliformes > Pholidichthyidae > Pholidichthys > Pholidichthys leucotaenia. The sequence goes on along the minus strand of CM035836.1, from coordinate 287,113,512 downwards.
CAACGGATGTAGCAGATGCTGATCCTGTGACCCCAAATTTGCTCCTCATGGGGCGGTTTGACTCTTCTCTACCACAGGCTGTGTATGCAGAATTTGAACTCCCGAACCGTCACCATTGGAGACATACACAGATACTGGCAGATCAGTTTTGGTTACACTTGATCAGACAGTACCTGCCCACTCTTTAGACCCACTCTAAATGGCATAAAGACCCAGCACAACTGCAATCTAGAACCATCGTCGTGGTGGTGGACCCACAGCTACCCAGAGCCCACTGGCGAATGGGCCATGTCACTGAAGTCATCCCAGGAACAGGTGGAAGAGTCAGAACTGCTGTAGTCAAAGTTAGAGACAGGGTTATACAAGGCCTGTTGCTCGTCTGGTCCCACTGCCTGCTATACGAGATAAAGACACAGTTGGTCCTTAAGGTGACAAATTTGGGGGCGGCTGTGATGGATTACTTTTCAGTGCAAAATAACTGATGCGTAATGACTGAACTGCACCCTCTGCAGGCGGAAGAAGACAACTGCTACTCAGTCGGTGCTGTGGTTTAGAGGGGAGATAACGGTCTGAAAGTTGAGTTTTTGTTTAGATGTTAAATGTTAGTTTTTGGTGTCATCAAGAGTGTGCGTGTGTGTGTGTGTGTGTGTGTGTGTGTGTGTTAAGATACTTAACCACACACATGCAGTATACTGAACATAAACTTCAAGAAGAACTATTCATTAAATCTCCAAATAACATCTTGGCTTCTGGTTAATGCATTCTGACCGATGCCCCGTGGTGGACAAGTTTTGAAGACCAGCTAACTTAATACAGTCCTTTCAGTCATCCTTAACAATTACTGACTGCAAACAGGGGTGTTTATTAGGGTGACTGAAATCGAAAGAAAGTAAGATAAACCAGGCTTCATAAGGAAACTTGCTAGCTCAATGACAGACAGCTAGGTTGGCCAATAATAGAGCAGTGGGCTGGTAACAAGGATGGCACTGGGCGGGGTTTACTATGAAAGTGACATCCTATGGCAAATCCAGAACAATTAATTTTGCTTTTTGGAGTGAAAAATGATATAAAGGCTGCATGTTTTTTTTTTAAGAGAAATTGACATTTTGATATTTTATGTGACCAATACACACCTTTCAGAAGGTTAAAACCTACAAAACCACAATTTTTCAGTCAATGACCCCTTTAAATGCCAGTGATCCCCTGTTCACACCATTGTTGCTCTTTAGTCATTTCCCTCATCATCTGTTTTGTAGGCAATGCCATGTATGAGCTTACCATTAACTTTAGGTTCAGTTGTCAAACTAAGCAAACATTCTAACAAACACTAGTTAAATGCTACAGTTTTAAAGCCCAAAGAAAGCATTATCAGAGACAGGGTGTGTGGTCTAAATGGTCAATAGCATATGACCAGTCCCTGGGGTGTAATAAGCACAGAAATAATCACCCTTATTGTCATTCAACTGTACAACCAATCATGTACAGTAGAACGAGATTGTGTTTTACCTATCTACTGTGTTAATCACACACACCCCAAGTGTAGAATCAGAGGGCCGCTGCCATGCAAGGCGCCGCCCCAAATTTCCCTACTCCATTCCATTATTGCTGAGCACCAAGCTGGACGGCAGGAAGTTCCACTTTTATATGGTCTTCGGCATGACCCGGCCGGGATTTGAACCCCTGCCTCCCAGGTGTGGGGCGGATGCTCTACCAACTGAGCCACCACTCCGGTAAAATAGTCTTGAATGACTGAATGGTTAAGTCTGTTGGCAGTAACTAAGGAGAAGGTGTCCAGTCCAGAGTATAATAAACTACAAATAAGCTAAAACAATGCACATGAATGAAATATATGGTCAAAGGTTGGTAGATGATTTGGCTGGAAAATGGATGTCAAGAAGGAATGGATAGGATACGTCGAGAAAATTGACTTGTTTGAGTTTACAGACCATAAAATGTTACAAGAGCATCACACGAACTACAGTATATGTCATATGTTATCCATAGCCATTATCAATAGTGCAGGACTAGCACAACAACAACAACAACAATTATAAATTCAATAATCAATATACTTGTGATCTGTGATAGTGCTAATAACACTTTAATTGCAATATGCACATCTTTCATACATGTACAAATGTGTGAAATGAAAATGTCCAAGCTTGAAAACTATAAGATATGCTAGCTCGATGAACTACAGTGGTGTGAAAAATTGTTTGCTCCCTTCCGGATTTCTCATTTTTTTGCATGTTTGTCACACTTAAACGTTTCAGATCATCAAACAAATTTAAATATTAGACAAAGATAACACAAGTAAACACAAAACGCAGTTTTTAAATGAAGGTGTTTATTATAAAGGGTAAAAAAAATCCAAACCTGCATGGCCCTGTGTGAAAAAGTGATTGCCCCCTAAACCTAATAACTGGTTGGGCCACCTTTAGCAGCAACAACTGCAATCAAGCATTTGTGATGACTGACAATGAGTCTTACAGTGCTGTGGAGGAATTTTGGCCCACTCATCTTTGCAGAATTGTTGTAATTCAGCCACAATGGAGGGTTTTTGAGCATGAACCACCTTTTTAAAGTCATGCCACAGCATCTTAATCGGATTCAAGTTGGGACTTTGAGTAGACCACTCCAAAGTCTTCATTTTGTTTTTCTTAAGCCATTCAGAGGTGGACTTGCTGGTGTGTTTTGGATCATTGTCCTGCTGCAGAACCCAAGTGCGCTTAAGCTTGAGGTCACGAACAGATGGCTAGACAAAGTCTGAGCCAGTTTCTATGATACCATCAATGTGAAGCTGTAAGCACTTTTCAGAACAAAGCTCATTGCTTCAATGGGAACTGTATACAGGTTTTAAAAAAATAAATTCAAAGACTTATTGGACTGGATAAGATTAAATGGATAGTGTAGTGGATTTATGGGTTTATAGATATTTTATTGTTGGTACAAGTATTAATGTAAATATGAATGTGAGTAGGAATGAAGATTTATTTTCATTACACTCAGATCCTCGTAGGACACCAGTCCAGATAATGGACAATTTTATTAACAATTCTTTATTTGTACCGATTATGAATCAGTCTCAAAAACCCTTGTGAATTTTTGTCAGCTGGTAATCAAGAAGATGGACATGAAATCAAACAATAACCCCATTTGTCTTTCAATGGTTTAATAAGAAATAAGAAAGAATAGGTTAACATATATGGATAACTTTAAAACAGAGAATTCAACATGCATTATGAGCATCTTAGACTGTTATTGAGTTACTGAGTGTAACCTGTCAATCAAATATTTTTGGAACCAAATAAAGAGTAGTTTAATTTGTCAGTATACTGGAAATTGGAAAACCATGAAATGGCATTGGTTAAGAAAGGTGGATGCAATTTTATGAAGAAAGTGATGATTAACTATTTATAAAAACGGAAAATTGGTGTTACTCTAAAAAAGAACGTAAATTGATGAAAGGACAAAATGCATTTTGAAATTCTGATGGGGGTTTGCATGAAATTAAATTTAAAGAACTTATACCAGGAATATTCTGAAGATCCATCCATCTTCTTCCGCTTAATCCTTTTCAGGTCGCGGGGGGGGCTGGAGCCTATCCCAGCATCTTTGGGCGAGAGGCAGGGTACAACCTGGACAGATCGCCAGACCATCGCAGGGCCAACACAGAGAGACAGACAATCATTCACTCTCACAGTCATACCTAAGGACAATTTAGAATCCCCAGTTTGATGCCAATTAACCTAACATGCATGTTTTTGGCATGTGGGAGGAAACTGGAAAAATCCCGGAGTAAACCCACGCAGACATGGGGAGAACATGCAAACTCCACACAGATCACTGTTGGTCGGAGACTGGGATCAAACCCAGGATCCCCCGGCCAAGGGTTAATTGCTGCGCTGCCACAGTGCTAACCACTCCGCCACCACGCTGCCCAAGTTTAAATTAAACAACAGACCATCAGCCAAGCAGAATCATTGTGTCCCTGGTGTCAGCAGGGTCCCCACGTGCCAACCTTGATTCAGCTGAATGTCTGTGGATTCTGTTGATGGAGAGGCTGATTGACAGATTCACCCACAAGGCCGTGCTCCTGAGATCGCAATCTGGCTGTTCTTCAGAAAGCTTGGCGAGGTCTCTTCTTATGCACTGAAAAGGAATTTGTTTATTGTACAAAGTCCCATCAGAAATTAAAACTGGGAAAAGAACACACCACAGATCTGTTTCTTCTGATGCATTGTGGCTGGAATGAGTTGGTTTAAGGTAAAAAAAAAAAAAAAAAAATCAAGCAAAATCTTCTTGCAAGGTAATTTAAAGAAAAAGATTAAAATAAGAAAAAGTGGATTTTAAAGAAAAGAAACAGGATTTTCACAGAGTCTGGAAGACTCTGGGCCTACTTAACACTTTGAGTGTGAGAATTTGCGTGCCCCTAGTGGCAGAGCGTGGCACTGCACCTGCCTTCTTACTCTGGCTTTATCAAAAGTAAGTGAGAAATTTCTGTTTGTTTTTTTTTTTTTAAATGTACTGATTTCTTGTTCATATACTTTGAAGATAGGATGATGAGATACCTCTGTACAAAAAATGGTATCAAAACACTGAACCATTTTTTGTGTAAATACATCCAAAGTCCAGTTTTGACTGAGTTATGGAATTTAAAGAGGTACCACAACATTATGCAAATTAGATGCATAAATTTATTCCTATCTGAAACTTTGGATCATATTTTACATCTTTCTAATTGACAGTAAGTCATTATCTCTTACCACTTTCAAGTTATAGCCTTGGAAATCTGAACTATTTTATTGAAAAAAATATTTACTACTCTTGACCACTAGGGGGTATGTCGCAGTTCTGCACCATACACGTCGGCGGCGGCGGCTCCAGCTCGTGTCCGAGCATAGGGTTGCTCCCGTTCCAGAAATCACTTGTGCTTGTGACAAATGTGGCTCTGTAGCCCGAGCCGGTGATGGAAGAGGTGTGGGCAGAGACCGCAGGGAAGTGACGGTGGAGGCCGCGGCTGCTGCGAGCACTCCTTCCTTCTTCTTCGCTTCTCCTCCTCAAATGCACATCTGTTTCTCTCAAAGGCTATAGTGCCATTGCGGATAGCTTCTCTCCATACCATTCTCTCCTTTGCTAGGTGTTCCCATCTGTGGATGTTGGTTTGGGCCAAGGTGGACTTTAGTTGGTCTTTATAGCGCAGTTTTGGTCTGCCTAGTGGTCTTGTTCCTGAGGTGAGTTTTCGGTAGACGATTTGAGTCCATTCGTTGGACATGGCCTGCCCTGCGGAGACGGTGCTGAATAATGGTAGCTTCAACACTAGGTAGTGCAGTGCGGGCGAGAACTTCGATGTTTGTTACCCGGTCTGTCCATTTGGTTTTAAGGATTTGTCTAAGCTTCAGCTGTTGGAAGTGCTCAAGACGTTTGATTTGGCGACGGTAGAGAGTCCAGGTCTCGCAGGCATAGAGAAGGGTAGACAGAACTACAGCCCTGAAAACCATGATCTTTGTTTTGATAGTCAGTGCGTCGTTGTTGAAGACTCGACGATTAAGACATCCAAAAGCGGAGTGAGCTGCCCTAACGCGATTCTCCACGTCCTGATCGCATGTAGGTGTCTTTGATAGAATGCTTCCTAGATAACAGAAATGATCTGCTTTTTCCAGAGGCTTTTCATCAATAGTGATGATTGTGTCAGGGACCATGCAGCCTGGGGGTGGTTGGATGAGGACTTTGGTCTTGTCAGTATTCACCTCCATTCCAAAACGCTCATAAGCATTATTGTAGAGGTCAGCCGTCCTCTGTAGATCTTCAGCAGTTAAACTTGGGGTAGCGTTGTCATCTGCATACTGCAGCTCATGGACTGTGGTGGTTAACGTTCTTGTTTTTGCTCGGAGTCGACTGAGATTGAAGAGGCCTCCGTCCATGCGATATCATACATCAATGGAAGGGGTGTCTGGTGGGATTTAATTGAGCGTTGCCACCAGGTACAGTGAGAAGCAGGTTGGGGCTAGAGCGCAGCCTTGCTTGAGTCCTCCTGTTATGGGAAAAGGGTCAGAGAGAGCTTTTTGATGGCATACTCTGCCCACCATTCCATCATGAAGTGAGCGGATCAGCATAATGAAGTCATCTGGGCAGCCAAATCTTGCCAAGACTGCCCACATAGCCGGTTGTGGGACCTTATCGAAGGCTTTCTTTAGGTCCCAGAAGATGAGCATAAGTGGCTGTTGCTGTTCTTGACATTTCTCCTGCAGTTGTCGGGCACAGAAGATCATGTCTATTGTCCCGCGAGAAGATCGGAAACCACACTGTGATTCAGGAAGTATTTCTTCTGCGATGACAGGGAGGCGGTTGAGGAGGATGCGTGCAAAGATCTTACTTGCTATGCATAGCAATGAAATGCCACGGTAGTTTTCACAGTTTTCTCAATCTCCCTTTTTGAAGATGGTGATAATATTTGCATCGCGGAAGTCACTAGGGACTGTCTTTGTTTCCCAGGTTTTTAGGATGAGGTTCAGCAGTCGGTTCTTAAATTCCGGGCCACCATGAGTGATTAGTTCTAGTGGGATGTTGTCTGGTCCCGGTGCCTTGCCTGGTTTCATGTGCTTGATGGCTTTGTTCACCTCCTCAGAGGAGGGTGGAAGAGACATCCAGTAGCGAACAGGATGTTGTGGCATTTTACAGAGAAGGTCGTTTGGTGTGCGCGAATGATCATTGAGAAGGCTTTCAAAGTGGGATCTCCATCGGTTTAAAATTCCCTGGATGCCATTGATGACAATGGAGCCATCTGCATCCTTCAGACTGCAGGCAGTTGACCTTGTTGGGCCGAAGATTTCCTTTGTTGCGGCATAAAAGTGGCACATGTCACGTTGGTCTGCAAATCTTTGGATCTCCTCCGATTTCTGTTGCCACCTGTTTCTGTTGTCTTCTTCTGGCTTTCAGAGAGAGCAGACGCTTTTCTCTCCTCTCCTCTCCTTTCCTCCTCCCGAATATTGATTCCCTGCTTGCGATGTCCTGTCTGTGTCTCACTCTACTTCTGCTGAATCGACCCAAATGGAAACTATGGAAATTGGATTGTGGCTTAATGCTATTGACACCGCTTTTCAACAGGAATCGGGCCAGGGGGGAGCCCAAGAATTGGAACCTGCGTGATTCGACTGAAGATTGGCATGATCACAGGATTTTCTGTTTGGCCCTGGAGTTCCTGGTGTATCGAAATTATAGTTGGATGAGCTAATAAAAATGCCCCGGCGTAGCTCCCTCAACAAATTCGTCCAGCTGGGGGGAGCACTGATAGCGGCAAATGGGATTAACATGGAATTTACCATCTGGCATGCATTGAAGAGAGACGGACTCTCTTGGACATGTTACCTATGTTTCGGTAGGTGGATAACATCTGGAGCCGCTGAGTGCTCTTCAGGGAATGATTCTAAAGCCTGTAAATTGTGATTCACAGAATGGCATGAGAGGTGAAATTTTTTGCTCCAAGTGAACTGTGCCTTTCGACCTTGATTCAGCACCCTTGACGACTTCATTCATTCCTCCTGGGAAGATAAGGCTGAAGGGAGTCTGGCTCTTTTAACCCAAACATCGACAAACAATGGCTATTTTTCTGCAGACTGAGCTCTTCAAGGACAGCGTTATCATGTGTCCACAGAACTCTGCCATCTGCATGCACCTGGACATGCTTTGTGTGGAACACGATTATCCGTTGCCAGAGGGTGCCCTCTGCTGTTCACTAGCAATTGACGCATCCACACTGCATCATACTGATCATATGCTGATTACACACACTGTCTCTCTCGTGCTTGCTATTTGTTAATGTGTGATCTATTGTCTGCTAATTGTGCATAGAGGGGTTTTTTCTGTGTAATCCTAATTTGGCTCATTTGAGCTTATATGAGCTTATACGAGCGTTATTCTGATAACTATGTTTTTTCTCTCTGCCTATTGTGTTTTCCCTCACCCTTGCCCTTTTTACCCTCCTGTTCGACTGGCGCCTTCGGGCTGCCGCGGCTATGGGATGCGCTTATAGAGCACGCCCAATGTCAAGTCAAATTTCAATTCTCCTGTATGTATTGCACGTATGGTAGTATTGACAATAAACCTTTTCATTCATTCATTCATTCATTCATTCATCATTGTTCTGAGCAGCACAAATTTCTCTCTGACAGTTTGCAAGTGCTTGTTTATATTTTTGTTTGTTCTGTGTGGATGGCTGGTTTTCAAAAGTGAGCCTTGCCTGACGTTTAGTTTCAACAAAGTTTGTGATGACTTCGTCATTTTCATCAAACCAGTCTTGGGTCTTCTTCTGAGAGAAACCTATTGTCTTTTCTGCAGCGTCAAGCACTGCGTCACAAAGTGTGGTCCAGTTATCTTCCACCTGTAGTGGTTCTGGAAGATCCGTGATGTTCTTTTCTACGGCTTCCTTAAAGTCTTGAGATGTTTGTGGATTGCCTAGTTTTGCACAGTCAAAGCGATGATGAGGAGCGCTTGATGAGGTCCGTTTTGGTGGACGACGGACTTTGATTTGGAGTCGTGAGATAATCAATCTGTGGTCTGTCCAACAGTCATCTGCACCAGGCATGGAGCGAGTGATGTGCACGTCTCTTTTGTCTCTGGCTCTAGTTAGAATGTAGTCAAGGATATGCCAGTGTTTGGATCTTGGGTGTTTCCAGGTTGTTTTTTGACGAGATGGTAGCTGGAAGAGGGAATTGGTGATGACCAGTTCATGTTCAGCACAAAGGCCAAGGAGGAGTTGGCCATTGGAGTTGCAGTTTCCAAGTCCATGATGTCCAAGGACGCCTTTCCAGAGATTGTGATCTCTGCCTACTCTGGCATTAAAGTCGCCCAAGATGACAAGTTTGTCCTGTCTTGGGACACTTTGGATGGTACAGTTAAGCAGGTCGTAAAAGGAGGCTTTTTCATCATCCTCTGAGGTGAGCGTTGGAGCATACACAGATATCAGGGTGAGAAATCTGTTTTGGACAAGAGGGATTCTGACTTTCATCATGCGTTCACTGATGGCCGTAGGGACGAGGTTGTGTTGGTCAACAACTTTTGATCTTATAGCAAAGCCAACTCCGTGAATACATGGTTCTTCAGCACTTTTCCCTTTCCAGAAAATGGTATAGTTTGACCCTGCTTCTACGATGTTACCTTCATCTGGGAATCTTTTCTCACTAAGATCTGCCACGTCAATGTTGAATCGGTCGAGCTCCTTGCAGACGAGTGCTGTTCGGCGTTCTGGTCTTTCTGTGTTGCTTTTGTCGAGAAGTGTGCGAATATTCCAGGCCCCGAGAGTTAGAGGCCTCTTGAGAGAGCGAAGTGTTTTCTTTGATTTTCGACCGCAGAGACAGGAAGTCCGCCAGCCGCGGTGAACTGGCCAGACTGAGATGCCGTGTCCGATGTTTACCCCACCTTTTCTAGGGGTCTCCCAATTAGGGTGGGCTGCGGTGACCCTAAAAAGGCCAGCCCAGTCACAAATCCAGCTGCCGAAGCCCTGCCGTCACGGCTGTTCAGCAGGGAGCGACCATCTTAGATCTGCCGCCAATGTGCAGTTGCGGACTAGGGGCTTCCAGCTTTCCAGGCCTACCCCCGTCACCCGCACTTCCGTCGCCATTGGACTTTGGGAAAGGAACAAGCCATTCGCTGATGAAGTTGTTTAAGGTGCTCGTGATTGCGCAAGGGGCCACGCACACTCACTTGACTGCCAGCCAATTCACTGCAGCTCAAGGGATTGAGACGCGCAGCTTCAGTAGAAGGCAGTTGCAGCGGGCTGCTGGGTGCTTGGTATGTCAAGGCCCACCTTTACCGCCTGCCCGCTAAGCGTTGCACTCGTCCGCCATGTCAAACAGGTGCAGTCTTACTTGACATCATCTGCCTGGCACGCCGTTGGTGGCTTGTACGTAACCCAGTACGGGAGGCTATTGGGTGCTACACCTTGCCCAAGGGTGACCCAGCACAGCAGCAATTAAGAGGTAGTGACATTCTCCTCAGAACCCCAGAACTCCTGGACTGGGGCCTTGCTGCTGGATGTAGTTTAACGTCGTGCCTAGGACACAACGTTAAACGACGTTGTGCACCATACACACTCAAAGGGTTAAAAGATAGAAAAAAATGGAAAAGCAGAAAAGGCTCCTCACAGCTTGACCATTGCCCCAAAAACTGAAACAAAGGAAAGTTTGTTTTAAGATGTGGCAGAATCTCACTGAATTTCATTGAACTTGAGCTGAACCAATTACATGGCATTTTGTTCAACAGAAGTCATAAACTCGACCTAAAAAGGAGATGCAGTGAAGCCTGGAGCTCTACTGGTCAGTTAAAGTCCAGCTATGGTCTCCCAAAGAGCAGCGAGAGGAAGGGGAATAAGCATTTGATATGAGAAGTGAGACCGCCCCCCCCTTAAGACACATGTTGCTGAGTAAAGCATACATTCCTTAAAGTTCAGTGACTAAGATATTCTACTCAATAATAAGGGAACATACAATGTCTCTACATTGTAACTGTAATTAATTTGTGATAGTAAACATGCAACAAATATTTTCTTCCTGAAAATAAGGCAACACATACATTTGGAATTGTCCATCCCAAGAGTTCAACCATGTCTTCAGTAGCGGATACTGATAGCCCTGATTGTAGGCATTTGTTGGAGAATTCCTTTTTGATAGCTTCGCAGAGTCACATGTAGTTTGTCCTGATGTCTGTTGGCTGTCTGTCTATAAATTTTGATACTGACTGGTTAGATGTTAGTTTAATCAAATAGATGCAATCGTCGACCGTACCATCAGGGTACTTACGCAGGTAGTAGTCAATGTCTTGTAAATAGGCTTTGGTATCAGGTGAACCTGTAGGGCCTGGATCAGATTTCTTGAGGTTTTGTGCCATCTTGTCAAGGTCGCGGTCTGAAGGGGCACACACACACTGTCCACGCGATCGTCCGTACTCGAAATGGGAGTCTGGCAATGGAGTGCAGTGGGAGTCCTGGTCTGGTCAGATGTGTTCTCCTTTCGGCCTACCCTACCTGTTCGCAGTTCGTGGCCTTGGTTGGGGAGCAGCCGGAGTTTCTGGACGTCGTGGAAGCGAATGTGGTCTTGCTTCCTTTTGTTGTAGGTATTTGTCTACTTCTTTTAAATCCTTTAGATTTTGATGTGCTTCCTGCAGAAGCAGTTGACATTCCTTGTAGTCAGATTTCATGTTTTCAAGTTGACCTTCAATTTTTCTGAGTTCCTTCTTCGTGTCCTGAAGGGCATCTTCAAGTTCACTGTTCTCTTGGCGAAGGAAGTCATTGTCATGAGTCATCTGTCGCTTTTCTGGTTTTGCCTGGTTTAAATCTCATAACACGTTATCAAGTTGAGCTTGAGTATCGTCATTTTCATCTTGAGATTGTTCCAGTTTCTTCCTTAATGAGCGTTGTTGATTGTTGACTCCTTAGCTCATTCTTGGTGCATAATGCTTTAGCTTCAGCTACTTTTAATCTCACAACTAATACTATCGTGAACTTTCCCAACGCGCAGGGGAGATTCTTTCCTTTTGGTGGGTTTTCTGCGTAATCATCCAAAAGTTCTTCTGTGAGTTGCTTCAGATCATTGGGCTGTGCTTTCTTGACCCGTGTTGTGAAGCTAGACATAAACTCAAAAGTCCCTTCTTCTAATGTTGCTTGAAGGTTATCCATTTCTGTAAATTGGTCGGCTGTTCATGGAACCATCATGTTTTACAGTTGTTTGTTAGCTTAAAAATCAACTTGTTGATTGTGGCTAAATTTGTTAGTCAAGGGTTAACCTTGATTGTTATTTTATATTCGTGGTAGTTATGTTCTTTTAGAACTTGTTCCAACTTACAGGCTTGTAAAAAGGGAGGTAGAATTTTGGAATTGTAGAAATATGAAGATGTGTTAATTTATTTGTTTGTTGAACTGTATTTTGATTTGTAGTTTTAAAATTTGTGTGGATTGACTTTACTTAAATTTTCAAAGCCTAGTATTGAAATTGTCATCAATAACTAGCTTTGGAATTTTTTGTTGAATGTCACTTTAAAGTGATGATTTTATTTACAAAGGGAAACAAAAATGGAAAAGTTTAAATGCTTTAGATATTTAAGGATATGAGCTTTAACTTTTAAAGTTAAGGTTGAGTTTGTCTTTATTTGTTAAAGCCTATTTTCATTTGAAGCTTTAAATGTTTTAATATTTTACAGATTAGGAAACACAACTGAATTGTTTTTGTGTATTTTGCTACCAAGGATTTCTTAGTTAAAGCTAATGGTGATTTACTTGATTATAAAGTTTTTTATTTACAGAATAATCAATGTTTCCAGCTTTTGACTTTTCTCGTTTAAATCCTGGTGAGAAGTAAGGAGTTGGTTAATGTTTTCCTTTTCCTGTGGAGAAAAAACATGAACCAAGAATAGCCCAATGACTTTAGAAAACACTTAGAGCTTTTAGTGTTAAATGATTAATGTGGTTTCCTATTTTGAAAAATTTTGGTAAATATTCAGTGAATCACTAAATCCTTTACCAGCATGCACAGGGTTAACATTTCTTTTAGGTCACTTTTTAATAAACATTGTCATTTATTTGAATCCTTAAGTTGAACTGGGCTTCTGTGGAAGGGATCAAATAATGCAGCTTAAAACACACATAGGGCCTTTTCCACTAGCACGCTTTAGCGCGACACGGGACGGCTCAGCACGCTTTGTACGCTTTTCCACAAGCCCCAACACGGTTTAACAGCTGCGATTCTCAGCCCCGCTCCAGGGCAGGGTACAGCAGTGCTGAGCTGTGCCGTGTTGTGACGTTAACAGACTGGTCGCCGCTGATTGGTCAGGTCATAACCGGCGCTGATGGTCAGGTTGTAACCGCCCCTCTCCTCCTCCTCATCTACCAAATCTTCACGACCTTCTCAATAAAGTTTTTGAAAAAAAAAAAAAAAAGAATCTTCACGACCGCCTTTACTCAGCACACAACCACTGTTGGCGGTTTATTTTCAGTGTATTGCTGTGCTATTTTCATTTATTCTCTATCAAAAATGGCTTTGCGTAATAAGGGTGTTCCATGGACCAATAAGGAGGTGCAGTGTCTGCTCACTGCATTGTCAGACGAACGTATCCAGCGCGAGTTAGACGGAGCCGCCCGGAATGAAAAAATATACCGGGAGGTCTCGACATTGGAGTCCTTTAACGGTGAGTTTTAATTTTTTTTTATTGTGCGTTTTTTCGCAAATATATTTGGTAAGACGCTCAGTTTATTTATGCAATAAAAAAGCTGTTCATTTGTGGATGATGATCGCTGCTTTATTGCAGCAGACTGCGGACTAAAGCTTTTATTTTAATTATTCATGTGAACAATACGCTGAAATAAGCTTATGTATTCTTATTAAAAAAACTATTGTCTTTTCTGTATATCTTGCACTTTCTTGCTGTATTTTATTGTGTGCATTTTCCTTGTAGAATCATCCCACGCGTCCGCTGCGACAGCCCGTACGGATTAATTCAACCGAGCCTTCATGACCCACAGCTGGCAGAGACGGCTTCATTCAACCGAGTCTTCGTGACCCAGTTTGGGAAGCTGGTGTAGAGGCACTCAGTGGTCGGCGTGTATAAAATGTCGATTAACCTTCATGTTGTGTTGCAAAGTTTTTTTTTTCTTTTAATATTTTGTATATAATAAAATGGAATTGTTTTGGAAAGTGTGGTTTGTCTGTTATAACACTTAATTATAAAACAGTATAATTACAGAGAAATTCCATTGCCTAGTCTGATCAAAATGATGCTGATCATCCTGTCAGGGGTCAACCATTATAAAGGTAATGTAATTTTTAACTAGACCAAAAAAGAAATCTTTTTGTAAGCTTTCTGTTCTTTTTATTGAAATATCATAAAAAATTAGCACCAAGTCAAAGTAGGTACAAGTATATGTAAATTGAATGTTCTATCGGCATTCCAAATTCAGAGATTTACAATACTTTAGAAGGAGTGTAGCATCATCTAAACGGAAAATAATAATGCTGTTGTTCCAAACGTTGACCTGAAGGTGAAAAACATGATTTTTTTTAATTCAGTACATCCAAAATGCCCTAGGATGTAAAAAATAATACAATTTGGTGTTGGCCAGTGTGCCACCGTCTCATTATTTAATACGAATAAAAACAAGTTTCAGCTCATTATTTCTAGGTCATTTGGCAGTTAATTCAAAACAAAAGTGACTTGTGTTGTTGCAGCTTAATTATGAGATAAAATTAATTGTGAGATAAAACCACAGAGCGAGCAAGGCAATAATCCTTGGATCCTCCATTTTTTGTCTTGTGTAAATAAGGACTCAGTCGGGTGCGTAACGTCACGGGAGTGTGGCCCCGCCTCGCTGAGAATGTGCCGCCGCCCCGCTTCTAAAACCTCCTAACACAAACCATCACAGCACAAGCACAACACCGTGCTAATGGAGACAGAAGCATTCCGAGCCATACTGAAGTGAATCGAGCCGTACCGAGGTGTGCTGGGCTAGTGGAAAACAGGCTATATATAGCTTCAAAAGTTTGCAATTGTTGCTTAAAATGTGTAAATGTATTTTCTTTTAACTTTAGAGATTAAAATGTGTGGTTAACATAAGTGATTAAATACAAAGTGTTCTTCTGATATTCATTTATATTGGGCCAATGATTCACCAAATGAGAATAAACCTTCAACAGCCAACATGTTTCTTTTTCACTGCTTTTGGCATAGAAACTTTAAATTGGTTTGAAATTTAGGTTATTCTGAATAATATGGATTGTTTTGAAGTTAATTTGGAAGCTCCATTTGGATATAAATCAGCTTAACAGATTAAAAGTTAAAGGATGCTGTTCGTATGGTTGACCACAAGATGGAGGCAGTTCCTTCTGCACTCAAGGAGAAGGTGACACAGTGACGTCGCTGGGAGGCAGTCTATTTGTTTCAGCTCTAAAATGGCGTGACTCATGACTAAAATGGCGTGACTCATCCTGGAGGCTTTCAAAATGGCATCTGCACTGCTTAATCTATGCATGTGCAGCTCCCACAAGCAGAATGGGATGCGCACGTGGCAACTCGGTCACTCGGGATGAATGTGGCCCGCTGACCACACCTTGCTTTTTTTCACACTTCTACTGACTTGTTTCTGCCAGCAACTTTTTAAAAGAATGGAGGATGGCCCCCTTTAAACAGGTTTGTCATGAGCCAAACTCCAGTAACTATTCTAGCAATTCTGCAGATTATTCATGCAAGAATAATCTCACAATTTTAACTTTGTGCTGTTACTTCAAACAATTTCCTCTCAGTAATTTTTATTACTGTTGTCCAGTGTGAAACAATTAATTCCACTGCTTTACACGAGGTTTATAAAAAACCAAAAATGGTTAATTCAATTTACCTCACCAGGAATACTCGCCAACAAGTTGAATTAACAAAAATGGATCGGATTTTGTCGCACTGCTGTCTTTTCAGGCCTTATTTTAATTAATTCAGCGTATGATAATGCTTTTCTGGACTTATAGCATGCTTTAAAAAACAGTCTGTGCAGTGTAGCAGTTTGATTGGGGGCCTACAACCCCTCCCCTCTGTGCTTTTTCACAGTAACAACCTGGCTGAGCGGGGCAAATTCCCTCCTCCCCTCTCTGTGCTTCCACACACAGACACTGCTAGGCTCAGGCAGATAAGGGGGGTTAAACACTGGCTAAGCGGCCAGTTAGATACAGACAGGAAAAAAAAAAGTTTTACCATGCAAAAGATTAGATTTGACTATACCCACACAGCTTGTGAAATTATAATTTCATGTCCATTTCTAGATTTCTAGCAGAGCCTCACACAGCAGCACCATTTAAAAAAAAATAAATGTGGATTTATGGGTTTTATAGGTGTTTTATTGTTGGTACAAGTATTAATGTAAGTATGAATGTGAGTAGGGATGAAAATTTCCTTTCCTTACAAAAACATATCCTCGTAGGGCACCAGTCCAGATAATGGACAATTTTATTAACTCTGAGTGTGACTGTCGCTGAATTGTGACATAAGCCCTAGTGGTCAAGAGTGGTAAATATTTTTGTCAATAAAATAGTTCAGATTTCCAAGGCTATAACTTGAAAGTGGTAAGAGATAATGGCTTACTGTCAATTAGAAAGATGTAAAATATGATCCAAAGTTTCAAATAGGAATAAATTTATGCATCTAATTTGCATAATGTTGCAACAGTTCTTTAACTTCCATAACTCTGTCAAAACTGGACTTTGGAAATATTTACACAAAGAATGGTTCAGTCATTTGACACCGTTTTTTGTACAGAGGTATCTCATCATCTTATATTCAAAGTATATGAACAAGAAATCAGTACATTATTTAAAAAAACAGTAATAAGTCACTTACTAGCGGCTAACGGGACTCACTCGCTGCTGTGGTTGCTGCGTTTTCACCCATCGTGGTCGTTATTTTGCGTCCTGTCAGTCATTTCCACGCTCTACCACATCTACAAAGTCTTATGATTATCCCACATGAATTTCTCTTGTATCCCGCAGCTACTGTTCGTGTACATAGCCATCAAAGGGATGGTGACGATGACCAATCACGGCCATATTACCTTTCTGAGCTAAAAGAAGGGAATAAAGGAAAAGGAAATGAGTTCTTCTTCGGTGTATTATGTGTCATCCATTGAGTCTTCCAACGGATGTCTGCCACCTTCTGAAACTGGCAGATCAATACAAATCATTACAAATCTCCATTGCAGCCGGCAATGTCAGATTGAAATAACAGGCACAGCGCCGCGCTCTGCCACTAGGAGCAAACAAATTCACACACTTGAAGGATTAACAATTCTTCATTTGTACCAATTATGAATCAGCCTAAAAAAAAAACAAAACAACCTTGAGTTCTTGTCTACCGTTAATCAAGAAGATGGGCATGAAATCAAACATCCATCCATCCATCTTCTACCGCTTAATCCTTTACGGGTCGCGGGGGGGCTGGAGCCTATCCCAGCATCTTTGGGCGAGAGGCAGGGTACACCCTGGACAGATCACCAGTCCATCGCAGGGCCAACACAGAGAGACAGACAACCATTCACTCTCACAGTCATACCTAAGGACAATTTAGAATCCCCAGTTTGATGCCAATTAACCTCACCTGCATGTCTTTGGCCTGTGGGAGGAAACCGGAGTACCCGGAGTAAACCCACGCAGACACGGGGAGAACATGCAAACTCCACACAGAAGGGTCACCGATGGTCTGGGGGTGAGATCAAATCCACGATGGTCAAGGGTGGAATCGATCCCATGACCTTCTTGCTGTGCTGCCACTGTGCTAACCACTGCGCCACCGTGCTGCCCTGAAATCAAACAATAGCTCCCATTTGTCTTTCAGTGGTTTAATAAGAAATATCAGAATAGGTTAACATATATCGATAACTTTAAAACAGAGAATTCAACATGTATTATGACCATCATAGACTGTTATTGAGTTACTGAGTGTAACCTGTGAATCAAACATTTTTGGAACCAAATAAAGCATAGTTTAATTTGTCAGTATACTGGAAATTGGAAAACCATAAAATGGCATTGGTTAAGAAAAGTGGATGCAATGTTATGAAGAAAGTGATGATTAACTATTAATAAAAATGGAAAATTGGTGTTACTCTGAAAAAGAACATAAATTAATGAAAGGACAAAATGCATTTTGAAATTCTGATGGGGGGTTTGCAGGAAATTAAGTTTAAAGAACTTATACCAGGAATATTCTGAAGAATTAAGTTTAAATTAAACAACAGACCATCAGCCAAGCAGAATCATTGTGTCCCTGGTGGCAGCAGGGCCCCCACGTGCCAACCTTGATTCAGCTGGATATCCGTGGATTCTGTTGATGGAGAGGCTGATTGACAGATTCTCCCAGAAGGCCGTGCTCCTGATATCGCAATCGGGCTGTTCTTCAGTGAGGTCTCTTCTTATGCACTGAAAAGGAATTTGTTTATTGTACAAAGTCCCATCAGAAATTCAAACTGGGAAAGGAACACGCCACAGATCTGTTTCTTCTGATGTATTGTGGCTGGAATGAGTTGGTTTAAGGTAAAAAAAAAAAAATCAAACAAAATCTTCTTGCAAGGTAATTTAAAGAAAAAGATTAAAATAAGAAAAAGTGGATTTTAAAGAAAAGAAACAGGATTTTCACAGAGTCTGGAAGACTCTGCCCCTCTTGGATCGTCACCTTATTGTGGTGGGGGGTTTGCATGCCCCAGTGATCCCAGGAGCTATGTTGTCCACGGCAATTTGCCTCTGATAGGGTCATCCAAGACAAACTGATCCTGGGTGAAGCGCCAGACTAAGAACGATCCAATGTCATGATAAATTCTAGTTCAAGGATTCAGTGTACCCCGCCCGGTATGGGGTTACCGGGGTCCCACCTTGGAGCCAGGCCTGGGGGAAGGGCTCAATGGCTAGCGTATGGTGGCCGGGTTTCCACCCATGGGACCCGGCCGGGCTCAGCCCGAAGGAATTACATGGGTCCGCCCTCCAGTGGGCTCACCACCTGCAGGAGGGATCATGGGGGTCTGGTGCTATCTGGGTTAGGTGGCGGTCTTGGGATCAGGCCTTGGCGGACTGATCCCAAGCTTTCTAAACTGGCTTTTTGTACGTGGAATGTCACCTCTCTGGTGGGGAAGGAGCCTGAGCTGGTGTACGAGGTTGAGAGATACCGGCTAGATATACTGTAGTCGGCCTCACCTCAACACACAGCTCTGGTTCTGGAACCAGTCTCCTGGAGAGGGGCTGGACCTTGGCCTTTTCTGGAGTTGCCCCGGGCGAGAGGCAATGAGCAGGGGTGGGTATTCTTATATCCCCCCCACCTTGCTGCCTCTATATTGGAGTTTTCCCCGGTGGATGAAAGGGTTGTTTCCCTGCACCGTCGGGTTGGGAAACGGGTCCTGACCATCATTTGTGCCTATGCACCAAGTGACGGTTCAAAGTACCCACCCTTTTTGGAGTCTCTGACTGGGGTGCTGGAGGGTGCTCCTCTTGGAGACTCCATTGTCCTACTGGGGGACTTCAATGCACACGTGGGCAATGACAGTGAAACCTGGAGGGGGGTGATTGGGAGGAACAGCCTGCCCGATCTGAACCCGAGTGGTGTTCAGTTATTGGACTTCTGTGCTAACCACAGTTTGTCCATCATGAACACCATGTTCAAGCATAAGGGTGTCCATATGTGCACCTGGCACCAGGCCACCCTAGGTCACAGGTCGATGATCAATTTTGTTATCGTGTCATCAGACCTGCGACTGTATGTCTTGGACACTCGGGTAAAGAGAGGTGCAGAGCTGTCAACTGATCACCACCTGGTGGTGAGTTGGATCCGATGGCAGGGGAGGATGCCATTCAGACCTGGTAGACCCAAACGTATAGTGAGGGTGTGCTGGGAACGTCTGGCTGAGGCCCCTGTCCGGGAGGTCTTCAACTCCCACCTCTGGAAGAACTTCAACCACATTCCGAGGGAGTCTGGAGACATGAAGTCTGAATAGGCCATGTTCTCCACCTCTATTGTTGAAGCGGCGGCCCAGAGCTATGGCCGCAAGGTGGTCAGTGCATCTTGTGGTGGCAACCCCCGAACCAAGTGGTGGACACCAGTAGTGAGGTGGGCCATTAAGCTGAAGAAGGAGTCCTATCAAGCTTGGTTGGCTTGTGGGACTCCCGAAGCAGCTGAGGTGTACCGACAGGCCAAGCAGAGCGCAGCTAGGGTGGTTGCTGAAGAAAAAACCAGGGTATGGAAGGAGTTCGGTGAGACCATGGAACAAGACTTTCGGTTGGCCTCGAAGAGATTCTGGCAAACTGACCGGAAGCTCAGGAGGGAGAAGCAGCTCCCCGTCCACACTGTGTATAGTGCGGATGGGGCGATGTTGACTTCGACTGGGGATGTCGTCAGGCGGTGGAAGTAATACTTTGAGATGACTGTTGTTGTGAAATGGCGCTATATAAATAAAGTTGAATTGAATTGAATTGAATTGATCTCCTCAATCCCACTGATACATCTTCCATAGAGGAAGCAGGGCTTGTGAATGAGGTGGTTAAAAGTTTCCTTGGTGGCCGGGCCCCGGGGTTGGACGAGATTCGCCCTGAGTACCTAAAAGGCCCTGGATGTTGTAGGGCTGTCATGGTTGACACGCCTCTGCAACATTGCGTGGAGGTTGGGGGCAGTGCCTTTGGCATGGCAAACCGGGGTGGTGGTTCCTCTCTTCACAAAAGGGGACCAGAGGGTGTGCTCCAACTTTAGAGGGATCACACTCCTCAGTCTCCCTGGGAAGGTCTATGCCAAGGTACTGGAGAGGAGAGCCCAGCTGTTGGTCGAACCTCGGATTCAGGAGGAGCAATGTGGTTTTCGTCCTGGCCGTGGCACATTGGACCAGCTCTTTACCCTCTTGAGAATTCTCGAGGGTTCGTGGGAGTTTGCCCAACCAGTTTACATGTGTTTTGTGGACTTGGAGAAGGCATTCAACTGGGTCCCTCGTGGTTTTTTGTGGGGGGTGCTTCGGGAGTATAGGGTATCGGGCTTGTTGTTACGAGCTAGTTGGTCTCTGTACGGCCGTTGTGAGAGTTTGGTTCATATTGTCAACGCTCAGTCGGACTTGTTCCCAGTGAGAGTTGGACTCCGCCAGGGCTGCCCTTTGTCACCGATCGTGTTCATAATTTTTATGGACAGGGTTTCTAGGCGCAGCCAGGGAATGGAGGGTGTCATGGTTGGTGACCACAGGGTTTCATCTCTGTTGTTTGCAGATGATGTTGTCCTGTTGGCTTCATCCAACAAAGACCTACAGTTCTTGCTGGGACGGTTTGCCGCTGAGTGTGAAGCAGCTGGAATGAGAATCAGCAGCTCCAAGTCCAAGTCCATTGTCCTCAGCCGGAAAAAGGTGGATTTTCCTCTTTGGGTTGGGGACAGGCTCCTGCCCCAAGTGGAGGAGTTTAAGTATCTTAGGGTCTTATTCACGAGTGAGGGGAGAATGGAGCGAGAGATTGACAGACGGATCGGAGCAGCATCTCCAGTGATGCGGACGTTGTACTGTTGTTGTGCTGAAGAGGGAGCTGAGTTGTAAGGCAAAGCCGTCGATTTACCAGTCAAGCTACGTTCCTACTCTCACCTATGGTCACAACCTTTGGGTAATGACCGAAAGAATGAGATCGCGGATACAACCAGCTGAAATGAACTTTCTCCAAAGGATTGCTGGACTCACCCTCAGAGATAGGGTGAGGAGCTCAGTTATCCGGGAGATGCTCAGAGTAGAACCGCTGCTCCTCCACATTGAAAGGAGTCAGTTGAGGTAGTATGGGCATCTGATTAGGAAGCCTCGTGGACGCCTCCCACTTGAGGTGTTTCAGGCACGTCCCACTGGGAGGAGATCCTGGGGCAGACCCAGGACTCGGTGGAGAGACAATGTCTCCCAGCTGGTCTGGGAACGCCTTGGTATCCTTTCTGAAGAGCTGGAGCAGGTGGCTGGGGAGACGGAAGTCTGGGCTTCTCTGCTTGAACTGCTGCCTCTGCAACCCGGACCTCTGGAAAAGTAGTAGAAGATGGATGGATGGATGGATGGATGGATGGATGGATGGATGGATGGATGGATGGATGGAAGACCCGGGCCTACTTAAAAGATAGAAAAAAATGGAAAATCAGAAAAGGCTCCTTACAGCTTGACCACTGCCCCAAAAACTGAAACAAAGGAAAGTTTGTTTTTAGGTGTGGCAGAATCTCGCTGAATTTCATTGAACTTGAGCTGAACCAATTACATGGCGTTTTGTTCAACAGAAGTCATAAACTTGACCTAAAAAAGAGATGCAGTGAAGCCTGGAGCTCTGCTGGTCAGTTAACCTCTTGCACTCCGGGATACCGCGGGCGGTCACGTCTCTGCGTCCTAGTGCAACCTCGTGCGTCCTAGTGCGTACTGTGCGTGTCAGTGCGCACTGAAAAAAAAAGCTGCATTTCCGTTCGTCCACTACAGACACAGCCGCGAACAGAAAGACAAAGGAGTGCTTTGATTGGTTTAGATTTGATTGACCTCTCATTCGACTAATAAGAGCCTTGAATTGGGTTTCTGAAACCTTGAAGAACCAATGACTGAAAACCTAGCAAGAAGGACCCGCCTACCAACGACTGCGAATACAACGAGCCAATTGAAGCAGAGAAGTTCGACGATTGAAAGCGTGCGTCTCGTGCGTAAAATCTGTTTTGTGTAAGCTGCTGTGTGTAACGGTAGCGTTCGCCAGTCTTTTTTTATTACTACTGTTCTTATTTGTTTTGAAAAATCGTTCGCCAAAACCGCAATCATGGAAGCGCAAAACCGCAATAATGGAATCATGGTTTGACCGGGTCGCGTGACCAGAACCACGAGTCGTAACAAGCGGACCAGCGTCATGTTCGTCTGACAATGAAGAACAGATGTTCTTTTTCTCCTCTCGGCGCCACACCAGTCGGCTGCCTTTTGCAACAGCGGCTCGATTCCGAGTTTTTTTTCCCTTCCTCTCTCTTTTGATCACTTTTTTTTTTCACCCCACTTATATCACGGACACACAGATCGTCCTAAATGTCTCCTGAGCCGGTGGACGGAGCCACTGTCTATAGCAGGATACGATACAGCAGAGAACAGCTGCTAGCATTCAACCGCCACCCGGTCCCATTGGAAAAACTCGACATACCGAGTGAACTGAGGCGAAAACGCCGCGGCTGCCGGGCTGGAGTAAGGCGGAGGACAAAAAATATAAGGTACAGACCCTCCCTTCCATCTGTTGTCATGGGAAATGTACGGTCGATACTGGGAAAGTTAGATGAGCTAGCGGCTATCTCCCGTTATGATAGCACATACCGGGAGTGCTCTCTCCTTTTGTTTACTGAGACGTGGCTAACTGAACTAGCAGCAGATGCTAACATTGAGCTGGAGGGTTTTCACATGATACGAGCTGACCGAACACCAGACAGTGGCAAGGCTAGGGGCGGTGGAGTGATCATGTATGTTAACAACAACTGGTGCAGACCGGGACATATCACTGTTAAACAACGACACTGCAGCAAAGACATTGAGTTGCTAGCTGTTAGCATGAGGCCTACATATCTCCCGAGAGAACACTCACACGTGATCTGCATTGTTGTTTATGCAAATCCGACGGCGAACGCTGGGACAGCACGTGACGTCATCCATTCAGTAACCAGCAGGCTGCAGACAGAACACCCAGATGCTCTTCTCCTCATCTCAGGCGATTTCAACCATGTTTCACTGTCTCCCATTCTACCCACGTTCACCCAGTATGTCACATGCCACACTAGAGACAATAAAACACTGGATTTATTCTACGCAAACACTAAGGAGGCGTACACCTCATCACAACTACCCCCACTCGGGAGATCGGATCACAACTTGGTTCATCTCCGGCCGGTGTACAAACCCCTAGTGCACAGACAACCTCCGGCCATGCACACTGTGGAGTTATGGTCTGAGGAGACAATGGACACCCTAAAGGGCTGTTTTGAAGCCACCGCCTGGAAGCAGCTCTGCGATCCACATGGTGAGGACATCGATGGCCTCATTCACACCTTCACGGGCTACCTCAGCTTCTGTGTGGACAAATCCGTTCCCACCAAGACCATACGGCGTCACTCAAACAACAAACCCTGGATCAACCCTGAGATAAAAACACTTCTGAGAGAGAAGAAGAGGATCTTCAGGTCGGGGAACAGGGAGATGCTGAAGTCCGTACAGAGGGAGCTGAGGAGAAAGATCAGAGAAGGCAAGGACAGCTTCAGGAAGAAGATGGAGGACAAGCTGCAACAGAGCGACATCAGCGGGGTCTGGAGAAACCTCAAAACCATCTCGGGGCTCCAGAATACCTCCCCCCAGGCCACAGGGGGCAGGGAGTGGGCGAACAACCTGAATCTGTTTTTCAATAGATTTGACCAACCGCCCTCCCCCCTGACTGCACAACAACCACTGCTGCCTCTAAAGAAATCAAGTCCTGCTGCCCACTCCCCACTCTACCAACACCCCCCCACTCCCAACACACAGCCCCCCATCCTGACCCTGACCAGGACCCAGGTGAGGACGGAGCTGAGGAAGATCAAGGCGAGGAAGGCGCCGGGACCGGACGGCATCAGCGCAAAGCTCCTCAAGTCCTGTGCAGACCAGCTGTGTGGGATTGTGACGTATATCTTCAACATGAGCCTGAAACTGGGGAGGGTACCACAGCTGTGGAAAACATCTTGTGTGGTACCTGTACCAAAAACTTCCCACCCCAAAGACCTGAACAGCTACAGACCGGTGGCCTTGACGTCCCACTTGATGAAGACCCTGGAGAGACTGCTCCTTGCTCACCTCCGCCCCCTGGTGGAACCAGCGATGGATCCACTCCAGTTCGCCTACCAGCATGGCATTGGGGTGGAGGATGCGGTGATCTTCCTCCTTCACTGTTCTCTGTCCCACCTGGAGAAGCCCGGGAATATGGTGAGGATCATGTTCTTTGACTTCTCCAGTGCTTTCAACACCATCCAACCGATGATCCTGAAGGACAAGCTGCTGCGCGCAGGGGTGGACCAGCACCTGTCATCATGGATCCTGGACTACCTCACGAACCGGCCTCAGTTTGTGAGAACCCGGGACTGTGTGTCCGACACGATCATCAGTAGCACGGGGGCCCCCCAGGGAACGGTGCTGGCTCCCTTCCTGTTCACTCTTTATACTGCGGACTTCTCACACAACACAACACACTGCCATCTACAGAAGTTCTCTGATGACTCTGCGATCGTTGGCCTCATCTCCAATGGAGATGAAGCTGAGTACAGAGGGCTTATCCAGGACTTCGTGGACTGGTGCCATCGGAACTGCCTCCAGATCAACGCGAGGAAAACTAAGGAGCTGGTGGTGGACTGCCGCAGGCATGGGCAGCCCCTCACAGTACCAGTAAATATACAGGGAACAGACATCGAGATGGTGACATCCTATAAGTACCTGGGTATTCATCTGAACAATAAACTAGACTGGTCACACAATACTGATGCACTCTACAAGAAGGGACAGCGCAGGCTGTTCCTGCTGAGGAGACTCAGGTCTTTTGGTGTACAAGGGGCGCTGCTGAAGTCATTCTATGACACGGTGGTGGCATCAGCCATCACTTTTGGAGTGGTCTGCTGGGGCAGTGGCATTACTGCAGCCGATAGGAAGAGACTGAACAAACTGATTAAGAAAGCTAGCTCTGTCCTGGGGCAGCGCCTTGATCCGATGGAGGAGATAGGAGAGAGAAGGACGGTGGCTAAACTGTCATCTCTGCTGGAGTCCGAGTTCCACCCTATGCAGGACATACTGAATGCACTGAGGAGCTCATTTAGCAGCAGACTACATCATCCCAGGTGCACAACCGAGAGGTTTCGTAGGTCCTTCCTACCAACGGCTGTCAGACTGTACAACCTAAGCAGGGCTGCTCGCAGAGATAGCAAAAAGACGTAACAAACTAATAGTTTTTTGAATGCAAAAGATGCAATAGACTTACACAATGGTCCTCTCCGGCATACAACTAGGAACATACCGGTCGCTATGGAGGGTGAGAATATGTATGGGCACATAATCATACCATGTAGGATAACTAAGTAGACGGTTATGCTGTTTCATTCCATCTAGCAACAATGCTCTGCACTGTGTGTGTTTATATATTTGCATATTTATTCCATCTAGCTACAATGCTCCGTACTGTGGGTGTTTATATATTTATATATCTACATATTATTCCATCTAGCTACATTGCTCCGCACTGTGTGTGTTTATATACTTGCATATTTATTCCACCTAGCTGCAATGCTCCGTACTGTGGGTGTTTATATATTTACATATTTATTCCATCTAGCTACAATGCTCTGCACTGTGTGTTCATATATTCATATATTTATTCCATCCAGCTACAATGCTCTGCACTGTGTGTCTGTGTGTGTGTGTATATATATATATTTTATAGTAATACGTACATATGTTTATTAGCTGCTCTTGCTTGCTTGTTTTTTTTCTTGCCTTCTGATTGTTGCTCTGAGTGTTGCTATCCCTGTGCTGTTGCAATCCTGGAATTTCCCCGTTGTGGGACTAATAAAGGCTTATCTTATCTTATCTTATCTTATGTTCTCCAACGACACTGCTGTTGTGGACAGGTAAGTGTTATAATGTAGAGGATGTTGTCATATCCGGCTCTAGGGAGCCGGGCAATCAGAGCCAGGGACAAGCCAGTGAGTCGAGATGGTTTATTTTGGGTAAGGGATAAGGGATGAGGAGAGCACAGATACTCATGCAGAGGTACACTCACAGGTTGCACAGCGCAGAGGTAAGCAGCTCGTACCGGACGTGGGGGTAGCAAGACGTACATCCTCACAGCGGGATACAAACACAGGAATGCTGCAAGGGGAGTTGAGGCTGACACCAGACGAAGGGGCTTCAGCCTAGCAGTGCTTATGTCGCAGCCCCGAGTCATCGAGGCTGCTCCTATTTATCCTCATTGGCAGCGCCCCAGCTGATGAAGACTAATTGGCCCCAGCCGTCCATAATGCTGCCAGCTGGGGGCCAGCTGAGACGCTGCTCAATGGGAGGCAGGGATGAGGGAAAACATGGGCTCAGTGCCGAGACGGCATCTCAACCCATGGTGACAGAGCCCCTCCCTCAAGGTCGGGCTCCTGAACGACCAGGAACATCCCAGCCCCCCCCCCCCCCCACCTAGGGTGGGAGGAAGGGAGGCGGACCGGAGGGGAAGAAGCCAAGGGAAGGACAACACCAATGGGGCAATGTAGGGTAGCGGGAAAGAAAAACCCAAATACAATACTGACAACAGAACAATTAACCCAGGTACAGATGGGGAGAAGAACTGGGTCAGCACGCCGGTTACATACTACCCAGAGAGTACCAACCATGCGTGACCCAGAGCAAGAAAAAAAAAAAGAACCACCAAAAAGGTACAGGGCAAAAAATGCTGAGTATGGTCAAATAAAGGGAAAACACAATACACAGCACCAATATAAGTACATACACACAGTCACCAAGAAAAGTGAGGGTGACTGGAACAAATGGACAATTACAGAGCATGGTGTTACGGAAAACAAGGCACATGACTCTATAATGAACCAACAGGGCATAAAAAAGAAATACTGAGTGCAGGCAAAGAAAAACCCACACACATGAATATATAAATACCCACAGTCACCTAAAGAAATGAAAGTGACTGGAATGAATGGGCAACTGCAGAGTATGGTCTGAAAGGGAACAAAACATAACTCTACAATGCAAAAACGAGACTAAAAACATGGTACAAAAAATAAAATGCTGGGTACGAGGGAAGGAAAACGCACAGCACTATAAATACACATCCACCAACAGGACAGACATTACACCCAAGTGACCTTAATAACGATAAAAGAAAAAGTGACACCCGAGGTGTATGGCAGGCAGAGTCCAAAAATAGCCGAGATGGCTCCGGAGATCTCCCCGCCCATTGTCCAGCTGGCGAATCAGGGGAAGAGAAATGTTCGGACGGCGAACTCTGGACCCAGATCCCAGGAATCCAGTCCAACGGCTGCCGAACCAGGCCGCCCAAAGGCAAACACAGACCAGTGGGGGGAAACCAGATCGCCGAACCGAAAGTTTTGCGGGTCGGGTCGTCGACCCGCATCACTCAACCACCAGGACCGTTGAGACGGACGAAGGGTCAGAGCGGATCCCGGTGGAAGAGGCTCAGGGGAGAGCCGATGACGAGGGCGGCGGGCCTCAGGGAAACGGCCACCTCCTCACCGGACCTGGACAACACTGGGGCAGCACCCACGTCGGACCCCGATCGGGCCTCAGGCGAACCCACGTTGGACCCCGATTGGGTCTCGGGCGAACCCACGTTGGACACTGCACCAGAACCGACCTCCAACGTTGAACCCGGACCCTCCAGCACCACGAGGAACAGCAACTCCTCGCCGGTGACCCTGGAAGAAGGCTCAGAAGAGAAAACAGAACCGGGATCAGGATCACCGGCAGCGCCAGAACCCGGCGAGACGAGCTCAGACGCAGCGGGCGGCTGCACCCTGCTCGTCTCCCCTGGAGATAGGCTGAAGTGCTCAAAGATAAAAAGAGAGAAAAGAAAGGAGAGCACTCGCCTGATCTCGGGTTCTGACGCCGTCCAGGACTGCGAAGATCCAGGATCCGTCGTCAGGAGGTCGTTGTCAGGCTCCCATCTAGCCGCGTCGGGCCCCGCAGCCAGCACGATGGTCAGCGCAGCTTGAGATCCCTCCAGCTCAGGTAACCCCGCCGACGACCCACTCGGCGTGAAGCCAGAAGAATCTCGTCCCGCTGGACCGAACCGCTCCTCCGTGGAGACCCAGGGACGCTCAGTCGTCAGCGTAGACTCCACGCAGCAGTCAGTCCCCCTCCTCCGTCCGCAATGTAGCTGCGGAACCACAGGCCCTCTCCATATCCCACCACGTTGACCCGGAGCCGGGGACCGCTCGGCGGAGAGAGACACAGAGGATGCGGGATTAGGAAAACAGGTTACAGCAGGTGGGGAGAGTTCAGGGAGCTGCGAACCCTGAACTTCTCCTCCAGGGATGTGACAGAGCAAATCATTAAGCAGGTGTGAAAAAACAATGACTTGCCTGCCCCCTGGAGGTTGAGTATCGCCTGCTGTAGTGGAATCTGCTTCTTCCTCTCCCCGCCCGGCGATAACGGAGGACCCCCCGGGAATTCGTCTGAGGATCGCTCGCGTTGTCTCCAGCAGAGAGCTCACCAGGCCGGGATTCCAGGCACACACAGCGGTCAGGAAGCGCGTCGAGGAGGAGGGGGAAACAGCCGGGGTGAGCCAGCCCGAATGTCCAGGAATGACAGCGGGGGAACGAGGCTCAGGGGACGAGGCTGTAGGATCTCCACACTGACGAGGCGAAGGGATGACAGCTGCGTGGGAGGAACGGTCCTGACGATGACCCAGAACTGGATCCGGACGAGGTTCGTGCAGAGGTGACTCGGCGATGTGATGACGACTACTCCCAGGGGACGAAGCGAGGGGGAAACCCAGGATTCGCCGCTCCAGATCGGAGATCGAGACGAGGAAGGCGTCGAGCACGGGAAAGCTTCGTAGCCCTGAAGTCCTCACCATCAATCTCACTGCCGCCGCCACATGCCTGAAGGTGGTGACAGGAAACACAGTAGAGCTCGCGACAGCCACTCGACCCCGGACATAACTGCTGTCAGCTGCGGCTCCTAGAAGGGAATCCCGAGTGACGTGGCGCAGGTCGGGGGAAGTCCTCTGGTTGGCGCGAACTCCCGGACTGGAATGGCGGCAGGAACGGGACTCCGAAGCGGGGAAAGACGTCGCCCACTTCGACTCCCTGCCGGGATTTCCATCCACCCCGTGGAGCTTCTCTCGCTGTGTACCTGCAACGTCTATCCTGGCACTGTCCTCCAGATGGTACAGAGAGTGAGGGTGACAGTCCAGGAGTTCCTCAGCACGGCCCGGATGCCAGCGTCTCGCGTTGGAGGCGTCGTGCAGGGTGAAGAATGTCCCGTCGACAGCCTCCGAGATGGACCTTAGCTCGTCGCCCTGGCGCCGGAAGTGACTCCTGGGAAACGGCATGCTAGCAGCGCTGACACCCGGACAGAAAGGTACATTTCCACAGCGACTCACGGCCGCCGGCAACTCTTCTGGCTGCGACATACTGTCATATCCGGCTCTAGGGAGCCGGGCAATCAGAGCCAGGGACAAGCCAGTGAGTCGAGATGGTTTATTTTGGGTAAGGGATAAGGGATGAGGAGAGCACAGATACTCATGCAGAGGTACACTCACAGGTTGCACAGCGCAGAGGTAAGCAGCTCGTACCGGACGTGGGGGTAGCAAGACGTACATCCTCACAGCGGGATACAAACACAGGAATGCTGCAAGGGGAGTTGAGGCTGACACCAGACGAAGGGGCTTCAGCCTAGCAGTGCTTATGTCGCAGCCCCGAGTCATCGAGGCTGCTCCTATTTATCCTCATTGGCAGCGCCCCAGCTGATGAAGACTAATTGGCCCCAGCCGTCCATAATGCTGCCAGCTGGGGGCCAGCTGAGACGCTGCTCAATGGGAGGCAGGGATGAGGGAAAACATGGGCTCAGTGCCGAGACGGCATCTCAACCCATGGTGACAGATGTGCTCAAGGATGAGGCTGAGTTATTTCTCAGGTTCAGCTTTATTAACAGAACACATACTCTAACAATCTCCAAGCAAGAAAAGAGACAGATCAATATCACATCACTCTTTTATACTCCGGAACATCGAAACTCAAGTCACATGGTGTCTAAGCAAATATACAGTCACATGGTACTTAATCCCAGTCACACTGTAACCCTTTTGATCTTCCACCATTGTCCCTTAGCCTTCGATGGTCCGGAAATCCCTCCAGGGCATCTCTCTGAGACAAAGGCCAAATCTCACACCTTCTCGATATCTCCTGCAGACTCAGTCCTTTTGTCCCTCGAGACGTGAAGCACACAATAAACATACAGCAATACATTTGTGGAAAATATGTACCCAACATATGTGCCACATGACCCCCCCCCCCAAACGTCTAATATGGGACAAACATAATCAGAGATGCATGACATAAAAACATTACCACATATCAAATATCAATCCACCAGTTGCCTAGGTCTAAACCTCCTGCCATATCTGCTGTAAGCTGGCCTTGCTGCTTCTGCAGTGTCTTCCTGCACCTGTGGATTAGAACTGTTAGCCAATCTCTGTGGGGGTTCTGGAGAAGGCCTTCTCGGAGGTCTGCCGTGACGGGGGGCCCTCGCCAACTGCACTTGTTCATCCGCCAAAACAAAAGCAGATTTGAGTCTGTTTTTACAAATCAACTCCTTCCTGTCTCCCAAATCTAGCAAAAAATGCTTCACTCCTGTTTCCAGCACTCTGAAAGGTCCATCATAAGGTGGCCGCAAATTTGGGCGATGAGCATCATGTCTAACAAAAACAAACTCCGCATTTTTTAAAGCCTTCGGCACAAAAACGCATGGGAAACTGATGAACCGGGCCAGGAAGCGTGTTTGATCCTGTGTCGCTCTGCAACAGCTGAACGGGGGGGCAATTTGGCGCAGGATTGTCGGGGAGAAATTCACCGGGTAAACGGAGAGGTTGTGCAAAAACTAACTCAGCTGGAGAGGCCTGCAAATCCTCCTTAGGTGCAGAACGCAACCCCAATAAAACCCATGGAAGTTTGTCAACCCAATTTGTATCCGTAAGCAACGCTCTGAGGGCTGCTTTCAATGACCTATGAAAACGTTCGTATAAACCGTTAGCCTGGGGGTTATACGCGGTAGTGCGGTGGATCTTCACCCCTAGGCTGCAGGCCATCGATGACCAGAGTTCGGAAATAAATTGAGGACCTCTGTCGGACGTTATGTCCGACGGAACTCCAAAACGCGCAACCCAAGCTGTTAAAAACGCGCGCGTAACTTCCTCCGCTGTGGTTGATGCCAGAGGAACCGCTTCTGGCCAACGCGTGGTGCGGTCCACCATCGTCAAAAGCTGTGTGTACCCCTGTGACAACGGAAGGGGGCCCACCAAGTCGACATGCACATGATCAAAGCGCTTAGCCGGGATGTGAAAAGGCTCTAAAGGAGCTCTAGTGTGCTTGTGTATTTTGGCTCGCTGACACGCTACGCAAGCTGCCGCCCATTCCTTGACCTGTTTGCGCAACACCGGCCAAACAAATTTCTCCCCCACCATCTTGATCAATGCGTGCACCCCCGGGTGCGCCAGGGAATGGACCAAGTAAAAAACGCGGCGGCGCCACGCAGCCGGTACCACGGGACGCAGCCGTCCCGTGGAGACATCACAGATTAGGGGGGGCATACCAACTTGCTGCACCCTGTGCTCCAGCCTTAACCCTGTTGGTCCAGACTGGAGCGCGCGCACATCCGCATCGCTAACCTGCTCCGCGGCCATGGCTGCATAATCTAAACCTACGCGGACCGGGGCTGCGTGCGCTTCCGCGCCGCTACCCTGGCCCGCGGCCACGGCTGCCGAGTCTGCCCCCACGGGGCCTGGTGCTGCCACAGCACGCGAGAGACAGTCTGCCACTACATTATGTTTGCCTGCGACATGCTGGATATCGGTGGTGAACTCCGATATCGCGGCCAGCTGTCTTTGCTGCCGGCCCGACCAAGGTTCAGAAATCTTGGCCATCGCAAATGTTAGCGGCTTGTGGTCCACAAACGCAGTGAAATGGCACCCTTCCAGCCAGAACTGGAAATGGCGGATGGCCAAGTGTAGGGCCAACAGCTCCCTGTCGAACGCGCTGTATTTTCGCTCGCTATCGCGCAAGGTTTTGTTGAAAAATGCGAGCGGCTGCCAGGTCCCTGCTACAAACTGTTCAACAACCGCCCCCACCGCTAAATCGGAAGCGTCAGTGGTGAGCGCCATGCGGGCCGTTGGGACTTGGTGTGCCAACAAAACCGCGTTTGCCAGGGCTGATTTGACTTGGGAGAATGCGTGCTCCCGCTCCGGAGACCATTCGATTTTATTTGTGGGTTTTTGCTTCTTTAGTGCAGCATACAATGGTTGCATGAGCTGCGCTGCGCTTGGGAGGAAACGGTTATAAAAATTAACCATTCCCAAAAACTCCTGTAACGCTTTGACCATTTGAGGTCGGGGAAAATCTGTTATTGCGCGTACTTTATCGGGCAGAGGGACCGCTCCTTCTGGCGAAACGCGATGCCCCAAAAAAATCAATTTGCACCACCCCAAACTGGCACTTCGCTGGGTTAATTATTAACCCGTGCTCTGCCAGCCTCCAAAAAACCTCTGTGAGGTGGCTTTTGTGTTCATCTTTGGACATGCTGGCTACCAAAATGTCATCCAAGTAGACGAACATGAAAGGGAGGTCGCGTAGAACCGCGTCCATCATACGCTGGAACGTCTGCGAGGCCCCCTTGAGTCCAAAAGGCATGCGCAAAAACTCAAAAAGCCCGAAAGGAGTTATTACCGTTGTTTTGGGTATATCCTGAGCGCGCACTGGGACCTGATGGTAACCACGCACCAAGTCTATTTTAGAAAAAATGCGCTCCCCCGCCAAATGAACCGAAAAATCTTGGATGTGCGGAATCGGGTAGCGGTCGTGCGCTGAGGCATTATTCAACCTGCGGAAATCACCGCAAGGTCGCCACGAACCATCAGCCTTTGGGACCATGTGTAGCGGTGAAGCCCAGGGGCTTTTAGAACGTCTAATGATGCCCAGTTTTTCCAAGTTGGCGAACTCCTCGCGTGCTATGGCCAGTTTAGCTGAGTCCAAGCGCCGAGCTTTTGCAAAAACGGGCGGCCCGGTGGTAGTGATAAAATGTTCCACCCCATGTTTAGCCACTGTCACCGAAAATGTTGGGACTGTGAGTGCTGGGAACTGAGTGAGTAGTGCGTGGAACTTACCACCTGCAGCCGTGACGTTGGCCTGTGCAGTCGGCGGGGCCACCAGGGCTGTGCATGAAATAGAGTGAAAAGACAGTGCATTAACCAGACGTCTATTAGCAAGATCAACCAATAAACCATGTGAGCACAGAAAATCAGCACCTAACATGTTGAAACTGACTGCCGCTATGACGAAAGTCCACTCGAATGTTCGGCCGTGTAGAGACAGAAGCAGAGTCTTCTCCCCGAAGGTCTTAATCGCTGAGCCGTTCGCTGCCGACACCAGGGGACCACTGGAAGGCGCCAGCCGGTCAGCGTCGCAAGGTGTGATGAAACTCAGCTGGGAGCCTGTGTCCACAAGGAAATGCCTCCCTGATCGCACGTCCCTCAGGTAGAGCAGCTTGTTCTTTTCACCGAGAGCCGCAGCTGCTACCGACTCCCGGTCTTGGCGTTTCCCGAGCGCTTGAACTGGCACGGTGGAATGCACTTGCGTGCCCTCTCGGCGAAATGGCGATGGTAAAAGCAAAGGACGTCACCCGCTCCGCGTCTCCTGGCCTCTGCCGCTGCTGTCGTCAGCAAGTCTGGTGCTGCAGCTTCTGGCCCCCTGCCATCTCCGGGTGTTGCGCTCAGCTCCGCTGCTGCGGTCGTGGCCGTGTGTCGCCTATGGGCGTCGACGAGTCGCTGCGCCTCCTGGCCCAGCTCGTGGTAATCTCGGTGGGCCAGCAGCTGTGAACTGGCCAGGGTAACTCTCACCGCTGACGGTAGTGTCCTGAGGAAAAGGTGGGCGAAGATAAAGCCATCATCTTTGGAGTCTCTCAAACTCAGCATCTTCGCTATCAGGTCTGCAGGTCTCTCGACCTCGCCCTCAGTCAATGCCAGGAGCTTCTCTGCTCGCTCTCCCAGCGAGGGGGTGAAAGCACGGATGAGAGCAGCTTTCAATGCGCCATACTTGTCGTCGTCTGGCGGGTGGTTAATCAGGCTCTCCACCCGCTGGGCTGTGTGGCTGTCCAGCTTTGCAACCACATGGTAGAATTTCGTGGCGTCCGCCGAAATTCCCCGAAGATGGAACTGTGCCTCGACTGTGTTAATCCAGGAGCACGGGCTATGCTGCCAGAAATCAGGTAGCTGGACTGTGGTAGCTGCATTAGCCTGGCTGGCTC
The DNA here is from genome assembly GCA_020510985.1 of Pholidichthys leucotaenia. Classification (NCBI taxonomy): domain Eukaryota; kingdom Metazoa; phylum Chordata; class Actinopteri; order Cichliformes; family Pholidichthyidae; genus Pholidichthys; species Pholidichthys leucotaenia. The sequence continues at coordinate 287,078,957 of CM035836.1, read as the reverse complement.
CTGATGAGTCTGGTGCAGGAGAATCGTCACCGGCCATAATCCATCTTAGGGTCACCAGTGTAGAGGATGTGCTCAAGGATGAGGCTGAGTTATTTCTCAGGTTCAGCTTTATTAACAGAACACATACTCTAACAATCTCCAAGCAAGAAAAGAGACAGATCAATATCACATCACTCTTTTATACTCCGGAACATCGAAACTCAAGTCACATGGTGTCTAAGCAAATATACAGTCACATGGTACTTAATCCCAGTCACACTGTAACCCTTTTGATCTTCCACCATTGTCCCTTAGCCTTCGATGGTCCGGAAATCCCTCCAGGGCATCTCTCTGAGACAAAGGCCAAATCTCACACCTTCTCGATATCTCCTGCAGACTCAGTCCTTTTGTCCCTCGAGACGTGAAGCACACAATAAACATACAGCAATACATTTGTGGAAAATATGTACCCAACATATGTGCCACAATAAGCTAAATTATTCTTTATCACTGAAAATAGTAATAAAAATGACTTTTGACCGATCGGTAATTACAACTGTTCGTCATTGCCACATGGCGGACCGTTGACGGACCTTTTTTTTGCTCGCCGCGCTCCTCTGTAGCGGGGGGGTGGGTGGGGGGGTTGTTATCCTCTACATTGCAGATATTTTAGTATAATTTTTATTGCAGTGTAGGTTATTTTTTTCTTGTAAAAAAAGGCCACACATTTTTTACGTGGCATGCTTCTTTGTGTGTGGGGGGCTTGTTTGTTCATTCATTCATTCATGAATGAATAAACAACCCCCCCACCCACACACACACAGCCCTGAGTGTCACCTTTCATTAGAGCCCAAGATGAAGCTTCTTTGTTGAATCATTCAAAAGTTATAGACGTTTTTCCAAACTGTGCCATTTGGCACAATTTGGCACAGTTCAAAAAGGCCTGGGAACAACCTGAGAAAACAGCTGTGTAATATATTCATTTTTTGTGGTATTGTTACAAAATTTTTACCTCAGCTGGATAACACTTGGTTCTACATTTCTGTTGCATTTTCCAGCCAGTATCTGACAGCTGTGTGTTATTTGCAAGCATTTGTATCTAAAAAAAAACACCCAGGCAAACTTTATTTTCTTCAAGTTCAGTATGTTTAGATGATTGTTACTCAGTGGCAGGAGCACTTAGAGAGATTATGACTGTTTTGCCAAAAAATTCAAAGTGTTTTCTTTTAAATGAGACCAACCCCATGAAGATGCTGCAAAAGGGTTGAAGAACAGCTTTTGATTTACTTTGGGTACGTTATTTTTAGGCGTTTTTAGGGAAATTGACCAGAGTGCAAGGGGTTAAAATCCAGCTATGGTCTCCCAAAGAGCAGTGAGAGGAGGGGGAAGAGGCATTTGATATGAGAAGTAAGACCCCCCTTAAGACACATGTTGCTGAGTAAAGCATAAATCCCTTAAACTTCAGTGACTAAGATATTCTACTCAATAATAAGGGAACATACAATGTCTCTACATTGTAACTGTAATTAATTTATGATAGTAAGCATGCAACAAATAATTTCTTCCTGAAAATAAGCAACACATATATCAATAAAAGCATTTGAAATTGTCCATCCCAGGCGTTCGACCATTTTTTCAGTAGTGGAAACTCTCTTGAGAGAAAGAATATGAATTAATTTATTTGTCCATAATGCATAAATTCTACTGCAAAGACAAAAAAAAAAAAAATCCAGATTCATCTACCAGATGGCACTGTGAAACTGTCTGGTTGTTTAATGTAGAATCTTGACTCCCACGTCTGGATTATATCAACCATGAACCTGTTGATTGAAACATTCCTTTGCCAAAGAGCAGAAAAGGGAGAATGACTAAGTCCTGGAGAAGGGATTAACTTCCACTTTATGGCCAATGGGTAGTGTTACAGCTCTGGTCCTTAACTGAGAGAAGCAGTTCATGACCAGACTTTTGAGTTGAAACAATTTTTCTTCATCAAAGAATGATTTTATAGATTGGAACTCAAGGTCAACGCTATGCATGCACAACAATAACAATCTCCCACATTTATTTTTCCTCTTTTTTTCCCTTTTTTCTTCAGTAGTGTTTGGAATTAACCCTATTTTTATATATATTATCCACCTAGGATTTTCACTATGCACTCCCTTTTATAATTAGTATTAAATCTTATTCTCTCTTCTACCCAGATTAAAGTTGAACCTCTTCACTCTCCAGCTGATTGGGGTTGCCTCTCTGTATGCCTCACTGCTTCAAACCCGCTATTGAGCAGGTGTGGGAGAACTTTGTTTGCCATGCATGGTCTTTGTGAGCTGCGGCTCTCTTTAAGCCAGAGGGATACTAAGGTCCCCAAAATTGTAGGGAAAAATTTCCTTTAATGTTAACTTGGAAGCTCAATTTGGAGATAAATATATGAAAGAATGCAATTCTTATAGTTGGACACAAGATGGAGGCAGTTCCTTCTGCACTCAAGGAGGAGGAGACACAGTGACGTCGCTTGAAGGCGGTCTAGCTGCCATAGCTCCAAGATAGCGCCCAGGATTGACTCACCCTGGTGACTTTCAAAATGGCGTTTGTACTGCTTAATCAGCACATGCGCAGTTCTCATGCAACGAAATGCCACGTGGCCATTTTGGTCATGCGCAAATGCGAACACGCATCGTGGCCGCAAAGTCTTTTGACCAAAAACCACGCCTTATTTTTTCAAAGAAACTGGAAGAGCAGTCTCCTTAAATTCAGTTTTATTCATTCAAAAATAATCTTAAACTTTAACTTCATGCTCAATTCAACGCTGTTATCTCAAACAATTTCATCTCAGTAACTTTTATCCATGCTTTAAACACAATCTCTCAGCTCAGCTCAGGCGAGTGGGTGAATTTCCCCCTCCTCTTTGTGAACAAGAACACACACAGATTCGTCCCCATTTCCTGCATGGAGGAAAGTGCATTGTTTTAAATTGCTTACACACACACTCTCTCTCTCTCTCTCTCTCTCTCTCTCTCTCTCTCTCTCTCTCTCTCTCTCTCGTGCGCATGCGTGGGCGTTTGTGGGAGCAGGGGTGTGGAGTGGTGTCGAGTGAGTACTTTAAACTTTGTATTTTCTAACTTTTTCTCTATCTTGTGTGTTTGAGGTGTGTGTGTTTAATATAGTGGGTTGAGTGTGTGTGTGCTGGGGTGTGAGTGTTGGAGTGAGTGTGTCGGGGAACGGTAGCTTCTGCTGCCGGTTTTTCCCGGCCGGCATCATGCCGGTGATTGATGGTGGTGTGGAGTTTGAGCGCTTAACCCGGCGTCATGGTGTGAGAATCCTCCCGACAGTTCCCTGTTCTGTGGAGGAGGCCAGCCTCGCTGTAGGACAGGTGGTTGGGCATGGCAGCATAAAATCAGCATCGAGGATGAACAGCGCAATTGTGATCTTTCTGGATTTGACTGAAAAAGCTGATCAGGTGGTGGCACAGGGAGTGGTCATAGGTGACACTTTTACTCCCGTTTTACCGCTGGCGAATCCGTCTAGGAGGATCACCATCTCAAACGCTCCTCCTTTCGTTAAAAATGATCAGCTGATTAGAGAGTTGTCCCGTTTTGGCCAGGTTGTGTCCCCTATCAGAATGGTCTCTCTGGGTAGTAAATCACCCCTGCTGAAGCATGTTGTACGTCATAGGAGGCAGTGTTTCATGGTGTTGAAAGACAGCTCTGCTGAACTGAACGCGTCTTTTAATTTCAGGATTGACGGCTTTAGCTACTTGGTGCTTGCAACATCTGAAACCATGAAGTGTTTTGCGTGTGGCACAGAAGGCCATCTTATTAGGTCATGTCCTGAAAAGGCGAACACAAAGAGCACTGGCGGTAAGAAAGGTGACGAATTTCTGTCTGGCGGCAGCTCTGATCATTGTGACGAGCCTGTCGCCCGGGGTAAACAGGTGGAGGGTGTAAGTAAAAGTGCAGTTAAACGAAGGAACGTGAATGAACAGACTTTGCAGGCGGGGGAGGAGCGGTTTGAGGCTGTAGCGGACACACAGAGCAAACACTGCATGACAAACGTTGCGTTTCATGAAGAAATGCAAGAATGTAGTTTTGTTGAAGAGGATCCTTTTAAAGCTGCACAAAAAAGGAAAAGTGCGGAAAACTTGCAGAGCTCTGCTAAATCTAGTAGGGTTGGGAATTTAGATTTACTGAATGAGAGCGCTTCTGACGAAAGTGGAGATGAGTCTGAACTGATGCATCTGAACTGATGCAGACGCAGGAGGAGCAAAGCTCCTATTGTTTTACTAAAATTAGGCAATTTCTCCAGGTGACTAAGGGGAGCAGAGCTGTGAAAGTGGAAAATTACTTTCCAGATCTGGAGTTATTCGTGGCATCAGCTCGCAAATTTATGAAACTGAATGATGGGAATGAGACTTTCACTGATCAGGAAATTTATCGTTTAAAGAAACTGGTTGCTAAACTGAAATTGCAAATTACTAACAGTCATGTTGACTCTTAGTTTGTTTCTTCCCTTTTATGCTATGTGTGTGTTTTTTTACTGTACCCTATTTTTATCCTTTTTAATGCCCCACCTTAGAATTGGCACTCTCAATATTAATGGGGCCAGGGATGATGTAAAAAGGGCCTCTTTATACAAGCTTTTTAATTTAAAGAAACTTGACGTGCTGATGGTCCAGGAGACTCACAGCACTGTGGACATTGAGAGCCATTGGAGAAAAGAGTGGGATGGCTGCATTTTTTTTTTTTTTTTTTTTTTTTTAGCCACAAATCCAGTAGCAGTGGGGGGGTGGCTGTACTTTTCTCTAGGGGTTGTGTGCCTGTCTCTTATGAGGTAGAAGAGGTGGTGAGAGGTCATTTCCTCTTATTAAAGGTACAGTTTGAAAACGTGAACTTCGTTTTTATAAACGTGTATGTGCCAACACAGAGAGCAGAGAGGATCAGGGTCTTTGACGTGCTTTCGGATACGGTTAAGTCCTGTGATCCAAATAGTTTTTTATTTCTGGGGGGTGATTTTAACTGTACATTAAACCACAGACTAGACAGGAACCATCAGGAGCCTCACCCTGCTTCTGCCAATAGGCTGAGAGAACTGGTGAAAACACATGAAATGGTCGATGTGTGGAGATCACATCATGGGGACCAGAGGCAGTACACCTGGAGCCATGTCAAAGATAACCTTTTATCTATGGCTAGGTTAGACCGTTTTTATGGTTTTAAACATCAAATGAGTGTTTTTAAAAATAGTTGTATCTGTCCTGTTGGTTTCACTGATCACTGCCTGCTGTTTTGTTCTGTGTTTATTGAAAATGTAAAGTGTAAGAGTGCTTTTTGGCATTTTAACAATACACTTTTAAATGATGTGTTTTTTAAAGAGGTTTTTCATGATGTTTGGAAGTCACACAGGGAACAAAAACCCTCTTTTAGTTCTCTCCAATTGTGGTGGGATTTTGGTAAGGCCCAGATAAAACAACTCTGCCAACAGTACACTCAAAATGTCACTCGTAGCTTGACCCAATCCTTGAAAGTTCTGGAGACTGAGGTGGTAGAACTAGAGGAGTTGCTCAGTTCTACAGGAAAACAGGAGCACTTAGAGGCTCTCAAGTCAAAAAGGTCAGCCTTGGCTAGCTTGCTAGGGGTCACCGCACAGGGTGCTCTGGTCCGCTCACGCTACATGGATGTAGCTCTGATGGACTCGCCCTCCCAGTACTTTTTTGGACTGGAGGGGAAAAATGGACAGAGAAAGCTCATTCACTCCTTGTTGGGCGATGACGGGAGAACAATCTCCACAGCAGCAGAGATCAGGAAACACGCTGCTAGCTTTTACAGTGAATTGTTTAGAGCAGAGTGGAGGGAGGACACGTCACTGGGCCAGGTTTTCCTTGATGGTCTTCCAGTGCTCTCAGAGGACCTTGTTGCCGGCTTGGATGCTCCACTGTCTCTGTCTGAGCTGCATACGGCGCTAATGAGCCTCCAGAATGGAAAATCACCAGGCATAGATGGTCTCTCTGTGGACTTTTTTAAGGAATTCTGGCCCCTGCTTGGTCCAGACCTGCTGGAGGTTCTCCAAGATAGCTTGGAAAGGGGGACCCTACCCACGACCTGCAGGAGGGCCATCATCACACTGTTGCCGAAAAAGGGGGACCTCCAGAGCCTAAAGAACTGGAGGCCAGTCTCTCTGCTCTGCACAGACTACAAGATTCTCTCAAAAGCTCTGGCCCGAAGACTGAGAAAGGTGATGAGCGAGCTCATTCATGTAGACCAGACTTACTGTGTGCCTGGCAGGCTGATTAGTGACAACGTCACTTTAATTCGGGATATTTTGGAGGTCTCTGGTTCATTGGCGGTAGAAACTGGTTTGATTTCAATTGACCAGGAAAAGGCGTTTGATCGGGTTGAACACCAGTATTTATGGACAGTTTTAACAGCTTTTGGGTTCAGCCCAGGCTTCATAGCCAGGATACGGGTCTTGTACAGTGACATTGAGAGTGTGCTGAAGATAAATGGGGGCCTGTCTGCCCCTTTAAAAGTCCAGAGGGGGGTTCGGCAGGGCTGCCCTCTCTCAGGGATGCTGTACTCCCTCGCCATAGAGCCTTTGCTTCACTGCCTGAGAAGGGATCTATCAGGAGTTACTTTTCCTGGCTGTGACACCACGTTCAAGCTGTCGGCCTATGCAGATGATGTAGTCATTCTGCTAAACAAGCAGAGTGACATTGACGTTCTGGTTAGGAGTGTCAATCTTTTTGGCCAATTTTCCTCTGCAAAGATAAACTGGGGGAAAAGCGAGGCTCTGATGGTGGGGGAGAAACTAGAAAATCAGCTTACGCTGCCGGGTGGGTCGATTTGGAAAAAAGGAGGTTTTAAGTATCTTGGTGTCTTTATTGGAAATCAGCAGTTTGAGCAAAAAAATTGGGATGGGGTCATAGAGAAGATTAACGGGAGACTAAACAAGTGGAAGTGGCTAATGCCAAGAATATCTTTTAGAGGAAGAGTGCTCATTTTAAATAATCTTGTTTCCTCATCCCTGTGGCACCGCCTCATGTGCATGGACCCCCCTGCTGGTTTGTTGTCCAAAATTCAGTCTGTTTTGGTGGACTTTTTTTTGGGGGGTGGACTCCACTGGGTTCCTCAAGCCCTGTTATTTCTTCCCAAAGAGGAGGGGGGGCAAGGAGTGATTCATTTAGCTAGTAGAGGTGCTGCTTTTAGACTGACTTTCATACAGAGACTGCTGACGGGCCCCCAGGACCTGGTATGGAGGCCTTTGGCCTGTGTTATTTTACAGAGAGTCCTTGGGCTTGGGCTAGACCTCCCTGTGTTTTTAATGGATTTTAAGAACTCTAATGCACTGTTTTTACCCAGTTTTTACCGCAGTCTCTTTTCAGTGTGGACTCTTTTTAAAAAACAAAGAGGGCCATGCGATTCCCTCTACTGGTTGTTGAGGGAGCCGCTGGTTTTTGGTGGTCGCCTTGGTGTCCTGCCGGGAGTTGGAAGGACCTTCCTTGATAGGCTGTGTTCCAGGAACATTCTCACTCTGAAGCAAGTGGTGGAACTGGCTGGTCCTGGCCTCAACAACGCCTCAGCTTTAGCAGCTCATCTTGGTGTCAGGTCGAATCGTTTCATCGATGGTCTTCTTGCACACTGGAAACAGGAGCTTCATGGACTTGAGCACTCCCTACTCTTGGACTTTAGCAATGGCACGCTGCAGCCAGAAAGCACTGACCCCTTTCCCTCTCTCACGCTCTATATGGACTTTGACGTCGCTCCTTGCTCCTTACTGGCATTCTGTGCTCCCACTGGTGTGGACTTTGGAGGAGCCAGTGGTAAGGCACTCTACAGACTGGTGGTGATGGCACTCAACAAGGACCGATTGAACACCTGTGTGGACACTCCTTGGAGAGCCTATTTTAAACTAGGAAAAGGGCATCGGCCTGCCTGGAGGGCTCTTTACAAAGCCCCTCTCCCTAAGAGGCATGGAGACTTACAGTGGAGGGTCCTGCATGGTATTATAGCTGTCAATGCTTTTGTTTCTGTGATTAACAGCAGTGTCAGTGATCAGTGTGTTTTTTGTTCCTCTAGGGAGACTGTTTTTCATTGTTTTATTGAATGTCAGCGCCTGAGTGGCCTCTTTGAACTTCTCACAAAACTTTTTCATATTTTTAAGGAAGTTTTCTCTAAGCAGGTTTTCATTTGTGGTTTTATGTACAATCGTCGTTTTAAGCAGAAGTGTCAACTACTGAACTTTGTTTTAGGGCAGGCAAAGATGGCTATCTATGTAAGCCGGAGAAGAAAACTTGAAAATGTTGAGAATGATGTTGATGTCAAAATTTTATTTGTGAGGCTACTTAAAGCCAGAATCAGGCTGGACTTTCAGTTTTTTATGGGGAATGGGGATGTGGAAGGTTTCAGGACCCTCTGGTCCCTGGAGAATGTCCTCTGTTCAGTTCGTGATGGACAGCTTTTTTGGGGGCGTTTTTTGGGGGATTAATTTTCTGTGTAATATAGCATGATATAGAAATTGTATTGACTGATGGACAAGTGTGTTTATTAAAGATCTTTTAAAAATCAAATCTCTCTCTCTCTCTCTCTCTCTCTCTCTCTATATATATATATATATATATATATATATATATATATATATATATGGGAAAAAGAGTTAGTAGATATTTACAGCCCCCCTAGCTTTCACCATTATTTCCCAACCCACACATTTATCCCCTCAAGATTCACAGAATCAGCATGCACAATATGGACAATATCTACAGAGTTTGTTGTGTATTTGACTGTGTTTCTTTCTTTCCCTGCGGCTTAATAAAACCAGCTTAACTATTATATAGAGGCTATTTACACTGAGCTGTGTCCAGTCATCAATACCAGTGATACCTTATCATATAGATTAGTCCAACTAATTTTTACAAACTGGCCGACACAATTACTCACTGTTTGCTGATACTTAAGTTTCTTGTACTTGTGTCATATTTCCCTTATATTCCTTATGGTGATACAATTCACTATTTGTTTTTACTTAAGATTCTTGTGTTGTGTCCCTTAAATTCCCATTTTCATTCATATATTACTCAGTCGTTGATTAAAATTGATATTCTTGTAATATATAAGATAAGATAAGATAAGATAAGCCTTTATTAGTCCCACAATGGGGAAATTCCAGGATTGCAACAGCACAGGACTAGCAACACGCAGAGCAACAATCAGAAGGCAAGAAAAAACAAGAGCAGCTAGTATACATATGTACATACAGTATATATATATATATATATATATATATATATATATATATATATATATATATACTGTATATATATATACTGTATATACGTATATATACTGTATATATGCCCAAAGACATCCATCTGGATGTCTTTGGGCATGATGGTGACCCTCTTGGCATGGATGGCGCACAGGTTGGTGTCCTCGAAGAGACCCACCAGGTAGGCCTCGCTGGTCTCCTGCAGAGCCATGACGGCGGAGCTCTGGAAGCGCAGGTCGGTCTTGAAGTCCTGAGCGATCTCCCTCACCAGGCACTGGAAGGGCAGCTTACGGATGAGCAGCTCCGTGGATTTCTGGTAGTGGCGGATCTCTCTCAGAGCCACGGTACCGGGCCTGTAACGGTGAGGCTTCTTCACTCCGCCGGTGGCTGGAGCGCTTTTTCGAGCAGCCTTGGTGGCCAGCTGCTTCCTGGGGGCTTTTCCTCCAGTAGATTTACGGGCGGTCTGCTTGGTTCTTGCCATCGCTCTTTATTATTCTGTCTTATATTTCTTGCACGCCGCCTAAACTCCAGCCCAGCACCCGCGTCATTTTCGCTTCAGTTTCTCCCGGTATGTCGAGTTTCTCCGTTAGCACCGTGTGGCGGTTGAGTGTTAGCTAGCTCTTCCCTGCTGTATCATCTCCTGCTGTAAACAGAGGCTCCGTCCGCCGACTCGGGAGACCTTTGGGGCGATCTGTGTGTCCGTGATATATATAGAGTGAAAGGTGTGCTGGATCAGAAAGTTATCACTGGATCAAAAAGAAGAAGGAAGATAAAAAGACTCAGAATTGAGCCGCTGTTGCAAAAGGCAGCCAACTCGTGTGGTGCCGGAACCGGAAATAATATATTATATATATTATATATATTATATATATAGCCCGAGCTATATATATATAATATATAGCTCGGGCTATTCCTGTCAGGTCTTGACAGCGGCGTTATTATTCCGGCTCTCCGAGCTCTTATTGTGACAACGCTCGGGGAGGCTTTCGCTCAGCTGTCAAGACCTGAACAGCTGTTCTGTATTTGCGGTCGTTAGCGGCCGGCTTCTTAAGCCGACGCTAGTGGCTGCATCCTTGCAGCAGTGTCTGTCGCTGATCATCGGAGCGATCGTACTTTATGGATTATTCTACATTGCCCGTCTGTGGTGTGACCGTCTTATCCTGTGGACCCGTGAGTGAGCTTGTTAGCCTTATGCCTCCCTGTGTGTAGACTTGCTTGTGTCATAGCCTCAGCGGCTTATATTATTGTGACTTCACCGTAAATAAAGACACTACCACAACTCTCTGGTGACGGTGTAGCGTCTTATGGTGGCTCGCGAGGGCCACCACATGACAGTACACTGCTGCCAAAAACGGCGTTTTTTACGGTGACGCCAACCCGAGACGCCTTTCGCCAGTGAGGTTGTGTTAATTGGCCATTACCCTTTTTTCTTGTCTGGGTACGGTGTGCGGGAGGAATGCTGTCGCGGAGGGTCCACGCTCGGAGTCCGAGCCACGAGCTGGCAGACGTCCTGGAGTATGTGGATGAGACACTCATCTCTGCTTCCCTCCTCGATTACGACCGCAGCGTACTCTGGTACCTGGACTGTGCTGAGGACTCGCTCTATCATCTTCCTCCCCGCTACGCCGACCACCCAGAAGTCGCCGCGAGGAGGGATGACATCACCGCGCATCGCGAGATACTCCGTATGTTGGAGGAGGAATATGGCAAGAAGCAGAGGAGGAGGTATTCATGCTCCTCGCTTTGGGATCCCGTTTCTGTCCTCGATCCACTCCAGGAGTTCGCACCACCCAGGGGTCGTCGTAGACGTCGGCGCCGCAGCCAAGGGCAGCCCCAGCAAGCTCCTGTTCCAGATCCAGTTCCGGGCCGCCGGAGTGACCCAATCAACCAGCCAGCTGCTGTGTGTCACAAGAGTCCTGCTTCGGCGAGCCCCATCCATGGGTCCTTGAGAGCGGCTCCCCTTTGTCCTCCCGGGGGGCCCTCTGTTACCACCCAGCGGGAGAAGGAAGGAGCAATGCCCCCTACAGCTGGCACCACCCTCCCTCTGGGAGACAGGCAAGTTCATGTTCACTCCCCTACTTATAATAGTGATCTGTCTTGTCTGACTCCTGGGGGTGGAGTTCGGGGTTTGCAGCCCCCCGAGCTCCCACCACCAGCTGTAGTCATCTTTACTGAACCTGCTGCCTCTGTGTCTTCCTCCGCTGAGCGGTCCTCGGCGTTAGGTCTACGTCGTCGAACGAGGAGGAGGCCTGCGGCTCAGGGAATAATACCGGCCCTGCAGCCACGTTTTGGACAGAGGAGAAGAGCGGACTGCGGTGTGGAGCCTGAGCCGAAGAGAAAGCGTCCCCGGGTCTCCACGGAGGAGCAGCCCGAGCTAGCGGGTCGAGGGTCCCCTGCCGCCACGCCGTGCGGGTTATCGTGTGGACATCAGCGCGAGAGGATCCGGCTGCAGAGACCATCATGCCGGCTGCGCAGCCCGACGCAGCTGAGTGGGAGCCCGACGACGATCTTCTACCTGAACCTGGATCGACGGAGTCCTGGACGGCTCCAGAGCCCGAGTGCAGGCAAGTGCTCTTCTTTGTTTTCCTTTGTGGTGTGTTAGAGCATTTTTGCCTGCCTCGCGGGGAGGTGAGCGAGAGGCAGCCGTCTGCTGTGCCCGAACTTGTCTCGCTGGGCTCTGGCGCTGCCGGGGATACTGATCCCGGTCCTCTCTGTTCCTCTGAGCCTCTTCACAGTGTCGCCGGCTTGGAATCTGTCGAGGTCGCGGTGCAGGAGGTCCCAAGTTCGGGGGTGGAGGTTGTCGCCGATGCAGTGCCGACCCAGTCGGGGTCCAACGAGGCCCAGTCGGGGTCCAACGCGGGGGCAGCTGTGACCCAGCGGGGGTCTGACGCAGGTGCAGCTGTGGCCCAATCGGGGTCCAACGAGGTCCAATCTGGGTCTGACGCAGGAGCTGCTGTGACCCAATCGGGCTCCGACGTGGGTGCAGCTGTGACCCAATCGGGGTCCGACGAGATCCAGTGGGGGTCCGACGCAGGTGCTGCTGTGACCCAGCGGGGGTCCGACGCAGGTGCAGCTGTGGCCCAATCGGGGTCCGACGAGGTCCAATCGGGGTCTGACGCAGGTGCTGCTGTGACCCAATCGGGCTCCGACGTGGGTGCAGCTGTGACCCAATCGGGGTCTGACGAGGTCCAGTGGGGGTCTGACGCAGGTGCTGCTGTGACCCAATCGGGGTCCGATGCGGGTGCTGCAGTGACCCTATCGGGGTCTGACGAGACCCAGCGCAGGTCCGACGCGGGTGCAGCTGGGACCCAATTGGGGTCCGACAAGGTCCAGTGGGGGTCCGACGCAGGTGCTGCTGTGACCCAATCGGGGTCCGACGCGGGTGCAGCTGGGACCCAATCGGGATCCAATGCAGGTGGAGCTCCAACAGTCGCATCGGTGTGGATCAAGGTCAGTGGAGGAGCCGCAGACCCTTCGCCGCCTGACGTGATGTGGGCTCATCATCACGATTATTCCCCTCTCAGGAGCCACCAGCTGGGGTCGTCAGCCCTGGGAGCCGTTGGAGGTTTTCTTCCTGCAGGCTGGCGCTCCCATGTAGTTTCTTCATCGGGGAGGCCGCCGCATGCTGTTTCTCCATGGTTCTGGTGGCTGAGGGATGCGGGTTGGCCACCCGAGGAGCTGTTTTGCCTGTTCAGCACCTTGGGCCGGCCCCCCGATGAACTGTGTTTGTTACTGGGTGGCCTGGTACGGCCGCCAGAGGACTTGACTCTCGGGGCCTGGGAGTGGGTCAAGCCGCCCGGCCATGTACTGTTTCCCATGACCACCCATCAGCCACCGGACGCAGGGAGACCGCCGGAACTTTGCCTGGGGAGTTTGGTCTCTGCCTGCCATTGTCTGTTTGGACTGTTCGGTGTGAGGGTCATTTGGAACAAGAGGATTGCCGCATGTGTATGTTGATGAAACAAGAGGACAACCTGATCCATTAAATGTAATGCTGAGTTTGTGCAGGACAGCCACTGTTCATAGCAGGCACATGTGTATATAGAATGGTCTTGTAAATAATGATGCTGTGTTGATGGTCTTTATTCACCATGTTCCAATGGTAACATGAATGTACATGCTGTACAGTACATATTAAGTTTGTCTGACTAAACTCAGCCATTTAAGACGTTGTATTTGTTATCACAACAACCTTTTCTGCCTCTTTCTTCGTTACTGTGGTTGTCACATTGCTTTTGCCTTTGTGTTTTGTAAAATTTAACACTACATTGGAATCAAATACCAGTGGCTTGATATATAGTATGTTACTTTGTGGGTTTTTACTTTTTACTTTGTTTTTACTTTGTTTTTACTTTGTGGCTGCACGGTGGCGCAGTGGTTAGCACTGCGGCAGCACAGTTTACCCTTGGCCGGGGGATTGTGGGGATCGTGGGATCGTGGGTTCGATCCCAGCCCCCGACCAACAGTGATCTGTGTGGAGTTTGCATGTTCTCCCCGTGTCGCGTGGGTTTACTCCGGGATTTCTCCGGTTTCCTCCCACATGCCAAAAACATGCATGTTAGGTTAATTGGCTGTTCTAAATTGTCCCTAGATATCTGTTTCCTATAGGCCCTTAGAATAGAGGGTTAGTATTAATGAAAGCGCTTTGAGTGGTCTTTGTGACTAGAAAAGCGCTATATAAGTGCAGGTTAGTTAGTTAGTTAGTTAGTTTTCATAGGCACTCTGGTGTTCGAGGATGATGTTTGTTTTTTTGGGGTTAAACGGTACTTTTGTGAAGAATGCGGCAGAGGTTTCATGCACTTGGGTACTAAGAAGCATAAACTGATCCATTGTGACTTTTAGGGGTTTGTGTGGGAACTGCGTGGAAGGACCTTCACTCAGATGAGTTCCTTATGACCACATGAAATCATGTATACTGGAGTTAAACAGTTTGTCTGTGGTCACTGTGGGAAAACCTTCTGTATCTGGTGAATTATGCTCTGTATGGTTTGTGCCCTTGTATTGTAACTCTTGCCCTGTTTGTTTCTTTGTTTCTGTGGGAATGTAATGGGTATGTCTGGGGATGTGTTTTTTTTTTCTGGGGCCCTGTTGGTATTTGTTTCACTCCCTCCTTGCCTGTTCCTCCATTCACTCGCCCTGTGGGTGGGGTGGGGGTGGGGGGCTAGGTGTTACAGGGCGTTCGGAGCCCGCCTTTGAGGGAGGGGTACTGTTATGACCCGAGCTCTAATATTATTTGCGCTCGGGCTATTCTTGTCAGGTCTTGACAGCGACGTTATTATTCCGGCTCTCCGAGCTCTTATTGTGACAACGCTCGGGGAGGCTTCCGCTCAGCTGTCAAGACCTGAACAGCTGTTCTGCATTTGGGGTCGTTAGCGGCTGGCTTCTTAAGCCGACGCTAGCGGCTGCATCCTTGCAGCAGTGTCCGTCGCTGATCGTCGGAGCGATCGTACTTTATGGATTATTCTACATTGCCCGTCTGTGGTGTGACCGTCTTATCCTGTAGACCCGTGAGTGCGCTTGTTAGCCTTACGCACCCCTGTGTGTAGACTTGCTTGTGTCATAGCCTCAGCGGTTTGTATTATTGTGACTTCACCGTAAATAAAGACACTAACACAACTCTCTGGTGATGGTGTGGCGTCTTATGGTGGCTCGCAAGGGCCACCGCATGACAGATATTCTTGTAATATATAGTACTTTCTTCTTATTTCTCTATAAAAAGTGGGTCTTTAATCTCTCCCTAGTATGTGAATGCATGCATGATTTTGACTCCCTGCGTGTTCTTACAATCATAGAAAATGACAACAAAATATAACATTATCTTTATATTAAGTTTTCCAATAGAATTAAAAAAAAAAAACAGGACCAAAGACTTACTTTGACTGAATGTTGTAGACAATCCTACAGAGATTTTTTTTTTTTTTTAGAAAAGGTTCTCACCTTCTGATCAGTGGGGGGCCCCTGGATTGTCCATGACATGCAAACAAAGGCTTTTTCTCCTGATGTCCATCATCATAATAGTTGGCAAACTGCCCATATTCTCCACCAAACTTCTAAAAATAAATTTTGGGACAGTTAGCAGAATCTTTTCAGTTAACCAACCAATAATCACAGAAGAAATACTATTTCTCAGCTTAACTTTTATTGACCCATGCAGAGAGTCAGTGTACATAGCCATGGATCCTCCCAGCTCCCTCTCCTGGAAAGGACCCAGAACAAAGAACCACACAGCTATAAAAAGGCTATGAAAGTTGGCTGCCTTGGCAGAGGTTTAAACACTGAGGTTTTTCTAGTTCACAATTTCATAAATAGCTTTTTGTGTCACGGTTGGTAATTTTATGAATTTTGAAGTTTTTTAAAATGTGGCCCAATTATTTCAAGGATTCAAAAATTTTATTGTCAGTACTACTATTGCTTTCTTTGTAAATTATTTAGTTTTATTCAAAATGATCTTATAGATTGCATGCCTTTGTACAATTAAAGCACTGCTGCATAAAAGCCTATAACAAGTTCTTTTCAAGTACAATATTCTTAAATTATTAAAAAGAAAACTGAAATTTATTTCTTTGGAAATTCACTAAAGTGACTTTTTTAAATTTTTAAATAGAATCTCTGGCAAAATTGCAGAATCACCATGCTTGGACATAGGTCATTCACATTTTAATTCAATTCAATTTTCAATTCAGCTTTATTTTTAATGCGCCACATCACAACAGAAGCCGTCTCGTGGCGCCACAGTGCAGAAAACACACAGTCTCAGAAAAACCCAGCAATCAGACGATCCCCTATGAGCAAGCACTAGGCAACAGTGGAGAGGAAAAACTCCTATTTGGCAGGAAGAAACCTCTAGCAGAACCGGGCTCAGGGAGGGGCAGTCATCTGCTGCGACTGGCTGGGGGTGAGGGGATAGGGAGGATGGAGAGGACAGACATAAAGAACATAACAGTAAGGTGCCAAGTACATTATTGGAGGTCAACCAGCAGTATGGATCAAATAACAACAGAACAAAAGTGGGGTTAAGAGACACAAAATTCCTCCTTAAACGAAATCTATATTAAAAAGGAAGGATTTTACCCTGTTCTTAAAAACAGAGACCGAGTCTGACTCCCGGACCAATAGTGGTAACTGGTTCCAGAGAGAAGGAGCTTGGTAGCAGAAGGCTCTGCCTCCCACTGTACTTTTGGAGATTCTGGGTACCACAAGTAAGCCAGCATTTTGGGAGCGTAATGCTCTATTAGGATGGTAAGGTAATATCAGATCTTTTATATATTGGGGGGGGGCAGATTGTTAAGAGCTTTGAAAGTAAGAAGAAGGATTTTAAACTTGATTCTAAATTCTATGGGAAGCCAGTGAAGGGAGGACAGAACCGGGGAGATATGATCTCTTTTTCTAGAAACAGTTAAAACTCTAGCAGCAGCATTTTGAATCAACTGAAGATTTTTTTAAGGATACTTTAGGACAACCAGATAATAGTGAATTACAATAATCTAATCGAGAGCTGACAAAGGCGTGAATCAGTTTCTCAGCATCATTTAGAGACAAGATGCTCCCGATCTTGGCAATATTGCGTATTTGGCTCCTAAAGAAAAATATTATTACAGTAGATGCCTCTCAGATGATGCTGTTTCCAAATTTATGCAGATTGTTTCTTCTATGCCATGTGTCAACACAACGGAAATAAGCTATAGACAGCTTGCTCCTTCTGTAATTGATAACATGGTGGATAGTGTTTCAGCTTCTCTGCATCAGGCTCTGGACTTGGTGGCCCCCTTAAAAAAGAAAAAGTCTAATCAGAGATTTCTAACTCCTTGGTTCAACACAGAAACTCGTAGCTTAAAACAGAAGACTCGTCAATTAGAAAGAAAATGGCGCTCTACTAATTTAGATGAAATCTATTTAGCTTGGAGAAATCATCTTTTAATTTATAAAAAATCTCTTAGAAAAGCTAGAACAAGTTATTACTCTGCATTAATAGAAGAGAACAAGAATAATCCCAGGTTTCTTTTCAGTACTGTAGCCAGGTTGACAAAGAGTCAGGACTCTGTCAATCCTAGCATTCCCTTAGAGCTTACTAGTCAGGACTTTATGAACTTTTTCAATAATAAAATTTCATCCATCAGAGATAAAATCAATCAGATTCTTCCCACAGTTAACTTAAATACTGTAACTACTACATCTCCTTCTTTTGATGTCTGTCTTGATGAGTTTACTCCAATCGACTTTTGTGAGTTAGACAAAATAGTTTCCTCATCCAAACCTTCATCTTGTCTTTTAGACCCTATTCCTACCAGGTTATTTAAAGAAGTCTTCCCACTTATTGGTAGCTTTATTCTTCATATAATCAATTCTTCATTAACTTTAGGCCATGTATCGCAGGCTTTTAAAACGGCTGTAATTAAACCCTTACTCAAAAAGCCAACGCTAGATCCAGGAGCTTTAGCTAACTATAGACCAATCTCTAATCTCCCTTTCATTTCAAAAATCTTAGAAAGAGTTGTTGCTACGCAATTATTTGACCACCTGCAGGGAAATGGTTTACTTGAAGAGTTTCAATCCGGGTTTAGAATCCATCATAGTACTGAAACAGCCTTAGCGAAGGTCACTAACGACCTCCTCATTGCATCTGATAATGGACTAGTTTCTGCACTTGTCCTTTTAGACCTTAGTGCAGCTTTTGATACTATCGATCATAATATTCTACTTGATAGATTAGAACACTATGCTGGACTTAATGGAACTTCGTTGCAGTGGTTTAGATCTTATTTATCTGATAGGTTCCAGTTTGTTCATGTAAATAATGAGTTTTCTTTCAACTCAAAGCTTAGTCATGGAGTTCCACAGGGATCTGTGTTAGGCCCTACTCTTTTTAGTTTATATATGCTTCCGTTAGGCAACATTATTAGAAAGCACTGAATACATTTTCATTGTTATGCAGATGACACACAATTATACCTATCAATGAAGCCAGATGATAGTAATCAATTAGCCAAGTTAGAAGCCTGTCTTAAGGAAATCAAAGCTTGGATGACTTGTAATTTCCTGCTATTAAATTCAGATAAGACTGAAGTCATTCTTGTTGGTCCAAAAAACCTTAGCAATTCCTTTCCAAATCAAACTTTCAGTTTGGATGCAGTTACTCTTTCTCTTAATAGCTCTGTGAGGAACCTTGGAGTTATTTTTGATCAGGATTTGTCCTTCAATTCACATATTAAATTTGTTTCTAAGACTGCCTTCTATCATTTGCGTAATATTGCCAAGATTAGGAGCATCTTGTCTCAGAGCGATGCTGAGAAGCTGATCCACGCTTTTGTTAGCTCGAGATTAGATTATTGTAATTCTTTATTATCAGGCTGTCCTAAAACATCTTTAAAAAGTCTTCAGCTGATCCAAAATGCTGCAGCAAGAGTTTTAACAGGTACTAGAAAGAGAGATCATATCTCCGGTTCTGGCCTCCCTTCATTGGCTTCCCATAGAGTGTAGAATTAAGTTTAAAATCCTTCTTCTTACTTACAAAGCTCTAAACAATCAGGCTCCTTTTTATTTAAAAGATATGATACTACCATATTATCCTAACAGAGCACTACGCTCCCAAAATGCAGGATTACTTGTAATACCTAGAATCTCCAAAAGTACAATGGGACGCAGAGCCTTCAGTTATCAAGCTCCTCTCCTGTGGAATCAGCTGCCAATCTGGATTCGGGAGTCAGACTCGATCTCTGTTTTTAAGAATAGGGCTAAAACCTACCTTTTTGATATAGCCTACAATTAGGGAGGGATCATGTGTTTCTGAACCCTCCCTTAGTTATGCTGCTAATAGGTTTAGTCAGCCGGGGGACCCCCAGTAATGCACTGGGCCTCACTCCTTTCCTCACTCTATATGAAATATTTTTTTTTGCTGGTCATTAACATTTGTTTGTTCTCTCCCATAGATTGAGTCCCCATCGTGCTCTTTGCTCTCTACATGTCTGTTCTTTTCTTCTTCTCTATCCCCTCACCCCCCAGCCAGTCGCAGCAGATGACTGCTCCTCCCTGAGCCTGGTTCTGCTGTAGGTTTCTTCCCGTTAAAAGGGAGTTTTTCCTCTCCACCGTCGCCAAGTGCTTGCTCACAGGGGATCGCCTGATTGCTGGGGTCTTTCTGCAACTGTGGGGGTTCCCCCCTACAGTTGATAGTGCTATGAGATGACTGTTGTTGTGAAATGGCGCTATATAAATAAAGTTGAATTGAATTGAATTGAATTGAATTGAATAGATGATAGAAGGCAGTCTTAGAAACAGTTTTAATATGTGAATTAAAGGACAAATCTTGATCAAAAATAACTCCAAGGTTCCTCACAGAACTATTCAGAGTGAGAGTGGCAGCATCTAAATTAAGGGCATAATTTGAAAAGGAATTTCTAAGATGTTTTGGGCCAACAAGAATGACTTCAGCCTTATCAGAGTTTAATAGTAAAAAATTACAAGTCATCCAAGCTTTGATGTCCTTAATACAGGCATCTAACTTGGCTAATTGATTACAATCATTGGGCTTCATTGACAGGTAGAGTTGTGTGTCGTCTGCGTAACAGTGAAAATGTACACAGTGCTTTCTGATGATACTGCCTAACGGGAGCATATACAAACTAAAAAGAGTAGGGCCCAATACAGATCCCTGTGGAACTCCGTGACTGAGCTTAGAGTTGGAAGAAAATTCATCATTGATATGAACAAACTGAAATCTATAGGACAAATAAGATCTAAACCACTGCAATGGAGTTCCACTCAGTCCAACAAAGTGTTCTAATCTATCAAGTAGAATGGCATGATCGATAGTATCAAAGGCTGCACTGAGATCTAAAAGAACAAGAACAGAAACAAGTCCATTATCAGATGCAATCAGGAGGTCATTAGTGACCTTCACTAAGGCAGTTTCACTGTTGTGATGAGCTCTGAACCCAGATTGAAACACCTCAAACAAACCAACTCCCTGCAAATGGTCAGATAATTGCGCAGCAACAACTCTTCCCAAGAATTTTGAAATGAAAGGCAAATTAGAGATTGGTCGATAATTGGCCAAAACTCCTGGAATGAGCGTCGGTTTTTTGAGTAAGGGTTTAATTACAGCAGTTTTAAAAGCCAGTGGTACATAACCCAGAGTTAAAGAAGAATTAATTATAAGAAGAATACAGCTACCAATAATTGGGAAGATAATTTTAAATAACCTGGAAGGAATAGGGTCCAAAAGGCAAGATGAAGACTTAGATGAGGAAATTATTTCATCCAATTCTAAGAGGTCGATTGGAGTAAACTTATCTAAGCAGATATCAATTGAGGGAGTTGTAGTAGTTAATGTACTTGAGTTTACGGTAGGAAGATTCTGACTGATTTCATCTCTAATAGATAAAATTTTAAGATTGAAAAAGTTCAGAAAGTCCTGACTAGAAAGCTCAGGGGGGATGCGAGGATTGACCGAGTCCTGGCTCTTTGTAAGCCTGGCTATAGTGTTGAAGAGAAACCTGGGGTTATTCTTGTTTGCTTCTATTAATGCAGAATAATAGCTTGATCTAGCTTTTCTAAGAGATTTTTTATAGATTAAGAAATGATTTCTCCACGCTAAGTAGAATTCATCTGAATTAGTTGAATGCCATTTCCTTTCTGTCACGCCGCGCCATTCATCAGCGGCGCCACCTGCTCACGCACCTGACAATCATCAGCGGCGAGGGATAAAGGCCGTCTCGCCCGGAGGCTCGGCCTGAAGCCGTCAGACTTCGTCCCTCACCGTTGTGAGCTTCTTCTCTTCAGCAACAATTATTTGGGTAAGAACCCTTACCTCTCTTTCCCAGTCTGCTCCCCTGTGCACAGGTGGATTCCACGGCGGTGGACATCTCCACTCCATCGCCCAATCCTCGCTGCTGTACGGAGCTCTCCAGGTGGCTGTCTTCCGGGCTTCGCCCCCTTGTTGTGCCAGCTATCCTGACAAACCAAGTAAGTCCTTCTCTCGCCATAAATCCCTCCTGTGTTGGTGTATGCCCGTCACCCTCTCCCTGTGCTCTCTCCATAGGGTTGCTCGGCTGAACGGTCACCTGCCTCTGTGCCTGAAGCAGACGCCATCACCAACACATTTACATCCCGCAGACACGCACTCATTCACTCCTGCTGTTAATAAACTCTTTGAACTACTCTAAGCCTGTGTGTGTGCGTCTCCTGAGCCGTGCGTTATGTCAGTACAGCTTCAGCAGAGCGGCTCGGCGGACGGCGGGCTCGCACACCGGCTTATCACTCTCGAGGCTAGAGTGGCTCAAATAGCTTATCAACAGCAGGTTATCCTGAATCAACTGATAATTATCACTGGCCGATTGGACCGCCTGGACCCCCAGCAGCCGTTCCCCCCGGCTCCTCAGGGTGGCGCAGCTCCTGCTGTTCCGGTGGCCGTCCAGCCAGCTCCAGTGGCACCGGCCCGACTCACACCGATTCCGACCCCCGCTCGCTTTAGCGGAAAGCTCGGCGGAGCGCGGGGGTTTGTGATGCAGTGCGAGTCCGTGTTTGACCGTGTGCCCGGAGACTTCCCCTCAGATCACAGCTGAATCGGCTACATAGGGAACCTCCTGGAGGGGCGCGCTTTAACTTGGGCCTACGCTATTATGGCGAGACCCAGTTATGCCACCCTCACCTATGCCGAGTTCGTGAGGCGCTTCCTGGAGGTGTTTGATCATTCTCGTTCCGAGGCGGTCCAGGTCGATCGGCTTCTCGCTCTCCAGCAGGGAAACCGGTCGGCCGCGGATTATGCCATCGAATACCGGGTAGCGGCGGAGGAATTGGGCTGGGAGGAGCGCTCCCTCTGCGGCCTGTTTCTCCGCAGCCTCAATAGTGATCTGAGGGATGAACTGGCTGGACGGGATATCCCCGGAACGTTAGCGGAGCTAACCTCATTGGCAATCAGCTTGGACAACAGGCTGCGCGAGTGCTCCTCAGGACGGAAGCCGTCTGCTTCTCGCCCTCGGGGAGCCCCGCTACGCCTGCCCCAAGCTTGCCCCCTGGCGACGCCGCCACCATCGTGCCCCGAGGAGTCGGAGCCGATGGTGACGGGCTGGGCAAAGCTCTCCTCGGCAGAGAAACAGCGCCGCCGTGAGTTGGGTCTCTGCATGTATTGCGGAGACAGTCAACACACGGTAGAGCTTTGCCCACAAAAGCCAAACGGCGGGGTCCGCGAGTCACTGTAGGGGGCCTCGCGGACGTCAATCGGCAAAGTCCCCTCACTCAATTAAAGCTGCCCATCTGTTTCTGCCACAATCCCACTGGGCACCTCACCCACGCACTGGTGGATTCGGGCGCAGAGGGCAGCTTCATTTCACAAGGCCTGGCAACCCGATTGGGCATCCGCTGTCAGGCATTAAAACACCCCATCTCCCTGGTCCATCTCTCCCGTGCCTCCCTTGGGAGAGTTTCTCACCAAACCATGCCTGTCCCAGTCATCATCTCAGGGAACCACCGGGAGGAGATGGTATTTTACGTCCTGCCCAACTCTGTGTCGCCCGTCATCCTGGGGTATCCCTGGCTACGCCTCCACAACCCTGTCCTGGACTGGAGGTCAGCTGGGGTATCGGCGTGGAGTACCTTCTGTATGGGCACCTGCCTTCAGTCCGCTGCCTGCTCCCCGTCCGCGGCTCCCCCTGTGGCGGATACAGCACCTCCGGACCTGTCACTGGTGCCTCCAGAATTTCACGACCTGGGTATGGTATTTAGTAAATCGAAAGCTATGTCTCTTCCCCCGCATCGACCCTATGACTGTGCTATCAACCTCTGCCAGGGGGCTCCCCTGCCTTCTGGTCGGCTCTACAGCCTGTCGGCGCCGGAGACGGAGACCATGAATACTTACCTGAAGGAATCACTGAGCGCTGGGATTATTCGCCCATCGTCGTCACCCGTGGGGGCAGGGTTTTTCTTTGTCGGGAAAAAGGACGGATCCCTCCGCCCCTGCATAGACTACCGAGCGCTAAATGACATCACTGAGAGGGACCGTTACACCCTGCCCCTCATGGACACTGCCTTTCACTCCCTCCAGGGGGCGACCTGGTTTACCAAGCTGGATTTACGCAGCGCTTACCACCTCGTCCGGATCCGGGAGGGAGATGAATGGAAAACAGCCTTCCGTACCCCGAACGGCCACTTTGAGTATCTAGTCATGCCGTTCGGGCTGACCAACGCTCCTGCCGTCTTTCAGCGCCTCATTAATAACGTCCTCCGGGATTTCATCGGCCTCTTTGTGTTCGTCTACCTGGACGACATTCTTATCTTCTCCAGGTCCAGGGACGAGCACCAGGTCCATGTGAGGCGGGTCCTCCAAAGACTGCTGGAGAATCGTCTGTACGTGAAGGCTGAGAAATGCGAATTCTACGCTAGGACCACATCCTTCCTGGGATTCATCATCG
Source organism: Pholidichthys leucotaenia (assembly GCA_020510985.1). NCBI lineage: Eukaryota > Metazoa > Chordata > Actinopteri > Cichliformes > Pholidichthyidae > Pholidichthys > Pholidichthys leucotaenia. The sequence continues at coordinate 287,055,321 of CM035836.1, read as the reverse complement.
CTCAAGACCAGGTGCTCCCAGACCCAGAGAAGGTGAAGGCGGTGGTGGAGTGGCCTACTCCCGCATCCCGGAAGCAGGTGCAACAATTTGTTGGCTTCGCCAATTTTTACCGCCGCTTTGTCCCAAATTTCAGCTCGATCGTCGGACCGCTGACCCGCCTCACGTCCCCGAAGGTCCTGTTCCGGTGGACTGAAGAGGTCGCTGCTGCCTTTAAGGCGCTGAAGGCGGAGTTCTCCTCCTCCCGGGTCCTTCGCCAGGTCGACCCCGCGCTGCAGTGCATCGTGGAGGTGGACGCATCGGACACGGGAGTGGGAGCAGTGTTATCCCAGCGGTCACCTGACGATGGCGCCAAACGGCCGTGCGCCTTCTTCTCCCGGCGCCTGTCCCCGGCGGAGAGGAACTACAATGTGGGGGACAGAGAGCTCCTGGCCATTAAACTCGCCTTACAGGAGTGGCGCCACTGGCTAGAGGGGGCGGACCTGCCGTTTGTGGTCCTGACGGACCACAAGAACTTAGAATACTTACGATCTGCCAAGCGCCTGAATGCCCGCCAGGCGCGCTGGTCTTTGTTCTTCGCCAGGTTCCGCTTCTCAATCACCTTCAGGCCGGGCTCCAAAAATGGCCTGCCTGACGCCCTCTCTAGGCAGTTCACCCCCGTGGAGGCTGAGGAGGCGCCCCACACTATCCTGCCCAGGTCGTGCGTCGTGGGAGCCATCTCTTGGGACATTGAAGACAAGATCCAGAAGGCGCAGGAGGTGGAACCTGATCCTGGCGGCGGACCAGAGGGAAGACTGTTCGTCCCATCTGCGGTCCGAGGAGAGGTCATCCACTGGCTCCACACCTCCCGGCTCACCTGTCATCCCGGCACCTCTCGGATGATCAGCCTCCTCCAACGGTCCTTTTGGTGGCCAGGCCTGCGGAGGGATGCAGCCCGCTACGCCCGGGCTTGCCCAATCTGTGCCACCAGCAAGTCGGGAAATGCCCCCCCAGCGGGTCTGCTCCAGCCTCTGCCCATCCCCGGCAGGCCCTGGTCGCACATCGCACTGGATTTCGTCACCGGACTCCCCGTTTCCAACTCCTTTGACACCGTCCTGACCATCATAGACCGTTTCTCCAAGGCGGCGCACTTCGTCCCCCTGCGAGGTCTCCCTACCGCCCTGGAGACGGCGGGCCTCCTCGTCCAACACGTGGTCAGGCTGCACGGGATTCCGGTGGACGTGGTCTCGGACCGGGGCCCCCAATTTTCATCCGAGGTTTGGAGATCTTTTTGTAACGCCATCGGAGCCAAGGTGAGCCTCTCCTCCGGCCATCACCCCCAGTCTGACAGTGTGAAAGGACCAATCAGGAGCTGGAGGCTGCACTCCGCTGTGTTACCAGATCCAAGCCGACGTCCTGGAGCAACCACCTCGCCTGGGTGGAGTATGCCCACAACACTGCCCGCTCTTCTGCAACGGGGATGTCCCCCTTCAAGGCATCCCTGGGTTACGACCCCCCGCTGCTTCCAGCGCAGGAGAGTGAGGTAACTGTCCCCTCTGTTAGGGCGCACCTTAGGCAGTTCCGCTCCACCTGGGCTGCCGCGCGTCATGCGCTTTTACGCATAGCGGAGCGCAACAGGACCGTGGCGGACCGGCACAGACGACCTGCCCCGGCGTACAGGGTTGGGCAACTCGTGTATGTGTCTACCCAGGACGTCACGTTAAAAGGCGAGAGGAGGAAGCTGGCACAGCGATTCATGGGTCCCTTTCCCATCACCCGGATCATCAACCCGGTGGCTGTGCGCGTGGCTATTCCCCCCTCCCTCCGCATCCATCCCACTTTCCACGTGTCGAAGGTGAAACTGGCAGTCACTGACCCCCTTTGCCCTCCTCCTGCAGCGCAACCCGCGCCCCGGATGATTGGTGGCCATCCGGCCTGGTCCGTCTCCTCCATCCTGGACTCCCGGCGCCGAGGTCGTGGGTTGCAATACTTGGTGGACTGGGAGGGCTATGGGCCCGAGCATCGACAATGGGTGCCCCCGTCGTTTGTGTTGGACCCATCGCTCATCGCGGACTTCCACCGAGCGCACCCGGATAAGCCATCGCCAGGAGGCGCTGCTAGAGGGGGGAGTACTGTCACGTCACGCCATTCATCAGCGGCGCCACCTGCTCACGCACCTGACAATCATCAGCGGCGAGGGATAAAGGCCGTCTCGCCCGGAGGCTCGGCCTGAAGCCGTCAGACTTCGTCCGTCACCGTTGTGAGCTTCTTCTCTTCAGCAACAATTATTTGGGTAAGAACCCTTACCTCTCTTTCCCAGTCTGCTCCCCTGTGCACAGGTGGATTCCCCGGCGGCGGACATCTCCACTCCATCGCCCAAACCTCGCTGCTGTACGGAGCTCTCCAGGTGGCTGTCTTCCGGGCTTCGCCCCCTTGTTGTGCCAGCTATCCTGACAAACCAAGTAAGTCCTTCTCTCGCCATAAATCCCTCCTGTGTTGGTGTATGCCCGTCACCCTCTCCCTGTGCTCTCTCCATAGGGTTGCTCGGCTGAACGGTCACCTGCCTCTGTGCCTGAAGCAGACGCCATCACCAACACATTTACATCCCGCAGACACGCACTCATTCACTCCTGCTGTTAATAAACTCTTTGAACTACTCTAAGCCTGTGTGTGTGCGTCTCCTGAGCCGTGCGTTATGTCACTTTCCAATTGACGAGTTTTCTGTTTTAAGCCATGAGTTTCTGAGTTAAACCAAGGGATTAGAAATCTCTGGTTAGACTTTTTCTTTTTTAAAAGGGCTACCAAATCTAGAGTCCAATGCAGAGAGGCAGTAACACCATCAACCATGCTATCAATCATGAATGGAGCAGACTCTCCATTTATTTCTGTTGTTTCTGTTGTGTTGACCCATGGCATAGAGGAGACAATCTGCAAAAATTTGGCAACAACGTCATCAGAAAGACATCTTCTGTAGGAGTATTTTTCTTTAGGAAACAAGTGATCAGAGATAATGAAATCAAAAATTAACAGACAATGGTCAGACAGTATGGGATTATGTGGAAACATGACCAGATTTTCGATATCTATACCATAAGTCAGAACAAGGTCCAATGTATGGTGGAAATAATGGGTGGAATTTTTTACTTTCTGGGAAAACCCCACTGAGTCTAAAATTGAATTGAATGCCTTATTAAGACAGTCACTCTCTACATCAACATGTATATTAAAGTCCCCTACAATAATTACTCTATCGGATTTCAGCACTAAATCAGCTAAAAATTTGGCAAATTCCGATAGAAACTCTGACTAGGCCGAGGGAGGATGATAAACTATGGCAAAGAGAATTGGGTTCAAGCCAAGATTGCCAACAGGCCCCACACTGAGAACCAAACCTCCAAAGGAATTAAAACATCATTTTTGCTTAACATTAACTAGTAATTTAGAATGGAAAATTACCGCCACTCCACCACCACGACCAGAACCTCTGGGGTTATGACAGTTTAAATACCCAGAGGGAGTTGATTCATTCAGACCAACATAATCATCAAGCCCGAGCCAGGTCTCTGTGAGGGATAGTAGATCGATCTGATGAAAGATTAATAGATCATGAACCAGAAGAGACTTAGAAGATAGAGACCTAATGTTTAATAGACCACATTTAATTTTTAAATATTGGGGAGGAACAGAGGCCAATTTATTAATTTTAAGGACTTGAGGCTGGATTTGAATTTTACCAACATTTTGTTTAATCAATTTGGGAAGTTTATGCATTCTATTTTATTTTTTTTAACTTTTTTATTAACTTTAGAGGGAGCAGAAAAGGGTTCTCTCAGGGAGAAGACAGGGGCAAAGTTGAAAGGTGGTGGAAGAGGAGGAGCTGCAGAAGTGTGAGTGTTTTTCAAGTTGTGTTGTATTTGTCCTGGGTTACAGTATTTAGGGCAACGGGAGACAGACTCAGTCTCTGTAGGATTATAAATCAAAGTCTGATCCAAATGGTAAAAACCACCTGAATTAATGGGATCGATACAAGAAGTGGGAACAGAACCAAAAAAGGGCAGTTTGGCAAACCCAGAAGCTTCAGATTGAGTAAACACACCAAGTCCCAGTCACTGTACCAAAAAACACCGAATGGAATAGAAAAGATTGTCTCTTAAAACACGTGCACCAAGTCTATTTGGGTGGATGCCATCAGGCCTCATAAGTAATGGGCGGTTCCAAAATAAGTTAAAATTGTCAACAAAACCAATGTTGAAAATAGGACAAGTAAAACACAGCCAAGAATTAAGACTGAGAGTTCTGTTAAAATGACTGCAGCCTCGTCTGAGAGGTGCCAAAGGCCCAGAGATGAGCGCACGTCTGCCACAGTTCATAAGAGTGGACAGACGGCTCCTGAAGTCACTTTTTAAAATCTCAGACGCTTCATCTGGGATGTTATTGCATCCTACGTGCACAACGACAGTTTGTACGTGGGGGAATTCATTTAGCAGGTCAGGGGTAAGAGCCTCAATGTCAGAGATTCTAGCCCCGGGAAAAAATCGAGTGGTGCAGTACCTGCTTCTGACGTTCCTCATGATCGAGTTACCATTTACCAGCGTCGTCTGGGGGGGTTTTGTTGGTGGATTCTGACGTGGAGAGTAATTTTGAAGAAAGTGATGTTGTTGTTGCGAAGGCGGGGTGATGCGCTCGCTTCTATCTGGAGCTGGTGTATAATTTGACACACCCAGGGTGGTCTTTATCCGGGGTTTGCAGACATGAGCCGCCGGTGAAGGAGAGGAGGGAGGATGAGGGGCATCCACAGGTGGACGGCCAGCGTCCAGGTGGGGAAAATCCTCCAGGGAAAGGATATCAAATCTGTTTTCCAAGGACACGGGAAGAGAAGAGGCGTGGCCCATTCTGGTCGATCGACGGTGGTTGTTAGCTGGTCGAACCAAGGTCCAGGGTGCGCATGGAGGATGAGAGGGACCAACCGAAGCTTTGGGTTTAGCCCTGAGACAAAACCAGTGTTTGTTGCTGACGTCATGGGCGTCTGCAGAGGCTGGAGCAGGAGTAGAGGTAGATGGAGACGCGCTGAGCTCACCCAACTAAGTAGCAGTCTCTGCCAGCTGCGAGTTGGTAGCCGGAGCCGATGATTGCCCGAGAATGATGGTGTCGAGGTGGTCTTCAGCCTCCCTAATCTTATAAAGGTTGGAGAGCCTCATTTCCAGCTCAGAGACCATACCGAGGCGAGATAAACAGTGGGTACATGTCGGAGAAGGAGCCATAGCGTTTCAGGCGCTGAGATGGATAGCCCGCGAGCTAGCCAAAAACAGCTAAAATAGCTAAAAACAAGTTAGCTGAAAGTTAGCTAAAAACCGCTAAATTCCTATAGTATTATATATATATATATACTATATACTGTATATATATATATATATATATATATATATATATATATATATATATATATATATATATATGTAGTATAGTATAGAAGCTCTCTTCTTGATCCTCAAAGACATTACTCCTCCTTAGTCAGCCTATGAACTTTTCAATCCCCCCCTTCCCGTATTAGGGAATTATTATCGTCAAAAATTGCCACTGATTACAGCAACATATACAGTTTTGGGGGTTTTTTTTTGTTTTTTTTAAGGTAGGGTTTATGAAACCAGAATGATCAGCTGTTAAAATAGTTGTACACACAAACACACACACACATATATGTATTAGGGCTCGAAGAAATAATCATTTTTCTGGTGCATCTCAATTCAGACGTGAACAGTTCTGAATCGACGCACAAATGTCAAGATTCTGATTATTAAGTATAATTAATAACATAATTAATTTGGCCAGAATGAAAAAGTCAGCAGCCGGAATGAAAAAGTTGGCGCCCGTACCTGCTGGACTCTTTATGGTGTGACAGAAAAGAAATAACATGGCAGAGTGAAGTATACATTTGGTGGCACAGAGATTAAAAGCAAACTTATAGCAGTAATTTTATGAAGTCGAAAGGGAAAAAAAAGACTTGGACAAGACCCGCACCATATGTAAGCGCTTTCAGACTAAACTAAAATATTTTGGAAACACGACAAACCTGCAAAACCATATCGCACATCTGTGTTATAGCAGTAAATGTGCTGCTACAGTTGCACCTTTCATGTTGGGTTTTTCAAACATTAAAAGATATTGGAAGTAAATTCATTGGCCATTGCAAATGCTTTAAACGTGAGGCGTCCCACAGTGGGAGGAAAAAAAAAAAACCTGACAAGAAAAACAAAGGTGCATCGAGAATTGTAAGTGACTCGAATCAGAGCCCCCGAATTGTAATCGCCTCGATTCATTGGGTGCTTAAAGATTCCCACCCCTTTTATATGTACATATATATAAATTCACATTGTAAGTAGAGATTGTAAGTACAACTTCAAAATGCAAAAAGAAGAATCAGTAGAAGAAAAAAATAGAGTAAGCAATTTATTATGAATGGCGTTTAAAGTCAAACAGGCTGTTCATCAGTTGATCAAAAGTTTAAGACCATAGCACCCCAAAAACAAAACAGAATTAAAAGTGTCAACAAAGACTCGGTAGTGAGTAGCCCCACCGTTGTTGCTGATCACTTCAAAAATTTACTTCGGCATCCTTGATGCGTCTATTGCTGGGGGGGAGGGGGACAATAAAAGAGAAAACTGATGATTATTTTATCCTACCCTAGTGTAATTTTTGTTCATTATTGCACTTATTTTTTAGGTTATTTTATCATCTTTTGTCCTGTACTGACTGGAAGATATGTGAAAGATGATTTAAAAAATGTTTTAAAATAGCAAATTTTGAAGTATCTGTGCGGAGATAATGCATGCAATCTTGGGAGATGCACAATAAAAATTTGTTTCAGGCTACAGCAGGGGTGTCCAAACTACGGCCCGCAGACCAGCTGCGGCCCATGGTCTATTTTTAATTGGCCTACAGCAAATTCTAAAAATATAATCGTTATATTCCATTGTATTATAATGGATAATGGTCCACAAATTAAGCTTGGCTGTATTGTGATTCTTAGTTTTAACACTAGGTGGAGTAACTGTCTTGATTGAACAAGCAGCCTCTCCCCCAAGAGAAAACAAAGAAGACAATTCTCATGGGTGACAAAAATGGCAGAATCAAAGAAACGGAAGATAGTAAGTGGGTGTAGAAAATTTCAGATACGGTGGGAAAATGAATATTTCTTCACAGAAGTAAATGGCAAGTGTGTCTGTTTGATTTGCAATGAAACTGTTGCAGTGATGAAAGAGTACAATGTACGACAGCACTATGAAACCAAGCATCAGACCTTCACATTTTACACTGCTGCTGAGCACAAACAGACAGCCAAGCAAATGGCAGCTAGCCTGCATGCTCAACAACAGTATTTTTTTTTTCCGTGCTAACAAAATACAAGAAAATGTCACAGTGGCTAGCTACGAGTTAGCTTAACTAATTGCCCAACACAGGAAACCTTTCTCCAATGTTGACTTCATAAAACAATGCCCGGCTAAAGTCATCAGAATAATGTGCCCGGAAAAAATGCACAAATTCAACAACGTTAGCATGTCCAGAAACACAATGGCACGGCAAATCACAGACTTGTCAGTAAACCTAAAACAAGTGTCAGATAAACCTTGTGCTTTTTCTTTTTACTCGATTGCATGTGATGAGAGCATAGATGTCACAGACACTGTGCAGCTATTATTGTTTTGTTTTTTTTAAGGGGAGTTGATGATAATTTTTGCTTTACGGAGGAGTTGCTTGATCTTAAGAGTCTAAAGAGCACAACAACGGATAAGGACATTTTTGAAGCCGTGTCACATGCAGTCGACAGGATGGGACTTAAATGGGACAAGCTGTGTGGAGCAACAACAGATGGGGCTCCAGCTATGACCGGCGAACGCAAAGGAACGGCATCCATGTGTGGGCCAAAGTGCAAGAAAGTAACGGTGAGGCTGTTAAAATGCACTGTATTATCCACCAAGAAGTGCTCTGTGCCAAGATGGTCCAGCTTGGCGGTGTGATGAATACTGCTGTGAAAACCGTCAACATAATTCAAGCACAAGGGCTCTACCACAGAGAACTTCAAGCTTTCCTCTCCGATGTCAATGCTGAATACAGAGACCTACTCTACCACTCTGAAGTGCGGTGGTTGAGTCGTGGCTCCGTGCTGCAGTGGTTTTATTCCCTGAGATCAGAACTCGACCCGTTTTTGAGAGAGAAGGACTGACCTCTTAATGAATTGAGTGACCCTTTCTGGCTGGCAGATGTAGCATTTTTAGTTGATCTTATTGATCATCTTAGCACACTGAACAAGAGCCTACAAGGCAAAGACCAGTTTGTGCCACAACTTTATGCGCACATGAAAACATTCTGTATGAAGCTTCGTCTCTTTGAGACACAACTATGTAACTTCAATGTTGTACACTTCCCCACACTGTCTGAAATCAAATGTGCTTTTCCAAAAGCCAACTTGTCTGGTAAAAAGGAGAAATGTGTCTGTCATTGCATCGCTCATCACAGAGTTCAGTCAGCGCTTTAAAGATTTTTCTGTCATTGAGAAAGAAATCAAGCTGTTCTCAACACCCTTCCTGATGGATGCAGAAGTAGATGAGAGTCTGCAATTAGAACTCATCAAAATGCAGTGTGATAATTCTCTGAAGAATCAACATCAGCTTCTCTCCCTACCTGACTACTACTGGGGCTTACTCTCACTGTGCACAAGTTCGACTGAGTGTTAGCAATATGAACCAAACTCTCACAACAGTTGTATAGGAACTGGGTAACTTGTAGCAACAAGTTTGATACCCCATACTCCCAAAGCACCCCCCACAAGAAACCACGAGGGACTCAGTTGAATGCTTTCTTCAAGTCCTCAAAACACAGACCGGTTGGACAAACTTCCACGAACCGTTGAGGATTCTTGAGAGGGTGAAGAGTTGGTCTGATGTGCTATGGCCAGGATGAAAACCACATTGCTCCTCCTGAATCCGAGGTTCGACCAATGGCCGGACTCTCCTCTCCAGTACTCTGACATAGACCTTCCCAGGAAGGCTGAGGAGTGTGATCCCTCTAAAGTTGGAACACACCCTCCGGTCTTCCTTCTTAGAGAGAGAAACCATCACCCCAGTTTGCCATACCAAAGGCACTGTCCCTAATCCCCACACAGTGTTGCAGAGGCATGTCAACCATGACAGCCCTACAACATCCAGAGCCTTGAGGTACTCAGGACGAATCTCATCTACTCCTGGGGCCCTGCCACCAAGGAATTTCTTAACCACTTTGTAGACCTCAGCCTGTGTGAGGGGCGAGTCAACCCCTCATCCTCAAGCTCCACTTCCTCTGTGGAAGGCTTGTCAGTGGGATTGAGAAGATCCTTGAAGTATTCCTTCCACTGCCAAACAATGTCCCCATTTGACGTCAGCAGCTCTCCATCTGCACCATGCACAGTGTGGACAGAGAACTGTTTTCCCCTCCTGAGCCACTGGACAGTTAGCCAGAACCTCTTTGAGACTGGCCAAAGGTCTCTTCCCTCCTTATTAAAACTGTCCAATTATATTAAGATATCTTTTAACGTGGGTCCAAGGACACGCCCGTGGTTCCGAATCACATGACCACTTTAGGACGACATAGCAAGAAGATGCAGCCTTGCAGCATCACCATTTCAAATTGTGTCGAAAGTGCAGATTTGAAACATTCTCCCAGTTTTTAAACTGTGTTGATAAGGCAAGTAAAATCAGAGTTATGAGAAAATAATTTCCGTCATGTTTTTCTGAATATTTTCATCACATTTGGTGTGCGTTTGGAGCAGCAAAAAAAACGGTAAAAATGGAAAGTGAAACAAAGCGAATGTGTGGATTCAAAACACTCTGTAGCACTGCCACATATTTAGTTGCATCACCCCTTTTGTGTAGAAAATGGTACCGCATAAAGGGAGGTCTTGGGTGTCTTAAGTGATATGATGTAATATTTAAAATGCTCCATTTCAGGTTTGTGCCTCAAGTTAATTGTATTCTACTTTCTGAGGATATGTATGGAAAAACCTAATCAGTCCTTAATCTCATCATCTGGTAAGGGGAGGCGCCATCAGCAGATTTCCAACAGCTGTGAGCGGCGTTTTAAGGAAGGCGGAAGTCGCCGCAAAGACACACTTTCATTCACTGACAGACCGACAGGCCCGCCGTCACCAGGAGCGGCTGTCGCATGGAGACCTGAAATAAAGACCTTTGTTGTGAGACGGCAGGAGCAGCCAGGAGGAGCGTCGTCCCGCTGGGAGTCTACGTGGGACCGGCGGCTGACGGCACACTTGTTGCCGGGAACGGCAGGTTGGTTGACCCAGGAGGAGGACGCTGGACTGGGGATTTTGCTGTATAACCTGCATGAAGGGCAGCGGACCTAAAGCCGGTGAGACCATTCCCTTTTGTCTCTCCCTCATCCAATTCCACGTCATAATTTTTGTGACTGAGCTCAGGGTTTTTTTTGGCAGATATACAGGGACGTCCTGTTGGATTTTGGGTGACTTTACTGGGACACGTTATTATTCTTTTTTCTTATTTTTTGCCGGTGAAGATTGAGAACACGGATGGACAGTTGAACACTATATTGAATTATGTTTGGGTGAATATCAATTGTGCAAATACATTGTGGGTGTGTAAATAAGGGATAGTTAGAATTGTTGTATATTCAGTATTTTTGTGCACTTTGAACTATAATAATAGCCCACAAAACCATACGAGCCTATTAAGTGTGAAATCATTTCATCCCTTGTTGTTTTAGTAATAGTCTCTATGTTATAGAAGAGTTACATGTTTTACGTTGCTAGACCATGTACACATGGAGATATGGTTTTAATTTTCTAGTACGAAAACAGTTACCTGTGCATAAAGGTGGGATGGGCAGGCGTGGCGTTTCTTTCCATATATTTGTCATTTTTACAGAAGTGGTCAGATCAGCTGATAATAACGTAGCGTAATGTGGGGTAGTGGCATGACTGCTCGGTGGTACAACACCATGTTGCTTGCACTTCCTGGACAACAAATGCCTTCATCGTACACCGTGAGATGAATAGTCCAAAACAGGTGCAGTAGTGCGCGTCTGGAGCAGCAAAAAATGGTAAAAACGGAAAGTGAAACAAAGCAAAAGTGGGGATTCAAAACACTGTTTTACATTGATAGACCATGTTTACATGTAGAAATGGTTTTAATTTTATAGTACAAAAATATTTACCTGTCCGTAAAGGTGGTATGGGCAGGTGCAGCCCATGCACCTGTTTTTCATGATCTGCACCTGCACCATGGGCACACAAGGTTATGTGTCCATCTGTGTTGCTGTGGACAGGAACTGTTTTTTTGAGTGGCACAAATAATTTGTCATATTTTTGTGACACGATTGTTTTGTAAATAGTTGTACAAAAAACGCCTGAGCACTGCCTGCATTTTCATGTAAATAGTTGTAAATAGCTTTGTTTGCTAAATTTTTAAACTTTTTGAAATTTACAATTTATATTTGCATCCTGAGTTATAAACATGGTTTGTTAGACATATATGTGGGTTTCACAGTAAAAAATCAAACTTTTTCCTACTTGGACTTTTGTGTGTGATTTTAGGTAAAGTGTGTTCATACAGTATGCCAAAAATGAAAAAAAAGTAACTGTGAATTTACACGAGGTTGTGCTGAAAAATATGACACCAAACAAGGCAAGGTAAACCGTTTTTAATGTGGAATATAAAGGTAGGGTAGGTAGATTTGACAAACTTGTAACTGCTTCTAAGCTGGAAAAGGGAGACACAGTGTTGTTACGTGCTGTTCACTTCAGAGGTAAGCATAAGCTTGCTGACAAGTGGGAAACAGATATTTATGTTGTAGTAAAGAAAGGTGGAGAACTTCCGGTTTACACCATTAAACCCGAGAACAAAGATGGTCCTGAGTGGACTGTTCACAGAGACCTTCTCCTACCGTGTTGTTTTCGCTCACCCACTGAGGAAAGGTGTGCTGCAATGAAACACACTTCCAAGCCAAGGATCTGACAGTCCAGCCAACATTCAGATGAGGGTGAATCCTCTGAGACAGGGGAAGATGTAGTTTGAGAGATCTGCCCGTCTTAGAACCTGCCAGATTCACCAAAAATTTATGAGGTCCCTACATCAAGCCGTTCTCCTAATCAAGCCACTAATGATTCATCCCAGTCACAGCTATGGTCAGTTGAGGACACAATAGTTGTTGACAAACTGCAAAACATGCTTGATATTGATGCAAATGCTGAGACAAACAGAAACTCTCAAGAACTCCCTGTTGAAACTACAATGGATGAGGGAATCCCAGCTGTTGACATCCCTGATACGGAGCATATAGTAGCTTAACTGATTTGCCTGTTGTTGAAGATGTCACTGCAAGTGAGCAAACGTTAGATGATTCTAGGCCCATCAGTGATGCAGGAGCCCCACATGTGGAGAATGATGAAATTGGGCCAGTTAGACATTGAGTGACACACAGAGTGGCACCAGAAAGACTGCAATATGATCAGCTGGGCTATCCTCTCATATCTCTTGTGCAGTCCTTGTTTCAAGGGTTGAGCTTAGCAATTACTGAAGCCTTGCAAGAGCCTAATGCTACATGTCCACTGGTTCTGTCGTTTTTCTGCTTCCCATTGATTGTGTATTGGAAATGCAGCGGAAAGCATTTAGGTGCGGAGCAGTTGAAAACTGTACTGTGGTCTGCTGAGTCGCCTGTGGGTTCCCCTACAGCTCATTTGCATAAACTTTCCATCGGTCATGATTTTTTCAGCGCAGTCGTGAACCGGAGGCAGCACTCTTGTCCTGAACTTTTAAACTAGCGGTTTTTGATGTCAAATAACAGGTTCAGGTTCAGGTTACTTTATTTGTAATAAATAACGATGGATTCATTAACTGAACTTACTATTTCTCGCACAAAATGATGTTAGAAACACTTTTCGCTGGTTTGTTTTAAAGATATGGAGACCAAGGATGCCATATTGTCAGGTAGCAGCGGAGAGCTGAAGACCGCTCATGGTCGGACCTGTTGACCAATCCAGTGAACCAGCCAGCTGGGGGTGGGGTGGGGGGCAGATCTGTACGTTACCTATTAATAATAATAATGAATTTCATTTATATCGCACTTTACATTTAAAAGGAAATAAATCTCAGCACCACACAGTAAAAGCTGTTAAAAAAGATAATTAAAATAAAGTAAGAACAGTAAAACAGTGCTAAAAAAATCACATAGGTGACTACTGATACACTTTATAAAAGAGTTTTTAAAGATTTCTTGAAGGACTCCGCTGGCTGTCTCTCATGTAATCAGGCAGAGCATTCCATAGCTGTGGAGCTGCTGCCTGGAAAGCTCTGTCTCCCATTGTCCGTAGCTTAAGCCTGGGGGTATATAGTCGATAGGTATTTGTGGAACGGAGGCTTCTGGTGTGTTTCTGATGTTGAAGGAGTTCTTTTAAATAATCAGGTGCATTGTCATGTATGCACTGATATGTGAGTAGACAAATTTTATATTCAATCCTCACATTTACCGGGAGCCAGTGTAAAGAGTGAAGAACTGGGGTGATGTGACCATATTTTTGCTTCCTCTTCAGGATCCTGGCAGCACTGTTCTGGATGTACTGGAGTCTCTGAAGGTTCCTGCCAGGAACCCCAACGAGGAGGGCATTACAATAGTCCAACCTGGAGGAGATGAAGGCATGGACCAGCTTCTCAGCATCTGGCAGAGAGAGGAAGGGGCAAAGTTTGGCTATGTTTTTCCAAATGAAAGAAGGCAGTTTTACAAAGTTGTTGAATGTGGTGTTCAAATGTTAAGTGGGGGTCAAATTGGATGCCGAGATTAGTAACAGCTGAAGAAAGTGGAATGGTCTGACCAGCAAGTGAGATGGTGGGATTATTTCTGCTGCTGGGGATCACCTATTCCTCTTCTCCTTTTCCCTGCTGATTAATGCAGATCTGCAGGACTTAACACCTCTGAATACCACTGCTTAGTTCCTCCTCACGGCTGTCATTTAAAAAATGGCCAACACACGGCAATTTATCACATCCTTTTTCATGTAAATTAGAAACATTCTTTTGTAAATGTGAGGATTTTACTCATAAATTTGCAGGATTTTCCTGCAGAGTTAGAGCCATTTTACTCATAAATGTGCAGCTTTTTATTATTCATAATTTTGCAGCTTTTAAATTTGCAGTTTAAAAAAAAAAGCGTAAACTTGCAGTATTTTACTCAAATCTTATATTTACAAATCTTAGGTTGTAAACAGTTGGAATTTTTTTTTTTTTTTTTTTTTTTTTTTTGTTACTTATTTGTACCCATAGGTAGATTTGGTTTGCAGTCTGGTGACAAGCCACCGGCTGCTGGTCGTTGCGTGCGCGAGCGCCCTAAACCTACATGTTTTTGGTATGCGGGAGGAAACCGGAGAAATCCCGGAGTAAACCCACGCAACACGGGGAGAACATGCAAACTCCACACAGCTCACTGTTGGTCAGGGGCTGGGATCGAACCCACGATCTCATGATCCCCGCGATCCCCCGGCCGAGGGTAAAACTGTGCTGCCACAGTGCTAAACCACTGCGCCACCGTGCAGCCCATTTGCACATCTTTTTGTCTTTTTGCTAAAGTTGCAGCTTCTTACCCATAAAATTCCACTTTTTTTGGTCAGAAATTTGCAGCTTTTAACTAAGACTTACATCCCCCCCCCCTTTTTTTTTTGTCAGGTCAGGCATTGGCTTGCTTGCTACCGGATAACCATGAAAACCGGTACTATCTGTCTCATGGGTCGGGTCATCGGCCGGGCTTACAAGGTCCGTGCTGATCTGTTCACACTCCAACAGGCAGCGAAAAGTAAGCTAGGAGCAGAAAGACAAAAGAAGAGGAAAACAGCAGCCTTGTGTGTAGCAGAATGGAATGTATGCACTCTGCTCGACAGAACAACATCACAGTGCCCAGAAAGACAGACCACACTTGTGGGCCTGGAAATGAACAGGTACAATGTAGACATAGCTGCAGTTAGTGAAACAAGATTGCCTGGATATGACAACTTGGAAGACCATGGGTACATCTTTTTTTGGAGTGGGAGATCAACTCAAGAAAGGAGAGAAGCTGGAGTGGGCTTTGCAGTTAGAAAGGAGATAGCAGCAATGCTTGATGAGGAACCGGTGCCAATCAATGACAGGATAATGACTATGAGACTCCCACTACAGCGGAAGATGTATGCCACACTCATCAGTGTATATGCCCCAACAATGACCAACTCAGAGGAGGTGAAAGTTCTACAGTGATTCTACAGTGATTTACGTGAGACTATCAGGCGTGTACCGACTGACAGGCTGATACTCGTTGGAGATTTTAATGCCAGAGTTGGTTCGGACACTGAGAAATGGAAAGGAGTGCTAGGCAGTTATGGAGTAGGCAAGTGCAATGCAAATGGAGAACTTCTACTTGCACTATGTTCAGAGTACAACCTTGTGATAACCAACACTCTATTTAAGCACAAGAACACACACAAGAAGACATGGATGCACCCAAGATCCAAGCACTGGCACTTATTAGACTACAGTGATCCCTCACTTATCGCGGTTAATGGGTTCCAGAACCGACCGCGAAAAGTGAAAAACCGCGAAGTAGCGTCACCCCCCTTTGTGGAATTCCAGGCTGATCTCGTTAGTTTTTTGATACATAAAATAATGTATAGATAATATAAATAATACGTACGTTCATTCTCTCACTCTCTCTCTCTCTCGGGAGAGAGAAAGAGCGAGAGAATGAAAAGAATCTCGCGAGAGATGCACTCTCGCGAGATTCCCGAGCCGAGTCAACACGAGAACAAAATCTAGAGTCGGGAGCGATCTCTTAGGGGGGAGATGCTGGCCAGCGAATCAGAGAGGTGAATTTTGAGTTGTGCGGGCTCTCCGTGTTGATACGTGATGTTCTAATGTATTTTTTCTCAATTTTGAATTTTTGATGAATATTTTTGAAAAATCCGCGATGCACTGAGGGTGCGAAAGGTGAAGCGCGAAGTAGCGAGGGATCACTGTACATCATAGTCAGGCAGAGACATAAGGGATGTATTGGACACCAGAGCGATGAGAGGTGCGGACTGTGGTACTGATCATGTTATGCTGAGGTCTAGATTAAGGATTTGCAGACGAAAACAGCACTGCAGGACGATTGCGAAGCCACCACGGAAGCTAAACACTAGTGCACTGAAAGGCCAAAAGAAGCAGGAAGAACTTAGGAAATGGACAAAAACTTGAAAGATTGGGACAGCAACAACTCAGAGAATGACATAAAAGAGAAATGGGCAACACTGAAGGATATGGTGTATCAGACTGCAAGTGATGTATTAGGCCACCCTGAGAGGAAACATCAAGATTGGTTTGATGAGCATGATGAACACCTGAAGAAACTACTAGAAGTGAGGAATACAGCTAGGCAGGAAAACCTACAATGTAACACAAGGTCGAAGAAGAAGAAATACTCAAAGAGTGAGCTACAGAAGTACACCAGAGAGATGAAGTCCAACTGGTGGGATGAAAAAGTGGAGGAACTTCAAACTGCAGCAGACAGAAACATGAAAACATTCTTCACAGGTTTGAGAGAAATCTACGGCCCTAAACCAAGAGGATTGATCCAACTAAAGGCTATGGATGGTGAAACGGTTTTGCAGGAGAAAGACAAGATCCTGGACAGATTTGCAGACCACTTTGACCAACTACCAAACAACCCTGGAGATCTCACTGAAGAGGCTAAAGAAGCTCTAGTGCAGCAACCAGCTGTATCAAGTCTGGATGAACCACCAAATTTTGATGAGCAAATGGCATCTATCAGGACAACACAGGATGGTAAAGCTCCAGGAAGGGATGGAATTCCAGCAGAAGTGTGGAAATTTGGTGGTGTTCAGCTGACCAACTGCCTGCACAAGCCCATCCAAGAGATATGGGATGCCCAGAAAGTACCTCAAGACTGGAAGGATGCAAGTATTGTGCCTTTGTTCAAGAAAGGTGACAGGAAAGATTGTGGAAATTACCGATGTATATCACTGCTAGCCACTGTTGGTGAGATTCTCTCACGTGTACTGCTGAACAGACTCAATGTACACATCTCGCAGAATGTACTACCAGAAACCCAGTGCGGCTTTAGAAGTGGAAGAAGCACAATGGACATGATTTTCTGCTTGAAACAGGTTCAAGAAAAGTGTATCGAACAGAACATGCCTCTTTATGTAGTTTTCATAGACTTCAGTAAAGCCTTCAATACTGTTTCGTGACAAGGATTTTGGCAGGTACTCAAGAAATATGGCTGTACAGAGAAGTTTGTCAGCCTGATCGAGGCACTCCATACAGGTATGCAAGCAAACGTGGCAGTGAGTGGTTCAGTATCTAAAGACTTTTCAGTAAGCAATGGGGTGAAACAAGGGTGTGTGCTGGCACCTACACTCTTCTCGCTATATCTGGCAGCCATGCTTGAGGTGTCCTTCAAAGACACTTCAGAAGGAGTATACATTCAAACAAGGAAAGAAGCAGACTTGTTCAATGTGGCACAGTTTATAGCCAAGGGCAAGACATCAATAAAGGTAGTAAGAGAAATGCTCTTTGCCGACGACAGTGCTCTAGTTGCACACAGCGTGGAAGATATGCAATCTTTAGTGGAGAAATTTGCAAGAGCAGCTAGCCAATTCAGACTCCAAATTAACATCAAGAAGATAGAGTGCCTTTATCAACCGCCAAAGTTCCAGTTATCAACATCACTACCAGAAGAGATCAGCACTGGTACAGAGCCACTAGTCAAGTGTAAGACTTTCAAGTACCTAGGTAGTACTGTTTCAGAGAATGCTAGGCTGGAAGATGAACTATCTCTCAGAATGGGAAGAGCGAGCCCTGTGTTTGGAAACTTGAGGGAGAGACTGTGGAACAATCGACATGTGTCTATCCGTGTGAAAAGCAAAGTGTACAGAGCGACAATACTGGCTACTCTATTGTACGGTGCTGAAACTTGGACTGTCTACAGAGTGCAGGTGAAGAAACTCCACGCATACATGATGAGACACCTTTGAGCCATAATGGACATCTCATGGAAAGACAAAATAACCAACATTGATTTGTTGAAACGAGCTGGACTACCATCAATGGAGGACATGCTAATACAGATGAACCTGAGATGGCTCAGACATGTTGACAGGATGGACCACCAGCGTCTCCCTCGGCAGTTACTGTACTCACAGTTATGTGAGGATAAACACAATCAGGGTAGACCAAGGCTCAGATTTAAAGACACTGTAAAAAGAAACTTGAAGAAGTTGGACATGGACAGGAGTTCCTGGCAGTGGAAGGCTAAGGACAGATCTGTGTGGAGGAATCTGATCACACCTAAATGAAACAGTCATTGTCGGAGGAGGAGTCGGAGGAGTCGGAGGAGGAGGAGTCGGAGGAGGAGGAGTCGGAGGAGGAGGAGGAGTCGGAGGAGGAGGAGCCCTCATCTCCTCCAGACAAGTTGTGACACCAGGTGGTGTGGCTGCAGAAGAGATAGCATCTATCCTAAGGTACAGTTGTGTATCATCAGCATAGCAATGGAAATAAATTCCATACTTGCTGATGATATGGCCCAGGGGGGGACCATGTAGATGTTGAACAGGGTTGGCCCAAGGACAGACCCCTGAGGAACCCCACAGGTGACGTAGTGGGGCCTTGACTTAACCTTCCCCTGGATCGCATACTCAACCCTACCCAAGATATAACAGTGGAACCATTGAAGGGCAGTTTCAGAAAATCCATCGTATAGCTGTAGCCGGTTTAATAGAATTTTATGGTCTATTGTATCAAAAGCAGCCGAAAGGTCCAGGAGGATGAGCAGTGAGGGAGAGCCCTGGTCAGCAGCCACCAGTAAATCATTGGTGACTCTGACCAGTACTGTTTCTGTGCTGTGACCCCTGCGAAAACCAGATTTAAAATTTTCAGAAGACGAATTTGATTGAAGAGGTTCCTGTAGCTGTGCAGCCACAACTTTCTCCAGGACCTTGGCAAGGAATGGGAGGTTTAAGATAGGACAGTAGTTAGATAGAATTCCAGGGCCTAATGAGGGTTTTTTGAGTTTGGGCTTGATAAATGCAGTCTTAAGTGCTTATGGAACTTGGCCAGTTTATAAAGAGCTGTTAATAATAATAGTAATGAGAGGAGTTATGATGGTTAGATTTGATGAGAACTGTAGGCATGGAATCCAATGCGCTCATCTGTCGGATAAGATCCTCCACCTCTCCTTGGGTGACATTGGAAAAATCAGAAAGTATAATCTCTGGTTTGACTGAAATATTTTCAGACATATTTTCTTGTACTGATTAAGACTGGGTAAAAGAGGAACGGATAGTGTTGATTTTATCGGCAAAACTGGCATTAAATTTATTGCATTGTTCCTCTGTATTGCTCAAGTGAGAAGAAGACTGAGGTTTAAGGAGGTGACTTATAGTTAAGAACAGTCTTTCGGAGTTACCAGAGTTGTTTTGGATGATGCTGAAGTAGTACTGTGATCTTGCAATGGTAAGGGATTTGGAATGGGCTTTTTGATGTTGACGATAGGCCAATTTATGCACTGTCAGGCCTGAGGCCAGGAACCTCCGCTCCAAGGCATGACTGGCCGTCTTCATTTTCCACAATTCATCTGTGAACCATGGAGCAGAGGATGTGAACGAAACAGTTCTTATTTTAAGTGGGGCATGTCTCTCAAGGATCTGTTGAAGATTTTTATTATCGTAGTCAACAGATTCAGATGGTGAGGAAAACTGGGAGACGGCACAGAGATTTTTAATGTCAGTAGTCAGTATTGTTGTGTTGACATGAAGGAGAAATTAATAACCACTGTTTCAGGCAACCCAATACTATATGACGAGTTTTTGCCATCATATAGAAACAACATACAAAGGAATGAGGCATGGAGAGCAGTGGAACATGGGCTCATTCAGCCGAAGCTCACGAACCAGGCGATCAAATTCGCCATGCATTGTGTGGGTCTGTAGGATTGGGTGAACCCAAAACCAGCAGTGACGATGACAGTTGCCTTTTGTAGCGCAAACATACTAGCACTATTAAAAACAATCTGCTTATGGTTAATAATGACTATTTCAGTATTTCCTCCCACATTGCTTGACTCCACCTAGCTGAGAATTATGCTGTACACCCCTTTTCCGCGCCTCACAGGTTGCAGTATGCAGATTACTTTCTGAAAAATCCTTACCAGTGGAGATGTAGTACGAGGGTTATACATCTCATCAGATGCCTCAACTCGAAGTAGTGTAGCTAAGCTAGCATGCAGAGGGACTTGTATGAATTCAAGAGGGGAGAGTGTAACCCACAGTAAATTCATGGCTAACTAGAAAAGCACTCGGAGAGCGCAGACCTCCGCCAAGCGCCACAGTTCCCCCATACAGTGTTTGTGTGTACGTTTTCAGATTCCTTGACCATGAAAACATATGACTAGCAATTGGATTCACAATGATAGGATTAGTGGTTCAGTAGTAAAAGCATTACCTCCTTGGCGGAGGTAATAAACTGAAGTGTTGCTGTTGTGTCCATCTCCAAACTCCCAGGCTGCGGGCGTTGCAATTCATCGCACAACCGCGTACAACCCACAGGCCAATGGGTTATGCGAGCGTTTTCATAGATCACTGAAAGCAGCACTCAGGGCTTCACTGACGGATGCAAATTGGGTAGACAGGTTGCCGTGGGTTTTATATTGCAAGCTTCCCCGGCAGAGAGCTTGTTTTTGCGCAGCCCCTATGGCTGCCTGGGGAATTTCTGCCAAATAATCCCGCGCCGGACAGCTGCCCGTCTCAGCTTTTGCAGCGTAGCGCAAACACAGGCACGCTGCCGGGCCCGGCCCACCACTGTTTTCCGCGTGCTTTTGTGCCTAAAACTTTGAAGAACGCGGAGTTCGTGTTCGTCAGACACGACGACCAGCACCCTCCTTTGCGCCTGCACACATCTTGAAAATGGCCGTATCTCACAATGTTAAAGAATCCTTTTAAAAATTCCTGTATCCAGACGGTGAGGTGGATCATCCCCAAAATTTAATCAGTTCTTCCTTGTACCATTTCCAACAACGCCTGAAAGTTTCATGAAAATCCGTCCAAAACTTTTTGAGTTATCTTGCTAACCAACAGACAGACAAACAGACAGACAAACGCTGGCAAAAACATAACCTCCTGCGGCCTGGCGGAGGTAATAAATAAATAAATGATTGGAGTGATAAATAAATGCATAAATAAGTGAACTATGATGACTAATAAGTTGATGGATATAAATATGGATATAAATAAATAAATATTTAACTAGAATCCATCTTCTTCCGCCAGTCCATCGAATAAATTAATAAAACTAATTAAAAAAATAACATGTGGGTTGATGATCAGAAATTGAGAGAATTTTTTATTTTTTTTTTTAATCTTATTTTACCGGAGTGGTGGCCCAGTTGGTAGAGCATCCGCCCCACACCCGGGAGGCAGGGGTTCAAATCCCAGCCGGATCATGCCGAAGACCATATAAAAGTGGAACTTCCTGCCGTCCAGCTTGGTGCTCAGCAAAAATGGAATGGAGGAGGGAAATTTGTGGCGGCACCTTGCATGGCAGCGGCCCTCTGATTCTACACTTGGGGTGTGTGTGATTAACACAGTAGATAGGTAAAACACAATCTCGTTCTACTGTACATGATTGGTTGTACAGTTGAATGACAATAAAGGGTGATTTAATTTTGTTAGCTTGTTGGCCAACTAGATAATTTCCAGTTCTGACAACTTCCTGTTAGTTGTTTCCAGTTGATTCTCAGAGCAATAGTAAATAAGATAAGAACTGGTTAGCCAAAGCAGTAAATAAATATACATATGTACCCAGTTATATACACAGTGCAGGGCATTGCCGCTAGATGGTATCAACAGCATTATAGTTTGTTAAATTACCCAGTAGAATATAAATATGTACCTAAACAGTATATTTCGCATTTGAATCAACAGTGTTGTTGCCACCCTCAGTAATAATTGTAATTGTCTTAGTTGTGTATTGGAGGGGACAATCTCTATTGTGCAAAGTTGTTATGTTTAGTACATTTAATACGACCTCTACGGGCAGCACTGGTTAGGTTATAAAGCCTAACAGCCGTAGGTAGGAAGGACTTGCGGAACCTTTTCCCCTCGAGCACTTAGGATGGCACAGCCTACTGCTAAATGCGTAGTGCGTTCAGCGTGTCCTGCATGGGGCGGGACTCGGACTCAAACAGAAATGACACCTTAGCCACCATCCTCCTCTCTATCTCCTCCACTGGGTTGGTGTTGCCCCAGAACAGAGCTAGCTTTTTGATCAGCCTGTTCAGTCTCTTCCTGTCGGCTGCCGTGATGCCGCTGCTCCAGCATACCATTCCAAATGTGATGGCTGATGCCACCACTGAATCGTAGGTCTTCATGAGTGCCCCTTTCACTCCAAAATACCTGAGTCCCCTCAGGAGGTACAGCCTGTGCTGCCCCTTCTTGTAGAGCGTGTTGGTGTTGTGTGACCAGTCCAGTTTATTGTTCAGGTGAACACCCAGGTACTTGTAAGATGTCACCATCTCAATGTCTGTTCCCTGGCTTTTTACCGGTGCTGTAGGGGGATGTCCTCGCCTGTGGCAGTCCACCACCAGTTCCTTGGTTTTCCTCACATTAATCTGGAGGCAGTTCTGCAGGCAGCAGTCCACAAAGTCCTGGATAAGTCCTCTGTACTCCGCATTACCCCCATGAGAGATGAGGCCGACGATTGCAGAGTTGTCAGAGAACTTCTATAGATGGCAGTGTGGTGTATTGTGTGAAAAGTCAGCAGTGTAGAGGGTGAACAGGAAGGGAGCCAGACCTGTTCCCTGGGGGGCCCCCATACTGCAGATGATGGTGTGAGACCATTAGTCCTGGGTTCTCACAAACTGTGGTCGGTTTGTGAGGTAGTCCAGGATCCATGGCGACAAGTGCTGGTCCACCCCTGCACACAGCAGCTTGTCCCTCAGGATCACTGGTTGTATGGTGTTGAAAAGACTGGAGAAATCAAAGACCATGATCCTCACAGTGCTCACAGGCTTCTCCAGGTGGGACAGGGAATGATGTAAGAGGAATGTCTCTGCATCCTCCACCCCGATACCATGGTGGTAGGCAAACTGAAGTGGATCCATCGCTGGTCCCACCAGGAGGCAGAGATGAGAGAGGAGCAGCCTTTCCAGGGTCTTCATTAGGTATGATGTGATGGCCACTCGTCTTTAGCTGTTCATGTCCTTGGGATGCAGAGTCTTGGGAACAGTTACCACACAGGATGTTTTCTAAAGCTGTGGTACCCTCCCCAGTTTCAGGCTCAGACTGAAGATGTGCTCCACGATCCTGCACAGCTGGTCTGCACAGGACTTGAGGAGCCTTGAGCTGATGCCATCCAGACCTGCAGCCTTCCTCGCCTTGATCTTCCTCAGCTCAGCTCTCACCTGGGTCTTAGTGAGAGACAGGTTGGGCAGGGGGGCTGTGCGCTGGGAGTGGGGGAGGGGGTCTGTGAGGGGAAAAACAGCGGGGGATGTATGGGGGGTGGAGGGAGGGCAGTGTACAGCGGGACTAGATGAAGGTGGAGGCAGCAGTGGTTGGTAGGCAAGAAGAGAAGAGGGCAGTTGGTCAAACCTGTTAAAGAACAGGTTCAGGTTGTTCACCCACTCCCTACCCCCTGTGGCCTGGCAGGAGGTATTCTGGGGCCCAAAGATGGTTTTGAGGCTTTTCCCAACACCGCTGACATCACTCTGCTGCAACGTGTCCTCCATCTTCTTCCTGTAGCTGTCCTTCCCCTCTCTGATCTTCCTCCTTAGCTCTCTCTGTATGGACTTCAGCTCCTCCTTATTTCTCAACCTGAAGAGCTTTTTCGTCTCCTTCAGCAGTGTCTTTATCCCAGGGTTTGTTGTTTGAGAAACACTGTATGGTCTTGGTGGGTACTGTGTTGTCTACACAGAAGTTGATGTAGTCTGTGATGGGGTGTGTGTGAGGCCGTTGATGTCCTCACCATGTGGATCACAGAGCTGCTCCCATGCAGTGGATTCAAAACAGTCCCTCAGAGCGTACTCCGCCTCTTCGGACTTCACTGTGTGGGAAACAGGAGGTTGTCTGTGTACCAGGGGTTTGTACACAGGCTTGTACACAGGTGAACCGGGGTGTGATCAGATCTTCCCGGGGGGGGGGGGGGGGGTGATGAGGTGTAAGCCTCCTTGGTGTTTGCATAAAATAAGTCCAGTGTTTTATTGTCTCTGGTGTGGCACCTGGCATGCTGGGTGAAAGTGGGTAGAATGGAGGACAAGGAAGCATGGTTAAAATCACCAGAGATGAGCTGGAGAGCATTTGGGTGCTGCATCTGCATCCTGCTGGTGACTGAGTACATGACGTCACACGCTGCCTCAGCACTCGCGGAGGAGGGTAGATAAATAACAACCACAATGACATGTGACAACTCTCTGGGTAGGTATGCCGGTTGCATGCTAACAGCTAGCAACTCAATGTCCTTGCTACAGTGTTGTTCTTAAGATAAGATAAGATAAGCCTTTATTAGTCCCACAATGGGGAAATTCCAGGATTGCACCCCTTTAATTGTGATGTGCCCAGGATTACACCATCTGTTGTTCACAAACATCATCAGCCCCCCCACCTCTGTTCTTCCCATTATCTGGTGTCCGATCTGCCCGGATTAAGTGGAAACCCTCCAGTCCGATGTTAGCATCTGTTGTTAGCTCTGTTAGCCACATTTCAGTGAATAGCACAATGCTAACCTCTCTGAAGATGGTCTCATACCAGGACATAGTTGCTGTTTCGTCCGTCTTATTAAGATAAGATAAGATAAGCCTTTATTAGTCCCACAACGGGGAAATTCCAGGATTGCAACAGCACAGGGATAGCAACACTCAGAGCAACAATCAGAAGGCAAGAGAAAAAAAAAAAAAAGCAAGCAAGAGCAGCTAATATACATATGTGCATATTACTATAAAATATATATATACACACACACAGACACACAGTGCAGAGCATTGTAGCTGGATGGGATAAATATATGAATATATAAACACACAGTGCAGAGCATTGTAGCTAGATGGAATAAATATGTAAATATATAAACACCCACAGTACGGAGCATTGCAGCTAGGTGGAATAAATATGTAAGTATATAAACACACACAGTGCGGAGCATTGTAGCTAGATGGAATAAATATATAGATATATAAAAACACAGTGCGGAGCATTGTAGCTAGATGGAATAAATATATAGATATATAAATATGAACACACCCAGTGCTGAGCATTGTAGCTAGATGGAATAAATATGTAAATATATAAACACACACAGTGCAGAGCATTGTTGCTAGATGGGATGAAACAGCATAACCCTCTACTTAGTTATCCTACATGGTATGATTATGTGCCCATACATATTCTCACCCTCCATAGCGACCGGTATTTTCCTAGTTGTATGCCGGAGGGGACCATTGTGTAAGTCTATTGCATCTTTTGCATTTAAAAACTATGGCGGCGCGCCTAGACGCAGCGGCCCCTCTTGGTATCAGCGAGTGTGAGAGTTTTAATTATTCCAGACGCACATTCTGTAAAACTTACAACCGTGAGACCTTATTAAACATCAAGGTACTGCACGCTGACATTTTGTATATTATAGTTAGTTATTCTTTTTCCCCAAGTATGTCTCAGGGATGTGTGAATGGATGGGGGGGTGGGAGCTATGTGGGAGTGTGTCTTAATCATGCTGCTTCTTATATGGATGCCGAGAGAAACGCAATTTCATCTTGCCTGCACTACAGTTGTATGTACAGCAATATGACAATAAAGTTTGATTTGATATTAGTTTGTTACGTCTTTTTGCTATCTCTGCGAGCAGCCCTGCTTAGGTTGTACAGTCTGACAGCCGTTGGTAGTAAGTTGGTATTAAGCAGCGATCTCACATTTCCCATAATAACGGATGGTAGAACGGGCTTGTAGCTTGTCTTCCTTGTGCGTCGCTTTGCTCCAGCTCGACATGCCCGTCGGTTTCACCTGATTTCTCGAGCGATATCGGGTCTCAGTTAGCACCGCAGAGCAGCACAATGCCAACAAATGACTCCTACTGTAAACAGTAGCTCCTCCACTCACCGGGTCAGTAGTCATTGGCGATATGAGTAGAAAGAAGGCTAATATCAATGCCAGTGCAGCAATATCCCCTTGACGCCTGTCGTCGCGAATTCGCATCAAACCGCTTCCGCTCCAAATGCAACCAAAATACCGTCTGTATTCCTCTGCTTCCAGTTGGAGCACTTCCAACACATACCTAGGAACCTTTTGCAAGCATTAGTTTCTCGTAGGAACGGTCAGAGACAGAGCACCATCCATTTCCTGATTGCTACACTAGCCTCGTGCTATGTCTGCATTTTCAGAAGACAATCGTGGAAATGACGAATATTTTTGTAGATATTAGACAATTTCGGTGTGATGCTAATTCGCTACATTCAACCACAATGGAATGCAATAAGATGCCGTATTTAGATGGTGTTCAACACTCACACACATTTTCTTTAGAAACTGCCATTCTACCTCATATCTATAATCATAACAGAAATAATGTGGTGGGATATAAATGTAATTTCTGTCCATTATTTTTCTTTATATCTGTAGATCTAAAAATGAACGCAGCATCATTCTATGGAAAGCCAGCAGGTGGACCTCGGCCCAGGGCTCCACCTGTGGACAGTGACGACAGCTGTCTCAGTGAAAGTGGGGACAGTGATGAGGAATACACTCCTGAACCAGGTGATTACAAAATCATGTTGTGCAGATTTTCAGCCTGTTTGTGATATTTATGGATGTAACTCTGTATACACATTGAATAGATAAAAATGTCTGCTCTTTTCTAAAGTGATTTTTTTTTTTCTACACCAGGTGATGAAAATGGCAGCAGAGACAGATGGGAAGAAATCAAACATTTCATTCATTTCAGTGACAACATGGCACCCAACAATAACAACAGGCTTTTCAAAATCAGGTTGGTTGTTGACTCGCTTCTCCCCAAATTTCAGGCTCTCCCTCAACAACAAATGTTGTGTTGATGAGCAAATGGTTCCTTTTCCCTTGTCCAAAAGTTCATTCCACAAATGAACTGAAGCAATGCACACTCTTCGCACTGAAAGGACAGTCAAACTGAGTGGGAGGAAAGAGGTGTTTCCAGCAGGTTTTTGTTCTTCATTGCTTGTGTTTTGTGTTTATAATGTGTTTTTTATAGTTCATTGTAGTGGTTTATGATAGTTTGGCAGTCATGACAGTTGAAAATACTGAAAATAACTTTGTTGCATAAATAAAAGACTTCCATACTTGAGATGGGAACAGGTGCTTTTTTTTACCTTTTTTTTTACCATAGATGCCTGTCGCTGATTTGCATCATACCTAAAATTATATCTATTTTATGTGCTATAGTCAAATTAACTTTCTCAACTTAATTTAGCATCTACTTGAAAGCAAAAACACAAGTGAATTTTTTTTTTTTCATAATTGGAAATAAATTCAGGCGTTAAGGGGATATTAGTGTCCTTGGCATCCATGATGGATGTGGGATAACAATATCAGAAAAGTTGTGGTAAAGAAAAAACGGATCGTAAATAAAAACAAAGAAACTTAGAATTGAGCCATTGCTGCAAAAAAGGCTGCCGACTCGTGTGGTGCCGGAAGAGCAGGGAAACTTTTTTTTTTTTTTTTTTTTTGTAGAAGGTTGTCGTTTCTGTAGGAGTGCTGAGGCCTGAAGCTGGTTTTCTCTTAGTGTTTATAGTGCTTTGCACCGGTCAGGGTTTTTTTTAGATGGAGTGGAAGTCCATGTCGAAGAATCCTCAGTCTATGTTGGAGAGTCCTCAGTCGGTGTTGGAGGATCCTGGTTTCTGCAAACCCCCGGAGACTGACTGGAGAGTCGAGAGATCCACTGAGGATTTGAAGAACTGAACCCTGGAACTGGAGTGATTGACATGTGGTAGGACAAACTGCACTGCACCACACTGAGGACCAGAAAGGTTGAACCCAGTGCACTGAGCAAGAGACAGTAGATAGAAAAAGAATAAGACCCAGGTCTGATTTAAATTGAACTGGTCTGAATTTAGTTAAACTGTTTTATTTGAACAATCTTTTTTTTTAATTTTAAGTGTGCACAATTTTATTTGTACATATTTAACAGCTGTGAACAAAGTAGGTTTTTTTTTTGGTTTTTTTTTTTTAATGAACAAAGTTTATAATTCACCAGCATGTCATAGTTCATTATGGTTGTTCAGTCCTTGGGCTCCTGTCGAACCTAAATCTTCTGAACCTGGTCCAACCCTTATCTTAGTTTCATTTACAAGTAAGCTCCCAATCTGTAAATTCCCGATTTGGGCTACACATGAACTGTAGTAATATTTTTCTTTAGGAGCCAAATAGAAATTGTAAAATCAAAAGTTAACAGATAATGGTGTGACAGTACAGGGTTATGAGGAGACACTACCAGATTTTCTATTTCTATGCCATATGTCAGAACAAGGTCCAACATGTGGTGGAGATAATGGGTAGAACTTCCTACTTTCTGAGAAAGCCTTATCCAGTCTAATATTGAAATAAATGCCGTATTAAGACAATCACTATCTACATCTACATGTATACTGGAGTCCCCTGCTATAATTATTATATCCAATTTAAGCACTAAATCAGCTAAGAATTCGGCAAATTCAAATAAAAACCCAGAGTAAGCTGTGGGAGGACAATAAACTATGGCAAATAAAATTGGTTTTAACCTAAAATTTCTAACATGCCCAATACTGAGGACCAGGCCCTCAAAGGAATTATAACATGTTTTTTGCTTTACATTAACTAGTAATTTGGAATGGTAAATTGTTGCTACTCTTCTTCCATGACCAGAACTTCTGGGATTTTGACAGTTTAAATAACCAGAGGGAGTTGATTCATTTAAACCAACATAATCCTCTTGCCCTAACCAAGTCTCTGTAAGGGATAGTACCTCAATCTGATGATCAATTAACAGCTCATGGACTAGCAGAGACTTGAGAGATAGAGACTTAATATTCAACAAACTGCATTTCATTTTTAAATTATGAGGAGGAACAGAGGCCAAATCATTAGATTTAGAGGCTACAGATTTAATTTGAGTTTTATCAACTTTTTGTTTAATCACTTTAGGATGCTTATGCATTATATTTTTATTTACTTTAATGGGAGCATACAGTGATTCTCTGATAGGGGGACAGAGGCTAAATTGAGGGGCGGTGTATGGAGAGAAGCTGCAGAGAGGCACGTAAGACTGCAACTCTGCATTGCAGTATTTCTGTATTTTACAGAGCTTCACAAATATCTGTTATGAGTTTGGTTCTTTCATTAAATTGTTAAATGGAGTTAAATGTGTGGTTTTTGTGTCTAAGATTTCAGAAGCACTCATTGCCAAAGAATTTATACACGTATTAAGAGACTGATCAGATGATTGTTGAGCTTTGATTATTAATCACTGATGATCTTAAACTTAGATGCTAGTTTTCCGCTCACTTGGAAGTGGTGACCCCTAGTGTTTGACAAAAGGTAATTTAAGACACAGATAAATAATTATTAATAATTATAATCATAACTTTATAGCATTATCCCTACACTATATTTTTGCTTTTTTGGACACTTAACAGATTTTTTATTTTTTTTTTACCTTTTTCCCCGAATACATTGCCTGTACTTCCCTGTAAAATATTCAGAAATGCAACCCCTTACCATTCCAGCCAATGTAAAATGTTCCACGGGCGGGACACTGGAATGGTAAGGTAGATGTAAACCCAGTAGGAGCTGGGTCATTCTGACAGGATGTGTTCTGACAGCATTAGTTAACAATAGCACTCTGAGGTGAATGCAATATCCTCCGCCTCCATTTTCTTTGAAGATCCCAATACTTGCTAACAGAGAGTAGTTTTCAACTTTTCAATATAATTACTGCAGCAGAACCAAATTATGATTAGCCCATCATCCACGAATATACAACAAAGTATACAACCCATAGTTGTAGGTCAGGATCCCGAGGTGAACCTGTGTAGCAAGGTTGGTGACCCAAGAGAGCTTTACATGTTCTACAGTAAGAGAGCATAGGGAGTGTCAACCTTGACCTTTTGAGCCCAAACCCATAGTCAGAGGTCAGGATCCGAAGGTGAACCTGTATACCAGGTTTGGTGACCCTAACTTTACTCATTTTATAGTAACAGTTCAAATGGAATGCTAACCTTGACCTTTCATCTTCTGACCCCAAACCCATATTCAGAGGTCATGATCCAAACGTGAACCTGTGTAGCAAGTTTGGTGACCCTAGCTTTCTTTGTTGTTGAGATAAAGTTTATAAGCCATTTTAATGTTGACCTTTGACCTTGTAATCCCAAAACCATAGTCGCACTTCAGGGACACAGGGTGAATGAGCAGGCGGTCACTGTGTCACAATTGATTGTGAAATGGTCACATTTAATGGTTGAAACCAGTCATTGTATATACATCTATAAAAACCACCCCGTGTACAGGTTATGACATTCTACTGCTAATACATACATTATTATTATTAATATTATTATTAAATAATAAACTTTTGTCCAATGTTAAAGTTACATACTGTATCATAGTTTACAAAATAGGATCCAGGAGAATTAAATCATCATGGACATGTGAAAACAAACTAAAATCCTACATGAATCTTTTTATTTGTCTGTAAAATAAAACAAAAATACAATAAAGTTCAAAGATCATCTGAATAACATAATGTTAACTGGTGATATTGGCTACTGAAATGTAAAACGTAAAAAGATGTGAGTAAAGGTGTTGGACTGTATTTTACAGCAGAATGGGAACAAAAATCACTGCAGCTCACATTAATGCTTCAGGCTTTGTGGCTGTCCGTACAAAGCAAAAAAAAAAAAAAATATTCAAATCCACCTTAATTTCTTCTTTTTGTTTTTTATTCTATTTTTTTTTTCTTTTCAATACAATCCAGGTCTTCTCTGCCGGTTGCTGAAAAGACTATAAAGCTAACTCTAAATAAGCCAGACTACCGTTAACAGAATTCCCCAAAGTGTTAGTCCTTACATCGGAAAAACAAAAGCCAAAAACCTCCGTCAGCTCCATTCAGTCGTGTAGATTCAGAATGGATGTTTTTTTTTTTTTTGGTGGACTTGTTAAATGGTGGGTTCACACAAACTGGAGCTGTGGGGTTCTTCTGGGTTTGATCTGTATACATCAGTATCCACGAGGTCCGTGTCACTTTCGTGCACGCCAAACTTTCAGGGTCTTTTAAACCCACAATTAAGACAGGCACAGGCTTGAGGAAGCTCAATGAACTGGTGGGAACAGCTGTGTTGAGTCTTTGGCATGATGGTTGGGGCTTAAGTGTGACACACACACACACACGTCCTGTTTGTATGTCTGTGTGTACTAAAGAAAGTGGATTAAAAAAAGATGAGCAGCCTCCACAAAAAAATCCCTCCACTGTGGGTGATCAAATCCACCATGGTGGGTGGGGGTGATACTGGTGGGCTGATCGCTGTTGCTGTTGATGCTAAATTCAAAGTTCCTCACGAAGAATTTCTTTGTCACCTTTTATCAAAAAATGCTGAGTCTCATTGTCTGAGTAGTTTTGGTGAGTAAATGTGGGGTAGACAGAAACGAATGATGCACTGTATCCTTGGAACATGTGCAAAATAGAAAAAAACAGCCTCCTCTGCTTCTTCCTACTTCACATCACCCTTCAGCAAGAAGACATTTACATCTGCAGAGAGACAGAAACATAAAATTAGATGATCAAGCTGAACCACATCAACCTGTGGCATCAATTTTATTTTGTGCTGTAAGATTTTTGTTTTGTTCTTTTTTAAACTTGACTGTCTGCACACTTGTAGCTCAATAATTCAACCCTTCTACCTCCTATTACTGGGCCTGACAGCAGGATATTTCCAGCCACTACTTCCTCATTCCCTGTGTATCACCTGCTATTCCCTCTTCTCGTGTCTTATTGGTCCCCCTGTCTGGGTCTGGACGTGACCTCTTGGCTCCACTCCTGCTGCACCTCACTGCGTACCTGATTGTCATTGGCTCCAACAGTTAATCTACAGTGTCTACACGGTTCTTTGATCCAGTGCTTGTTACACTGTTCTAACAGTATAACCACTATGGTAGTTATGCAAAAGATGGCCTTCTGAGACAATTGGCAAATAGTTTCCTGAAGCAGTATTATGTAACCTTTCTTTTCCAGTTGGAACACTAAAAACACTACTGAGTCCCAGTAGCCAATCACAGGGTGTTTTGTTAAGCTTGATTTATGGCTTGCACATCCACTTAACAGTGTGGCCCATGTGATGTGCAGTGGTGTGAAAAAGTGTTTACCCCCTTCCTGATTCCTCATTTTTTTGAATGTTTGTCACACTTAAATGTTTCAGATCATCAAACAAATTTAAATATTAAACAAAGATAACACAAGTAAACACAAAATGCAGTTTTTAAGTGAAGGTGTTTATTATTAAGGAGGAAAAAAATCCAAACCTACATGGCCCTTTGTGAAAAAGTGATTGCCCCCTATTAAAACATAAATTAACTGTGGTTTATCACATCTTTGGAAAGCTGAGTTCAATTTCTCTAGCCACACCCAGGCCTGATTACTGCCACGCCTCTTCTCAATCAAGACATCACTTAAATAGGACCTGCCTGGCAAAGTGAATTAGACCAAAAGATCCTCAAAAGCTAGACATCGTGCTGTGATCCAAAGAAATTCAGGAACAAATGAGAAACAAAGTAATTGAGATCTATCAGTCTGGAAAAGGTTATGAAGCCATTTCTAAAGCTTTGGGTCTCCAGCGAACCACAGCGAGCCATTACCCACAAATGGCGAAAACATGGAACAGTAGTGAACCTTCCCAGAAGTGGCCAGCCGACCAAAATTACCCCAAGAGTGCAGCGACGACTCATCCAAGAGGTCACAAAAGACCCCACAACAATGTCCGAAGAACTACAGGCCTCATTTGCCTAGTCAAAGTCCTGATCTGAATCTGATTGAGATGTTGTGGCATGACCATAAAAAGGTGACTCATGCTCAAAAGCCCTCCAGTGTGGCTGAAAAGAAGCTGCAAAGATGAATGGGCCAAAATCCTCCACAGTACTGTAAAAGACTCATTGTCAGTTATCGCAAACACTTGATTACAGTTGTTGCTGCTAAGGGTGGCCCAACCAGTTATTCGGTTCAGGGGGCAATCACTTTTTCACAGAGCCATGTAGGATTGGATTTTTTTTTTTACCCTTAATAATAAACACCTTCATTTAAAAACTGCATTTTGTGTTTACTTGTGTTCCATCCATCCATCCATCCATCTTCTACTGCTTTTCCGGAGGTCCGGGTCGCGGAGGCAGCAGTTCAAGCAGAGAAGCCCAGACTTCCCTCTCCCCAGCCACCTGCTGCTCTTCAGAGGGGATACCAAGGCGTTCCCAGACCAGCTGGGAGACATAGTCTCTCCACCGAGTCCTGGGTCTGCCCCGGGGTCTCCTCCCAGTGGGACGTGCCTGAAACACCTCAAGTGGGAGGCGTCCAGGAGGCATCCTAATCAGATGCCCATACCACCTCAACTGACTCCTTTCAATGTGGAGGGCCAGTGGTTCTACTCTGAGCCTCTCCTGGATGACTGAGCTCTTCACCCTATCTCTGAGGGTGAGTCCAGCAATCCAACGGAGAAAGCTCATTTCAGCCGCTTGTATCCGCGATCTTGTTCTTTCGGTCATTACCCAAAGCTCGTGACCATAGGTGAGAGTAGGAACGTAGATTGACTGGTAAATCGACAGCTTTGCCTTAGAACTAAGCTCCCTCTTCACCACAACAGCCCGGTACAACGTCCGCATCACTGCAGATGCTGCTCCAATCCGTCTGTCGATCTCTCGCTCCATTTTCCTCTCACTCGTGAACAAGACCCCAAGATACTTAAACTCCTCCACTTGGGGCAGGAGCCTGTCCCCATCCCGGAGAGGACAATCCAACTTTTTCCGGCTGAGGACCATGGACTCGGACTTGGAGGTGCTGATTCTCATCCCAGCCGCTTCACACTCAGCGGCAAACCGTCCCAGCAAGAGCTGTAGGTCATTGCTGGATGAAGCCAACAGGACAACATCATCTGCAAACAACAGAGATGAGATCCTGTGGTCACCAAGCATGACACCCTCCATTCCCTGGCTGCGCCTAGAAATCCTGTCCATAAAAATTATGAACAGGATCGGTGACAAATGGCAGCCCTGGCGGAGTCCAACTCTCACTGGGAATGACTCCGACCGAGTGTTGGCAATACGAACCAAACTCTCACAACGGTCGTACAGAGACCGAATAGCTCGTAACAACAAGCCCGATACCCCATACTCCCGAAGCACCCCCCACAAAAATCCACGAGGGACGCAGTCAAATGCCTTCTCCAAGTCCACAAAACACATGTAAACTGGTTGGGCAAACTCCCACGAACCCTCAAGAATTCTCGAGAGGGTAAAGAGCTGGTCCGATGTGCCACGGCCAGGACCAAAACCACATTGCTCCTCCTGAATCCGAGGTTCGACCAACGGCCGGACTCTCCTCTCCAGTACCTTGGCATAGACCTTCCCAGGGAGGCTGAGGAGTGTGATCCCTCTAAAGTTGGAGCACACCCTCTGGTCCCCTTTTTTGAAGAGAGGAACCACCACCCCGGTTTGCCATGCCAAAGGCACTGCCCCCGACCTCCATGCAATGTTGCAGAGGCGTGTCAACCATGACAACCTAACAACATCCAGGGCCTTGAGGTACTCAGGGCGAATCTCGTCCACCCCCGGGGCCCGGCCACCAAGGAGATTTTTAACCACCTTGGCGACCTCAGCCCCTGTGATAGACGAGTCATCCCCCTCGTCCCCAAACCCTGCTTCCTCTGTGGAAGGCGTATCAGTGGGATTGAGGAGATCCTCGAAGTATTCCTTCCACTCCCTGACGATATCCCCAGTCGAAGTCAACAGTGTCCCATCCGCACCATACACAGTGTGGACGGGGAGCTGCTTTCCCCTCCTGAGCCGCCGGACAGTTTGCCAGAATCTCTTTGAGGCCGACCGAAAGTCTTGTTCCATGGCCTCACCGAACTCCTCCCATACCCGGGTTTTTGCTTCAGCAACCACCCGAGCTGCACTCCGCTTGGCCTGCCGGTACACCTCAGCTGCTTCGGGAGTCCCACAAGCCAACCAAGCTTGATAGGACTACTTCTTCAGCTTAATGGCCCCCCTCACCACTGGTGTCCACCACTTGGTTCGGGGGTTGCCACCATGAGATGCACCGACCACCTTGCGGCCGCAGCTCTGGGCCGCCGCTTCAACAACAGAGGTGGAGAACATGGCCCATTCAGACTCCATGTCTCCAGACTCCCTCGGAATGTGGTTGAAGTTCTTCCGGAGGTGGGAGTTGAAGACCTCCCGGACAGGGGCCTCAGCCAGACGCTCCCAGCACACCCTCACTATACGTTTGGGTCTACCAGGTCTGAATGGCATCCTCCCCTGCCATCGGATCCAACTCACCACCAGGTGGTGATCAGTTGACAGCTCTGCACCTCTCTTTACTCAGGTGTCCAAGACATACGGTCGCAGATCTGATGATACGATAACAAAATCGATCATCGACCTGCGACCTAGGGTGTCCTGGTGCCAGGTGTACATATGGACACCCTTATGCTTGAACATGGTGTTCGTTATGGACAGACTGTGGTTAGCACAGAAGTCCAATAACTGAACACCACTCGGGTTCAGATCGGGCAGGCCGTTCCTCCCAATCACCCCCCCTCAGGTTTCACTGTCATTGCCCACGTGCGCATTGAAGTCCCCCAGTAGGACAATGGACTCTCCAAGAGGAGCACCCTCCAGCACCCCAGTCACAGACTCCAAAAAGGGTGGGTACTCTGAAACATCATTTGGTGCATAGGCACAAATGATGGTCAGGACCCATTTCCCAACCTGAAGGCGCAGGGAAGCAACCCTTTCGTCCACCGGGGAAAACTCCAATATAGAGGCAGCAAGGTTGGGCGATACAAGAATACCCACCCCTGCTCATCGCCTCTTGCCCGGGGCAACTCCAGAAAAGGCCAAGCTCCAGCCCCTCTCCAGGAGACATGGTTCCGGAACCGGAGCTGTGTGTTGAGGTGAGGCCGACTATATCTAGCCGGTATCTCTCAACCTCGTACACCAGCTCAGGCTCCTTCCCCACCAGAGAGGTGACATTCCACGTACCAAAAGCCAGTTTAGAAAGCTTGGGATCAGTCCGCCAAGGTCTCCGCCTTTGACCGCCACCTAATCCACATAGCACCGGACCCCCATGATCCCCCCTGCAGGTGGTGAGCCCACTGGAGGGCAGACCCATGTAACTCCTTCGGGCTGAGCCCGCCCGGGTCCCATGGGTGGAAACCCGGCCACCAGACGCTAGTCTTCGAGCCCCTCCCCCAGGCCTGGCTCCAGGGTGGGGCCCCGGTAACCCCATACCGAGCGGGGTACACTGAATCCTTGATATACAACTTATCATGAGAGTCTGTTGGATCGTTCTTAGTCTGGCCCTTCACCCAGGACCAGTTTGTCTTGGGAGACCCTATCAGAGGCAAATTGCCCCGGACAACATAGCTCCTGGGTTCACTGGGGCACGCAAACCCCCCCACCACGATAAGGTGACGATCCATGAGGGGGTTTACTTGTGTTATCTTTGTCTAATATTTAAATTTGTTTGATGATCTGAAACATTTAAATGTGACAAACATACAAAACAAATGAGAAATCAGGATGGGGGCAAACACTTAGGGATCATCAAGATGTTTTCTAGCAAAACTGAGATGAGCCTTTATGTTCTTTTTGCTCAGCAGTGGTTTTCTTCTTGGAACTCTGCCATGCAGGCCATTTTTGCCCAGTCTCTTTCTTATGGTGGAGTCATGAACACTGACTGAGGCAAGTGAGGCCTGTAGTTCTTTGGATATTGTTGTGAGGTCTTTTGTGACCTCTTAGATGAGTTGTCGCTGCGCTCTTGGGGTAATTTTGGTTGGCCGGCCACACCTGGGAAGGTTCACTACTGTTCCATGTTTTCGCCATTTGTGGATAATGGCTCTCACTGTGGTTCACTGGGGTCTCAAAGCTTTAGAAATGGCTTTATAACCTTTTTCAGACTGATAGATCTCAATTACTTGGGTTCTCATTTGTTCCTCAATTTCTTTGGATCACAGCTTGATGCCTAGCTTTTGAGGACCTTTTGGTCTACCTCACTTTGCCAGGCAGGTTCTATTTAAGTGATGTCTTGATTGAGAACAGGTGTGGCAGTCACCAGGCTTGGGTGTGGCTAGAAAAATTGAACTCAGCTTTCCAAAGACGTGATAAACCACAGTTAATTTATGTTTTAACAGGGGGGCAATCACTTTTTCACACAGGGCCATGTAGGTTTGGATTTTTTTTTTTACCCTTAATAATAAACACCTTCATTTAAAAACTGCATTTTGTGTTTACTTGTGTTATCTTTGTCTAATATTTAAATTTGTTTGATGATCTGAAACATTTAAGTGTGACAAACATACAAAAAAATGAGAAATTAGGAAGGGGGCAAACACTTTTTCTCACCGCTGTATTTCCCAACAAAATGTGTCAAAAGCCGTGAGGTCTTCCTACCAACGATTTGAGAGTGCTGTGAATAGCACACAGGGGTGCCATACAGCCACCTTACGACAAAAAATTTTCAAAAGATAGCAGTAAGTATGCCATAGGAAGATCCTAAGGCACCCTTATGAAGAACGGAAGAATTCTAGGGCCATCATATGACAGAAAATCACCTCATTTCTCAAGAATGCCTCAAGTCACTGTTGTGAATTGAACGGCAACTGTATTAATTTCCTAAGAAGGCCATAAGAAACTATACCCTCCTCCACGAATGTCTGGGAAATCCAGAATTCGTAGGAACTGGGAGATTTTTTTATGAACCCACTGTTTGTAAGAATCTTTGACCATAGCTTTAACTTCATCTGACGAAAGCAGACAAGAGCTCTGTTTCATTGCTAAGTGCAATTATCATTTTCCTTGCTAATGCCCATGACTTTTGGTTTTCCTTTCTTTTGTAGAGACCATAGGCAGACCAACTTGTAGTGCATTTCCACCCGCTATTGGGCTGGAGTGAAACTGGAAATGGTTAATATACATGTGTTGAATGCTTGGTCAAAACTGACACAAAATCAAGTATTAACAAGGCTGCAAGGGCATCAACGTGGTCCTAAGCTTACGCACAACACAAACACACAAAGGATAAATTTGACATTAACTGGTGGCTAAAACTGGGTCCTATAATTGGCTAATGGGACTCAAGTACACCCCGCACAGATCACCAGTCCATCACAACAAGACAGACAACCATTTAAGTAAATAAGTAAGTAAAGTTTATTTATATAGCACCTCTCACAGAAAGAATCACAAAGTGCTTCACAGTAAAATAAAACACATTCACAAATACAATGATAAAAGCATAACACAAGCAAAAAAACCCATAACCAAACTAAAAATCCTGTTTGAACAGCAGGGTCTTCAGCTGCTTTTTAAAAGCGTCAACAGAGTTTACTGAGCACAACGACAGTGGTACAGCATTCCACAGTTTTGGTGCCACTGCCTGAAATGCTCAATCACCTCGAGTTATGAAATAGCTTCGAGGGACAGTCAGTAAATGTTGATCTGAGGACCTCAGAGACTGTGAGGGGCTATACACTTTAAGCAGCTCAGTGATATATTCGGGGGCCTGATCATGAATGGCTCTTAAAACAAGGACTAAAATTTTAAACTGAAGCCTAAAATCAACTGGGAGCCAGTGAAGTGCTGCTAAAACCAGTGTAATGTGTGCCCTTTTCTTAGAGTGGGTTAAAAGTCTGGCAGCTAAAGTTTGGACAACCTGGAGGCGTTCAAGATGCTTTTGGCTCAGACAAGTAAAGTTAAAAGTAAAAACTTACAGCAGTCTAAGTGAGAAGAAATAAAAGCATGAATAATCATCTCAAGTTCCGCCTTCGACACCAGGGTTCTCAACTTAGAAATATTCTTCAGATGGAAGAAGCAGTTTCTAATTAATTGATTAGTGTGGTGCTCAAGAGACATAGCCGAGTCAAAACTAACACCAAGATTCTGAAGACTCGCCTGGTCAGAGGAGCCGAGGATACCCATGTGGTGCTTAAGCGGGATCGTGTTTTCAAGAGTGGTAATTAATGTCTCCATCTTGTCTGAGTTAAGCTGTAAAAAGTTTGCACTTAACCAATGTTTGATGCTAGACAAGCAGCTAGTTACAGCAGACAGCATGTGAAACTCAGACTTCTTAAAAGAATTTACCCTCACACATAAACACAATTTATCCCCAGTTGATACCAATTAACCTAACATGTCCTAGCAGGTCTTTGGACTGTGTGAGAAAACCAGAGAACCTGGTGAAAACCCACACAAACATGGGGAGAACATGCAAACTGCACACGGAAGGGTCACCACTGACCAGGGATGGGTTTGAACCCATGATCTTCTTGCTGTGAAGTGACAGTGCTAACCACTGGAACACTGAGCTGCCCACTGGAAACATTATTTTGAGGTAAAAATCTTATTTAGTGTTGTTTTAATGAAGCAAAAAGTGTCTTTGTGACATCCTTTGGCTCTTTCTATGGAACGCCCTTTTGTTTATTGCAACATCCATCCATCCATCCATCCACTTCTTGTTTAATCATCTTGGTTGCTGGGATGGCAGTCTCATCACAAATGACCATTCCCTTGACACCACCCTTAGCCCTTCTGGGCCATTGTTTTTCAACCTTTTATGAGCCATAGCACCCTTTATACATTGAATGCCCATTACAGCATATGCAATGACAATTTAGTCTTGGAATTTGTTTGTAATCACTCACTGTGAAATGCAGTGTAATTACACATTCAATGGAAAGATGTGAACACCTGCACATTTGCTCCAGGCAATGCAAATACGCTCGCTTCCATGTAAGATGGATTTTGTTCAACTAAGGCCAAAAATTCACTTGACGCTTGGTCACAATAGTCAGTCAGTAATGATATTCTACCATCATCAGGAGATAAATTAGTCTGAAAATGAGACCTCCACTTATTGGACAGATGGGCTGGCGGTGCTCTGTGACAATTTGTATCCACTGCTTGTTTAGTGCTGAAAACAGCCATAGCCAGTGCTTAGTCCTGGACCAATTAAGTGAAATCAGACAATTTCCTGCGGCACCCCAAACATTTTCTGACAGCACGCTAGGGTGCCAGGGCACCTCGGTTGAAAATCACTGTTCTGAGGCATACTGAAGGGATCTCAGGCCAGCTGAGAAACATGATCTCTCAATTCTATCCTGGGCCCAAAGGAATTCCCCTTGGATCTCAGTGAGATAGCAGAACCAGCCCAGTTAGTTCCTGTTGATGTTGGGGAGAAGTGGCTCTACTCTGGGTCCCTACCACATGACTGAGCTCCGCCACTGTGAAGGGGAAAATAGGAGCAGAGAAATTCTTTACTTCTGTCTGTGATCTTAACTTTTGGTGCACAGTAATTTCACAGTTATAATAATAAGTAGGAGTAGATTGTTATTTTTAGTTATATTTTTTGGGGGTGTGTGTGTCAGCTGTTTTCCCAATGGGGGTTTCGGTTACACTTAATCATAGTCTGGTAGGAGAGTTTTTGCGTTGCTGAGGCATGTATAACAAGCTCTTTTATACACGTTATACAGACAGAGAGAATGCATGGCACATTAGCATAGTGATTGTCATCTAATACACATCAGTCAATACACATCATTAGCATGACATCAGCTAGCGCCCGGCCCGACGTCCTCTCCAAGGACGCATACATAACAGTCCCGTCTGATTGCCCCCTGGAACTCTCTGTTCGTATGTAAATTGTCCTCCGTTTCCTCCAGCGCTGATGAATGTGAGATAGTGTCTGTCTGCAGTGTGCTGGGTCACCACACGGCTCCCCCCCCAGAACACTCAGAAGGGGCTGTGACACACCCCCCCCCCCCGGTTGTTTGGGCTCCAGCTCCGGTAGAACTGTCCTGCTGTAGAGGAGTGTCGGAGGGCATGTCAGTCCATGGGGAGGATGGGGGGAGGGGTGGAAAAGACAGTGGGCTCCGCTCCGAGTTCCAGCACATTGAACGGCGGTGGATCGTGGGCGCACGGGCCCGGTGCGCGTCGTGAGTAATGGAACAAACCGGCGGTCGGCCAGCTTTAGGGAGTGAGGTGCAGGAAGAGCGATGTGGAGGAGGAGGAGGAGGGGGTGGGAATAAGTGAGTGCCGGCCCGGGACGTCAAAAGTGTCTGGGCCGTGCAAAACTTGTGTGCATCCGCCATGGTGAGGGACTTTCCTGGTAAACCTGGTGGTGATCCGCAGCAGCTGTGAAAAAAATTAAGTCTCTGACTCCTCTTGCGGCTCAGTCCTGCGAAGATGTGGGGAAGGTGAACGGCCAAATTCTCCGAGGATGCGTAGTGGCTGTGGAAAAAAAAACTGAAGCTGTGTGAGGGACTTGCCGGTTTGGCTTTAGGTGTAGAAGCAGCCCTAAAGTCATCGGGGAAAGCAATCGGGTAAATTCCCATTGTACGCTGTGGCTGAGAAACCCATACAAAGTCCCGTGTGCAGGCTGCCTGTCTGCTTCAGGTGCGTGAGCAGCCCTAAAGGTTCCGTGGATGGCGATCGGCCGTGTTTCTTGGGCTTGTGCAGCGGCGGAGGATGATGTATAAGCCTGTGGAGCCGGTTTGTCCCTGGTGCGTGGTGTGCGCATGGCGCAGTGACCACATAGCTGGAAGTTGCGCTGTCCTCGTAGTCCTGTGGTGTGTGTGCGGGGCTTCTGTGCGCAGAAAGTCCGCTGTCGGGAAGTGAGTCAGAGTCGGGGAGCTTGATGGAAATCAACGCAGACGGCGCCGATGATCTTCCCCGTTCGGGCTGTTTCTGTGTGTTGCTCGTGTCGCTGATCCTTGTGCATCTCAGTCCCAGTGCTGTGCTCTCTGTCCGGCCCTGGAGGTCGCCATCGTGGAGAGAGGATAAGGCGCGCGCGCTCCAATGTGGATGCAACGGATGTAGGCGATCCCCGGTCTCTGGAATCCACAGCGCGGTGAAAGGGAGCAGATGGTCATCCCACGTCAGGTCACCATGTGGTGTGCGGTGTAAGGGAGCAACAGTTCATCTCCATCAGGTCACCAATGTGGAGAAAAAGGAATCCACGGCTCGCCGAAAGGGAGAGAGAGTCTATTTCACGTCAGGTCACCAATGTAGAAGGTGTAAGGAAAGGATGTGGAGGAGAGGCACGAGCGTAGATTGACACAGGTTCTTTATTAACCCTCTAACATAAATACAGCTGATGGACCCCAGCGTTGCCCACTGGGGCCGTGTGTCTGGTAGGAGAGTTTTTGCGTTTTTGAGGCATGTATAACAAGCTCTTTTATACACGTTATACAGACAGAGAGAATGCATGGCACATTAGCATAGTGACTGTCATCTAATACACATCAGTCAATACACATCATTAGCATGACATCAGCTAGCACCCGGCCTGGACGTCCTCTCCGAGGACGCATACATAACAATCCCGTGTGATTGCCCCCTGGGGCTCTCTGTCCGTATGTAAATTGTCCTCCGTTTCCTCCAGCCCTGATGAGTGTGAGATGGTGTCCGTCCGCAGTGTGCTGGATCACCACAATAGACTGTATACAGCAGGGGTGCTCAATACGTTGATCGCGATCGACTGGTAGATTTAATTCTATCGCCTATCCTCCCATCTGTCCTCTTATTGGCCTTTACCATTTGATTGATGTACAGGGCAGTCAATCAGGAGAGGTCCTGTCCTCGATGTGTCATAGGTCACCCTGCATGCGCAGTCAAACACGCTAGCTAGCTACTGCTAAACTCCAGTGAGCTCTGACCGTGTTAGCGCTTCAAATTTCAATCAACTAAAGAAGGGATATTAATAATGAGTGGGGAAGCTGAACCCAGTAAGAA
Source organism: Pholidichthys leucotaenia (assembly GCA_020510985.1). Lineage (NCBI taxonomy): Eukaryota > Metazoa > Chordata > Actinopteri > Cichliformes > Pholidichthyidae > Pholidichthys > Pholidichthys leucotaenia. The sequence continues at coordinate 287,012,297 of CM035836.1, read as the reverse complement.
GACAAAAACTTACCATTTCCATGCGGAATGGGAGGAAGATTTTTTTTTTCTTCACAATGTCATTTTCGAAGTGTATTTGTCTGATCTGTCAATCTATTGTTGCATTTCCAAAGAAGAGAAATGTGGAGAGGCACTTTTGAACCGTTCATAAAAACTACAACTCTAACTTCCCTCCGAAAAGTGACCTGAGAAAAAGAAAGGTGAAGGAACTGAAATCTCAGTTAATCGGACAGCAGTCATTTTTCACACGGCTGAATTCAAAGGCAAAGGCAGCCATTGAAACATCGTTCCAGGTAAGTCATTGCATTATTAAGCATAAGAAGTCCTTTCAAGATGGAGAGATGGTAAGAGGCCTTCGGTGGGGCAGCAGAGTTGTTGTTTCAGGATTTTAAAAATAAACCAGAAATATTATCTTCAATCAAAGCTCTTCAGCTATCAAGAAGTACAGTTACACAGCATGGGGAAGTAATGGCCTATGATTTGACACAGCAGCTTTGGAAGGACATCACAGAATGTGAGTGTTTCTCACTGCAATTAGATGAGTCTACAGACATACAGTAAGTGACACAGCTCAGTTGTGCATATTTATTCAGATGGTGTTTACTGATATGACTGCAAAAGAGGAGCTGCCAACAATACTGCCTATGAAAGAACATGTGCGAGGAGAGGACATTTTTCACTCGTTCAAAAATGTTATTGAGAAAACCCAGCTCCCATGGGTTGTGGGTCCACAAAGCACCAACCAATCCCGAGAGTGGTAGACGGCGCAGTGTGGGATAAGGAACTGCCTGGCACCCTGGAGAGTGAGCAAGACCAATATCGCCCAGGGTCATCACAGGAGGGTCCCTGTGCCAGAGCCCAAGTCGCCCTGGACGAGGGTACTGGGCAGGACGCCTGTGATGATGGGCGACGTCGAGAGGCTGGTTTCACCTGTTCATCAGCCCACACCTGGCCTCATCCTTAGCTCCTTGTTCTGACAAAACATTTTTGCAGAATGCTCACATTCAGCTTCCGACATAACACCAGTGTTTAAATTGGTGTCAAGCACCATGGATGGTGCACCCGTAATGGTGGACCGCTCAAATGGATTTATTGCAAAGTGCAGGGAGGACGATAATTTCCCCAACTTCCTTAATTAATCTCATCCAGTGGAGGATGAGAGTTTGACACTACAGGCAGACACTGAGCTTAAGTCCAGGGCTCATGGACAGTTTTGGAACTTACTCACAGAGGAAACGTATCCAAACATGAGGAGCTATGCTACCTCCTTGACTGCATTATTTGGCTGTACTTATTTGTGCGAATCAGCCTTTTCCCACATGAAGATTATTAAGTCCAAATACCATTCCACCGTGACTGATGATCATTTGGGAGCCTGCTTGAGACTAGCTACCAGCAGCTACTGTCCAGACTATGCAACCCTGGCTGACTCCATCCAGTGCAAGTCATCAGAGTAAGTTAATGATCATAAATGTATTGAATTGTATTGTGCCATAAGGGTTCACGCAGTTATATAATGTATGACGTACATTGTACGCTAACATATATTGCCATATTTGGCATTTTTTAAATGTAGCTAGATCATTTTGACCTGGTCATTTTAAAAGTAGCTCACAAGCCAAAAAAAGTGTGGGCACCCCTGGTATACAGTATATTGACCGTCACTTACTTCCTTTGCAGAAAAATAAGTCTACTTCCTGGATTTAGGACACTGGCATCCTGTTTTTTTAAATTTTGTTTTTTGTTTTTTTTTTACATTTGGAACCAGAGTCTGTGAAGTAGCAGTCATGAAGGAGAACCATGACACTGAACTAGCAGCTCACTCAAAACATGACAAATCACAACCACACTCAGCCACGGCAACATTCCTACATTTAAAGAATCAAACAATGAACTGATCCAAAAAAAAAAAAGGACACCTGGACTTCCACCAGTGTGATGAGAGCTACCTATGAGGACAGAAATCCTCTTTAGGAAACACATCATGATATGGGAAGTGTTATCGTCTCACTGCAGCCAGCCACCAAAGGGCAGTCAAAATTCGTGTTCTTGTCATCCATCTTTACTCCACATCACCTTTGTATAGTCACTCTGCTACCACAACCCTATCAATACACCACATGCTTCTCCTACCATGCTCATTGTATTTTGACAGCTAAACAAATAGAGAAAAGTGGCGCTGCAGCTGCATCAAATGACCCTCAAGACTGTTGTGTGTTTGTGTGCTTGCTGGTGTGTACCACATGAGCAGCAGAAGCATTCCTAACAGCAGCGGGGAGAAAAATGTGATGACCCTGGCAGCTCTGCCCACTGGAGGTTCAGCCTTCTGTGGAGCGTTGGAGGATGGTATAGGGGAGGTCTTCGTCTCTGTCCAATCAAAATAAAGACACATTATTAATCATTTCATCTATAAAAGCATGTGGTCAGGTTTGTCCTTTCGTTCTTTTTTTAGGGGTCATAGATAGTTCTGGTTCTGCAGGAGGAAAAACCCACTGCAACCACTGCTTTGATGAATGGAGGCAGAAAAGGCGTCATTGTACTGGGAAGAGCCAAGCAGGAAGGAAAATACAGTGAAGAGCAAAATCAATTACAATCTCAAGGCACAATCAATATGGGACTTGTCGAGGCAGTTATGAAGTGAACTGGAATAAAAAAAAAGTCTCATTCATGTTAAAGCTGGGGGAGAAGAGAAAGAAAGAGGACAGAGTTTATAGTCAAATATGGACAAGACAACAGAAGTTGAGGTAGAAATCCTGAAGAACACATCAGCCTCCAGAAGTATGGGCTGCAGCAGGTAATACACATTTTTAAAATCTAGTAAGACAAAGATTCTCGGAGTGCTACAGCAGCACTAAAACACCCTGGGCAATAAGAATAGTAGTAATAAAAACACACTTGATAATAAAGAGATAAAGAATATGTACAAAATATACAATATTTATAGGGACCATGAATTATCTACAATGGTACAATGAATTATCAGCTTAAGTGTCCAAATAAGGTATACATTTTCTGTAGTCTTGTGTTCTCTCACTTTTTAAAAACACTTGGCATATTGCGGTGTCCTAGTGGCTGATTAATTGGTCATATTTTCCAGGGAGAATGAGAAGGTGTGCCCGTAAATGTCTTAACCCATCTAACAACACTGCTGCTATGAGTTAGCTGGGTGGTCCAACTGGAGTTGTTTTGGCTTTTCCCTGCAGAGTCCAGTCACCACACTAGACGTCTATGTTAGCAGCTGGTTCATTAGTCACAGCTGATAATATATATTACAGTGTTTTGGGAAATTGTGCCTTTAACATAATTAGCTTCTGGCAAGAGGAAAATGCTGCAGCAAGTGTGGATTTCTGCATCATTTTGCCAGGGCCTGTAATAGGTTTGAGCGAGGGGAACGGCGACGCAAAGTGGACTCCCCCTGTTCCAACTCCCACAGTCATCCGCCGTCAAGCAGACCGCCCGTAAAATCTACTGGAGGAAAAAGCCCCACAGGAAGCAGCTAGCCACCAAGGCTGCTCGGAAAAAGCGCTCCGGCCACCGGCGGAGTGAAGAAGCCTCACCGTTACAGGCCCGGTACCGTGGCTCTGACAAAGATCTGTCGCTACCAGAAATCCACGGAGCTGCTCATCCGTAAGCTGCCCTTCCAGCACCTGGTGAGGGAGATCGCTCAGGACTTCAAGACCGACCTGCACTTCCAGAACTCCGCCGTCATGGCTCTGCAGGAGGCCGGCGAGGCCTACCCGGTGGGTCTCTTTGTGGACACCAACCTGTGCACCATCCACGCCAAGAGGGTCACCATCACCATGTTTGTTCTCTCCCATAGATTGAGTCCCCATCGTGCTGTTTGCTCTCTACATGTCTGTTCTTTTCATCTTCTCTGTCCCCTCACCCCCCAGCCAGTCGCAGCAGATGACTGCCCCTCCCTGAGCCTGGTTCTGCTGGAGGTTTCTTCCTGTTAAAAGGGAGTTTTTCCTCTCCACCGTCGCCAAGTGCTTGCTCACAGGGGATCACCTGATTGCTGGGGTCTTTCTGCAACTGTGGGGGTTCCCCCCTACAGTTGATAGTGCTATGAGATGACTGTTGTTGTGAAATGGCGCTATATAAATAAAGTTGAATTGAATTGAATTGAAAATTGAATCATGCCCAAAGACATCCAGCTGGCCCGCCGCATCCGCGTAGAGAGAGCTTAGACTTTCTGCTGCACATTCACCAACCACAATGCGCCGCACTTTGTGTGTGTATATATATATATATATATATATATATATATATATATATATATATACATACAGTGATCCCTCGCTACTTCGCGCTTCACCTTTCGCGCCCTCAGTGCATCACGGATTTTTCAAAAATGTTCATCAAAAATTCAAAATTGAGAAAAAATGGGCGGGCGCTAGCAGAAGGCAGGGAGAACATTAGAACATCAGGTATCAACACGGAGAGACCACACAACTCAAAATCCACCTCTCTGACCACCGCTCCACTCCTCTCCGCCCACCTCTTCACCGCTTGGGAATCTCGCAAGCTGATTGGCCGAGACGTTTTACCTCGCAAGCTGATTGGCCGAGACGTTTTACACAGCTTCTCTCCCTGTCGAGCACCCAGCGAAGGAAGACCGCATTCATTGTTCGCTGTTCTCTTGTGCCTTTTTGTGCAAAATAGTCTTCCCGTTGAGCCACTACGCCGCCTCCTGCAGCTTCTCCAGCTCTATCGGAAGCTGCCCTCGACGATCTTGCGCCTCTAGCACCTGACGATGAGGCGTCACCTGAGGAGCAGTAAAGCTCTCATTAACCTGTGCAGTAAATCATCTTCATCTTGAGTTACCTATCTTGTTATAAGAATAAAAGAGTTCTAAAAACATATTTATGTACACTTTATTTACATCTACGTATGTATGTATACTTACACACACACACACACACACACACACGTATCATATGAGAGAGAGAGTGAGAGAATGAACGTACGTATTATTTATGGGTGACGTCATTAGGGGTGACCCTGCTTCGCGGTTTTTGACTTTTCGTGGTCGGTTCTGGAACCCATTAACCGCGATAAGTGAGGGATCACTGCATATATATATACACTCACCGCTCACACGTATATATATATATATTTATAGTAATATGTACATATGTATACTAGCTGTTCTTGTTTTTTCTTGCCTTCTGACTGTTGCTCTGAGTGTTGCTATCCCTGTGCTGTTGCAATCCTGGAATTTCCCCATTGTGGGACTAATAAAGGCTTATCTTATCTTATCCACACCGTCTCCCCGAGCACCAATGGTCGTACATACTGTATGGTGAAATTGGACACGGTGGAGGTGCCGCTGCTGATTGACACAGGCGCTGTGAGGCCTGTGTTGAATTGGCCCACCGTGAGGAGTTTCTTCCCATATTACCGAATAAGAGGTCATTCAGGGTCGCTGTGTGGGTATGGTGGAAAGAGGTCGGCCACGGTGGGATCAGTGGAACTGACGGCTCGGTACAAGTTGGTGGAGGTGTCCAACCTGAAGTTCGTGCTGCCATTGGTGAGAACATTATGGGCTGTGACCTTTTTTATGGACTGGGCTTCACCATCACCAGTGGTGTAGGAGAGGAGTGGTCAGGCCGTGGTTTGTGGGACCAGCCGGTTCCGCAAATGGTGGCTGATGCTGTATGGGATGAACCTTGGCCTAATATTCTGGAAGATGAACAGGACCAACCCCACCCAGGGCCATCGTGGGAGGGTTCTGGTGCCAGAGCCCAAGTAACCCTAGCTGAGGGAATTGGGTGGCACGGTGGGATGCCCGTGACAGCGGGTGGAGCCGAGTGGATGGCCCATTCTTCTTCTGGAGTTCGGCTGGGAGGTACTGAGGAGTAAGGGGCCACAACAGCTTTGCCGGCAAAGAAAATGAAAGCGAGTGGGGCAGGACGGGCTAGCACGGTAAAACGACGTGCCACACAGGGACACTGGAGGCCAAATTGGGATCCTCTGGGGGTCGCCGATGTGGTCCGACCCACAGAGGAGGCCTGGTTGAGAGGAGTTCTGGGCAAATGTAAGCGACAGGACAACCAGGGGCGGCTGTAGGTGGTGGCTGTTCGGGAGGATGGCTACCTTCAGCTATCTGATGGCTCATGGCGGCATCCCAACGAACTGCGGCGCGCCAAGCATGAGAAGGAGGTGCTTGGGCTGCGGCACGAGCCATCCCTGGGTGTGAAGAGAAGAAGGTGCACCGGAAGGGAGCCGTCAGATGGTTTTCCGGGAGGTGGTTCCTCTACTGACGCAGACTGATGTTTGGGGGTGATGTGTTTATTGCATGGTGTTGATATGAGTAATGATTAAGTTGTGTGTTGGGCTTGTTAATGGGATTATTTTGGTCTTTTATGTTTTATTTTAGGAACACAACAGTTTTTGTTTAATGGACTATGTTGTAGTAGAAATGGCAGAGTAATCCGTCTGGCCTTGTGGGGGTGGAATGGTAGTCCACCTGTTCCCCCCTTGCCTTAGTTGTTTTGTGTGGCTGTTATAAGCCCTGATATATTTCTATTTAATTTAGTGCGTGATTCAGGTTCTAAATTGGGGAAGGGGGGTGATACTGTGTTGTTCTTATGACATATTATGGTGTGACACGGGTGGTGGCTCCACCTTTCCAGTTCTGCTGCCACCCGGAGTATAAGAGGGCTGTGCGGAAGAGGGACGGTCTCTTTGTCCTCACCTCTGCCTGACGGGTGCATCTGTACTGTGCAGTGAGTCCATAATAAAGTCGTGTTCAGTTCCACCTTCAGTCTCGTCACTGACACCTCATTTACCGACAAAACACTAACCATTCCACCACCTAGCTGTCCCAATGCAAAAACAAGAAAAAACGGCAAATTTTCATTTTTTAGAACTTGAAACAGTCATAATTTTCAGAATTAATGGAAAGGGGCACATAAGTGTTTCTGAACTGATTATTCAACTAATAATTACAGCAATAAGACCAATGCTTCTTTAGCTGTTTGGAGGTGGAAGAGCAACTCATCTGACAGGGAAGCCATCCCTCACATAAGACCGGGGTTGATGTTCTAATTTTTTTCTTTTGCTTTAATCCATAGAATCACATTTACAGACACAATCCCATAAAACCTGATCATAATCAGGATACTACTGCTCACTGAAACACACCGACAGATTTACTTTTTTGCACAATGCTGCCACCTGGTGTTAAGTGGAATTATTTCAAAAGCTCCATTAAAGTGGTCATTGACTTTTTCCACATTTTAACAGCTCACACGTGTCTTAAAGTGACACTCTGGCAAAAATCAAGTTTTTTTTCCTGTTGGTAACATGTCTGTAACATGTTTTTTGTGACTTATAAGATATATCAAGAGCAAAATTTCACCACAGTCCCAAGTCGGTGTTTTTCTATTGTGAATTTCCAGATTGGTAACGTCCCCCCGCAAACAGGCGAGTTTGGACAGATCGTTTCTAGCTACGTATGTATTCCTGCTTAGCCTGATTGGTTATACTGATGGGGGTCGAAGGAGGGGGGGAAAGACAGTCCTTGATGTGCTGGGACACCAGTTGCTCAAAACATTTCATGACTACAGACTTGAGTGCTATGGGTCTGTAGTCATTCAGGTTGTCAATTGCGGCCTTTTTGGGGATGGGGATAATGATGGAGGCCTTGAGGCAGGAGGGGACAGTGCCGTGCATCAGGTAGAGGTTGAACAACTTGGTGAGGATCCCTGCCAGCATTAAGCATGCCTAAAGAGCCACCCTCTCCCCCACCTTGGACAATCAGACCATCTCTCTCTGTTTCTGATTCCTGCCTACACCTCCCCTTAGGAAGAGTTCCTCTCCAAACAAGCAAACAATTAAAACCTGGCCTGAAAATGCTCTTTTCCAGCTACAAGAATGCTTTGCCTGCACTGATTGGAGCATCTTTGAACAGCAGGACCTGGACTCCTACACCAAATCTGACCTTTTCTACATCAAGTGCTGTGTAGAAAATGTGACAGTCACCAAACACATCTGGGTATTTTCCAAACTGCAGACCCTGTATGACCAGTGAAGTCTAGGCTCCGATCAGAGCCTGCAACTCAGCCTTCAGCCAGAGGGACAGCTCTCTGTACAGCACTGCCAGAGCTAACCTGAGGAGAGGCATAAAACTCGCTAAAAACGCCTATAGGAGGAAAGTGGAGGGCTTCCTCTCAGACAACAACCCCTGACAGATGTGGAGAGGCATCCAGGCCCTCACCAACTACAGGGGCCAGAGCGCCCCAGCATCAGGCAGCAGCCTCACTCTGGCAGAGGAGCTTAACAGCTTCTTTGCCCAGTTTGAGCACACCTCCCCCCAAACCCGTACCCCCCTCCTTCTCTCTTTCCCTCTCCCCCCCTTACAGGTGCCCATCAGTTCACCTACAGGGAGAACCATCTATGGAAGATGCCTTCGCCTCCTCTCTCCACAGAGTGCTGAGCCACCTGGAGAACCCAAGGAACTATGTGAGGATGCTCTTCATGGACTACAGCTCAGCTTTTAACACCATCATCCCGGACGTCCTGATCAACAAACTGCACCTCCTCTAGATCCCCCCCCCCACACCTGCTCCTGGATAAAGAACTTTCTCACCAATCGCCCACAGTCAGACTTGGCCCCCACCACTCCTCCACACTGTCCCTCAGCACCGGCTCCCCCAAGGCTGCGTGCTAAGCCCTCTACTGTACTCCCTGTACACCTTTGACTGTATTCCATCCCACCCAACCACCGTCATCGTGAAATACGTGGATGACACCACCTTGGTTGGGCTCATCACCTACGACGATGAGAAGACATACAGGGCAGAGGTAGAAAATCTGCTGCTGTTTTGTCAAGCAAACAACCTGTAACTGAATGTGCAAGAAAAACAAAGAACTCATTCTGGACTTCAGGAAGAACAGACAGGACCACCTTCCCTCCTCATAAATGGCGACCACGTGGAAAACGTCCCAACCTTCAGGTTCCTGGGTATCCACATCTCCTCTGACCTCTCCTGGACTGTCAACACCAAGGCCCTGATGGAGAAAACCCAGCAGTGGCTGCACTTCCTCCATGTCCTGAGGAAGCAGAACCTGAACCAGAAGCTGCTGCTGGCCTTCTATCGCTGTTCAGTGGAGAGTGTGCTCACCTACTGTCTGGGTGTGTGGTACGCCGGTTCCACAGCTGAGAACAGGAAGGCTGTAAAGAGGGTCATCAACACCACCCAAAAAATTATCGGCAGCCCTCTGCCCTCCCTGGAAGACATCTCCAGACCGACAAACAGTTTCTTCCCCTGGGCTATCAGAACTGCAAACAGTCAGAGCCCCCCCTCCCATCCCGAGCACTCATATGCGCAAAACTGAGGACCTTTTAACTATCACAATAACTCACCTGTCTTTGCACTCCTCAATTTCATGTATATTGACCCATCCATGAAATCACTACTGTACATATTTTCCATAATCCTTGGGCCATTTTACTCTATTATGTGTTCTGCGCTCCGCACTCCTATGTACATGGTTCCACCCATGAAGCCACTACCATACCTGTGTATTTACGTATGGGCTATTTGTTATTTTTACTTTTACCTTAACTTCAGTCATATGGTTAATCGTGTGTTCTTCTATATTTCAAATTCTTCTCACTTACTTTATTGCGCAGTAGCCTGGTGGAGCACCCACAATTTCGTTGTGCTTTACAATTGTACAATGACAATAAAGCCTATTCTATTCTATTCTATTCTATTCTATAACATTAACCAATCAGAGGGATACTCTAGGCTACCTCGGGGGAAGAGGGAGGAGCCGAGAAGCAGCAGGATTGAGGGGGATGAATGCGTCAGTTTTGCATAGCAAAGTAGTGGAAGAGGAGGGAGGAGGGGAGGGGGGAGAAGGGGGGACCCTGGCATGAACGTGGCTGGGCAGACAGGGCAGTGCCTCGGCAAGACCACTTTCAGACACTTTCACAAGTAAGCCCTGGAGGCTGGGGAGTGTGGCAACCAATCACGTGCAAGCCTTGCAGGTCACTAATTAGAATATTCATAGGTCTGTGCATACTTGAGGTGCAAGATTTAAATGGTCTTTCCAAGCAATTCTAAGACAATGAAAGTTTTTTTTGTGGGTAAAAGCCACACTATACTATTTTGGGCAACACAAACTGTATTTGTTTTTGAGGTGGTTTTAGATAGTTTTTAGAGCCACTGGAATGCATCTTTAATGAAGTGTTTGTGACATATTTTGTTCACATTATCTTCATTTTTTAAATTATTGAAGTAATTTGTTTGGTATTTTTCCTGGCTTCCTTGAAACACAGATTTAAAGCCTATCACTTTAAGAAACACCCTTCACTTATTCAACTCAGCCCTCCCTTTTACGTCAGTTAGCCATTAGCTAATTAGCTTCTAGCCTTTAACTTTTAGCCTCTTTCTAGCTCAGATGAGCAGCACTGGTTCACTGATCCATAGTTGATGGTGTATCTCGTGTCACTCTGATCCATCAGCCAATAATTTTGCCGTGATTCCACACCACAACAAACCGCTAGCATGGTGCACCGGGCATACGCCCGATTGCTGCAACCGACCTGGCCTGGGACCTGAGGCTGCTGGCCGAGCCAAGGTGAAGCTTGCTGAGCTCAGCTGTCCAGCCAAGGGATCTCAAAGGGCAGTGTCTTGCTTTGCAGAATGCTGCTCTACTCCCACGGCCAGCTGGGGGATGCCCCATCATGAAGCGGCTCCCCTACACTTCCCCCAAGAGCGGAGCGGAGTCATGCAGAGCCCTGGAGGGTGGTGGGGGAGCTGGCCCTGAGAACCAGCAGCCTCAAGTCCCAGTGTAGGGGGCCAGGTCGGTTGCCACGACTGGCACGCTGGTGTTGCAATTTGCTGTGGAATCACGGCAAAATTATTGCGAGATGGGCTGGAGTGATGCAAGGTAAACTGTCAAATGTGGACTGGTGAACCAGGTGGCAATAGGGATGGCTATAAGGGAGACTAAGATCTGAGGAAAAGAACAATATAAGCCGCGCTTGGTGCGAGACTCCTTGTGCCTCAGGGGCTAATAGGCTACCTTTAGCACGCCTTCCATGTACATGACAGGCAGCTAGGTGGGCCAATAATAAAGCAGTGGGCGGGTCTCAAGGATGCCAGGGGTTGGCTTTGTAAAATCATGACATACGATTTACCTGGAAGAGTCAAAAACATTTCTGGGACAGAAAAACAAGATAAAGGCCATGTCTTTTTTTTAAGAGAATTGACTGTTTTGATATTTTTTTGATAATTACATGACCAATAGACAAATTTAAGATAGTTAAAAGCTACAAACACCATTTTTCAGTCAATGACTCTTTTAATTTCATCTATAGATTTCAGTTTATGCTTCATTGTAAGCCATGGTTCACTCATTTCACTTCACTGTAAATACCATAGATGTAGGGGAATTGAAATACTGGAACTTCTAGCTATTTACAGTCAAAGTGTTAATTTTATAGTGGGGTTTAAAGTAGAACTGAACCCACCTTTTGGCACAAAAAGTAGAATAGCAGATTAATTCCTTATTACCTATTGTATTTTTCAACACATAAAAGAAATTTTTAGGTCGTGCGATGGCCAAGCTATAAGCCGATAAACTTTTGCCTCTGGCTGGCAGTGCCAAACAAACCGGAAGTAGTGCAGACGACGCTGCGTGACGTCATGAGTGTGATCCCTAACCAAAACAACAATGGCAGCTGATAGCAGTTCCAGCAGTCAAGAACACCAGAGTTTTCAGAGTGAAGAGGCATTCAGGATCGGTGACGAGACAGAGGAGGATGCAGGAGTGTGGCAGGTGGCAGGCGTGCACAAGGACGAGCCCGGGAGACAGCGACCTAATGCACCTGTGACAGCAGCTGGCAGACGGCGATGCAGAGGCGAGGTCCGCCGCCGGGGAATACACCTGTGCACAGGGGAGAGACTGGAAAGGCAAAGGTAGGTATGCTTACGCTGTAGATCTTGCTGGGAGATGGGGGGTTTCCTCTGCAGCAAGAGGGCTGAAGGAATCAGACGGCTTCATGCCGAAGCCCAGGGCAGAGTGGCTTATATCCCACGCTGCTGACGAGGCGCAAGTGTGCGCGCAGCTGGCGCCGCTAATGAGCGGCGAGTTGTAACATATCCAGCCTGTGTTGTGTTGTAGCTTAGTTTTCTTTTTTCTCTGTCACATTTTGTCTTAGTTTTGTTTTGAATTGTAATCGCTCTTGCCTGTTTTCTCTTTTGAATTCTTGGATGGAATATGGGTGGGCAATATAAGCTGCGGCTTCAGCCATCACCCATTTCGGATAACTTACGTTGAATTGTATAATCAGATGAGTCATTGTTCAATTTGACCTTGTTGTTATATCATTCAGTTTCTTTCAACCTGTACTGTACTATCCGAAATAAATAAATTCATTCATTCATTCAAAAAATTGGGCTATGTATTACAATACTTCTACAGACTATAGTGGCAATACACATGAACAGAACTGGCCTCTGCATTTGACTGTGCTATTTATAAATACAGTGATCCCTCACTTATCGTGTTTAATGGGGACCAGAACCAACCGCGAAAAGTGAAAAACCGCGAAGTAGCGTCACCCCCCCCCAAGGGCGTCACAAGCACTATTTTGCACAAAAAGGCACAAGAGAACAGCGAAAAGTGCCACTAAGCAACACGAGTGATAAAGAACAATGAATGCGGTCTTCCTTCGCTGGGTATGGGCGCTCTGCAGGGAGAGAAGCTGGGTAAAACGTCTCGGCCAATCAGCTTGCGAGGTAAAACGTCTCGGCCAATCAGCTTGCGAGATTCCCGAGCGGTGAAGAGGTGGGCGGAGAGGAGTGGAGCGGTGGTCAGAGAGGTGGATTTTGAGTTGTGCGGGCTCTCCGTGTTGATACCTGATGTTCTAATGTAGTCTCCCTGCCTTCTGCTAGCGCCCGGGCAACTTTCGTGCCATTTTTTCTCAATTTTGAATTTTTGATGAATATTTTTGAAAAATCCGCGATGCACTGAGGGCGCTACAGGTGTAATATCTATATCTAGAAACGCATCGCTTCCCGGTCGCTTTTCCTCCCCCTTTCTTTTCTTTCGTCGCCATGACAGCTTTCCTTGGCCACTGAACAGATCTTCCCAGGTGTTGGAAGTGTTTTGTAGTCGACTATCATGACAAAATGCATCAAAAACAACCAGTGTCGACGTGCTCGCAATGGTAAACATGGAGGACTGTGTCACACTCGTGACGTCACGCGGAACTCCGGCTGCACTTCCGGTTAATCGGCAGATTTGTCTGATTTTTCAGGGTGGGAAATTCAAAATTGCGATTTTCTCCAAGATTCCGGGATTTGTGGAGGGGGTGCCAATGATAAATTATCTTTATAATTGTATGTACTATCACCCAGTGTCGTTCAATGCCGTTCAGTTCAGTTCTACTTTAATTAAATGTGTATGACCATTTATTTCTATATACAGTGCAAAATTATTAAGGTGTAAAAAGATCAAGAACATGAAATCATCACAACATCCTAATGAATTATTATTAAATCTAATCTAAGATGACAGTTATCAGGCAGCAATCATATAATCCAGATGTGAAGCCCTTTCACTGATACCAGAGTGTTTGATTTGGGTTGAGTGTTGTCAAAACTGATTATAAATGTGGTTGATCTATTTCACTGTAATCTGTGATGAAATCATTGTTCCTCTATTTGATCCAGCTGCAGAGAAAACAGAAAAAAATGACAAATTTAAGACAAAATTCCAAATTTACACAAAAAAGCCACAAATTAAAGGAAAATGTCTGAAGTGTAAGATAAAAATCAAATAAATTTATGACAGTAACATCACAAATTTCTGAGAAAAAATTGCAAATCTGTAAGTAAAAAGTTACAAAATGGAAAAAGTTAAAAATTTATATGAAAAACTTAAACTTACGGGGACAAAATTTTGATGAGAAAAAGGAAACAAGTGTGTGGGGGGAAAAAAATGCAAATTTATGAGAAGACAATTCCTCACCGCCATTACTCACTCACTTCTAAGGTACTTTTTCTTACTCAAGTACTTTTTGGTGGTAATTGTGGGGAGACTTGAATAACGAAACCGAATTGTCTTTCATTTCAGTTTATTCAAGAAATCATTCCACTGTCTGCTCTTATTCTTGAGCAGCGAACAAAGAGAGTGAACACACCAAAGTTCTCTCCTTTAAACATTCTGACATCAAACCATTTCCCTCGCGGGGGAAATCACACATCTCTCTCAAAATCTCTTTATTCACATTCATTAGCCTTTTATTTACATAACTCCCCCTTCTCTCTTCCTGAGCCTCAGTGGTCAGGAAGTCTTCTGTCCCCTGTCCTCCGCAGGGGGTCCAGGCTCTGTGGCTCCGCACCGCAGGGGGCTGGCTCTCCTTCATCGTGGTTAAATCACATATGCAGTGTCCAACATATACATGTCTCACAACACAGCCATATAACCCCCCCCAAACGATGAAGAACAGACTAATTCCTAAAATTAAATAGCACCTTACTCACTACTGAATAATCAACACCAACATTCAGTCTGTGCGCCGCTTGGGCTTCAGCCGTCTGCCAAATCTGCTGTGCGTTGGCCCCGCCTTGCCTGCGGTGCGTTTCTGCTTCGGCGCTGTTGACTGAGGAAGAGAGTGGTTAATTGCCTTCTGCGGGGGCCTGCCTCGTCGAGGCGCCACCGCGACCGGTACAGACACGTCCTTCATGACAAAAGCAGGTTTTAGTCTGTCAATACTGACTGTCTCTTTTCTGTCTCCAAAATCTAGCACAAATTGCTTATCACCTGCCTCCAGCACTCGAAATGGCCCTTCGTAAGGCGGTTTGAGCGTTGCTTTTAGGGCTTCGCGCCTGACAAAAACGAAATCGGCATTTTTCAAAGCCTTGGGGACGAAAACTCGTGGAAAAGCGTGATGAACCGGACCCGGGAGCGTGTCTGCCCCCGTGCCGACTAACGGTCCCAGAGCCGAGAGAGATGGGGGCTCTGGGTGCTCTGGTAAAAACTCGCCCGGCAGCCTCAGAGTTTGTGCGAATACCAGCTCCGCTGGGGAGGCGTCTAAGTCCTCTTTAGGCGCAGAACGCAACCCTAATAAAACCCATGGAAGTTTATTCACCCAATCTGCATCCGTGAGCGACGCTCTGAGTGCTGCCTTCAAAGACCTATGAAAACGCTCGCATAAACCATTGGCCTGAGGGTGGTAAGCCGTAGTGCGGTGAATTTTGGCTCCTAAGCCGTTGGCCATCGCTGACCACAGCTCAGAGATGAATTGCGGTCCTCTATCGGACGTAATGTCCGACGGAACCCCGAAACGCGCCACCCAAGCCGTTAAAAAAACACGAGCCACCTCCGCGGCCATGGTCGTCGCAAGTGGGACCACTTCCGGCCAACGTGTGGTGCGGTCCACCATTGTCAAAAGATACGTGAACCCCTGTGATGCCGGTAGGGGGCCCACAAGGTCGACGTGCACATGGTCGAACCTTCTGGCCGGAATGCGGAACGGTTCTAACGGGGCTCTTGTGTGCCTGTGAATTTTGGCCCGTTGACAGGAAATGCAGGTTTTTGCCCATTCCTTCACGTGCTTGCGCAGGCACGGCCAAACAAACTTTTCCGCCACTAGTTTCACCGACGCGCGCACCCCCGGGTGCGCCAGTGAGTGGACCGAGTCAAAAACACGGCGGCGCCACGTGGCCGGAACCACCGGACGCGGGCGCCCCGTCGACACGTCGCAGATCAGGGGGGGCATACCGGTTTGTAAACACTTGCTCTCCAGCCTCAACCCTGTTGGTCCAGACTGGAGCGCGCGCACGTCTGCGTCCGCCCCCTGGTCCGCTGCCATGGCTGCGTAATCTATACCCACGTGCACCGGGGCTGCGCGCGCCACCGTGCCGCTCTCCTGCGGTGCGGTCACGGTGGCCCGTTCTGCCTCTGCGCGTGTTGGGGTCGTGAACGCGCGTGAGAGACAATCCGCTACTACATTGAATTTGCCCGCAACGTGCCTAATGTCTGTGGTAAATTCCGAGATTGCGGCCAGCTGCCTCTGCTGCCTGCCGGACCACGGGTCTGAAATTTTGGCCATGGCGTATGTGAGCGGCTTGTGGTCCACATAAGCGGTGAAGCACCGTCCTTCCAGCCAGAACTGGAAATGACAAATAGCCAAATGCAGCGCCAACAGTTCTCTGTCAAACGCGCTGTATTTTCGTTCAGCCGCGCTTAAAGATTTGCTAAAGAAAGCCAAAGGCTGCCAAACTCCGGCTACCTGTTGCTCAATAACGGCCCCTATGGCTAAATCTGAAGCGTCTGTCGTCAGCGCGATACGTGCTGCAGGGTCTGGGTGGGCCAGGAGCGCAGCATCAGCCAAGGCTTTTTTAACCTCTGTGAACGCGCGCTCCCGCTCCGGGGACCATTCGACCGCCTGGGTCGGTTTTTGTTTTTTGAGCGCGGCATATAACGGTTGCATGATTTGAGCTGCGTGGGGCAGGAATCGGTTATAAAAATTCACCATCCCCAAGAATTCCTGTAGTGATTTGACCGTTTGTGGACGGGGAAAATCCGCTACCGCGCGTACTTTCTCTGGTAACGGAACCGCTCCCTCCGGGGAGACGCGGTGACCCAAAAAATCGATCCGCTCGACGCCGAACTGGCACTTGGCTGGGTTAACTATTAAGCCATGCTCTCCCAGCCTCCTAAAAACTGCTGTGAGGTGCGTTTCGTGTTCGTCCTCTGAAGTACTCGCGACCAAAATGTCGTCGAGGTACACAAACACGAAAGGGAGATCGCGTAACACGGCATCCATCATCCGCTGAAATGTTTGCGCCGCCCCTTTGAGACCAAACGGCATGCGTAAAAATTCGAAAAGTCCGAACGGGGTTATTACCGCTGTTTTAGGAATGTCCTCCGGTTGGACCGGGACTTGGTGATAGCCGCGAACTAGATCAATCTTTGAAAAAATGCGCACCCCCGCCAGGTGCACCGAAAAATCCTGAATGTGTGGGATGGGATAACGATCGTGCGCCGTAGCGTTGTTTAGCCTGCGGTAATCCCCGCACGGTCTCCAGGAGCCATCGGCTTTCGGTACCATGTGCAGCGGCGAAGCCCACGGGCTCTTCGACCTACAAACGATGCCCAGCCTCTCCAGGCTGGCGAACTCCTCGCGCGCAATGGCGAGCTTAACTGCATCCAAGCGCCGAGCTTTTGCAAACACGGGAGGACCAGAAGTGGGGATAAAGTGTTTCACCCCGTGCTTCGCGACCGTCGCTGAAAAAGTGGGCACAGTGAGCGCTGGAAATTGGGTGAGGAGTGTGTGAAACTTACCACCTGCTGTAGCGACGTGGGTCTGTACTGGTGGCGGGGACACTCGAGCTGAACAGGGGAGAGAGTAAAAAGAGAGTGCATTTACCAGCCGTCTATTAGCAAGATCAACTAACAGATTGTGTGAACACAAAAAATCCGCGCCCAACATGTTGAAACTCACCGCCGCTATTACAAAAGTCCATTCATATGTGCGGCCATGTAAGCATAAAGGCAAGGTCCTTCTCCCGTAGGTGTTGATGTTTGAGCCATTTGCCGCTGTAGCTCCGTTACCGTGGGGTCCAGCCACCCGGTCCGCGTATGTTGGGGTGATGAAGCTCACTTGTGCTCCGGTGTCAATGAGGAACACTCGTCCGGAGCGCGCATCCGTGATGTAGAGCAGCTTGTTGCGTTCTCCGAGGGTCGAAGCTGCTAGCGACCCCCGGTCTTGCCGTTTCCCGAACTCCTGAAGATGCAGGGCGGCACACACCTGCGTGCCTTCTCTGCGAACCTCCGATGGTAAAAGCAGAGATCTTCTCCTCCGCTGTGTCGTGCCCGCGCTTCTGCCACCGGGCTATTGGATCCCCCTCGTCGCGGTCGTGTTGCCGCCGTCGTCGGCCAGTCTGGTTCTGCCGCCTCTGGCTCCCTGCTGTCTCGGGTCGCTGCTGCGGTTGCTTGCCCGCCGCAGGCGTCCAGGATCCCATCTGCCTCCTGGGCCAGCTCCCGGAACTCCTCCAGGGTGTGACACTTTTTGCCGGCCAGCGTGCTTCTCGCATGCGCCGGGAGGTTGGAGAGGAAGATGAACTGAAAAATGAAATCATCGTTGTCCAAACCTCTCAGCTGTATCATCTCCTCCATCAGGGCGCTCGGCCTGTGTCCACCTTGGTCTAGCAAAGACAGGATCCTCCTCGCCCTCACTTCAGCCGAGGGGGTGAAAAACTTGATGAGGGTGGATTTCAGCTTGCCGTACCTGTCGGTCGCGGGTGGCTGCTCCACCAAGCTTTGCACGCACCGAGCTGTGCTGTTGTCCAGTTTAGCGATGACATGGTGGAACTTAGTGTCATCCACCGTTACTCCTGCGAGCGCGAACTGCGACTCTGCTTGCAGAAACCACAACCGTGGGTTATCCTGCCAGAAATCAGGCAGCTTAACGGCCACTGCGCTCGCCAGCTCTGAGCGCTGTGAGTCCGGGACCCTGAGAATTTCTTCGTTCATTCTCAACGTCGTCAGTCACCAATGTGGGGAGACTTGAATAACGAAACCGAATTGTCTTTCCTTCCAGTTTATTCAAGAAATCATTCCACTGTCTGCTCTTATTCTTGAGCAGCGAACAAAGAGAGTGAACACACCAAAGTTCTCTCCTTTAAACATTCTGACATCAAACCATTTCCCTCGCGGGGGAAATCACACATCTCTCTCAAAATCTCTTTATTCACATTCATTAGCCTTTTATTTACATAACTCCCCCTTCTCTCTTCCCGAGCCTCAGTGGTCAGGAAGTCTTCTGTCCCCTGTCCTCCGCAGGGGGTCCAGGCTCTGTGGCTCCGCACCACAGGGGGCTGGCTCTCCTTCATCGTGGTTAAATCACATATGCAGTGTCCAACATATACATGTCTCACAACACAGCCATAGTAATTAACATAATAAGGAAACAGTACATTGAGTACATTTTGTGGCTACTGTCGCCGCACAGTGGCTACACTGTCAGTCAACATCAGTGATTCATGGAGGAACATCTGCAGGTGGCTGAAGGCCCAGGGAGAGAAGAGAGAAGTGCAAACAGATAAGGTGACAAAGGTAAGAGTGAGAGTGACTGATCAATAGGGGGAGAAATGAGAAGAGGGAGTGGAATGGAGAGAGACCGAGAGGAAGAAGGGAGGAGGAGAAAAACAGGACAAGGAGAGAAGGAACTGAAGCAGAGAGGCGGCAGCTGGATGGAGACAGAGGCATGATGAGAATCCCAATCAGCTCCTGTTCTCTCGCTGAGACCAAGAATAATACACTGTGTGTGTGTGTGTGTGTGTGTGTGTGTGTGTTGCTTGTTATCAGATGGAGGTACGGCATGTACACTGTCGGTGCAGGGATTGGTTACTGTTGTTTTTATTGTCTGTAGCCCGTTTTTGCGTGTTCCCAGTTTGGACTGAGATGGCCGGCTGTGGGACCGTCACAATGTAATCCCGCCGTCCACCACCAGGAGTCAGTGTTGCACTGTGAAACATCAGGATGGGGCAGAGGCGAGAAGCCAGGTAAACACAAGCTTTGCTCAGATTAGATTAAATCACTTTGAGCAACATTGTGTCAACCTGATTTGTACAGTATGTTCATCAGATTGTACAGTTGACAAGGAAATAGCTAATTGCAGCGTGGACATCCACATGTAGTGCTGTAGCCGAGACCTCATCAAGACTAGTCTCCCTAGACCAAGACCTACATATAGGGTGGTCTTGGTCCTGAAAGACTGTGGCCTCGGTCTGGTCTCGGCTACAACACTGAGCACAACTGTAGGTCTGTGAAGTCGACTGAAAGACGTAAAAAAGAGGTTTTAAACCTTTTTATAAATGCAACATGTTAAATTATTGTAAATAGACTGAAATTGTGTAGAATCAGGTGAGTTTTTATCTGTCTGTATTTGAAACTGAAACTAAGACTATGCTTGATTGCATTTTTTTGGGGGGGGTCAATAAAACTCATTTAAACTCAAAATCATTTGTTTGTACAATGTCAAAAAATTATGAAAATGAATTTTCCTCTTTCACTTGACTTAAAACAGTAGCCTCTAAGCCAATCCTCCACCCCACAAACCCACATGTAGGTTACCATGGCAACGGCCATCAGCAAGAAACTTCCATTTATGTGACGAAAAGTAACCATATGGGTTTGACCCATTTATCACCTTTAGGATGATAGAGGAATTCTTTATGTTTTATGGTTCTGTCCATCCATCAATCTTCTACCGCTTACCCGGGATTCGGGTCAGAGGGACATTATTCTAGCAGTGTAGCCCAGCCTGCCTCCCAGATCACGCAGTACCATGATCCCCATGAGCCCTGCTATAGGTGGTGACCCCACTGGAGGTCAGACCTCACTCAGGCTGCGCCCAGCCAGATCTTATGGACAGATACCCGGTCATCGGGTACTTGCCCTCAAGATCAGGCAACCCCAAAACGGGTGGGGTGGATCAGAACCTTATTTTAGCTTCTTCATGCGGATCTACTGGAGGACTCTTAAGGTGCCTTCACACCAAATGGGAACAGGTGAATTTTTCACGCAGCACGATTGCATTTTAACTTAATGTAAACACAAGAATAGACATTAATTCACCATCTGGGTGAGATGCAGACAGGCGAAGTTGCCTTTATAACTTCTGCAGCAGTGTTCAAACTGCTGTTGAAATCCCCAAAATAATGCCATGCTTAGGTTTACATTATCTGACGGGGGGGGGGGGGGGGGGGGCTCATCTGAAAAGTTGTCCCTGCCTCGAAAACTTGATGGGTGCCATTGCTAGCTTGCTAGCCTTGTTAGCATGCCTGTGGCAGGAATCCATCGGTAAATAACTCCAATCCCAATTCAGCTGAAGAGCTCCCGGGCCTTCTGTCTCCAGATGAGTGTCGGTCTCATTTTCAAATGAGTTTACTCTCCAATGTTGATACTTTTACTCAGATGACGGCACTATCCGTCGGACGTGAATGCACGAATGCATGATTTTGTGTGTGCTCACCTCTTTCCATTGACTTTTTATGGATTTGCGCCACCTGTTCGTGTTTGGTGTGAAGGCACCTTTAATCTGGCTCTTCATCCAGGACCAGACCCTACCAGGGGCAAGTTGTCCCAACAACTCCAGGGATCATGAGGGCACACAAACCCCTCCACCACGAAAAGGAGATTTTTATAAGCTAATTTTATTAAAAGTATGTTGGCATTTTTTAATCAAAACTGTGTGGATTCCTCTTTAAACTGTTTTTAAAGGTTTTATTGTTTTGTTTTTTATTGAGGTTTGAAGACAGGTTTAGGGCCTCAACAGGGAATTAGGTTTGAAACACAAAGAACATTTTGGAAATCATTGTCTTTTGTAGTTACAAATATATAGTGATTAGAATCCAAAACTGACTGTGGCATTAAAAAAAACAGGGGTTTTATTTTTAGTGCAGCAGTGAGGTAGTGGAGAAGCTGCTGGATCTTATTGCTTTGAATGGGATAAATGATCAAGCCAAATGCTTACAGTGTGCTCAGATTAATCACAGACAACATTATTAACAAAACTTAATTTCATAGCTAACTGCATCAGAAAATGTAGTGTGTGACAGCTGTGGGCACAGGGAACATTAAAATCATTATTGAAATACTATATCATAACCTGATATTATCACAGGGATTCCTTCAGCTGATGGACCACAAGGTGGATTAAAAAACTCAAAAGGAAATAGCTGGATAAACATTTTATACTTAAACCCTGTTCTCCCCATGTGATGTGTTACTGTAATTAGTTATCCCTACGGTGGCCCAAGGGCTCAGAGAGCCCTACTGCATGTAGACAAAACAACATCAAACTGACTTGACCTGACCTTAGTGGAAATTTGTTTTAGGCTCCTCCTCTATAACACAACTATCAATCAACATACAGTACACTGAAACCAGAAACCAGAAAACAGTAAACCCAGAGAGTGCATACCTCCACCAAGGCTCCCTCCCTTTGTCCATCCATTTGTCCATACCTCCCTGCCTCCATCCCTCCATACATTGCAAGATAGGGCCTTGGTTGGTGTGTCAAGGATCCCCTCCAAAACCTGATGGGTTTGTCTGTTGCCCATCATCAAAATCCATCCAGTTGTTTTTGTGTAATCCTAGCTAGAAGATTGAGCCTTGGTGGAGGTATGCACTCATGAATCATCTCCAAAATGTAATGGGTTCCTCTGTAGCCCAAGAGCCACCCCTGGTGAAAATTTCATCAAACTCTGTCCAGTAGTTTTTGAGTAATCTTGCTAACATACTATGAGAAGATAAGAGTCTGAGTGGAGGTATGTGCTCTCGGATCATCACCAAACTATAAAGGTTTCCTCTGCAACCCAAGGACCACATCTGATGAAAATTTCATCCGAAGCCATCCAGCAGTTTTTGTTTAATCCTGCTAAGAGACAAGCAAACAGACAAATGCCAGCTAAAACATAGCCTCCTTGGCGACGGTAACAAACACACAATAAAAACAACAGTGTTCAAATGGGCAATGAATACAGCAGCAGATAGAAATGTTTTAAGCTTAATAAAAGGTTCTATTTCAGTCAGTTGTATTCAGTGTCTGAATGTCATAATAAGGTATAAAAGACCCTGAATCGACAGTCTGAAAGTCAGAATTTAGTGGGTGAAGTATTAGTACATATTTGTGCGACACATCACACTCACATAATTTTACTAATATATATATTTTTTTTTACTTTAACCTTTATTTTATCAGGTAAATGTTTGAGATCAAAATGATCTCTTGTACGAACATGGCCTGACCGTGAAAGTCAGGGAGTTACACAGGACAATACATTACACAATACACAACAGTGATAAAATGCACAAAAACCACAGTGAAACACAGTGAGATTTGAAATATGCTAAAAAAAAAATAATCAAATCTGAAATCATGAGCAAAGCACTTGCACGCTCCCATATCTGCCGTTAAAAAGTCTGTGACATGAGTTTTAAAATCAGGAAGGCAAAGGAGGGCCTGAAATTTGGACGCTTTCTGAAGTCCATTGCAGTCACAAGGAGCGGAGTACAAAAATGTCATCTTCCCAAACTCGAGTGTGAGGTCTGGGGACTGAGGCAGAGAGGGAGTCCTGGGATCGTAAACTGTGAGATGGATTGTGTGTGAAGGTAAGGTGAGTACAGAGGTATGATGAGAGCAGTCCAATGATGGCTTTATAGATGAAAGTGTACCAGTGGAGAAGCCTGCGAGCAGATAGGGACAGCAAACTAACCTTGGCATACAGGGTACAATGATGGGTGAGTGACTTGTAGCCAGTAATAAATCTCAAGGCAGCATGGTATGCAACATCTAATATACTGTATGTAATAAGGTAACACAGACATTCATGTATAGTACGTTGCCATAATCAAGCAATGATAAGAAAGTTGTAGCAATAACCCTTCTTTTAGAAATATAAGAAAAACAAGTTTGTGTCGAAAATAGGAGCCACACCTTAATTTTAGTTTCTTAACTAGATTGTCAGTGTGAGGTTTAAAAGTTAAAGTGTCATGTAAAATAAAGCCCAGATATTCAAAAGTGGAAACCATCTCTGTCACAACTCACTCTCGCCTGTCTCCCGTCTCAGCTGTGCGCGCACCTGCACCTCATCAAGCTCGGGCTATAAAGCCTGCTTCACCCTGAGCCTCGGTCTGGAGCCGTCTGCTCATCCATGCTGTTCTCTCCAGAGCTCGCCTACTCATCTACAGCCTGCACTCTTCTGATACCAACCACCCTGGCACGTAAGATAATACTACTGACCTTCTCTCCAGTCTCTCCCCTGTGCACAGATGGATCCTCTGGCAGCGGACATCGCTCCCTTGTCCCAGCCATCACTCTCCTCACCACACCGAGCGCACAGCTGGACGCTGTCTTCCAGGCAGAGGGCCTGCAACGTCATCCAACGCCAGCCACCTCTCCCACCTGCAAGTAAGCACCAGCATTAAGATTCACTCTCCCGTGTGTTGCCCGCTGCTAACCTCTGTGTGTGCTTGCCCTTAGGGTTGCCTGGCTGTACGGCGCTCCTCTCTGCCCTCGGCGCACCCCGTTCTCCAGCACTACATCACACCTCGCCCTCACGCACTCATACACTATTATTGTTCAATAAAATCACTGAAAACTTGCTCGAGCCTTGTGTGTGCGTGTTCCCTGGGTCCGGACTTATGTCAGTACGGCTCCAGCAGAGCGGCCCAGCGGACAGTGGGCTCGCACACCGTTTGAACATCCTCGAGGCTCAAGTAGACCAGATTACTCACCAGCAGCAGGTGATTTTGAATCAGCTGGTCCAGATCAATCGTTGGTTGGATGGCCTGGATCCCCCACAGGCGTTCCCTTCAGGTCAGCGTAGCGCTCCGGCGGCCGGCGTTCTCCCAGCTAGCCAGGCTAGCCCGGGGCCGCCCACCCAGCTCACTCCCATTCCTACACCCACGCGCTTCAGCGGCAAGCTCGGTGAAGCGCGGGGGTTCCTTCTCCAATGCGAGTCGGTGTTTCGGCGCGTCCCCGGGGACTTCCCGACCGATCACTGCCGAATTGGGTACATCGCTAACCTCCTGGAAGGGCGAGCATTAGCCTGGGCCTACGCCGTAATGGCGAGGCCCAGCTACGCAAACCTGACCTATGCCCAGTTCGTCCGTGATTTTAACGAGGTCTGTGATCATTCGGATCGAGACAGCGTATTAACCACCCGGCTGTTCAACCTTCATCAGGGTAGCCGGTCGGCTGCCGACTACGCTGTCGACTTCCGGGTGGTGGCGGCGGAAGTTGGGTGGGAAGATGCTGCCCTCTGCAGCATCTTTGCCCGTAGCCTGAATGCTAACCTCCGGGATGAATTGGCCAGCCGGGATTTGCCGGAGCATCTTTCTGATTTCATTTCCTTGGTTATTAGCCTCGATAACAGGTTGAGGGAGTGGGCCGCCGAGCGGAAGTCGTTCAGCCAGTCGAGCGGAGCCTCTTCCCGCGCTCCTCAACCTCGCCCCCTGGCGTTGCCTGTGCCAGAGTCTGCCGACGACCCAGAGGCGATGCTGATAGGGCGGACCAAGCTTCCGCAGGCGGACAAACAGCGCCGCAGGGAGTTGGGCCTCTGTATGTATTGTGGAGATGACCAACACCCTGTGGAGTCCTCCCCGGTTAAGCCAAAAGGGGGGGGTCCGCGAGTCGCTGTAGGGGGTCTTGCGGACTCAACCCAGCCGAATCCCCTATCAAAATGCCTCCTCCCTATTAGATTCTGCCATAACCTCACACAGCATTTCACTCACGCACTGGTGGACTCAGGGGCAGAACAAAGCTTCATTTCCAGAGGCCTGGCAACCCGCTTGGGCATCCCCTGCCAAGCCCTTCCAGTCCCCCTCAATTTAGTCACTCTCTCACGGACGCCCCTGGAGAGGGTTACTCACCGGACTGTCCCCATTTCCGTCCTCGTCTCTGGCAACCACAGGAAGGACTTGAGTCTTTATGTACTGCCCACCTCCGCTGCGCCCATGATCCTAGGCTACCCCTGGCTACGCCTCCACAAACCGGTCTTCGATTGGTGTTCCGGGAGCATCCTCTCTTGGAGTACATTTTGCATGAGCGCCTGCCTCCAGTCAGCTGCCTGTGCCCCCTCGCGGCCTCTCTCGCCTCCTGACACGCCTCCCCCGGAGCTCTCCAAGGTACCTCCAGAGTTTCACGATCTGGGGATGGTTTCAGTAAATCCAAAGCGCTGTCTCTTCCCCCCCACCGCCCGTATGACTGCGCCATAAACCTCCGCCCGGGGGCCCCCCTTGTCATCGGGTCGTTTATACAGCCTATTGGCCCGGAGCGGGAGGCCATGGACGTCTACATAAAGGAGTCACTCAGCGTGGGCATCATCTGCTCCTCCTCATCCCCAGCCGGAGCAGGATTCTTCTTCGTGGCCAAGAAAGATGGGTCCCTTCGGCCGTGTATCGACTTCCGGGCCCTAAACGACATCACAGTCAAGGACCAGTACACGCTGCCGTTGATGGACTCCGCCTTCGACTCCCTCCAGGGGGCCACCTGGTTTATGAAGCTGGACCTCCGCAGTGCGTACCACCTCTTTCCGATCCGGGAGGGCGACGAGTGGAAGACGGGTTTCCGGATGCCCAGCGGCCATTTCGAGTGCCTCGTGATGCCTTTTGGGCTTACCAACGCTCCGGCCATCTTCCAACGGCTCATTAACGATGTCCTGTGAGATTTCCTGGGTCTGTTCGTCTTCGTCTACCTGGACGACATCCTGATCTTCTCCCGATCTCAGGAGGAGCATCTGGTCCACGTGAGGTGGGTCCTTCAGCATCTTGTCGAGAACAGGCTCTATGTAAAAGCTGAGAAGTGCGAGTTTTTTACCAATAAGACCTCCTTCTTGGGCTTAATCATATCTCACAACCAGATCATCCTGGACCCGGCCAAGGTCAAGGCGGTAGTCGATTGCCCCCCCCCTCCAGGAAACAGGTCCAGCAGTTTCTGGGGTTCGCCAACTTCTACCGCCGCTTTGTCCCAAACTACAGCTCGATCGCTGCTCCTTTGACCCGCTTCACCTCCCCCAAGGTGCCGTTCCCGTGGACTGAGGAAGCTTCGCTGGCCTTCGCGACACTGAAGAGGGAATTCTTCTCCTCCCAGGTCCTGACTCAAGTGGACCCCACGCTTCAGTGCCTCATCAAGGTGGACGCCTCTGACATGGGGGTGGGAGCAGTGTTGTCTCAGCGCTCTCCGGTAGATGGGATGATGTGTCCCTGCGCCTTTTTCTCACGGTGCCTGTCTGCAGTGGAGAGAAATTATGACGTCGGTGACCGTGAACTTCTTGCAGTGAAGCTCGCGCTGCAGGAGTGGCGTCACTGGCTGGAGGGGGCAGCACAACCATTCGTGGTCCTGACTGATCACAAGAACCTGGAATACCTGAGGACAGCCAAGCACCTGAATGCCCGCCAGGCGCGTTGGTCCCTGTTCTTCGGTCACTTCAGGTTTTCCATCACCTACCGCCCCGGCTCTAAGAATGGGAAACCGGACGCGCTGTCCTGGCAGTTCACCCCGGAGGTCGCTGAGGAACTCGGGCACACCATCCTACCGGCCTCGTGCGTCATGGGTGCTGTTTCGTGGTCCATCAGGGACAAGGTCCGGAAGGCACAGCAGGCTGAACCTGATCCTGGTGGAGGTCCGGCTGGGAGGTTATTCGTGCCATCTGCTGTCCGGGGTGACGTCATCCACTGGGCGCACACCTCGAAGCTCACCTGCCACCCGGGGGCCTCCAGTCTTATTGAGCTCCTCCAGAGGTCCTTTTGGTGGCCGGGTTTGCGGGACGACATGGCCAGTTATGTCCGTGCCTGCCCCCAGTGTGCTACGGGCAAGACCTCAACCTCTCCCCCCTCGGGGCTCCTCCTTCCCCTGACGGTCCCAGGAAGGCCCTGGTCCCACGTAGCCTTGGACTTCGTTACCGGTCTCCCGACGTCCAACTCCTTTGATACCATTTTGACCCTCGTGGACCGGTTCTCCAAGGCCGCACACTTCGTGCCGCTCCGCGGCCTCCCCACGGCACGGGAGACGGCAGAATTGTTGATCCAGCACGTTGTGAGGCTGCATGGGATCCCGGTGGATGTCGTCTCCCATCGGGGGCCCCAGTTCGTGTCCAAAGTTTGGAGGAGCTTCTGCTGTGCTTTGGGGGCCACGGTGAGCTTATCCTCTGGTCACCACCCCCAGACCAACGAGCAGTGTGAGCGCACGAACCAGAAGCTGGAGGCTGCTCTGCGCTGCGTCGCCTTGACCAATCCTTCCTCCTGGAGCGTCCATCTACCCTGGGTGGAGTACGCCCACAACTCTACCCTGTCAACCACCACAGGGATGTCTCCCTTCCGGGCGTCTCTGGGCTACAACCACTAGCTGTTCCCTGAGGAGGAGAAGGAGGTGGCAGTACCGTCCATCCAGGTCCACCTGAGGCACTGCCGGCCCATTTGGACCGTTACGCGCCAAGCGCTGTTATGCACGGCTGCGCGCAACTCCAAGACGGCAAATTGTCGTAGGAAGGCCGCCCCCCACTATCAAGTGGGCCAGCAAGTTTGGCTGTCAACCAAGGACATTAACCTGAAGGCTGAAAAGAGGAAACTGGCACAGCGCTTCATTGGGCCTTTCCCCATCGTCAAGATTGTTAATCCGGTGGCTGTGCATTTGGCTCTCCCCCCCTCCCTCCGGGTTTGTCCGACGTTTCACATCTCCCGGATTAAACCCTTCATAACCAACCCTCTCTGTCCCCCCCCCCAGGTCCCCCCCCCTCCTGTGGTGATCGACGGCGACCCGGCATGGACTGTCAACTCCATCCTGGATTCCCGCCGCTGGGGTCGCGGTCTCCAATATCTGGTGGACTGGGAGGGGTATGGCCCTGAATGGAGGTCCTGGGTACGCCCATCGTTTGTGCTGGGCAAGCGCCTCATCACGGAGTTCCACCGGGCATACCCAGGTAAGCCAGCGCCAGGAGGCGCTGCTCGGGGGGCGAGGTACTGTCACAACTCACTCTCGCCTGTCTCCCGTCTCAGCTGTGCGCGCACCTGCACCTCATCAAGCTCGGGCTATAAAGCCCGCTTCACCCTGAGCCTCAGTCTGGAGCCGTCTGTTCATCCATGCTGTTCTCTCCAGAGCTCGCCTACTCATCTACGGCCTGCACTCTTCTGATACCAACCACCCTGGCACGTAAGATAATACTAGTGACCTTCTCTCCAGTCTCTCCCCTGTGCACAGGTGGATCCTCTGGCGGCGGACATCGCTCCCTCATCCCAGCCATCACTCTCCTCACCACGCCGAGCTCACAGCTGGACGCTGTCTTCCAGGCAGAGGGCCTGCAACGTCATCCAACCCCAGCCATCTCTCCCACCTGCAAGTAAGCACCAGCATTAAGATTCACTCTCTCGTGTGTTGCCCGCTGCTAACCTCTGTGTGTGCTTGCCCTTAGGGTTGCCTGGCTGTACGGCGCTCCTCTCTTCCTTCGGCGCACCCCGTTCTCCAGCACTACATCACACCTCGCCCTCACGCACTCATACACTATTACTGTTCAATAAAATCACTGAAAACTTGCTCGAGCCTTGTGTGTGCGTGTTCCCTGGGTCCGGACTTATGTCAATCTCAGTCGGAACTACCTGAGGCGTACACACAGCAGGACAATGGGCTTTTTCTTTTGCTTTATTAAAATCATCAAGTCCCAAGTGCAGGAGTCGGGCTTCAGTTTCTTTAAAAGCAAGTTGCAAATATTCCACAGCCTTTCACAAAGTATCCCCATAGCAATAACTGACAGTGTCATGTGCATAAAAATTGGCATTTTGGACAATTTTACCCAAGTCATTTATATACCCTATTCACAAACGTATGTTTGTGAGGACACCCACCCATGCATCTCACACGCATTGGAGGCACCATAAGCGGCAGGACAGAAAGCAGAAAAGGGGTAAACACAGAGGTACGCAAACTAGGCTAGCGGCTAACCCACACAAGCCAGTTATCCCCACCATCATACTGGCCAATGTACGCTCTTTAGACAACAAGCTGGACCACATCTGTTTACTAAGCTCAGCCTCAAAGACTGTGAGAGAGTGCTGTGTTTTTGTGTTTGTGGAAACATGGCTCAACAACAACATCCTGGACTCTGCCATCCAGCTAGACCGCCTAACATGCTATCGTTGAGGGAGGAAAGACCCGCGGTAGCGGGCTCTGTGTTTACATCAATGATGCCTGGTGCCATGACTCTGTTGTGGTCTGTAAACACTGTTCACCATTGTTGGAGGTTATGGTTATCAAGTGCCAGCAGTTCTATCTTCCAAGAGAATTTACGGCTACACTACTAGCTGCTGTTTATTTCCCTCCCAGCTCAAACAACAACAACAGGAGTGAGGCACTGAATGAACTGTACCATCACATCAGTGAGCAGCAGACAGCACACCCTGATGCTTTTCTCATTTTGGCTGGAAATTTCAACCACACGGACCCAAAAGCTGTGTTTCCTGAAATACATCAACACATCAAATTTCCTACACAGGAAAACACCACACTGGACTATGTTTTCACCAACCAGAAAGGAGCATATAAGGGCCTCCCCCTCCCCCACCTTGGTGCCTCTGACCACATCACTGTTATGCTAATTCCAGCATACAAACCACTGGTTGAAATCACCAAACCAGATCAGAAACAGGTACGTGTGTGGCCGGAAGGGTCCTTGGATGCACTTCAAGACTGCTTCACCACCACTGACTGGAACATATTGAAGCAGGCTGCCACCTACAACAACACCACAGATCTGCAGGAGTACACAGAGACCATTACTGCCTACATCCAAAGTGCATTGATGATATCACGGACACAAGACCATCACTGTTCGGGCCAATCAGAAACCATGGCTCACAGGGGAGGTCTACAAGCTCCTGAAAGCTCAGAACACTGCCTTCAGAGGTGGGGACAAGGTGGGTCTGAGGACAGCGAGGGCCAACCTGTCCTGAAGCATCAGAGAGGCCAAGAGACAGTACTCCAGGAGGATAGCCCACCATTTCAGTGACAGCAGAGACACTTGGTGTCTGTGGCAGGGGATACAGACCATCAGGGACTACAAGCCCACATCACAGACCTGCGACAGCTCCACCTCTCTACTGAACGAGCTGAACGACTTCTTTGCTCACTTGGAGGCACTCAACAGTACCCCTGCACAGAAGTCACCACCTCCTCCTGGCGACCAGGTGATTACACTGTCCCCGGACAGCGTGAGGAGATTCCTTGGCAGGATCAATGCACACAAAGCTCCAGGTCCTGACAACATCTCTGGTTGCGTACTGAAAGCCTGTGCAGAGGAACTCACAGGTGTCTTCATGGACATATTCAACATCTCACTGAGAAAGGCTGTTGTCCCCACATGCTTCAAAGCCACCACCATCATTCCAGTCCCCAAGAAGTCGTTTCCCTCCCGCTACAATGACTACCATCCGGTTGCACTCGCTCCCATCATCATGAAGTGCTTTGAGCAGGTGGTCATGCAGCACATCAGGTCTGTCCTGCCCCCCTCCCTGGACCTGTTCCAGTTTGCATGCCCTCACACACCTGGACACAAAGGACTCCTACGTCAGAATGCTGTTCATAGACTTTAGTTCAGCATTCAACACAATCATCCCTCAACAGCGGATTCACAAACTGGACCAGCTGGGGCTCAACACTTCACTGTGTAATTGGCTGTTGAACTTCCTGACGGGGAGATCACAGGTAGTACGAGTTGGCAGTAACACAAACCAGCACCATCACTCTGAACACAGGGGCACCCCAAGGATGTATGCTGAGCCCCCTCCTCTTCACTCTGCTAACCCATTACTGTACACCGACACACAGCTCCAACCTCTTCATCAAGTTTGCAGAGGACACAACTGTGGTGGGTCTCATCAACAATGGAGACGAGACAAACTACAGGAGCAAGGTGACCCACCTGGCCATGTGGTGCGGAGACAACAATCTCTCGCTGAACGTGGAGAAGATGAAGGAGACTGTTGTGGACTTCAGAAGAGCGCACACCCAGTATGCTCCCCTGACCATCAATGGTGCTGCTGTGGAGAGGGTGAGCAGCACCAAGTTCCTGGGTGTGCACAATACAGAGGACCTCTCCTGGACCATCAACACTGTATCACTGGCCAAGAAAGCTCGACAGCATCTCTGTTTCCTCCACAAACTGAGAAGAGCCAAAGCCCCAGCCCCCATCATGTGTACCTTCTACAGAGGCACCATCGAGAGCATCCTGACCAGCTGCATCATCATGTGGTATAGCACTTGCACCGCGTCCTGCCGCAAGACCCTCCAGTGCTTATTGAGAACAGCTGAGAAGATTGACGGTGCCTCCATTCCCTCCCTTGAGGCCATCTATGGCACCTGCCTCACCCACAAAGCCCTCTGCATTGCAGGTGATCCCACCCACCCATTACATAGCTTCTTCAGTCTGCTGCCATCAGGGAGGAGACTGCGGAGTCTCCGGGCCAGGACCAACAGACTCAAGGACAGCTTCATCCACCAAGCTGTCAGGAAGCTCAACTCTCTCCCTGCTCTGCCCCCTCTCCCCTTCTGTCCCCCCCCCCCCCCACGAATCCTGGACTCTGACACCCCCCCCCCCCCCCAACAACTGAAATCTGCCATCCCCAGGTACTGTTCACTCCCATACATGTACACACTGATTTCAGGAGCTTCAAAAACTGAACTTTGTCATCTAGGAACTGTTCACACCAACACACGGACACACACTGATCTCAGGGCTGCACCGGTCACTTTATGCAGCAATGGACTGCTCTCTTTGCACTACATGCCACTTTAACCCTCTATGTGCCCTGATATGTGCCTTAAGACATTGCATGCTGTCTTAATTTTTATTGTATTTAGTTATTTTGCACACCCTTAGTATTTTCAGTTAGCTTCTGGTTGGGGGTTGATTTTCTTTGCACTGATGTGTGATGTTTAATGTTTAATGTTTGGTGTTAGATGTTATACTTTATATTCAGTTTTCCTACTTAGTATTTACCTTGCTGCACTGTGGGTCTCTGAGTAACGTAATTTCAATTCTCTTTATATGCTGTACATATGGCAGAATTGACAATAACGTTGACTTTAACTTGACTTTGAAAAGGTTAGGGATATTTGGCTTTTGGATGAAATTTATGGAAAATGTGAAAAGTTCATGCTACAGTGATATTAAATCATGAAAGTAGGGCATTTAAGTAGAA
The DNA here is from genome assembly GCA_020510985.1 of Pholidichthys leucotaenia. NCBI lineage: Eukaryota > Metazoa > Chordata > Actinopteri > Cichliformes > Pholidichthyidae > Pholidichthys > Pholidichthys leucotaenia. Next base: position 286,979,570 of record CM035836.1, on the reverse strand, counting down.
ACATGCAATAGTGATTTCCTCATCTCAAACAATTTATTGAAATAAAAGCCAACAACAGTGGTGGGTATACCACAACAAAAAATGTCAATGTCTCAATAACTTGTCATGTGCCCTTGAGCATCAAATACATCTTGACAATGATGTCTTATGCTGTTCACAAGTTGACTTATTGTCTGCTGAGGCATGTCGTTCCACTCTTCTTGAAGGGTGGCCCTCAGGTCATTGAGCTTGTGGGGTGCAGGATTACGAGTCTCTACACGGTGACTCAGCTGATCCCATAGGTTTTCTATGGGGTTCAGGTCTGGAGGAAGTGCAGGCCACTCCATTTGAGGTACCCCAGCCTCCAGCAGCCGTTCCCTAATAATGCAACCTCGATGAGTTGTAGCATTGTCGTACATGAAGATGAAATTAGGCCTGTGTTGTTCATGCAGGGGCACAGTGACTTGTTTACTGATGTTATTCGGGTAGTATCGGCTTGCCACTGTACCATTCACAAGGTGTAGGGCAGTTCTGCATTGACTAGACACAGCTGCCCAGACTGTAACACCACCACCACCAAAGGCTCTTCTGGTGACAACAGTGGCTGATGCATAGCACTCTCCCTGACATCTCCAACATTGTTGGCGGCCATCATTTCTGCTCATCATGAATTGACTTTCATCAGAGAACAGCACCAAGGCCCACTGGTCCCTTGTCCAGCATAAATGCTCCCTGGCCCATGCAAGACAATGACGTCTGTGCCTGATGGTGTGGTCAGGTACCCTTGCAGGTTGTCTAGCACACAGACCACACTGATGTAAACAGTTTTGAATGGTCTGACATGATACTTTGGTGCCTCTCATCTCCCTTAAATGTGCTTGGAGTTGAGTGGCATTCATCATCTGGTTCTGCAGGGCACTGTTCACAACGAAGCGGTCATCAGCGTGGGATGTGGCCAAAGGACGTCCACTTCTACGCCTTTCTGTGACTCTTCCCGTCTCTTTTGTATGTCTCTTGCAACCAGCTGATGACACTCTGACACTCTAAGATCAGTGGCCACTTCCCTCTGAGAACATCCTGTTTAAAGCCTCGCAATGACGAGGTACTGTTGATCAATTGTTAGGCGTCGTCTTGGTCTCATGATGTCAAAATGTGAACAGCATGATGAAAAGGACTGTTGAAATACCAATTCTGTTTGAACCAGAAAATTTATTGGTTGATTCATGGATCAAACACCTGTTGTGAATATTGTCGTTAAGCACCTTGTAAGAGAACAGCATGTTATGCAAAAAGTACTGAAACACTGAACAGCTTGACATGTGCATTCAAAAGGTTAGAGAAGGTCAAATTAAGTTCACCTGTAAAGGTTACAGTGCGCTTTAGGTACATCCTGAAATTTCATCCAAAAGCCGAGTATCCCTAACTTTTTGTGAGTAATGTATATTGTAAATAGTAACTGACCTAAAATAGAGTCTTGGGGAACCCTCTTATTAATAGCCAGAATATCAGAGGAATAATCATCAACTTTGACACACTGAGTCCTATCTGAAAGGTAATTAATAAACCAGGCCACAGCAGATTCTAACAGCCCTATGGTAACCAGCGTATGCCTCACTGCCGCATGATCAACCATAACAAAGGCCTTGGAGAAATCTATAAAAAGATAAGGCCACAGAACATGCCAGTTGGCAGCAACACCTCCCAGACCATCACACTGAGCACAGGGGCCCCACAACTAACTAACTACTAACTACCCTACACTTATATAGCGCTTTTCTAGTCACAAAGACCACTCAAAGCGCTTTCACCAATACTAACCCTCTATTCTAAGGGCCTATAGGAAACAGATATCTAGGGACAATTTAGAACAGCCAATTAACCTAACATGCATGTCTTTGGATTGTGGGAGGAAACCGGAGCCCCCGGAGTAAACCCACGCAGCACAGGGAGAACATGCAAACTCCACACAGAAAGGTTCCAACCCCTGCCAGCCTGGGGATTTGAACCAGGAACCTTCTAGCTGTAAGGCAACAGTGCTAACCACTGCACCACCGTGCTGCACAAGGGTGCATCCTCATCCCGCTGCGCTTCACTTGTGACCCATGACTGTGTACCAGCCTACAATACCAACCACATCATCAAGCGTGCGGACGACACGACAGTGATGGGCCTCATCACCAACAACAAGGAGGCCAACTACAGAAATGAAGTGAGCCAACTGGTCCAGTGGTGCAAAGACAATTTTTCCTGAATGTGGGAAAAACTAAGGAGATTGTGGCTGACTTCAGGAGGGGTCACACACAACACCCCCCTCTGATTATCAATGGTGCAGCTGTGGAGAGGGTGAGCAGCACCAAGTTCCTGGGGGTGCACATCTCTGAGGACTTCTCCTGGTCCAACAGCACCACATCACAGGCCAAGAAGACTCAAGCTCAGAATCAGAATCAGATTTATTGCCATTGTTCATGTAGTACACAAACTAGGAATTTGTCTCGGTGCAATGCTGCAACATTAAACATGGAGTAGCACTAAAGATAAAAATAAAAAACTATGCATGTAATAAAATGTAGAATATGAGTAATACTAATCTATGCAATTTTAAATATATTAACAAGCAGCAGATACTGTGGAGTTCCACATAGTGCAGTCGGTAGTGCAAAAAGAAAACAGTGATAATTGTCGAGTCTGGTTGAGCTGCTGTACATAGTGCACGAGAGTCTAATAAGTCACTTAGTGTTCAGCAGTCTGATGGCAGAGGGGAAGAAGCTGTTCATGTAGCGGGAGGTTTTAGTCTGAATGGACCAAAGTCTTCTACCTGAGGGGAGGGGGGCAAACAGTACGTGTCCAGGGTGTGAAGGGTCGGCTATGATCCGTCCTGCATGCCTCCGGGTCCTGGAGATGTACAGGTCCCGGAGGGACGGAAGCTTGCAGCCGATCACCTTCTCAGCAGCGCGCACGACGCGCTGCAGTCTTAGTCTGTCCCTGGCAGTGGCTCCTGCGTACCACACGGTTCTCCTCCACACCACCTTTCTGTGTGGAGTTTGCATGTTCTCCTTGTGCTGCGTGGGTTTACTCCGGGGGCTCCGGTTTCCTCCCACAATCCAAAGACATGCATGTTAGGTTAATTGGTTGTTCTAAATTGTCCCTAGATATCTGTTTCCTATAGGCCCTTAGAACAGAGGGTTAGTATTAGTGAAAGCGCTTTGAGTGGTCTTTGTGACTAGAAAAGCGCTATATAAGTGCAGGTTAGTTAGTTAGTTAGTTAGTTAGTTAGTTAGTATGGAGGTGGTGAGGATGGACTCGATGATGGCCGTGTAGAACTGCACCAACATCTTGGTGGGTAGCTTGAGCTTCCTCAGCTGCCGCAGGAAGAACATCCTCTGCTGGGCCTTTTTGATGAGGGAGCTGATGGTTGGCTCCCACTTGAGGTCCCGGGTGATGGTGGTGCCCAGGAAGCGGAAGGAATCTGCAGTGGTGATGGGAGAGTCTGTGAGGGTAAGGGGGGGCAGAGGGGTTGTGACTTTTCTGAAGTCCACGATCATCTCCACTGTCTTCAGAGCGTTCAGCTGCAGGTTGTTGTGGCTGCACCAGGACGCCAGCTGGGCCACCTCTCTCCTGTAGACGGACTCGTCGCCGTTGGAGATGAGCCCAATGAGGGTGGTGTCATCCGCAAACTTGATCACCTTGACGGACTGGTGGCTGGAGGTGCAGGAGTTGGTGTATAGGGAGAAGAGTAGGGGGGAAAGTACACAGCCCTGGGGTGATCCGGTGCTGATGCTAACAGAGTCTGAGACAGTCTTTCCCAGCCGCACATGCTGCCTCCGGTCCGTCAGGAAGTCGGTGATCCACCTGCAGAGGGAGTCAGGCACGTTGAGCAGGGACAGCTTGTCCTGGAGCAGAGTGGGGCGGATGGTGTTGAATGCAGAGCTGAAGTCCACAAACGGGATCCTGGCGTAGGTTCCCAGGGAGTCCAGGTGCTGCAGGATGGAGTGGAGGGCCAGGTTGACTGCGTCGTCCACAGACCTGTTGGCTCTGTAGGCAAACTGCAGCGGGCCCAGGAGGGGAGTGGTGATGGTCTTGAGGTGGGGCAGGACCAGGCGCTCAAAGGACTTCTTGACTACAGAGGTGAGCGCTACAGGTCTGTAGTCGTTAAGTCCAGTGATCCGTGGCTTCTTGGGGACAGGGATGATGGTAGAGGTTTTGAGGCAGGTCGGCACGTGGCATAACTTCAGGGAGGTGTTAAAAATGTCTGTGAAGACAGGAGTCAGCTCTTCCGCACAGTGTCTCAGGGTGGAGGGAGACACGCCGTCTGGACCGGGGGCCTTGCGCGGGTTCAGTCTGGAGAACTGTCTGTGCACGTCCTGCTCACGTGCTCGCCTCCATTTCCTCCGCAAATTGAGGAGAGCATGAGTCCCACCCCCATCATGTGTTCTTTCTACTGGGGCACCATTGAGAGCATCCTCACCAGCTGCATCACGGTGTGGTATGGAAGCTGCACTGCCTCCTGCTGGAAGACACTACAATGCACAGTGAAAGCAGCCAGCAAGATCATCGGTGCCCATCTGCCCCCTCTCTCAGAGATCTACCTCACCCGCCGAGCCATCAGCATCACAGGCGACACCTCCCACCCCTCACACTCCCTCTTCAGCCCCCTGCTATCGGGGAAAAGGTAACGAAGCCTCCGGACCCACTCCACAAGACTGCTTAACAGCTTCGCTCATCAGGCCATCAGAACCCTGAACTCTGTGCACTTCCTTCCCCCGGATGGTAAGACAAATCACCCGCACAATAACTACCTCAGTTGTTGGCACAGAAAGACTGGCACACCAACAGTAATACTTTTGCTGCTGTATGTCTCTGCATAGGTTAATTGGCATCAAACTGGGGATTCTAAATTGTCCTTAGGTATGACTGTGAGAGTGAATGGTTGTCTGTCTCTCTGTGTTGGCCCTGTGATGGACTGGCGATCTGTCCAGGGTGTACCCTGCCTCTCGCCCAAAGATGCTGGGATAGGCTCCAGCACCCCCGCGACCCGATAAAAAAAAGGATTAAGCGGAAGAAAGTGAATGAATGAATGAATGAATGAATGTGTCTGCACATTAACCGCAACCATTTGCACAAATGCCATACCTGCTGCTGTCTGTCTGTCACTGCAATACTTATCATGTGCAGTCCTATTTGTTACTATCTGCACCTACACTACTGCATTGAACTGCAACTACGGGTATTCATCTCTAGTTGTCTGTATTTAGGATTGCTGGTTTTATCACCGTTAATTGTTTATCTCTATTTGCACTATGGGAGGTCTCGGTCTTTCTTGTTGCCATTTGCACCATGGGTTGCATTACTGCACATAGACTGCTGTTGTTGTTGTTTTCTGTTCCCAGCCTTATTCCTTTTCTTTTTATATTATGCACACCAATGAAGAGAGAGAGAAACACCATTTCAATTCTCCTGTATGTCCTGCATGTATAGTAGTACTGACAATAAAATATTTGAATCTTGAGTAAGCAAAGTGCTGTTTGCTGTCTAGTGCCAAAATTATGTCATTCATGAATGTAGTAGCTGCTGTGACTGTACAGTGGGACTTTCTAAAGCCAGATTGTTTTTGTGATGTACCAGTGCTCAGAATGGAAATAATGAAGTGACATGGCAGAATTCAGCCTGATTTATACTTCCAAATAAAAACAATGGTGACCATACCTATGCAGTAGCCAGACATGGACCTCTCCAAAAACGTAACTACCTGTTGCAGGAATGCAGACTGCAACAGATGTGATTGGTCCACTTGGTCTCCTCTTACACATTTCCTGTTCCTTTTCTGCTCATTCTCTGTGGCCCCACAAAGCAGGTTGGATAAACAATGGACTGAATAAAACAGAGATTATCCCAGGAAGTTCACAGACATCAACACGTGTATGACTCGTCCTCACCCTGAAACAAAGTCTGTCACATGGCTGTGGTTCAGCAGTCTTACGTATTATCTCCTTTGATGTCTTCTCTATTTTCTCCATTGCAGTGACTGAAGTTAAAGTTGCTGTTCAACATTTATTAGCTCTAACCCCATTACAATCTGCTATCTGTCACCGTTGTAACAAAAACGCGTGAACTACACAAAGGAAATCCTCTACACACCGCAGAGAAACCTGTCTTGATGGACCAGCAGTAAATTCAGATGAATGCACAAGTCTAAGTGAGGAAACACTGAAGTGCAGAGACATCACCTGTGACATGGAACATATGATTGATTACACACAAAGAATATTTACATATTTGTCTGGGGGGCTTGTTGGTTTTCTAGGTTTCTTCAAAGATTTCTTCACTAAAACACATGAGGCACCTATCTAGAAGAGTTAAGGTGTGATTTAGAGGTTTAACCCACCGGTAACAGTGTCTCCTTCAGTTGTGGAGGTGATAGGCAGAGGATCCTCAATCCAGGGTGTAGCATGGACGGCTACACTCCAGTCGCTCCATGTTCCTATTTCTGTGTCTTTGGCAGCCACCTGTAGATGGACAGTAAATATTCCAGAAGCTTGTTATCATTGTCCCTGGGTTGACTTCTGTCCTTGTGCAGTATTCAGTATTGATCTTGTGTATGGATGTCCCTGTTGGTCCTGCAGGGTTACATTCTCTGGGTCTATTTTAGTTCTGTGTTGTATTTTTTTTTTTTAATCTGTGGGCTTTGTGTATTTTAGTTGGGAGTTTATTTGTGGTATTTTATGTTCTAGTGGGTACATGTTTCTCCTCGATTCCTTGTCCATTATGACTTTTTCTCCTTGTGAACTTCTTGAATAATAAAATTTCATCTATCAGAAATAAAATCAGTCAGATCCTTCCCATCATTAATTTAAATACAGTAACAACTTCAACTTCTCCAGCTGACATTCATCTGGACCAGTTTACTCTAACTGACCTTTTAGAGTTAGAAAAAATAATTTCCTCATCCATGCCACCAACTTGTCTGCAAGACCCTATTCCTACCAGGTTATTTAAAGAAGTCTTCCTATTTACTGGTAGTTCTATTCTTCAAAAAATTAATTCACAATTAACATTAGGCCACGTACCACAGACTTTTAAAACTGCTGAAACTAAACCGTTACTTAAAAAGCTAACATTTGATCCGGGAGTTTTAGCTAACTATAGACCAACTAACTATAGATGTCTTTTATTTAAAAAAAAAAAAATCTTATTCTTGATATGCAATTACTTGACAACTTGAAGGGAAACAGTTTATTTGAAGAATTTCAGTCAGAATTCATCCTAGTACTGAAACAGCTTCAGTGAAGGTCACTAACAATCTTCTTATAGCATCTGATAATGGACTTGTTTCTGTACTTGTCCTTTTAGATCTTAGTGCAGCTTTTGATACCATCAATCATCATATTTTACTTGATAGATTACAACACCTCGTTGGACTTAAAGGAACTTCATTGCAGTGGTTTAAATCTTATTTATCTGATAGGTTCCAGTTTGTTCATGTCAATAACAAACTCAGTCACAGAGTTCCACAGGGCTCTGTGTTAGGTTCTATTCTCTGTACATTATATATATGCATGTGTTAGGTAATATTATTGGAAAACAATGCATGCATTTCCATTGTTATGCAGATGACACACAATTTCATTTGCTAATGAAGCCAGATGACAGTAATCAGTTAACTACAGTAAATTAGAGGCATGTCTTAAGGGAATCAGAGTATGGATGTCTTGCATCCATCCATCCATCTTCTACCGCTTTTCCGGAGGTCCGGGTCGCGGAGGCAGCAGTTCAAGCAGAGAAGCCCAGACTTCCCTCTCCCCAGCCACCTGCTCCAGCTCTTCAGAGAGGATACCAAGGCGTTCCCAGACCAGCTGGGAGACATAGTCTTTCCACCGAGTCCTGGGTCTGCCCCGGGGTCTCCTCCCAGTGGGACGTGTCCAAAACACCTCAAGTGGGAGGCGTCCAGGAGGCATCCTAATCAGATGCCCATACCACCTCAACTGACTCCTTTCAATGTGGAGGAGCAGCGGTTCTACTCTTAGCCTCTCACGGATGACTGAGCTCCTCACCCTATCTCTGAGGGTGAGTCCAGCAATCCTAGAGAGAAAGCTCATGTCTTGAGCTTTGTGCCTTGCAATTTCTTGCTATTAAATTCAGATAAGAATGAAATCATTCTAGTTGGTCCAAAAAACCTTAGAAACACTTTCTCAAATCAGACACTTCGTTTGGATGGGGTTACTCTCTCCTAACAGTTCTGTGAGGGGCCTTGGAGTTATTTTTGATCAAGATTTGTTTCTAAGACTGATTTTTATCATTTGTGTAATATTGTCATAATTGGGGACATCTTGTCTCAGAGTGATGTTGAGAAACTAATCCATGCTTTTGTTTTGTTTTTAGTTCTACATTAGATTATTGTAATTCTTTACTATCAGGCTGTCCTAAAATGTCTCTAAAAAGTCTTCAGTTGACCGAAAGTGCTGCAGCTAGAGTTTTAACAGATACTAGAAAGACAGATCATATCTCTCCTGTTCTGGCCTCACTTCACTGGTTTCCCATGGAATTTAGATTTAGTTTAAAATCCTTCTTCTCGCTTACAAAGCCCTAAATAATAAAGCCTATTGTTATTTAAAGGATCTGATAGTATCTTATCATCCTAACTGCACTAACCTTTCAAAATGCAGGATTACTGTAATACCAAGAATCTGTAGAAGTATAATGGGGGCAGAGCTTTCAGTTATCAGGCTCCTCTCCATGGAACCAGCTGCCAATCTGGATTTGGGAGACAGACTCAATATCTGTTTTTAAGAATAAGTTTAAAACTTTCCTTTTTGACATAGCCTATAGTTAGGGTGGGGTCAGGTGACCCTGAATCCTCCCTTAGTTATGCTGCTAATATGTTTAGACAGGGTGTACCCTGCCTCTTGCCCAAAGATGCTGGGATAGGCTCCAACCCCCCGCGACCCGAAAAGGATTAAGCAGAAGTGTAGCCCATGTATTTTTGCCTACATATGCTTAAGCATTAAGGGGATGCTGGAGATTGCATGTGTGGATTGACTTCACGTCCTGAATGGAACAATATGTCTGGACCACCTACGGTTAACAACAAGAGGATGGAGGTACAGCGGCAAGGGGCTGAAAGGACTTCCCGACCTCCTGGGAGACAGGTGGAGGACTGAGAGACTGGAGGGGGAGTTAATGTCAATAGGGGGTTTTGACAGGGATATGTGATTCTCCCTTTGTGTGAGAGGTATAAATGTGAAGGTCTGATGCAGCTCTTCCTCTTTTGTTCTTGAGAGAAGGCTGGGGATGAAGTGCTTGAATAAAACCTGAATTAAGAACCTGAAAGGGTTAATGTATAGTTAGTGCCAGAATAATAATTCTGTAGGTGATCTCCCATTATGCTCTACACATATTCCATACAAATTCTGTTTGCATGCTTATGAACAAGTATGTTATGGTATATTGATAACAGGAATGAGACAAAGGTATAGAGCCCTCTCTGTCTTTTCTCTCTCTCTTTTAAGTCAGGTCTTTAACATTAGATACACACCCAAACCCAACACCCACGCACACTGTTGATAGCACATTCTAGAATGAAGAGGCGTGTTCAGTGGATGGCCTGTTCCCGCCATAGGTAGATTAGCCAATCAGATAGTCGCGTACAAGCCCATCCCATTGTACTGGCTCGCCCAACCCGAGGGGATAATTGTAACCTGCACCCGGAAGTCGGGGTTCAGTCTGACCACGCTCCAGAGGGAGCTGCGTCACGCTGCACCCAGCGCTGCTTGCTTTACATGTGACTTCTAAATAAATGTACCATCCTTTAAATTGAAGAAATCTCCGGTTTGTTCTTGGACCTTTCAATCAAAGAATCGGGTATTTTTCTAACAATTGGTGCCGGTGACCCGGATTGAATCACGTATTCCGAGACGAGCCTGAAAAAACTACATCGGAAGGACCCTTTTTAGTCGACTGTGGCGACGCCTGAATGAAACAAAAAGGTAAGCAGAAAGCCTTTTTACGCAAATTTCTGCAGTTTGGCCATTCTAAATTTACAGTCGTCTGATTAAGGGGTATATCCGATCTCGAAATTTATCATTTGGTTGGGAGTCGCATGTAAAGTTTAAATAATAGTTTGAAAAGTTTAAATAATAGTTTGAAAAGTTAAAGGGAGTGCACGTGTTCTATTTTCAGTCTGAGATAGAACGGCCGCGGTCAATGGACATGTATAACGGGTGCATGGTCCGCCAAATTTTGAAACGTTTTGGATTCAGTCTGAGCCAAAATGACGAGACTTAGGATGCCAGGGTGACTAATAATCACCCAGGTTCGTCTCCCAAATGAAAAGAGCCAGGTTTTAGCAACCTGATGCCGGGGGGAGCCATGGAAGTGTTCGACCCGATGCCACTCTGGGAGTGAGGCCGCGGTCATTTAATTTGCTAAACACAAGACACCGCTTGTTCTCGTAGCCGAAAAGAGGCCACGAGAGAAAGTGTCCGCTGTGATTAGAGTTAATCACGGTACCGCTTGTGCATTGGGGGATCTGCCGAGACCTCAGCGAAAGTACCCTCTGTTTGACAAAAGATTAAATGGATCGGCGAGATTGTGGGTTGCAGTCTGTACCCAGAATTGATAAGACAATAGGAGGCAACGGCCGTGCCTGTCTTCCAAATTGAAATCCAGGGTTAGCCTGATTTCGGTTGCAGCAGTGAGTTTATATAAAGATACTCTTAATACGTTATAAGAACCTCAGACTACATCATGAGTGAGTAACGTAACAAGCAGCCGCAAGAATCTTTTTTCCACTTTTAGTGAGGGTCTGCTCATAAGTATAAAATAATAGCTTACAGAATTGCATAAGATTCTTTTATTCCAACAATAGTGAATGCATTCATAAGAATAGAACTGATTTCTGTAAAATTTTGTGTCCTTAGGGGATAAACGTGTGGGTTGGGAAATACCGGGAGCTGAGAATATTTAGTAAAATTTTTTCCCACAATGATTTAACTAATGGCGGGCTCCGGACCGCATGGTCAGAACAAAGGAATGGACCCACCACCGAGTGGAGGTGAAATTGGTAAAATAGGTTACTGAGGATTATTTGAGGTAACGGCATTAAAATGAAGCGCTAAATTAAAGTTGTAAAGCTGTGGTAGTGTGTGTATAGCTGGGATTAAGGAGGCAGTGCTCCATTTTTCTTAAACTTAAAAAAAAAAAAAAAAAAAAAAGCACATGGTTTGTGAACAATAGGCTCAGGGGCCATTTTGCACGTGTCCCATTTACTGCGCATGCGAGGGCGCCATTTTGAATCACCTTCAAGCTGTGGCACAGTGCCTCCATCGTGTGGCCAAATATAGTAAGTGCACTATTTCACGAAATTACTGCCAACAAAACTTAAAACCTTAAGAATAAATCTGGAACTTTATCTCTCTGGTTGAAAGGAAGGCTTTAAAAATTCCATGCATGGTGAAAAAACAAAGACCTCAGGGACCTGCTAAAATGCAGGTTTGCCCATAATGAGGCAAAGCATACCCGTTCGGCTTGGAGAGATGAAAGGTTTAACTTTAAATTAGGCAGAAGGAGGTTTACAATAAAACTGGAGAATAAGGAGATTTATTCCTCAACAAAACTAGGAAATCCTAGGTGGACACTATATAAAGGTGAGAGAATTTAAATGAAAAATTGCAGGTTGGTATAGATAAGTAAATATATAAATGAATTGAATTATAAATACAAAAATAATTAAATAAATACAACAAACGAAAATATGAATGAATAAAATAAATAGGAGTTTTTGTTGTGGAGATGAGAGTGGGCAGAATATGGAAACGGAAATTTGTTTTTGAAGAAAATTGAAAACTGATGAAATGTTGAAGTTTTGTGCAGGACGCAAGACAAAAAATATGGAGAAACGATTGGAGGAAGAAAAAATGTAAGAATGAGAGACTTATGCTGCAACGGTGAGAACAAATGCAAAATAATCAATAAACACGATATAACAGAAAAGGACAAAAACACGCTGTTTAATAGCTTGTTTCTCTCCATTAAATTTGAGACAGTGTTGGCTGTGGACGACCCCTCCCCCAGCAGCTGCCTCCTCCTTCACGCCATCAGTGACCCCCCTCCTCCTTCCACTTCGCTGTCCCACTCCAGCAGTCAAGAAAGCAACACAATGGATCAAAAGAGGAACAATTGAGCACACCAGCAGAGTGAGTCCTCACACATCTGATATTGTATAGTATTCCTGTGTAACCAGTTGACACTGATTAACACCTATATGAAATGTCTCTAGCCTGTAAGCCCGGCTCCCTGGGTTCGGCGCTATCCTAGACAAGGGCTAGATGGTTGACAAAGGTCCCAATCACAGATCAAAAGAAAGGAAGGGAGAAATTTGCCAGATGGGTCAAACAAATGCAGGACAGAGGAATGTTCGCTGGATGTGAAAACAGCCCCCCCACCAGGGAGACCTAGCTATACAGTATTGTTGCCTTCCATATCAGAGATGTGCCAAGACCACATACTGAGCAGACACAATACATGACCAATCTTCAAAAAAGCCATACCCATGCCCCATCTAAGTTGACCTGTCAGTATCGGCTGCATGACCACAGGAGGTCAGCATAGTCAGAGGCCCCCGTGGGACTAATACTTCCTATGTTAAACAATTTGGCCACTGAGCTCAAACACCCACAAGGGGTCCCCCAAAATTAGCAACACAACAGGTATCCTTCCCTACAGGATGTTGAAAAAGAACCGGCTTTGATATTAAGCCGTTCTGTTTCAAGGGGGGAGAGGTCAAGATGAGAGGTCAAGACAGGAACAGATAGAAAAGTTACTAGTCCACTAAGGTTTGAAGGCTACATTAAAGGAATAGAACAATGTATCAAGGAAGAGGAATCCAACGGGGTCAAATTAAACAATGGCTCCTCTGATTGCACAATTCAACATAAATTATCCAAAAAGCGTGATGGCTGAAGCTGCAGCTTATATTGCTCACCCATGCTCCATCTAAGAAACATCTAATAAAACAAAGGCTAGCATCTAAGACCAAAATCTAAAAATTTCTTGACGCTTGAAAGGTCATTATTCCACTGAATATCAGGCAGTGGGAATTTTTGCTACAAGAAAACTAGCCACCTAGTGACCAAGAGAAATGAGGCAGGTTTAGGGCTCCTTAATATTTAAGGGCCAATACATATTTGGAGGTTCCCAGACCCTCCTAACTGTATTTTTTGCACATCTCTACAAATCTGGTGAAATCTAATAACATTGTTAAAGGCTTGCAATAGACATTTTAACTTAACATAAGATTTGAGCATGGAGGTGCAAAATATGATAAAAATGCTGATTTACAATCACAAGTTAAGACAAGGGTTGAAAATTTATGCAAAAAGGTATAAGGGTAAAGCTGCAAGGTTTGGAGGAAATTGCACAATTGAGGAAATTTGCCAAATATTACAAAATGTCACAAATTCCTGAAAAGGAACTTGCAAATTTACAAGGAAAAGATCTAAAATTTGTTAGGAGAAAATAACTATTAAGAGAAAAGGTTGCAAAGTTAGAAGGGAAGTGTTTAAATTTGAGAAAAGCTGTAAGCTTACATGAAAGCCACATTAAAATAAGATGAGCCTTTATTGGTCCCACAACGGGGAGATTCTAGGATTGCAATGGCACAGGGATAACAACACTTAGAACAATAATTTAAAAGATAAGAAAATAAGAGCAGTGAATATACATATGTACACATAAATATAAATACACGGTGCGGAGCATTACAGATTTCCTTACACTTTGTATGGAGATGGGGGATGGCAGCGTAACAAGGGTTATGGTTTTGGATCATCCAGAGATGAGTAAAAAGCATTATGGAAGACGATGAATTAAAACAAACACAACCAGAGTAGACTACAGAAACAAGAAGATAATTTGGGGTAAAAAACAGCAAACACTCGGCCGAATAGACTCAAGAATGAAGCATATACATACATATAGCTGTGTGCACACCAGCCCTATCCAAGGGATCATCATAGAGCACGCACAGAGCGGAGGTGGAGCATGAACAAGGCTTTAATGTCCTGTGCACATAGATCTGCAGCTCTGACACACACAAGACAACCAGTGTAGCTTGACAAACAAACCAGCGGTTCACACCCGCATGGTTTGTGTGTCACATGGTTAAGTCCTGATTTAAATGTTATTTAGAATTGTTTTGGAGGCTAATGAAAGCTCTATATTTTTGTATCTAAAATTGTTATAGTTTTGTAGGCATAGTGTTAGTTCATCTGGAGGTTATCTGTTCAGAAGAAAAAAGACAGAAGACTCCACCACACCAAGATACAGTTGACTCTGGTATACTTAAGTTTTCATAGTAATCAGCAGACGTCTTAGGTTAATACATTCCTTGAAAGGCAGATGTTCAGACCCAGCGGCATTATTTAATTCCAAAACAAATTCAAAAGGTCAGTAATTAAAAGGCATCCAAGGCCAGGGTATAAATCAAGAAATGAGTGTTGTCACAAAACAGAATTTTGAATGGAGCCATGTTGGTTTATTTATAAAGCTGACTTTTCAGAATGAAACCGATCACTTTTATGTGCAGGATCTTGTATGGAGCATTAGCTGTGGCCAGTAGTCAGTAGTGTGAACGACAGGACAGTGAACAGAAGGAAGTTCCAATACTGAAAGAGATTATAGATGTGAGATGTTTCATCAGCTAGTCCAGGGAAAGGTGAAGTCTTGTACACAGATGGATAGTGGTTGGAAAAGAATTGAGTGAGTGTTTCTGATGGGAAAAAGTACTTGGGGGAAGAGAAGAAGAACGGTGGATTTAGCAAGTGTAGAAAATATTTCTGATGTTGAGATGGAAATGGAAAAAGAAATTAAAGCAGAGCATGTCTAACCAAAGAAAATAAAGATCCACGTAAGATTTGCAGCTGTAGCTTTAAAAACCAACCAAACAGAAAACCAACAATAAATAAATTAAATTTTTGGCTAAGAGTGTCAGGAAGAAGGCACAAATGCAGGCAACCATCTTAGATGTTTCCAAGTACTTAAAGCAGCAATGAGACATTAGGTGTCCATTCTTTCAGTGCATTTCCTTAATTGTGAATATTAACATTAGTTATGTTCCTCCCCAACAGAGGGTATGCATTTGATGTTACTCACCACATAATGGTGTGATATGTGATATATGATACATCATATTTCAGGAATATGACAGTGATGAGGAATGTGATTTTTCCTGATTCGGCGGTGGCCAAGCTGGGTCAGGGTAAACTACATTCACTCCACACTTTACCAAGGAACATATAAAATGAGGCATTCAAGAAAATTTAAATCAAATTCTAATTAGGCAAAACGTCCACCTTTCGCTTGACTGAAAGTGTGACACAACTTTTAATCATTTATTTAAATTCAACTGGACAAACTGATCTTATTTATCAATGCTGAAGCATATCAAAATGCACAGGGGGTTATTTTGTTTTTCTTAAATGAAATTTGTAAACTAGTTAAGCTGTGACTATTGAAACCTTATTGAACAGAACTCTTGGAAGACAAAGGTCCGCAAGGTTCAATTACAGTAGTGCAGATAGTATCTGTTGGCATGGTGAAGAGTTAATCTTATTATCCCATCTTGTATTAATTAGGAAAACTAAATGAAGACTTTGAAGCAGTTCCTTTCTTGACTTAATGTTGGAAATCTAGATAAGAAGGGAAAAGAAAATTTGGAGAAAAACTGAACTTATTTATGGAATGGCTGACACAAGGGGAGCCTGAGGCTCCCCATGAATCTGTTTCTCTTATAAAAGGAGGACAAGAGGACAAGGGGGGAGGACGGCGAGGAGGAGGAGGAGGAGGGAGCACACCCCACAATGGCCGCTGCTGGCAGGAGAGGCGTCCACCTCCACCACTGAAAACTGGACTGCATACTTAAAGACTAGAACAGATAAGTGGACTCACTTCTACACGTATGCAGAAAATTAGCAAAAATTAAATTATTGCATGTAAAGTAAGAATTCTGGGTAATGACATACAGGACTCTGAGTCAGAAAAATAACGATCAAATTCTGCAAATGACAAGCTACCAGTAGAACACCTATCAGCATCTGTAAAAGTAGCATTGTACCCAATGTACTATAGGCAATTGAATGGATCTGATCCAAATTGTGAACTACCATCATTTGTAAATCCATCCTCTAGATTGGTCATAAAATTAGACTGATAAACAAGGAAATGTGTGGAAGCATCCATTGTCCTAATTGAAGAGGATAAGAGGCATTTCAACCAATGGGGGGTTCCACACATCCCGCTGGTTAGACCCAAACACATGGATTGGAAAATGTTGGACATATTGTCATCTCTAGTGCAGAATAGAGCCATCCATGGAAAACCAATACCTGACCTTAACATAGAATATTCTCCCAAAATAAAACCATAAGCATTGTCTCTTAACTGAGTAACCACAGCACAAAAGGCGGCACAAAGATGCCCAGAAATCTCCTATATGACCAATCTTAACATTAACAAATGAGGGGATGAGGAAAATTTGAAGCAAATTCCAAATTGGTTATGGTGAAAGGATAACTAGATGTAGATCTAATAAAAGGAGCAGAGTACGACACTATAGGCCATATATTCAGAAGCCCAGAGGGGCGTTAACAAATGCAATTTTCCACAGTGGGAGTCGTCAGCAAGTCTTAGACCAGCTGCTGGGTCGAGAGGAAGAGCTGAGGACCCCAAGACGAAAGATGATGACGAGGAAGACCATTCTGCCATCACAGATTATTTGTAAACACAGTGTGCTAATGATAATACATAAATCATACATAGCTCACCACACGGATGTAGGGGTGTGAGACTTATAGGGTTCTTGCGTTATTTATCTCCATCATGCTAATTACGGTTAGGTAATCTGAATAAGCGAGAAGGTTAGAAGCTCTGAATACAACAATGCATGGATATGGATGTCTCCTAATGTTGAACAATATTGTTTACTACCTACCCACTGAACATATAGGTCCCATCACCCAACACACATCACAACACAAACACCACATGCAGATTTCATATAGTCAGCAATCACACACTCAAGGCTACTGGGAGATAACTTACAACAACACATAGATAACTACAGATGTAGTGAATAAGGATAAAACTTTACAAGCTCCATGCATTGTGATGGCAACCCCTCAGACCATTATTGGCCCTGCCCCAGCTGAGCCCTTTGTATCGGCACTTGATCAAAGGTGTAGGGTACAGGGAAGATGCATGCTGGAGAGCACCAGACCATCATGACGTGTGCCTGCGACATAGAAAAGGTCGTAGGGCGAGTGACTGTATGACTTCAGTCCCCAGCAGAAGAATGGACTGGTACCCGAACGTGTCCACCGCACCTCCAGCATCCAGGGTGGAGCCAGGAGCTCGAGACTTACCAACACCAGCATGTTCACCTCTTTCCAGCGACAGGGGGGTGGCATCCCTGGGACAGCATCACTGAGCTGTTCACTGGCTGGACTGGATGTTACATACCCTCTGCTGCACCCACCAGACCGTCCTGTAGACCTCATGGGATGAGGTGTGCCTCTGAGAGCGGGGACACAGTTGTTTCGTTCCTGTGTCACCAAGATGGAACTGTGCTCCACAGCTGCAGATATGGGAAGCAGACACAGGGGAAGGTCAAACCTCTGTCGCAACCGTGTGATGAGTGCAGCTGAATGATGTGAGCCCTGGCAAGGGTCAACCGGTGGACAAAGGTTTTGTGGACTGATTCTATTCGACCCTGTGACCCCTACATGGTCCACTCCACTGGACAAAGAACAATGATCATGAGGAGACCTCGAGGGGGTACAGGACCTGGTGACAGTTCACCTCTGAGACATCGCTGCACTGTGCTAAGGTGTCCACAAGGGGGGAGGCACGGGTAGCAGAATCAATGGTGCAAGCCTCTTGGGTTGACACACAATGCAGGGACCTGCCTTATTCACCATCTGTTAATTGCTAGAGTCTCTCACACCATAAATGGTTGACATGATAAAATCATGTCAAAGGGGGGATTGAAAGGGTTAATGTATAGTTAGTGCCAGAATAATAATTCTGTAGGTGATCTCCCATTATGCTCTACACATATTCCATACAAATTCTGTTTGCATGCTTATGAACAAGTATGTTATGGTATATTGATAACAGGAATGAGACAAAGGTATAGAGCCCTCTCTGTCTTTTCTCTCTCTCTTTTAAGTCAGGTCTTTAACATTAGATACACACCCAAACCCAACACCCACGCACACTGTTGATAGCACATTCTAGAATGAAGAGGCGTGTTCAGTGGATGGCCTGTTCCCGCCATAGGTAGATTAGCCAATCAGATAGTCGCGTACAAGCCCATCCCATTGTACTGGCTCGCCCAACCCGAGGGGATAATTGTAACCTGCACCCGGAAGTCGGGGTTCAGTCTGACCACGCTCCAGAGGGAGCTGCGTCACGCTGCACCCAGCGCTGCTTGCTTTACATGTGACTTCTAAATAAATGTACCATCCTTTAAATTGAAGAAATCTCCGGTTTGTTCTTGGACCTTTCAATCAAAGAATCGGGTATTTTTCTAACAAACCAATTCAGCTTCGTTATTTCACGCTCCCCACATTGGTGACCAGTGACGTGTGAGAATGCCTGGAAATGCTCTCCACGATCAGGACTCATTGGAGTCTGCCCTTGCGAGCGCCATCGCCGTCAAACTGCCGGAATTCTGGCAGGACAACCCAGAATCGTGGTTCCTCCAGGCGGAGGCACAGTTCACGCTCGCAGGCATTACGGCAGATGACACTAAGTTCTACCATGTCATCGCTAGACTCGACAACCGCACAGCTCGATGCGTGCGGAGCTTGGCACAGCAGCCACCCGCCGAAGACAAATACGGCAGATTGAAGGCTGCGCTCACCAAGTGTTTCACGCCCTCACCCGAAGAGAGGGCTAGGAGGCTCCTGGCTATGCTCAACCAAGGAGATCACAGGCCAGTCGCCCTGATGGAAGACATGCTGCAGCTGAGGGGGTCAGACGATGACGATTTCCTCTTTAAGTACATCTTCCTGACTAACCTCCCGACGCATATGAGAGGAACGCTGTCCAGCGTGCGTTGTGACACCCAGCAGGATTTCCGTGACCTGGCCCAAGAGGCGCAGAGGCTCCTCAGCTCCTGCGGCGAGCAGGCGACCGCGGCGGCGACCCGAGCCAGAGACAGCCGAGCCAAACCTACCAACAATGGCAGCGGCGTGGCCCCGACGCGGCAGAGGTGCGGCCCCGACCCAGTGGAGGAGAGGATCTCTGCTTTTATCATCGGCGGTTCGCAGAGAGGGCGCACAGGTGTGTGCCACCGTGCAACTTCAAGAAGTCGGGAAATGGCAGGACCGAGAATCGTTAGCAGCTTCGGCTCTCGGCAAAAGAAATAAGCTGCTATACATCACAGATACGAGCTCCGGGCGGCAGTTCCTTATAGACACCGGAGCCCAAGTGAGTTTCATCACCCCAACCTATGCTGACCGGGTGGCTGGCCCCCATGGAAACGGGGCAACGGCGGCGAACGGCTTGAGCATCAACACCTACGGGGAAAGGACTTTGTCTCTGTCCTTACATGGCCGCACTTATGAATGGACTTTTGTCATAGCGGCGGTGAGTTTCAACATGTTAGGTGCTGATTTTCTGTGCTCACATGGTTTGTTAGTTGATCTTGCCAATAGGCGGCTGGTAAATGCACTCTCTTTTTACTCTATTCCCTGTGCAGCTCGAGTGTCCCCGCCACCAGTGCAGACCAACGTCGCCACAGCAGGTGGTAAGTTTAACACAATACTCACCCAGTTTCCAGCACTCACGGTTCCCACATTCTCGGCAACAGTTGTGAAACACGGGGTGGAGCATTTTATCACTACAACTGGCCCCCCGTCTTCGCGAAAGCTCGGCGCCTGGATGCTGCTAAACTCTCCATGGCGGGCGAGGAGTTTGCCAGCCGAGAGAGGCTGGGCATTATTCGCCGTTCGAAAAGCCCATGGGCTTCGCCGCTGCATATGGTCCCGAAAGCCAACGGCTCCTGGAGACCTTGCAGCGATTACCGCAGGCTAAACAACGCCACGGCACACGATCGCTACCCCATCCCACACATCCAGGATTTTTTGGTGCATTTAGCGGGGGCGCGCATTTTTTCTAAAATAGACCTGGTTCGCGGCTACCATCAGGTTCCAGTCCGGCCGGAGGACATTCCTAAAATGGCGGTTATAACCCCTTTTGGACTTTTTGAGTTTTTGCGCATGCCGTTTGGCCTTAAAGGCGCCGCACAAACATTCCAACGCATGATGGATGCCATGTTATGTGATCTTCCATTCGTGTTCGTTTACCTCGACGACATTTTGGTCGCCAGTACTTCAGAGGAAGAACACGAAAACACCTCACTGCGGTTTTTCGGAGGTTGGGAGAGCACGGCTTAATAATTAATCCAGCCAAGTGCCAGTTTGGCGTTGCGCAGATCGATTTTTTGGGCCACCGCGTGTCCCCAGAAGGGGCAGTTCCGCTGCCAGATAAGGTGCGCGCAGTAGCAGATTTTCCCCGACCACAAACGGTCAAATCATTGCAGGAATTTTTAGGAATGGTAAATTTTTATAACCGTTTCCTACCCCACGCAGCGCAGCTCATGCAGCCATTATACGCCATGCTCAGGAAGCAAAAACCCTCCAATACAATCGAGTGGTCCCCGGAGCGGGAGCGCGCGTTCACAGAGGTAAAAAAAGCCTTGGCTGAAGCCGCGCTTCTAGCTCATCCGGACCCATCGGCCCGCATCGCTCTAACTACCGACGCATCAGATTTGGCCATAGGGGCAGTTATAGAGCAGCACGTTGCCGGTGTTTGGCAGCCGCTAGCATTCTTCAGCAAATCCTTGAGCGAAGCTGAGCGGAAATACAGCACGTTTGACAGGGAACTGTTAGCGCTCCATTTGGCCATCCGCCATTTCCAGTTCTGGCTGGAAGGTCGGCGTTTCACCGCTTTTGTTGACCATAAGCCGCTCACTTTCACAATGTCCAAAATTTCAGATCCATGGTTGGGCCAGCAGCAGAGGCAGCTGGCCGCAATTTCGGAATTTACCACTGATATTCAGCACGTAGCGGGTAAACTCAACATAGTAGCAGACTGCCTCTCTCGCGTGGCCACAGCACTGGCGCGCACAGAGGCAGCTTATACTGCAGCAGCCGCGAAGCAAAATAGCAGTGCGGAAGCGCACGCGGCCCCAGTTCACGTGGGGATAGATTACGCAGCCATGGCAGCGGAGCAGGGCAGAGATGCGGACGTGCGTGCGCTCCAGTCTGGACCAACAGGGTTAAGGCTGGACAGCAGGTGTTTGCAAACCGGTAAGTCCCCCCTAATCTGTGATGTGTCAACCGGGCGGCCACGCCCGGTAGTTCTGGCCGCATGGCGCCGCCACGTTTTTGACTCGGTTCACTCCCTGGCACACCCAGGGGTGCGCGCTTCTGTGAAAATGGTAGCGGAGAAGTTTGTTTGGCCGAGCCTGCGCAAGCACGAGAAAGAGTGGGCGAGGACCTGCATGGCTTGTCAGCAGGCCAAAATTCATAAGCACACAAGAGCCCCTTTAGAACCGTTCCACATTCCGGCCAAAAGATTCAATCACGTGCACATCGACCTAGTGGGCCCCCTACCGTCGTCGCAGGGGTTCACACATCTTTTGACAATGGTGGACCAAACCACACGCTGGCCGGAAGTGGTCCCACTGACATCGACCACGGCCGCAGAGGTGGCTCGCGTTTTTTTGACAGCCTGGGTAGCGCGTTCCGGGGTCCCGTCGGATATTACGTCCGACAGAGGGCATCAATTTGTCTCTGAGCTGTGGTCAGCGACGGCCAGCAGCTTAGGAGCGAAAATTCACCGCACTACCGCTTATCACCCTCAGGCTAACGGTTTGTGCGAGCGTTTTCATAGGTCTTTGAAGGCAGCCCTCAGAGCGTCGCTTACAGATGCAGATTGGGTAAACAAACTACCATGGGTTTTATTAGGGTTGCGTTCTGCGCCTAAGGAGGATTTAAATGCCTCCCCAGCGGAGTTAGTTTTTGCTCAACCTCTCAGGCTGCCCGGTGAGTTTCTACCAGAGCATCCGGAACCGGGACGCCTCCCGGCTCTTGGACCACCAATCGGCACGGGAGCGGACATGCTCCCGGGCCCCGTTCATCACACTTTTCCGCGCGTTTTTGTTCCCAAAGCTTTAAAAAATGCTGAGTTCATTTTTGTCAGGTACGAGGCTCTAAGACCAACCCTCCGACCGCCATATGATGGGCCATATAGGGTGCTGGAGACAGGTGATAAGCATTTTGTGCTAGATTTGGGAGACAGAAAAGAGACAGTCAGTATTGACAGACTAAAGCCTGCTTTTGTGATGAACGATGAGTCTGTACGGGTAGCGAGGGCACCTCGACGCGGCAGACCCCCCAGGGAACGCGTCCCAGAGCCCCCGCAGGGATCAAATAACCACTCTCTTCCTCAGTCAGCAGATTCTTTGCAGGACGGTGCCGCAGGGACGCCGAGACCTGCTTACAGCAGATTCGGAAGACGGTTGAAGCCCAGACGGCGTACAGACTGACTGGTGTTTGATGTTTGATGTGATCATGTGGTATAGACTATGCTATTGATGTTATCACTGATTTTTGATGTGGTCATTTGGTATAGACTTTGCTGTTGATATTAACATGTTCTCTTAATTTTAATATATTGTCCATTCTTTGACGTTTGGGGGGGGGGGTTATGTAGCCCATGTATTTTTGCCTACATATGCTTAAGCATTAAGGGGATGCTGGAGATTGCATGTGTGGATTGACTTCACGTCCTGAATGGAACAATATGTCTGGACCACCTACGGTTAACAACAAGAGGACGGAGGTACGGCGGCAAGGGGCTGAAAGGACTTCCCAACCTCCTGGGAGACAGGTGGAGGACTGAGAGACTGGAGGGGGAGTTAATGTCAATAGGGGGTTTTGACAGGGATATGTGATTCTCCCTTTGTGTGAGAGGTATAAATGTGAAGGTCTGATGCAGCTCTTCCTCTTTTGTTCTTGAGAGAAGGCTGGGGATGAAGTGCTTGAATAAAACCTGAATTAAGAACCAATTCAGCTTCGTTATTTCACGCTCCCCACAAGAAGAAGATGAATGAATGAGCTGGGGGACCTCCAACAATGCACTGGGCTTCACTCCTTTCTTCACTCTCAATGAAACATTTTTGCTGATCATTAACATCTGTTTGTTCTCTCCCATAGATTGAGTCCCCATCGTCCTGTTGCTCTCTACATGTCTTTTCTTTTCTTCTTCTTCTCCCCTCCCCCCAGTCGCAGCAGATGACTGCCCCTCCCAGAGCCTGGTTCTGCTGGAGGTTTCTTCCTGCTAAAATGGAATCTTTCCTCTCCACCGTCACCATGTGCTTGCTCACAATTAGTCATGTGAAAAATTTGGACACCCCTTTAAACAGTCAGTTTTTTATTAAGAAATGTTCATATATCTACGTCTAACCTTGTTTTTGTTTTTATTTGCATTTTTTAACATTTATTTTAGCCATTTTAAGTGGGAATGAATGTGGGGGTGTCCTAAAAAAGATGGGGGGGTTCCTAATTTATTCCTCACTATTTGTTTAGAATTACATTTTACAGAAAATTTGAAAACAAAGTCTTTAATTCATTTTAATTGTTTAGTTGTATTACATGCATCTCCCAGTATTTTTAACATTGATATTAAATAGCCATATGTCCGAATATGTTAAAACGCGCTGTTAAAACGGACTGTTAAAACTCTCGCACCTCCCTTGTCTTAGAGCGTGGTTATCATTCAGTCAGTTTTCTGCCCCTAATTCCTGATCTGTTTTTCAATGTCTTACCTTCTCTGCCCCTGTGCAGTTTGTTTTGTTATGCCTCGGTGAAAACGGACCCATACAGTAATCAGTTACCAGTTAATGTGCTCTGTGTGTGTGTGTGTGTGTGGTTGTATCTGTCCATCCGTCCATCTGTCTGTCTGTTACCAGCTTTTCAGCTCGCCCAGTCAAAATTAAATGCAACTAAAGGCTTGTATCATTGTATGACCATATTTTTTCGACTTTTAATTTGCCAGAATTTCGAGATAAGGTTTTGTTTTGGAAATAAACACAAATTCAACTCACCTTTACCGTCAGTAAAGCTGGGAAAAAGGTATTGTAATAACTATGCCGGGCTACTAGAGACGGCAATGCAACTTTTTTTACAGTACATGGATGACTTCCTGTCACAGTCGATCTCCAGCTGAGAGATAAATAACGGTTATAAAATAGCGGTTACTGAAAAAAACCCCACATATTCAGCGACTACACCATTCTTTATCACATCGATTGTTTTCACACTGGTTCTGCCATTTAGTTTTGCAGAGGAAGGATGAGATATTTTCTTCCTCAAGTTTTCCATTCGCGAAATACAAGTCCCAACATTTCTCACCTCAAAAATATTTGCAGGATTGGTTAGGTGACCATGCTGATGCCTGTCCAAAATTAAGCAAATGTAAATAAAGTCTTTGACAAACATTTGTGTTGTAATAATTTAGATTTGTTTCTCATACAGTTACTCGGGGAGTAACAACTGTATGACTCTATTGAACAACTGTATGACAACTGTATTCAACCGCTGGACTAAAGTGGCCAACCATGGAAAAGTGATATTTGCTGGTGGAGAATCAGTATTCCGCTGGACTAAATTTTTTTTTCAGTATATTTTATTTATTAAATCTGCTGGACTAAAGTGGCCGACCGGTGGAAAACTGGTATTTGCTGGTGGAGAATCTGCATTTGCCACTCTGCCGAGACTGGGCCTACCACTGGCCACTTTTTGATCTCGCTGTCTCTCCACAGCAGACCCCTGCAGCAAACGCCTGCGTGGAGTAAGTTTTGTGCTTAAATTATGCAGCAGTTTCATTATTAAAACACCAATAACTCCTATAACTGCAATATTTGATTCTTGAAGCTTAAGTTACATCACATTTTTTTCCAATGTCTGACTTTTTTTTCCTGTGTGGGGACTGCTTGATTCCATTACTGTAATTTATCCTGTTTTCTCTCAAGTTCAGCTGATTTTTTTTAAAGTCTTAATACTGATGTCAGTAATATAAAAACACCACGGTGTGACACGCTTCATTCACTCGCTTTAAAATGATTCACTTACTAAACCAAACAGTTTATTGAGCTGAGGAGAAACTTGACATCTGTATTTTTTATGTATATCACATCTGTAGCAATAATCACATTTTGATGCCATTTTTGTTTCCTCTTTGTCTCTCTGAGGTCCACGGTGGTGAACCTGAGGGTCAGCAGTCAGAGCAGCTGTGAAGACAACAGGCTGAAAGCTAAATAAGAATATTACATGTTTACTGTTTATACCAGAAACTGTTACTGTATTTCATTAAATTAAGGTGTAAAAAAGCTTCGTTTTTTGCAAGATTATTTATCCATCCATCCATCCATCTTCTACCGCTTTTCCGGAGGTCTGGGTCGCGGAGGCAGCAGCCCAAGCAGAGAAACCAAGACCTCCCTCTCCCCAGCCACCTGCTCCAGCTCTTCAGAGAGGATACCAAGGTGTTCCCAGACCAGCTGGGAGACATAGTCTCTCCACCGAGTCCTGGGTCTGCCCCGGGATCTCCTCCCAGTGGGACGTGCCTGAAACACCTCAAGTGGGAGGCGTCCAGGGGGTATCCTAATCACATGCCCATACCACCTCAACTGACTCCTTTCAATGTGGAGGAGCAGCGGTTCTACTCTGAGCCTCTCCCGGATAACTGAGCTCCTCACCCTATCTCTGAGGGTGAGTCCACCAATCTTATGGAGAAAGCTCATTTCAGCCGCTTGTATCCGCGATCTTGTTCTTTCAGTCATTACCCAAAGCTCGTGACCATAGGTGAGAGTAGGAACGTCGATTGACTGGTAAATCGACAGCTTTGCCTTAGAACTCAGCTCCCTCTTCACCACAACAGACTGGTACAACGTCCGCATCACTGCAGATGCTGCTCTGATCCGTCTGTCAATCTGTTGCTCCATTCTTCCCTCACTCGTGAATAAGACCCCAAGATACTTAAACTCCTCCACTTGGGGCGGGAGCCTGTCCCCAACCCAGAGAGGACAATCCACCTTTTTCTGGCTGAGGACCATGGACTCGGACTTGGAGGTGCTGATTCTCATCCCAGCCGCTTCACACTCAGTAGCAAACTGTCCCAGCAAGAACTGTAGGTCATTGCTGGATGAAGCCAACAGGACAACATCATCTGCAAACAACAGAGATGAGATCCTGTGGTCACTAAGCACGACACCCTCCATTCCCTGGGTGTGCCTAGAAATCCTGTCCATAAAAATTGTGAACAGGATCGGTGACAAAGGGCAGCCCTGGCAGAGTCCAACTCTCACTGGGAATGAGTCTGACCGAGTGTTGGCAATACGAACCAAACTCTCACAACGGTCATACAGAGACCGAATAGCTCGTAACAACAAGCCCGATACCCCATACTCCCGAAGCACCCCCCACAAAAAACCATGAGGGACGCAGTCAAATGCCTTCTCCAAGTCCACAAAATACATGTAAACTGGTTGGGCAAACTCCCACGAACCCTCGAGAATTCTTGAGAGGGTAAAGAGCTGGTCCGATGTGCCACGGCCAGGACGAAAACCACATTGCTCCTCCTGAATCTGAGGTTTGACCAGCAGCCTCTCTCCTGTACTCTAGTATACACCTTCCCAGGGAGGCTGAGGAGTGTGTTCCCCCTGAAGTTGGAACACACCCTCCAGTCCCCTTTCTTTAAGAAAGGAACCACCACCCCAGTTTGCCATGCCAAAGGCACTGCCCCCGACTTCCACGCAATGTTGCAGAAGCGTGTTAACCATGACAGCCCTACAACATCCAGGGCCTTGAAGTACTCAGGGTGAATCTCATCCACCCCCGGGGCCCGGCCACCATGGAGATTTTTAACCACCTTGGCGACCTCAGCCCCTGTGATAGGCGAGTCATCCCCCTCGTCCACAAGCCCTGCTTCCTCTGTGGAAGGCATATCAGTGGGATTGAAGAGATCCTCAAAGTATTCCTTCCACCGCCCGACGATATCCCCAGTCGAAGTCAACAGCACCCCATCTGCACCATACACAGTGTGGACAGGGAGCTGCTTTCCCTTCCTGAGCCGCTGGACAGTTTGCCAGAATCTCTTCGAGGCCAACCAATAGTCTTGTTCCATGGCCTCATCGAACTCCTCCCATACCCGGGTTTTTGCTTCAGCAACCACCCAAGCTGCACTCCGCTTGGCCTGCCGGTACATCTCAGCTGCTTCGGGAGTCCCACAAGCCAACCAAGCCTGATAGGACTCCTTCAGCTTAATGGCCCCCCTCACTACTGGTGTCCACCACTTGTTTTGGGGGTTGCCACCATGAAATGCACTGACCACCTTGCGGCCGCAGCTCTGGGCCGCTGCTTCAACAATCGACGTGGACAACATGGCCCATTCAGACTCCATGTCTCCAGACTCCCTCGGAATGTGGTTGAAGTTCTTCTGGAGGTGGGAGTTGAAGACCTCCCAAACAGGGGCCTCAGCCAGACATTCCAAGCACACCCTCACTATACGTTTGGGTCTACCAGGTCTGAATGGCATCTTCCCCTGCCATCGGATCCAACTCACCACCAGGTGGTGATCAGTTGACAGCTCTGCACCTCTCTTTACCCGAGTGTTCAAGATATACAGTCACAAGTTTGATGACACAATAACAAAATCGATCATCGACCTGCGACCTAGGGTGTCCTGGTGCCAGGTGCACATATGGACACCCTTATGCTTGAACATGGTGTTCGTTATGGACAAACTGTGGTCAGCACAGAAGTCCAATAACTGAACACCACTTGGGTTCAGATCGGGCAGGCCGTTCCTCCCAATCACCCACTTCCAGGTTTCACTGTCATTGCCCACGTGCGCATTGAAGTCCCCCAGTAGGACAATGGAGTCTCCAAGAGGAGCACCCTCCAGCACCCCAGTCAGAGACTCCAAAAAGGGTGGGTACTCTGAAACATCATTTGGTGCGTAGGCACAAATGATGGTCAGGACCTGTTTCCTGACCATCTTATCACCTGTTGATAAGGTGACGATCCATGAGGGGAGATTATTTAAGAAACTCTCAATATTCATTACACATAAGTGTGAAACATTCCAAAGTGTTCTGATTTAATATTCATAATTATGCTTTTACTTTTGGAAATTCTGATATGTTTACCTGCTATTGCGCGACATCGTGCAGTTATTAACTGAATGAAAGCTGAACTAAAACTAGAAAAGTTAACTGAATGCATACATGCATTCAGTTAATAAAATCTGTTACTCCAGCATTTTCTTTGTGCTCCTAATTTTATTCTTGTGCTTCTGCATTTTTATGCCTTGGCACAAAGGCAACGTAGGCATACGGTAATCACTCCATGTGTCTGTCTGTCTGTCAGCAGCTTTTCAGCTCACCCACTCAAAATCAAGTGCAACTAAAGGCTTGTATCATTGTATAACCATATTTTCTCGACTTTTAATTTGCCACAATTTCCAGATAAGACTGTTTTAAAAATTTAACTCACCTTTACCATCAATGCAGCTGCGGAAAAAGGTGTTGTAATAACTACGCCTGCCCACTAGAAGTGGCAGAGTGACTTTTACAGCCCCCATGCTACCATGCCACAGGCACCGAGGCATCAGCACCTTGGTACTTTCATTTTAGTATTATTTTTTTCAGCCCCTCTCTTCTGTGTTTTTGCTTTCTGTGCCTGTTAATAAAAATAAACTGAGTTCACCTTCACTTTGTCTGCACTTCGGTCTCTTCTCCTCCTGCCCAGGCCAGACATTCTTTTTTATCATCAGTATTTGGTTTTTAAGGTGCAGAATTAGGGTAAATTTGCAACCCCAATTCTGGTATAATTTAGTATAATTTCTGCACAGTAGAGTAACTAAAAAAAGAATATTTAAACAATATCCTCAGACTGGGACAGTCCAAGTGTTTTGAAATGAGAAAATAATGGATGGTCAATGATGTTACCTGGATGATGTATTCCTTCCCAGCGTAGGCATCAGTGATGGTGTGAGACGTGCTGTCGGCCAGCTCCACCTAAACAGAACAAAATTGGATCTTAGTCAGGCCAATGAATCAGATTGACTTGAGAATGAAAAAGTCTTTATTTACTGTATAAGCAGGACTGAAATGTCTAACTGAATCCTCTGATAAAAGTAAATGGCCCAACACCAGTAATATGAATATTTGAGCCAAAATGGACAGTTACGAGTCCAAAGACTCTGGTCATGAATCCACGGCCCTCTGTAGCTCTACCCATGAATTATGAGCTCAGTATAGCAACACAGGGTTTGGCTTTTTCATGTTTCATGGCGGACTGAGCAACTCTGCTCAGAATACAATTTTTAGGCGGAGATATTTTATTGAGGGCACACCTGTCATTATTATGCTCTGCATGGGTCAAGTGTGTTGCTCTGTCCTCGTGGTGGTTTTATTTTTCACTGAACATTGATGCTCCTGCAGCCTACACACACACGGATACAAAACACCAGCACTGTAATTGATGATTACACCAGAAAGCACTGGCATCGGTGCTACATAATTTTATGACACAACATAACGCATGCCAACATTTGAAAGCCTTTTTTTGTGCACACTTTAATTTGCAGAGTGAAGCAGAGAATGAACTAAACGTTTGCGCTATGGGGGAGTGCATAAGAGAATGATTTGCTGCTGCTCTGTAATTTACGGTTAGTGTTCTCTCTGTGTGTGCGTTTGTTTGCCTTTGGCCTGCCTCAGAAAAACAGAAGAGGAAAAATGGATCGAGCCGGGCTGCTGCTTTTTTTACTCTTGTTTTCTTTCCTGAAGTCAGTAGAATTAAATGATTTAGTCGCATACCTGTTGCCTTCTGCAACATAACAGTGAGCCAACACACACACAAACATACATCCATCTCTCTCTAGCTCTCTCTCTCTCTCTCTCTCTGTCTCTCTCTCTTGCTATCTATCTATCTATCATCCAACACCGCAGTCAACATCAGGACAAACACAACATTTGGTGGAAAATAATCTGGTTGATTGATGCTTTCTGAATTGACCACATACTTAAGGGTTTTGGTGCAAGGAATGAAGTAGCAAGGCTGGAAATGCCTATTTGTAGTAACTGCAGAGGCATAAAGTTGATCGGCCACTCCATGAAGACATGGGAAAGAGTTGCTGAAGCCAGGTTAAGAAGAGAGGTGACAGCAGTGCGGTTTCATGCCAAGAAAGAGTACAACAGATGCAATGCTTGCTTTAAGAGTGTTGATGGAGAAGTATAGAGAAGGTCAGAAGGAGTTGCACTGTGTCTTTGTGGATCTAGAGAAAGCATATGATCGGGTGCCAAGAGAGGAAGCGTGGTACTGTATGAGAAAGTCAGGAGTGGCAGAGAAGTATGTGAGGGTTGTGCAGGGCATATACAGTGGGGAAAACAAGTATTGAACACATCAACTTTTTTCTCGTTATTAAACATATTTCTGATGGCGCCATTAACCTGAGATTTTCACCAGATATCAGTAACAACCCAAGTAATCCATACATACAAAGAAATCAAGACAACTGTGTTCATAAAACAAGTTATATTTAATAAATGGGAATGACACAGGGAATAAGTATTGAACACACTTGGTGAAATTCATTTAATATTTAGGCAAAAAACCTTTGTTGGTAATAACAGCTTCCAGACGTCTCCTGTATGGAGAAACTAAGTGCAAGCATTGCTCAGGAGTGATTTTAGCTTCAAATCTCACCCATGGAACCTTCAAATCTTGAAGGTTCCATGGGTGTCTTCTATGAACTCTGATCTTCAGTTCGTTTCATAGATTTTCCATTGGATTCAGGTCAGGTGAGTGACTGGGTCATTCTAGCAGCTTTATTTTCCTTCTCTGGAGTCAGTTGAGAATTTCCTTGGGATGTCTTTGGGATCATTGTCTTGCTGAAATGTCCACCCTCGTTTCATCTTCAGCATCTTGGCAGATAGCAACAGGTTCTTATCAAGTATGTCGCTGTACATTTTTCCATTCATCTTTCCTTCAATTATATGAAGTCTGCCTATACCATGTCCTGAAAAAACACCCCCACACTATGATGGGATGTGCAGTGCCATCAAACATGCTGTGTGATGTGACATCCAAAAAGTTCAATTTTGGTCTCATCTGACCAGACTATATTCTCCCAGGATTTTACTGACTTGCCCAAATGTTGTGCAGCAAACTTTAAATGAGCTTCAACATGCTTTTTCTTTAGCAATGGAGTCTTGTGAGGTGAGTGGGCATACAGCCCATGTCAGTTGAGTGCATTACTTAGTTTTCTTTGAAACAGCAGATGCGGACGTTGTACCGGTCTGTTGTGGTGAAGAGGGAGCTTAGTTCTAAGGCAAAGCTGTCAATTTACCAGTCAATCTATGTTCCTACTCTCACCTATGGTCACGAGCTTTGGGTAATGACTGAAAGAACAAGATCGCGGATACAAGCGGCTGAAATGACCTTTCTCCATAGGATTGCTGGACTCACCCTCAAAGATAGGGTGAGTCCAGCCCAGTCATCCGGGAGAGGCTCAGAGTAGAACCACTGCTCCTCCACATTGAAAGGAGTCAGTTGAGGCGGTATGGGCATCTGATTAGGATGCCTCCTGGATGCCTCCCACTTGAGGTGTTTCAAGCACGTCACACTGATAGGAGACCCCGGGGCAGACCCAGGACTCGGTGGAGAGACTATGTCTCTCAGCTGGTCTGGGAACGCCTTGGTATCCTCTCTGAAGAGCTGGAGCAGGTGGCTGGGGAGAGGGAAGTCTGGGCTTCTCTGCTTGAACTGCTGCCTCCGCGACCCGGACCTCCAGAAAAGCGGTAGAAGATGGATGGATGGATGGATGGATGGATGGATGAAACAGCAGTACCTGCTACCTCCAGGTCTTTCTGCAGCTCTCCATGAGTGGTCTTTGGCTCTTGGATAACTCTTCTGATAATTCTTTTGACTCCTGTCAGAAATCTTGCCAGGAGCTCGTGGTCGTGGCTGGTTTATAGTAAAATGATCTTCTTTCCACTTCTGAATGATGGGTCCAACAGTGCTCACTGGAACATTCAGCAGTTTAGAAATGCACCTGTAACCAATGCCATATGTTTTGCAACAATGAGGTTGCAGAGGTCTAGAGAGAGCTATTTGCTTCTACCCATCATGAGTTCTTTGTGGTGTGACAATCTGATATTCACAGACTTTAAAAAGGCTATTAGTCAGGACTTAACCAGCTGAAATTAATTTTGGCTGATGGGGGATGGGACGCCTTCCTAAATTCTCATGGATTTCAGTTGGTTTCTTGGTTTTCTGTATCTTTGCACCTCTTTTTCTTCACACGTTCAATACTTATTACCTCCGCCAAGGAGGTAATGTAATTGGGGTGGTTTGTCTGTTTGTCCATCCATCTGTGTGTTAGCAGGATTACGCAAAACCTACTAGATGGATTTTGATGAACATTTCACCAGAGTTAGGTAGCCCTTGGGCCAAGGATGAACCCATTAAGTTTTGGTGATGATCTGAGTGTGCATACCTCTACCAAGGACCTTGTTTGAATTTTTGCAGCAGGATTACACAAAAACTACTGCATGGATTTGGATGAAATTCTTACCAGAGGTGGTACTTGGGCTAGAGAGGAACCAGTAACATGTTGGTGATGATCCAAGAATGCAAACCTCCACCAAGGCTCTTATCTTCTCACAGTGTGTTAGTAGGAATACTCCAAAACTACTGGATGCATTTTGATGAAATTTTTTACCAGAGGTGGTCCTTGGCCTAGAAAGGAAGGCATTACATTTTGGTCATGATCCTAGAATGTATACCTCCACAAAGGCTCTTATCTTCTCACACTATGTTAGCAAGAATACATCAAAACTACTGGATAGACTTTGATGCAATTTTCACCAGAACTGGCTCGAGGCCTACACACAAGCCCGGTACATTTTGGCCGTGATCCATGAGAGATGGAAGGAGCCTTGGCAGAGGTATGTGCTCTCTGCATGCTCTTCTAGTTCCCTGTGACATTCCAGTTTATTAAATATAACTTGTTTTGTGAACAGAGTTGCCTTGATTTCTTTGTATGTATGGATTACTTGGGTTGTTACTGATATCTGGTGGAAATCTCAGGTCAATGGCTCCATCAGAAATATGTTTAATGCAAAAAATGTTGACGTGTTCAATACTTATTTTTCCCCACTGCATAAGGATAGTGAGATGGTGGTGAGATCTGCCATGGTGTATGATTTGAAGACATTTTTAGAAATGTATATAAAACCACCAGACGGAACATAAAGTTTTGACCTGGATCCCGGTAGCTAAACTGTTACACTGTTCTGTAGCTCCTAAACTGGATCAGATGTGAATACACTTGATGAAATTTAACCCTCAGACATCAGTTTAATTTACTACCTTTAGAGTCCTTTAAAACAAAAATGTCCACGTCCAAAAATTGCTATAAAAATGTTATAGATTAATATTTTTCTGCTTTTTTTTCTGCAAAATAACTCATGTTTTGTATTTTTTTTAAATAGCAACAGTGACATCAAGTAATCAAACTGGCACTTAAAGGGTTAAAGTCCTCAAAATGATTGAATGTTTGGTAGTTTTGAGCAGGACTGAAGTTGTTTAAGAGCTTTATGCAGAAAAAAGAAGAAAAAAATTAATCGGTCAATTTTTATAGCAGTCTTTGGAAAAGGACATTTTTGTCCTTAATGACTCCAAAGGCTAGTTAATTTGTTTCACAGTGTTCCACTGGTGTTGATGAAAAAATAAAAATTGAATTCCAAAATTTGTCTAGAGAGAGGTTTTTTTTTTTTTACAAAAACATTGTCCCATATGCACTAGCACAGCCAAAATGATGATCAAATGGAGAAAAATGTCCATAGTGGTGCCTGAGGGTTAAAAAATGCATTGGAGAAAAAATGGTTTAGCCAGACAAGTCTTGTTTGAAATAATTTACTACAGCAGCAAACATGGTTTGGAGCTGAAGTTCATTATACCCTGTAGATGGCTAAACACTACACACAGCTTTCCTCCCACAGTCTACATGTTAGACTTATTGGCAACTCTAAAGCCCATAGATTAGAGGGTTAATAGAGCTACTAGTTTTTTTTTAGTGGTCTTTGAGATGAGAAAAGGGCATAAAATAAATACAAGTCCTTATCATGTTTTCAAGTCATGATAAACTGATGGAAATCCCAGTCATAACAATGAAAACCAAATAGGTTCACAGCCAACTGATCACTAGCAGCTGTTCACAGCCATGTGAGATGTTTTGTTTATCAAAACCCCCTGGCCACATCACCATATAATTTTCACCCGCCAACAACCACATGTGAGTGTCAGACCGGAGTTACCCACCCTTTGGTTTGTCCAGGATCTACAAACCTGCAGTCGGAATGACAATTAAACAACCCACTCAGACACCCCCAGTGGCCATGCTCCCTCTGCCTTCCTGGAATCTCCACATCATTGCTCTCCGTCTGTGTCACTGACCCCCTCAGCTTCCACATTTGCTGTGAACCTGACCTTACCCCTCTTATCAGCTCTAACTCTTTGTCGCTAATCAGCTGTTTGGAAGTCTCTATCTGATCTGCCTAACCAAGCGCTACATTTGCAGGCTTGATTTCGTAATGGTATGCTGAAACAACACCATCAGAGCCAGCATGTGTTACGTACACTCCCTGAGTGCTCTTTTTATGTGTGACTCGGCTCTAGTATACAGTGTATAACATGTGTGTGTATATATATCACCATTCCTCACTATCTTCTCTATGTCTGTGCTCATATGTTTGTTTTGAAGTCCTGTGATTTTTCTGCCACACAATCACAACTCTTTGATGCTGTTTTAGTTCGCTCTGCATGTGCCCATACATTGTGCCTGCGTGTATGTGACAGCGTATTTATTTGCTATGAGAAAACACACATGTAGCAAGTATAAGAAAATATGCCTCCCCACCATTGTGTTTGTGTTTCTTTGTACTCGCATGTTTGCTCTCCTGTTAGTGCATGTCTGCTACATTGCGTTTTGTGTTAGCATGGCTTCACTGAACGGTGCGTTCTTTACGTGCATGTGTGGATGGGTATATGCAGTAAACAGCTAGAAAATGGATAAACATTTCCAGACAGATGGATGTGCTGCCGCGTTGCCAAGTGGCTGAACAGGGAGCAGTGAGAGGAGCACTTAATGTCACGCAGCAAACGGAGGTGATGAGGGGGGTCGGTGGGTGAAGGATAGGTGGAAGGTGATGCATTTTGGAATAGTTTTTTGCTCTTGCTGCCAAAAGATACTATCAGATCGTTCACGCTGCAAAGCCAAGTCTGTATTGTGGCTATGACAAGGGGTGGGGATGGGGGTGCAGTTAACATACACGGAGCAGCCACAACATTAAAACCACTCACCCAATGCTTACGGTTAGCGGCAACATTTAGCTGCGTGGCACCCACATCAACCCCAACTTCCTTCACTTTACTTGTAAGTAGTTTTAAATGTCCAGTTTGCTAACACATGGTGTCTTTGTGGGTTTTTACCCTTCATAAATGCTTTCTTGGGGCATTTTCGACATGCTGCTGTGGTCTGGACTCATCTGTGTTGTTAAACCTCAGGCCTGTCTCTAAGTTACCTTTCCTGTGTAAAATCCTGGACAGAATTGTTTACACCAAACTGAACATATTCCAGTCTGGATTTAAAGCTCACCACAGCACTGAGTCTGCTCTTTTAATATATTTAATATATATAATATGGCGCCAGAAGGAGGGCGACTGTAACAGCAGCAACTCTCTCGTGTCTTTGTGTGTCTATCTGCTTATTCTTGTATGTAGTGTGTCTCTTTTTAACCAGGGCTCGGTAGGAAGATTCGGATTAAGACTGGACCAAGTTTTTTCTATTTTAGCCTGGTTTTTGTCTTATTTTTTCTCTTTCTCGGGCAATGGAGATCAATGGGGGGGAGGGGCATTGTTTACACACGCGACCGCAACCAGCTGCTCGCACTGAGGGGGCCAGAGCCTGGAGCGCTGTGGCTGGCAGTGAAGCACCTCATCCCGCATGAGCTTAGGAGGAAGCACTGCGGAAGAAGGGCTGGAGCTAAGGTGAGGAGGAGGAAGCATAAGCCGGCTGTATCCATCATCACTGGGAACGTGCAATTGCTTGGGAACAAAACAGATGAGCTTACAGCGCTTGTCAGCATGCAAAGGGAATATCGTGAGTGTGGTATCATGTGTTTTACAG
Source organism: Pholidichthys leucotaenia (assembly GCA_020510985.1). Lineage (NCBI taxonomy): Eukaryota > Metazoa > Chordata > Actinopteri > Cichliformes > Pholidichthyidae > Pholidichthys > Pholidichthys leucotaenia. The sequence goes on along the minus strand of CM035836.1, from coordinate 286,943,279 downwards.
AGACGTGGTTACACTCACAGATCCCGGCAATTACCGAAGTATCTCCCTTCTATCTATTGCCGGAAAAATACTGGCCCGGGTCCTCCTCAACCAACTGATTAACAACATCTCTGAAGGGAACCTGCCAGAAACACAGTGCAGATTCTGCTCAAACCGCAGCACCGTGGACACGATCTTCTCCGTCCGCCAAGTGCGGGAGAAATGTCTAGCACAAAATATGGACTTATACGCGGTCTTTATCAACCTGACTAAGGCCTTCGACACGGTGAACAGGGAGGCCCTCTGGATCATCCTATCCAAGCTTGGGTGCCCAGACAAGTTTGTAAACCTCATACGCCAGTTTCACAACATCATGACTGGGCAGGTTCTCTCAGGTGGAGAGGTATCGGAGCCATTCAATATCAGCAACGGCGTCAAGCAGGGGTGTGTTCTGGCCCCGGTCCTCTTCAACCTCTTTTTCTCTTGCGTCCTCAACCATGCCTTTAGGGACTTGGACCTTGGGGTATACCTGTGATACAGACTTGATGGCTCACTGTTCGACCTCCGCCGACTGAAGGCAAAGACCAAGGTCACAGAAAAGATTGTCCTGGAAGCACTTTTCGCTGATGACTGTGCCTTCATGGCCCACATGGAGTTTGATCTCCAGATCATTGTGGATAAGTTTGCAGAAGCCTCCCGCCTTTTTGGTTTTACCATCAGCCTCGGCAAGACAGAGGTACTGTTCCAACCAGCACCCGCCTCCACCGTCCTACCCTCCTCCATCTCCATCGAGGGTACCCAACTGAAGACGGTAGACGACTTTAAATACCTCGGCAGCACCATCAGCAATGATGACAGCCTGGATAAGGAGATCAATGCCAGAATCTGCAAGGCCAGTCAAAGCTCTCGGTCATCTCCGAGCTCGCATCCTGAACCAGCACAACATCCAACTGTCCACGAAGCTCAAAGTGTACAGGGTCGTTGTCCTCACCAGCCTTCTCTATGAATGTGAGACGTGGACCGTGTACAAAAAACACCTGAAGCAGATGGAGAAGTTCCACATGAGAAGTTTGCGGATGATCATGAACATTCGCTGGCAAGACCGGGTCACAAACCTTGAGGTCCTGGACAGAGCTGAGATGACCAGCATCGAGGCCATGATTCTGAAAGCCCAGCTCCGATGGGTTGGTCATGTGATCCGGATGGATGGCCGCAGGCTGCCCAAGCAGCTCATGTACGGTGAACTCTGCTCTGGGAAGCGGACCCAAGGCAGACCACGCAAAAAATTCAAAGACTGCATGAAGCTCAACATCAGACACAATGGCATCCTTCCCAAACAATTAGAGCTGCGGGCTATGGACAGGCCAGGCTGGCGCGCCCTCACTACCCAGGCACGAGACTACTTTGAAGAGAAGAGGCGAGCTGATGTAGCTGAATCACGGGCACGAAGAAAGGCGTTATTACCTGGGTAGTTTTCTTGCCCCTACTGCAGTTGTGTCTGCCGATCGAGGCTTGGCCTAAACAGCCGTCTCCATGCTCATGCAAGAAGAGGACTTAACACGTGAGGGACGGTCATCATCGGATCGATGGACAACCAAGAGAAGAAGAAGACATTCCCCTTGTGCAAAGGCAGCCTGCTTATACACGGACTGTGAGGAGGTGGACACAGCAGGTTGCTGATGCACTACAGGACTGCTTCAAGACGATGGACTGGGACGTACTCTGTGAACCACATGGGGTGGACATAGACAATATGATGATATTTCACTAAATTTGAATATCATCAAAAAGTTGATTTATTTCAGCAATTCAATTCATAAAATGAAACTCATATTTTACATAGATTCATGACAGAGTGATATATTTCAAGAGTTTATTTCTTTTAATTTTGATGTTTATGGCTTGCAGCTCATGAAAACCTGAAAATCAGTTTCTCAAAAAATTAGAATATTACATCAGATCAATTTTAAAAAAAATGATTTTTTTTAGTAGAAATGTTGGCCGACTAAAAGTATTTCCATGCACACACTTAATACTTGGTCAGGGCTCCTTTTGCATGAATTAATACTGCATCACTGTAGCATTGCATGAAGGTGATCAGCCTGTGTTACTGCTGAGGTGTTCTGAAGGCCCAGGTTGCTTTGATAGCGTCCTTCAGCCCATCTGCATTGTTGGGTCTGGTGTCTCTCATCTCCCAGTTGACGATACTTCATAGATTCTCTATGGGGTTTAGGTCAGGAGAGTTTGCTGGCCAGTAAAATATGGTGATACCATGGTCATTAAACCAGGTTTTGACACATTTGTCAGTGTGGGCAGGTGCCAAGTCCTGCTGGAAAATGAAATCAGCATCTCCATAAACCTTGTCAGCAGAGGGAAGCATGAAGTGCTCTAAAATGTCTTGGTAGGCAGCTGCATTGACTTTGGACTTGATAAAACACAGTGGACTAACACCAGCAGATGACATGGCTCCCCAAATCAGGTGCCAAGTCCTGTCACTTGGAAATCAAGGTCCCAGAGTCTGGAGGAAGAGTGAACAGGCACAGAATCCAAGTTGCTTGAGGTCCAGTGTGAAGTTTCCACAGTCAATGATGATATGTGGAGCCATGTCATCTGCTGGTGTTTTTTCACTGTGTTTAATCAAGTCCAATGTCAGTGCAGCCATCTAACAGGACATTTTAGCACCTCATGCTTCCCTCTGCTGACAAGCTTTATGGAAATGCTGATTTCATTTTCCAGCAGGACATGGCACCTGCCCACACTGCCAAAAGTACAAATACCTGGTTTAATGATCATGGTATCACTGTGCTTGATTAGCCAGCAAACTCTCCTGACCTAAACCCCATAGAGAATCTATGGTGTATTGTCAAGAGGAAAATTGAAATACAACACACCCAATAATGCAGACAAGCTGAAGGCCGCTATCAAAGCAACCTGGGCTTCCATAACACCTCAGCAGTACCACAGGCTGATCACCTCCATGCCATGCTGCATTGATGCAGTAATTATGCAAAAGGAGCCCTGATCAAGTATTAAGTGTGTACATGGACATACTTTTCAATCGGCTAACATTTCTATTAAAAATCTTTTTTTAATTAATTTTATATAATATTTTAATTTTTTGAGAAACTGAATTTGGGGTTTTCATTTGCTGTAAGCCATAACCATCAAAATTAAATGAAATAAACACTTGAAACATATCACTCTCTGTGTAATGAATCTATATATGAGTTTCACTTTTTGAACTGAATTATTGAAATAAATCAACTTTTCCATGACATTCTAATTTATTGAGATGCACCTGTACATCAGATTCTGTGAAGACACAACCATGCCAGCTCAGACTGTACACTGCTTCCCCAACAACAGACCATGGGTCACCAGTGACCTGAAAGCACTTCTGAACAACAAAAAGAGAGCTTTTAGGTCCAGAGTCGAGGAGAAGCTGAGGGGAGTGCAGCATGAGCTGAGAGAGATGCTGAGGAGGTGCAAGGACAATTATAGGAGGAAGTTAGAAGATAAACTCAGGCAAAACAATGCTAAAGATGTGTGGAAGGGAATGAAACAAATAACTGGGTGCAAGGGGAGAGTCAAAGCAGACATCAGGGAGCCAAGAGAGACCTGATGAACTGAATCTGTTTTTTAATAGATTCAACTCACCGTCTGTCACCCGCACAACACAGCCAGGCCCCCACACACCCCTCCCCTCCACCCTTCTGTCACTCGCACAACACAGCCAGACCCCCCCCCCCTCCTGTGCAGCACCTGTCTCCATCTCCCCCTTCACTCCCCTTCCTCCTCAGTGGACACCAGGCCCCTCCCTCACATCACTGTGACTACAGACCACTTTAAGAAACAACTGGAGAGACTCCATCAGCAGAAGGCTGCAGGCCCTGATGGCATCTCCGCCAGGATCCTGAGGACGTGTGCCAACCAGCTAGCTCCGGTACTGAAAAACCTGTACAACCTGAGCCTGAGTCTGGAGAGAGTACTGGTGCTGTGGAAGACGTCCTGCCTGGTTCCTGTCACCAAGAAGTCATCTCTATTGGACCTGAATGACTATCGTCCAGTTGCCCTCACATCTCATGTGATGAAGGTCCTGGAGAGACTGGTCTTAGCCCACTTGAGGCCACAGGTGAAGACATGGCTGGACCCTCTGCAGTTTGCATATCAACCCCATTTAGGAGTTGAAGACACTGTCATCTATCTGCTGCAATGAGCCCATCTGCATCTGGATGGCGGAGGAGACACTATGAGAATCACATTTTTTGATTTCTCCAGTGCCTTTAACACCATCCAGCCACTGCTGCTGGCTGAGAAGCTGTGGGTGATGGGGGTCAACAGCTCTGTGATCTCCTGGATTACTGAATTCCTGACAGGCAGGTCATAGTTTGTTCAGCTGGGCAGTGTCTTGTCTGGCGTGGTCGTTAGTGATACGGGAGCTCCACAGGGGACTGTGCCTTCTTCTTTTCTCTTCACATTATACACCACTGACTTTCAGTACAACACCGAGTCATGCCACCTGCAGAAATTCTCTGTCGACTCAGCTGTTGTGGTGTATAAGAGGGGGAGAGGAGAGGGAGTACAAGGCACTGGTAGACAGATTTGTGGAGCGGACAGAGCAGAATCACCTGAGGCTTAATGTCAGCAAGACCAGAGAGATGGTGATTGACTTCAGGAAGAAGAGGACACCTTCTCAGCCGTTGCAGATTAGGGGAGGAGGATGTGGGGGTGGTTGAGGACTACAAATATCTGGGTGTCAGGATCAGCAACGGGCTGGACTGGAGATCCAACACCGATGCTGCGCACAAGAAGGGGATGAGCAGACTCTACTTCCTAAGGAAGCTGACATCCTTCAAAGTGTGCAGCAGGATGCTAGAGCTTTCTACCAGACCGTTATCGCCAGCGCCATCTTCTTTGCTGCTGTCTGTTGGAGTAGCAGAATCAGGGCCAGCGACACCAACAGACTTGACAAGATTGTCAAGAGGGCTGGCTCTGTAATTGGTCTCAGGACAGAGACCTTTGAGACACTGGTGGAGAAGAGGACACTAAATAAACTTCAATCCATCATGGACAATCCTGATCACCCCCTCCACCACACACTGGACAGACAGCAGAGCACTTTCTCCAGCAGATTACTACAGCTTCAATGTTGAACGGTTAGGTACAGGAAATCTTTCCTGCCACATTCCATTTCATTGTATAATAAGTCACTCTGATGTTGTATTCTGGTCATAACTATGCTGCCACACTGCACCTTACAGTCCAATTGGTACCTCACATTTCACTCTGCTCCTGATAGTCGTGCATTGTGCAGTGGGTATGATTCATGTGTTTACACGGGTCACCATCTATTCAGCTATGATGTATATAGGCTTTTTTATAGTAGTGTTAGTTTTACTTTCCATGGGCAATCACTTTGTCTGTCATGGATGTGTTTCTGTCGTTTGGTTGTCTACTGTCATGCTGCTGTTACACTGCAATTTCCCAGTTTGGGATCAATAAAGTACATCCATTCATCCATCTATCTATCCATCCATCCATCTTTTTTAGCAACTGACTTGTGATTGTGTACTGCTTGTACTTTGACTGGACACCTTTCTGATAGGAGTGTTTGTGTCTGAATAGATGATTTTACCTTCACCTGTTCTGACCTACCCTGGGGGTACCTCAAGGCTCCATTCCCGGGCTTTTCTTTTTTCTTTATACCTTCTTTTTAATTTTTTTTCAACCTTTATTTAACCAGGCAGGGCAGATTAAGAACACTTTCTTATTTACAACTGTGGCCTGGGGGGAAGCGGCAAGGGTGCAGCATCATCTGGCTTTGGCTCATAAATAAAAGACATTGTTTCACCCAGGAAACGTCTGGTCAAAGAATTACTTTTCCTCCCAGGACCACAGCTGAACCAACATTCCTTTGTTAAGCAAACCTAAGGAATGCTTTCAACGGATTAACTTACATCATAAATGAACTGGAACCTTCACCAACTAAGACAGGTTTATTGGTTATCAGTTATCCAACATTTATCTGGCATCCCATAAACTTTAAAGGCATTTTCTAAGGCCCTAGGATTATCCACAGCTCGACACTACCCCTGGTGGACGTCTCTGGAGTAGACACTCACTTTTGACTGTACACTGATGAACTGAAATAAACTGAATAAACTGAAACTCTCTTTCTTCAAGCTTCATTTCTCAGGACAATTCTAAGGACGCTATTTGTTGAAGATCACTGCCTCTGTGGGACTCTGAAACTCTGTGGACAATCAATAATGGGTTTGAAATGCTTATTAATCCTTGATTTTAAATACGTGCATGTTAAAATGTTTAAATGAATGTTTATTCTTGCATGTTAATTTAAAAGCACTAGTTACAAAGTTGCATGGATCACTGAAGTAGGTTACATTTTATACAGAAGTATATTGATGAATTTTCAGTATTAAGATGTGTGTATCAGGCTGCAAAAAAGTTTCCCCAAGTCATATGACTGGGATCTGCCAGTTTCTGCTTAGCAACAGCTCTCTCAATATTATTGGTTGTTACAGACAAAAGACTGTCTGTTCATTGGACTAAAGTTCATAAAACCCACCCAAGAAGGAAGACTATTGGCTTGGGCTTATGCCAATCACCCTATCAGTGCGAAACTTGCTCAGTCTTTAGAAGGGAGACACCCTCCTTCACTTCAGTTTTTACAGGGAACACGGAATATTGTGTTTGTGTACACTTGTGTATTTTAATGTTTTTCTTTAAATGTCTAGGAATTAATTCTTTCTTTCCTGAGCTCAAATCTTGATTCGGAGTTAAAAACTCACGTTCCTAGGCTTTCTCTATTTTTCTCCTCTAAACTTTCTTTAAATCCACCATATTTTTTTTCAAAGGACTGACTGACCATTCATCTCACTCTGGAAACTATTTCAGCCAACTCCACGATGTCAGAGTAACTTAGATTTTTGTGGCTTGAGGTTTTTATCTTGTCTCTTTGAATTTTTGTAGTCAGATCAGATCTGAATTATTTCTGAATTTATTTGGACTCTGGAAAAACCCACTGGCCCACGGAGAAGAGGAAACACCGTCGCCATCTTTGCTGGACCTCAGCCCAACTGTGATTGATACAGTCAAAATCTCATCTTGTGACTGTAGACTTTGAAAGCTGCTGTACCTTGTCCGAACAGCTGCTGGTAAGATATTCTGCTTTTGGTGCCATATGCAAATAAAGCTTCAGGAAGAGCCTCAACAACAAGACTTCAAACCGGATTCACGTGAGCCATATCTCTTCATTTCCATCTGCTGAATGACTTGTCCAGAGTTTGGAAATAATTCAAAATCTGATACAGAATTAAAGAGGATTAATATTCGCTTTTCATTAAAATTCCGTTTTTACTTTCTTAAGAGTAATCCAGAATTTTTCATATAATTAGTTAATTTTCTCCGTAAATTTGTGTCCAATATTATTCATAATTTTCATTTCAGCTCTTCCAAATTCATACTAAAGTCCATGGTTTTATAGATGTGCTCACATTGTTACTCTATCCTTAGTTACAAATTTAATGTGATGGGTAATGTTGATCATTTCACTGTTTACAAGTTATCTGAATGTGATGTCATTTAATCAGCTTCATTTAAATAAATCTGTAAAATGAGAGAAGTTGTTGGGAATTTATTCCATTCTGAGTCTGTCTTCGAAGCACCAGTATCGAATTCACTAATATTTTGAGACTGACTACTTCATTAAATAGGTATAAAGTGGAATTAATTAATAAATTGTTCACATTTATTGAGCTGGTGCCCCCAATTGAGTGTTTACTATCAACTTTTTCTGTGTGTGTGGACCTGGAGTAAATCTCAGGTCCCAATACACTAATACAAATTAAAATTATCTTTATACCTGATCATAATTATAAATTAAATATTGCTACAAGGGGCAAGGGACAACTCACATTCATACCTCCCCAGTTGATGACAATTAACCAAACCTGCATGTTTTTGCCCCCTGTGGGAGCAAACTGGAGAAATCCCAGAGTAAATCCACGCAGACATGGGGAGAACATGCAAACTCCACACAGAAAGATCACTGTTGGTCAAGGGGTGGGATCGAATCCAAGATCCCATGGCCAAGGGTGAATTGCTGTCCTGCCACAGTGCTAACCCCTGCATCACCATGCTGCCCTTCTGCCACTTGGAACTACTTTTCGGAAACATGGCATCTCCTTTCATTTTTGTGCTGATGACGGTCAAGCTTATTTCTCTCTAAAGCATTCTGGTGTGTGCTTTCTCCAGCCTCTCCTTGACTCCCTCAATGACGTCAGGGTGGATGACTCTAAGTGTTTTTGAATGAATTTTAACAAGGGAAAGATGCAAGAAGTCATATTTAGACCCAGTAACACCAGCAGTATTTCCTGTGTCAACCTTTCCTCTCTGGCCCCATACAAGAAGTCTGTCATCACTAATTTAGGTGTGAATTTGTGAATTTTTTTGTCCAAAGTTCACTTTGACCAAAAGTTATGTAATCTGATATGGCTGCCGTCACATTATGCAAATTAGATGTGTAAATTTACTCATAAACTTTGGATCATATTCTACATCTTTGTCATTTACAGTAAGCCATTATCTCTTACCACTTTCAAGTTACAGCCTTTGGAATTTGTGATATCTAAATTGAATATTTTCTTGAAAAAAATCTTCGCCACCAGAGGGTGCATACAGAAGGTGCGTATCTGCGACAGAAAACCTCAACTGGTTAAAATTCTTTTATATGTTTTTAAGTCTCATTTTATTTGCAAGATCTGCTGCATACATACATTCCATCTCATTGACTCAGGTTCCTTCATTTACAATGCATCAGAGTTGCTATTGGCTAACCCAGCCACAGGAGGTGCACAAGCCAGTGTACCCTTAGTGCCGGTCCCAATGGGGAAGGTTGTGTCAGGAAGGAAATCCAATGTAAAACCTTGGCCAAATCAAGCATGCGGCTCATGATGAATGAGACTTTCATACCAGATTGGTCAAGGCCCAGGTTAACAACAACCGCCACCAGTGCTGTTAACTGACAGGGTGCCGGTGGAAACTGGGCTACTGTTGGTCAAAGATCAAGGAGTAGAGGAAGGAGGCATGTTAGGACGAAGAGAGAGAAAAGGAAAGGTAGAAGTGTGGAGGTGAGAGTAGGGGCATTAAATGTACACTACCGTTCAAAAGTTTGGGGTCACTTAGAAATTTCCTTATTTTTGAAAGAAAAGCACTGTTTTTTTCAATGAAGATAACTTTAAATTAATCAGAAATACACTTTAATGTCTAATATACATTGCTAATGTGGTAAATGACTATTCTAGCTGCAAATGTCTGGTTTTTGGTGCAATATCTACATAGGTATATAGAGGCCCATTTCCAGCAACTATCAGTCCAGTGCTCTAATGGTACAATGTGTTTGCTCATTGCGTCAGAAGGCTAATGGATGATTAGAAAACCCTTGTGCAATCATGTTAGCACAGCTGAAAACAGTTTAACTGGTTAGAGAAGCTATAAAACTGACCTTCCTTTGAGCAGGTTGAGTATCTGGAAAAAAATTATTATTTCAAATACAAATCATTATTTCTAACCTTGTCAATGTCTTGACTATATTTTCTATTCATTTTACAACTCATGGTGGTAAATAAGTGTGACTTTTCATGGAAAACACAAAATAATTGTCTGGGTGACCTCAAACTTTTGAACGGTAGTGTAGGGACTATGACTGGTAAAGGCAGAGAGTTTGCTGATATGATGGAGAGAAGAAAGGTAGATCTACTGTGTGTTCAAGTAACCAGATGGAACTCAAGCAAGGCTAGGAGGGGACTTAAATTGTTCTACCATGGTGTAGAATGGAAGAGAAGTGGAGTTGGAGTAATCTTGAAGGAAGAGTATGTGAAGAGTGTTCAGGAGGTAAAGAGGGAGTGAGATAGAATCATGAGTTTGAAGCTAGAAGTCAAAGGTGTGATGCTGAATGTTGTCCATGCATATGCCCACAAGTTGGATGTCAGGTAGAAGAGAGAGGAATTCTGGTGTAAGTTGGATGAAGTGGTAGAGTGTTCCCAGAGGGGAGAGAGTGATGACTGGAGTGGACTTTAATGGACATGTAGATGAAGGGAACATAGGTGATGAGGAGGTCCTGGGTAGATACGGTCTTAAGGAGAGAAATGTGGAAGGACAGATGGTTGTGGATTTTGCTTAAAGGATGGAAATGGTTGTGGTGAACACATACTTCAAGAAGAGAGAGGAACAAAGGATGACTTACAAGAGTGGAGGAAGGCACACACAGGTGGACTACATCTTATGCAGAAGGGGAAATCTGAAAGAGATAGGAGACAGCAAGATGGTAGTCTGTAGGATGACTGCAAAGCAAGAAGAGGAAAACAGTGAAGGCAGAGCCAAAGATTAAGTGGGGGAAGTTACAGAAGGAAGAAGGTCACACAGAGATCAGGAAGGAGTTGATACAGGCTCTGGGTGGTAGGGAAGAATTACCAGATGACTGGGAAAGTACAGCAAAAGTATTGAGGGAAACGGGTAGAAAGGTATGTGGTGTACCCAGTGGACAGAGGAAGGGAGACGAGGAGACTTGGTGGTGGAATGAGGAGGTACAGGAAACTATCCAAAGGAAGAGGTTAGCAAAGAAAAAGTGGGATAGTCAGGGAGATGAAGAAATTAGACAAGAGTATTTGGAATCTAGACACATGGCAAAGACAGGTGGCAAAGGCAAAGGAAAAGGCATATACAGTGATCCCTCGCTTATCGCGGTTAATGGGTTCCAGAACTGACCGCGAAAAGTGAAAAACCGCGAAGTAGCGTCACCCCTAATGACGTCATCCATAAATAATACGTACGTTCATTCTCTCACTCTCTCTCTCTCATATGATACGTGTGTGTGTACGTGTACATACATACATAGATGTAAATAAAGTGTACATAAATATGTTTTTAGAACTCTTTTATTCCTATAACAAGATACGTAACTCAAGATGAAGATGATTTACTTCACAGGTTAATGAGAGCTTTACTGCTCCTCAGGTGACGCCTCATCGTCAGGTGCTAGAAGCGCAGGATCGTCGAGGGCAGCTTTCGATAGAGCTGGAGAAGCTGCAGGAGGCGGCGTAGTGGCTCGACGGGAAGACTATTTCGCACAAAATGGCACAAGAGAACAGCAAAAAGTTCCACGCTGCGAGACTACGTAACACGAGCGATAAAGAGCAATGAATGCGGTCTTCCTTCCCTTCATGGGTGCTCGGCAGGGAGAGGAGGTGGGTGAAACGTCTCGGCCAATCAGCTTGCGGGGTGAAACGTCTCGGCCAATCAGCTTGCGAGATTTCCGAGCCGAGCCAACACGAGAACAGCAAACAGAGAGGTGGATTTTTTGAGTTGTGTGGCTCTCCGTGTTGATATCTGATGGTCTAATGTAGTCTCCCTGCCTTCTGCTAGCGCCCGCCCATTATTTCTCAATTTTGAATTTTTGATGAATATTTTTGAAAAATCTGCGATGCACTGAGGGCGCGAAAGGTGAAGCGCAAAGTAGCGAGGGATCACTGTAGTGAGTTGTATGAGAGGCTGGACACTATGGATTGTATCGATTGGCTAGACAGCGAGATCGAGCTGGAAAGGATGTACAGCAGGTTAGGCTGATTAAGGACAGAAATAGTAATGTACTAACAAATGACGAGAGTGTGTTGAGAAGGTGGAAGGAGTACTTTGAAGAGCTGATGAATAAAGAAAATGAGAGAGAGAGAGGAGGATGGATGAAGGGAAGCTAGTGAACAAGGAAGTCCCGAGGATTAGCAAGGCGGAAATGAGGGCAGCTTTGAAGAGGATGGAGAAAGGAAAGGTGGTTGGTCCAGATGACATACCTGTGGAGGTATGAAGATGTTTAGGAGAGACGGCAGTGGACTTTTTAACCAAATTGTTTAACACAGTCTTGGAGAGTGAGAGGATGCCCGAGGAGTGGAGAAGGAGTGTTTTGGTACCTATTTTCAAGAATAAAGGTGATGCTCAGAGCTGTAGTAACTACAGAGGCATAAAGTTGATCAGCCACAGTAGGAAGATATGGGAAATAGTTGTTGAAGCCAGGTTATGAGGAGAGGTGACAATCAATGAGCAGCAGTATGGTTTCATGCCAAGAAAGAGTACTACAGATGCAATGTTGGCTCTAACAGTGCTGATGGAGAAGTGATGAATGGATTCAAGGTGGGGGTGGGATTACATCAGGGATTGGCTCTGAGCCCGTTCTTGTTTGCGATGGTGATGGACAGGTTGACAGACGAGGTCAGGCAGGAGTCTCCCTGGACCACGATGTTTGCAGACGACATTGTGATCTGCAGTGAGAGTAGGGAGCAGGTGGAAGAGAACCTGGAGCGGTGGCAGTATGCTCTGGAGAGAAGAGGAATGAAAGTCAGTAGAAGCAAGACAGAATACATGAGTGTGAATGAGAAGGAGGCAGGTGCAATGGTGAAGATTGAAAGAGTAGAGGTAGTGAAAGTAGATGAGTTTAAATACCTGGGGTCAACCATCCAAAGCAATGGAAAATGCACAAGAGAGGTGAAGAGAGAGAGTGCAGGCAGGGTGGAGTGGGTGGAGATGAGTGTCAGGGGTGATTTGTGACAGAAAGGTAGCAGCAAGAGTGAAAGGGAAGATTTACAAGACGGTAGTGAGACCTGCTATGATGTATGGTTTAGAGACAGTGGCACTGACAAAAAGACAGGAGGTGGAGCTGGAGGTGGCAGCGTTGAAGATGCTAAGATTTTCATTAGGAGTGACTAGGACAGACAAGATTAAAAATGAATATATCTGAGGGACAGCTCACGTTGAGCGGTCTGGAGACAAAGTAAGAGAGGCAAGGTTGAGATGGTTTGGACATGTGTAGAGGAGCGATAGTGGATACATTGGACGAAGGATGCTGAAGATGGAGCTGCCAGGCAGGAGGAAAAGAGGAAGACCACAGAGAAGATTTGTGGATGTAGTGAAAGAGGACATGGAGAAGGTTGGTATTACAGAGGAAAATGCAAGGAATAGGGTGAGATGGAGACAGATGATCCACTGTGGCGACCCCTAAAAGGAGCAGCCAGAAGAAGAAGAAGAAGTGTGCTATTGGCTGTGATATTCATCCAGTCCTCACACAAGGTTTCTAATCCCAAGGTGTTGGCTTCAAAGTTAACACTGCTACTCTGGAGTTAGCTTAGTGGACATGGTTTATATTGTTATTTTCTGTTAACTCCAATCACCCTACTAGACATCCCTGCTCTCACCTGGTTCACTAATCTACATTTGATAATATATTTTTACATCATTCTGGCTTCTCATGTTATATTTTCACTGGGATAGTCAGTAGATCTGACTGTCAACTTGGCTAGGCAGTTAGAGTTGGTCTGTCTGACCACTTTACGGCTTCCTTTGGTGGGGAGAGGCTAACAAGTTAGACTGCTTAGTGCTAGCTTAGCTGCTGGCTCATGGTTGGGTCTTATTTTCTAATCTTGCCTGACTAGACTAGACACTGTCCACTCGACACTGATGTGAGCACTATAAAGCTGAAGTGTCATGAGCAGTGTCATGAGCAGTGCATCAAGCACCGTTTCAGCACACCCACAGTTATGTGACCATAACAAGTGAGGCCTCGTTATGTCGGTCACATCACATGACTTGAGGGCTCGTGGGAAGTTTGAGAGGGAATTAGTTTCTTTTTGTTGTTTGCTTTGTATTGTTTGTTCCTGCCATCCAGTTTTGAATAGACCTCAGATGGCCAAATGCTCAAGAAAAAAAGTATTGAGATTTTTTTTTTCAGGTTTTCCACTCAGATGCAGTTCTGACAGTCAGTCACCAGATGGCAGTGTTTATTAGATGTTTCATAACACTGTGTCGCTCATGAAGCAATTGTCTCAAAGTTGCTCATTGTTTCATAAGGCCTGTTTCAACATCACTACCAGTGATGATTTATTTCATTAATTAAGAAAATTTACCTAAGTTGGCTTTGGTAGTGTTTGGAACCACTAGGCTCTAGCCAGCTGCCATCAGCAATATGGCATCAACACCTGACATCAGCAATGATGAAAGGAAGAGGGTGGGGCTCATTTAAAGAGACATGCACTGAAATAAACCGTTCTGAGGAAGGCTGCAAAAGCTAAATGAAAATGGTGCAATAATTAAATCCTGAGGCATTTTGACTAAAGTACGTCACAAACATTTCATTGGGACCTCTGGGGGGAAACTGGAGAACTGTGACTGACTGGTGTGGGCGGATAAATATGCATTTGCATTTCTTCAGATGTCTGGAGGGTTGATCTATTGTAAACAGAGCTCTATGGAGCGCTTAAAGAGGGTTAATTCAAATCATCATACAGTGCTTCACCACCTTACACACACCCACACACAGAGAAAAGCACAAACACAACTTCACCCTAAACACCCAAATGTCTATGATGCTATAATTATTTCTCATTAACTCTGTAAATACTCTGAAGTGAACCCAAGATATAATATTGCAATGATAACTAGAAAAACACCCATAGAGCGCATACCTCCGCCAAGGCTCCTTGGCAGCAGTGTCGGCCCACTCAGGCTACAAGGGAAGTGACATTCACCATGTCAAAGGTTGAGATCCTCTGTGGTTTATAGATCGTAATCCACATGTGAGGACAGACAGACTGAATATTAGTACTTGTGTTTATTAGTAGGGGTGCAATGATCCAGCTATTTTGGCCACCAATCTCATACTGATATCTTGGCTGTGATATCTCCAAACAGCGTTAATGAGCTGACCCGATACTGGTGTAACATTAAAAGGTTAATATACTCCTCAGTGTCAGGAAGAGGCTGCTGGCTTCTTCAAGAACCATGTTGTCAACATGTTGATCTGTTCGGCCGGTGAGAACCGTGGAGGCGGCAGGACGACACAGCCAGCTAACGGCTTCTGCTCATCTGTGCGGGGCGCCTGAGAAGAGCAGCGTGGAGGTGTTCCGGGCAGCGAGACGAGCACTGCGGGAGCCAAGGACGCTGGAGGGCCAGCGGCGCTTCGGTAGCTTCGGCAGCGCTTCGGCAGCGCTTCGGTAGCTGGAGAGGGACGTGGCTGTGGCATCTGTTCACCTGGACAAGCTCGGAGCTCAACTACAGCGGCGGTGGGCAGCTGGGCTCGGTGGAGGAGCTGCCGGCACACCGGCTGGACAGGAGCTCAACTACAGCGGCGGTAAGCAGCGGGACTAGCAGCGGAGGGGGCTAGCTGAGGCCCCAGCTGGATTCAAGGTCGGTCGGTCGGCTCGGATACCGGTGACATCAGCAGAGATTGTTTTACTACCAATGGGTCAGTAAAAATGCCACCAAAGAAGGAGGGAATGGAAGAGATAAAAAAATCTCTGAACTTCTTGTCAGAAGAACTGATCAAAGTGGCTAGTCAACAGCTAAAACTATTAGGGCTAATGGAAGAAGTCCGAGAATTAAAATTAACAATTAAGGAAAAAGACAAAAAAATTGCAGACTTGGAGCGACGCGTCGAGGATCTTGAACAATATTCTCGTATGGATGATCTAATTATAAGTGGACTAGACATTAAATATCAATCATATGCCAATGTTACAGCAGAAATGAGAGGTGAGGAGGCTTCCCTGAGTGAATCAGTCTCCCTGGAAAACCAGGTGCTTCAGTTCCTTGAAAGCAGAAACATAAAGGTTGACGTAAATGCAATTTCAGGCTGTCATACTTTACCCAGAAAAGATAATAAAACAAAGAAATCAATTGTGATGCGCTTTGTGAACAGAAGGATGAAGAATGACATACTGAGGCAGGCCAGAAAGCTACGGGGAACAGAAGTCTACCTAAATGAACATTTAACAAAGACTAATGCTGAAATAGCACGGCAAGCACGGATGCTGAAAAGACAAAATAAGATACAGGCAACATGGACAAGAAATTGTAGAGTTTGGATCAAACTTAATGGAACACCTGAGGAAGCGAAGACCATAATAATCAGAGATCTTACTGACTTAAATAAATATAGATGAACACTGATTAAGAAAATTAAGAGACTATGATAATCCATATCCACACACACGGCAAGAATAGTTCTTTTGTGACATACCATGTCAATATACTTTAAAAAAAAACCCAAAACAAAACAAACAAACCAAAACTTATGACTGACTTGAGTAGACATCAATTATCCCCAGCTGGAGGAAGTCATTTGACACAGAGAGAGGAAAGTCAAACTCTGAAAATATGCCATTATGCTGAACATAAACTACAAGAGACGGAGAATGATATTGATCCTGATAACCACTTTTTCAATAATATCCATAATCATTGTGAATATTACACTGAAAAGCAGTTCAAAAGTCAAGTGCAACTAGATGGTAAACTATCAATAATACACTTCAACAGCAGAAGTCTTAAAAACTTTCCACAGATTCAGGACTATTTAAAACAGCTAGACAGAAAATTTACAGCTGTCACAGTCTCTGAAACTTGGTTTAATGAAAAGCAGGCTCCTCTGATGGCAATAGAGGGATATCAAATGTTTCATATTAACAGATCTCAAAAAAAGGGTGGTGGTGTTGCACTGTATATTGATGACCTGTATAGGTGTAAGCTTGTAAATGGAATGTCCTTTGCACTGCCAGGGTTTCTGGAGTGTGTTACTGTTGAGATTGACCAAGATAAAACAAAAGATCTAATTATAAGTTGTATATATAGAATGCTGGGAACTTGCATTGAGACATTCAGAGATAAATTAGTTGAGCTGTACAATAATATTACGATTAAGAAAATGGTTGTAATTTGTGGAGATTTCAATATTGATTTACTAAATCCATTTCAACAAAATGCAATTACAGAGTTCATGAATTCTATGTACAGTATGAGTCTATATCCGACAATAACACATCCCAGTAGAATCACAGTTCACACTGCTACACTTATTGATAACCTGTTTGTTAATATTATTGATAAGAAAATTGAAAGTGGATTATTGATAAATGATATAAGTGACCATTTGCCAGTCTTTGCACTTATCCATGGCCACACAGAGGCCAATACAGAAAAAAAAAACTTTAAAATCTTTCAGATACAAATCACAAAATGCAATCAATTCTTCTAAAGAAGACTTGCTGAAGCAAGACTAGACAAAAGTCTATGTATCAGATGTAAATGAAGCCTATGACACATTTATGAACATTGTAACCACTCTTTATGAAAAAAAAAATGTCCATTAGTAAAGAAAAAACTAAAACATAAATTTTTCGACAAGCCATGGTTAACCAAAGGATTACAAAAGGCGTGTAAAAAGAAAAATTTATTATATAAAGCTTTTCTAAAGAAAAGGACAAAAGAAGCAGAACAGCGGTATAAAACATACAAAAATAAGTTAACATATATAATGAGATGTAGTAAAAGAGACTATTACAGTAAAGAACTGGAGAAAAACAGAGACAATATTAAAAATACATGGACAATACTTAACAATATTCTTGGAAATAAAAATAGAAATATAAGCTACCAACCAATTTAAAAAATAATAATAATAAAACGACTCAGAGTGTGAATGCAGTCTCACCTGCAGATGAATTTAATAACTTTTTTTGTTAACACTGGTCCTAATTTGGCTCGAGAAATACCCATTACGGCACCTAAGGGTGATACAATAAGCAAAAACATTGCTATAAAAGACTCCATTTTCATAAAGAACACAGACGAGAGAGAGGTCATTGAAATTATTAAATCGTTTAAAAGTAAAACATCTACGGACTGTGATGGTATTGATGTGCTCTTAGTCAAAACTATTATTGAATGCTTAGTGAAACAACTGACGTATATTTGCAACCTGTCTCTCCAAACAGGTATATTTCCCAATGCAATGAAAATAGCTAAGGTAATTCCGATATACAAGACGGGTGACAGAGGGGAATTTTCAAACTATAGACCAATTTCACTATTGCCGCAATTTTCCAAGATACTTGAATAAATATTCTGTGAAAGAATTGACAACTTCATAATAATAAGAATTATAAGAATAATAAGAAACTTCATAATAAGAATAATATGGGTTCAGACACAAGAGAACAACTGCATTTGCTCTAATGGAATTTATAGAAAAAATATCAACTGTCATTGAAAATAAAGAGTATTCAGTTGGGGTATTCCTGGATCTTAAAAAAGCATTTGATATAGTGGATCATAATTTATTATTAAAGAAACTACAAAATTGTGGTATTAGGGGGGTAGCACTGTCCTGGTTATGTAGTTACTTAAAGAATAGATATCAGTATGTATGTGTTGTAACAAAAACTCACAGTTACTGAAGGTTACTTGTGGAGTCCCACAGGGTTCAGTTTTGGGGTCACTGTTATTCAATATGTATATAAATGATATATGTAAAGTCTCGGAAAAAATGGATTTAATATTGTTTGCCGATGATACTAATTTATTATGCAGTGGAAGCAATTTGGAACAACTTTTGGATACACTCGGAAAGGAAAGCTTAAACCGTGGTTTGATTCAAACAAATAAACGCTCAATTTAAGTAAGACAAAATTTATAGTTTTTAACAACCATCACAATAACTTAGTATCTAAACTTAGTGTAAATGGTGTAGAGATTGAAAGGGTATCTGAAACTAAATTTCTTGGAGTAATAATTGAGAATAAACTGTGTGGGAAGTCACATATTAATTATATTAAAGGTAAAATATCTAAATCAATTGCAATACTACACAGAGTGAAATATTTGCTGAATCAACCCACATTATATACTTTGTATCATTCATTAATACTCCCATACATGACATATTGTACTGAAGTATGGGGAAATACATATAAAACAAACATATATCCAGTCTTTATGCTTCAGAAGAGAGCTATTAGAATAATAAACAAAGCTGCTTACAGAGAACCAACAAACCCACTTTTTCTTAAATTAAAAGCTCTCAAGTTGAAAGATCTGGTTGACTTTAAAACTGCAGTAATTATGTTTAAAGTAAAGAATCTATCACTGCCCGCAAATATCCAAAAGTTGTTCCAAATAAGGGAGAAACAATATCATTTCAGAGGAACATGTACAGTGGGGCAAAGAAGTATTTAGTCAGCCACCAATTGTGCAAGTTATCCCACTAAAAAGATGAGAGAGGTCTCCAATTTTAATCATAGGTATACCTCAACTATGAGAGACAAAATGAGAAAAAAAAAAAATCCAGAAAATCACATTCTCTGATTTTTAAAGAATTTATTTGCAAATTATGGTGGAAAATAAGTATTTGGTCACCTACAAACAAGCAGGATTTCTGGCTCTCACAGACCTGTAACTTCTTCTTTAAGAGGCTCCTCTGTCCTCCACTCGTCACCTGTATTAATGGCACCTGTTTGAACTCGTTATCAGTATAAAAGACACCTGTCCACAACCTCAAACAGTCAGACTCCAAACTCCACTATGGCCAAGACCAAAGAGCTGTCAAAGGACACCAGAAACAAAATTGTAGACCTGCACCAGGCTGGGAAGACTGAATCTGCAATAGGTAAGCAGCTTGGTGTGAAGAAATCAACTGTGGGAGCAATTATTAGAAAATGGAAGACATACAAGACCACTGATAATCTCCCTCGATCTGGGGCTCCACGCAAGATCTCACCCCGTGGGGTCAAAATGATCACGAGAACGGTGAGCAAAAATCCCAGAACCACATGGGGGGACCTAGTGAATGGCCTGCAGAGAGCTGGGACAACAGTAACAAAGGCTACCATCAGTAACACACTACGCCGCCAGGGACTCAAATCCTGCAGTGCCAGACGTGTCCCCCTGCTTAAGCCAGTACATGTCCAGGCCCATCTGAAGTTTGCTAGAGAGCATTTGGATGATCCAGAAGAGGATTGGGAGAATGTCATATGGTCAGATGAAACCAAAATAGAACTTTTTGGTAAAAACTCAACTTGTCGTGTTTGAAGGAGAAAGAACACCATACCTACTGTGAAGCATAGGGGTGGAAACATCATGCTTTGAGGCTGTTTTTCTGCAAAGGGACCAGGACAACTGATCCGTGTAAAGGAAAGAATGAATGGGGCCATGTATTGTGAGATTTTGAGTGAAAACCTCCTTCCATCAGCAAGGGCATTGAAGATGAAACGTGGCTGGGTCTTTCAGCATGACAATGATCCCAAAAACACCGCCCGGGCAACGAAGGAGTGGCTTCGTAAGAAGCATTTCAAGGTCCTGGAGTGGCCTAGCCAGTTTCCAGATCTCAACCCCATAGAAAATCTTTGGAGGGAGTTGAAAGTCCGTGTTGCTCAGCGACAGCCCCAAAACATCACTGCTCTAGAGGAGATCTGCATGGAGGAATGGCCCAAAATACCAGCAACAGTGTGTGAAAACCTTGTGAAGACTTACAGAAAACATTTGACCTCTGTCATTGCCAACAAAGGGTATATAACAAAGTATTGAGATGAACTTTTGTTATTGACCAAATACTTATTTTCCACCATAATTTGCAAATAAATTCTTTAAAAATCCTTCAATGTGATTTTCTGGATTTTTTTTTTCTCATTTTGTCTCTCATATTTGAGGTATACCTATGATGCAAATTGGAGACCTCTCTCATCTTTTAAGTGGGAGAACTTGCACAATTGGTGGCTGACTAAATACTTTTTTACCCCACTGTATATTTCAAAAACCCAAAGTGAGAACTACCACCAAGCAACACTGTGTCTCAGTGCAAGGAGTCAGATTGTGGAACACTTTTGGACCTGAATTAAAATCATGTACAACGCTTGGACAATTTAAACAAAAACTAAAGGAAGAAATACTCCAAACATATATACAAGATGACATGTAAAATCATATCCAGTCTGTCATATCCAGTCTGTGTTGTGTTGTTGCTTAGTGTTGTTTTTTTTTGTCACGTTTTGTCTTAGCTTTGTTCCGAATTGTAATCGCTCTTGTTTTGTTTTTCTTTTGGATTCTTGGATGGAATATGGGTGGGCAATATAAGCTGCGGCTTCAGCCATCACCCATTTCAGATAACTTATGTTGAACCGTATAATCAGAGGAGTTATTGTTTGATTTGACCTTGTTGGATTTTTCCCCCCCTTTGTTATATTATTCTGTTTCTTTTTTTAATCTTTACTTTTAATCTATCCGAAATAAAGATTAATTCATTCATTTATTCATTCATTCAATATTGCAATGATAACTAGAAAAACACCCATAGAGCGCATACCTCTGCCAAGGCTCCTTCCATTTCTCATGGATCACCTCCAAAATGTAATGGGTTTGTGTGTAGGCCTAGAGCCACTTGTGGTGAAAATTGCATCAAAGTCTGTCCATCAGTTTTGGAGTATTGTTGCAAACATACTGTGAGAAGATAAGAGCCTTGGCTGGGGTATGCATTCTCAGATCATCACCAAAATATAATGGGTTCCTCTCTAGCCCAAGAACCACCTCTGGTGAAAATTTCATGCAAATCCATCCCACAGTTTTTGTGTAATCCTGCTGCACAAATACAATCAAAGCCCTTGGTGGAGGTATGCACTCTCAGATCATCACCAAAATCTAATCATCTGTTCCCCGTGCCATTACACACCTTTCCTGAAAATTTCGTCCAAATCCATTCATAACTTTTTGAGTTATGTTGGTAACAGACAAACAGACAGACAGACAGACAAACCCCGGTAAAAACATCACCTCCTTGGCGGAGGAAATAAAGTTAGACTGACAATGAAATTTTCTCATATGAAAGTAATGACTGGTATATAAAAATAATCTAACAATCTCATATTATATACTGTATATACACTCCTGATCAGAGTCTTAGGACCGGTGGGAAAATAACAAGTATTCAAATTTCATGCTGTTGGACTAAAAACTGCATTTAAAGTCAAACAGGCTGTTCATCAGTTGATCATAAAGTTTAAGACCATAGCCCCCCCCCAAAAAAAAAAAACTAAACTAAACTGAATGTGTCAAAAAAGAACTCAGTAGGGAGTAGCTCCACCGTTCTGTTGATCACTTCAAAAATTCATTTAGACATGCTTGATGTGAGTGTTTCCAGGAGGCTGGTGGGGACATTGCTCCATGTGGTGAAGATGACTTCACGAAGTTCATCTATGGTCTGGAACTGTCTGTTTTTGTAAACTTAACTTGCCATCAATCCCTCAAATGTTCTCAGTAGGATTTACATCAGCTGAACACGCAGGATGGTCCAAAAGACCAACGGTATTCTCCTGGAAGAAGTCCTTCATCAGGTGGGCATTGTGAACTGTGGCGTTGTCCTGCTGAAAGACCCAGTCATTACTGCACAGACAAGGATCCTCAGTCAGACGGATGCCCACTGCAACATCTTCACATAACCAATCGCTGTTTGACATCTCTCTACAACCTGCAGCTCCATTGCTCCATTGAAGGAAAAAGCACCCCAGATCATGAAGGAGCTTTCTCCACTGCGTCACATAGAAAACATCTCCAGTGGGATCTCCTTGTCATGCCAGTGTCGTTGGAAACCATCAGGACTGTCCAGGGTAAATTTTTTTTTCTCATCAGAGAATAAAACTTTCTTCCACCTTTCAATGTCCCATTTTTGGTGATCCCAAATGGGCAAGTTTGTGGCATGGGAGGAGAGCGTGGCCTTTGAAGACAGTTTTTGTTCTTTAAGCCGTTCTTCTGTAGATGCCATCTTATGCCATCTTATTGGGCTGCAGGCAACATCAGTAAGGGCTTTAATTTGGGTTGAGGAGCAGCCTGTGTCTTCACGGACAGCCCGTCGAATCCTCCGGCTCAGCTCTTTTGGACCATCCTGTGTGTTCCTCTGATCTAAATCCCACTGAAAAGTTTGAGGATGGACGGCAAGTTAAGTTTACAAAAACAGATGTTGGTTCCAGACCATGTGTCACGATTGCTGAGCAGTCAAGGCACATCAGAGAAGAGCGAGACTTCCAAAAAGTTTGCAACAAGCAGTTTTCCATTTATTACAAAACTCTTTGCAGGCAACAACTTACATGAACATCCGACACCCAACCAAAACCAAATGAACAACACCTGTTAATATACTTAGTGAGATAATTAGACTAATTGGAACATACCAAAATCCCAGGTAAAACAATATATATTCCATATTCCCACATACACCCAATAGCATCTAAAAGAGTCATAAATACATAAATAATTTCCCACCATATTTAGAGAATAAATAAACACCATAAATAACACCATAAATAATACAATAAATAGTTTAAACCCTTATTTACATATTAAATCCCCCTCTACTCAACCATCACATACGTACTTCCTCCCCCTGGCATCCTTTAAAGGGCACTCAAACCCCTGGGGAATCTTTTGCCTGGACACCACCAGGAAGCATGCTGGCAAAGGTACGTGGTCTTAAGATTATTCAACTGCCTCACCCAATTAACATAATTAACATAATTAACATTAACATTTATCTCACAAATGGAATTCACTTCACTCAAAACAAATCTCAAGTTATATGTGCATTTTATCCATTACAATGCCTGCTGACATTTGCAAATTATAAAACTTTTTACACATATAATATTCAATTACAGAGGACCATAACTGTGGCGGCACTCCGTCGTCACACCATGGATGTCCTTCATGAAGCCATCTTCCCCACATGGGGGCGGCTATGGCACAGGTGTAGTGTGGCCAACTATTGATTGGAGAGTCATGCGTTCGATTCCCGCTCTGTCTGCAGTCTGCATGTAGAAGTGTCCTTGAGCAAGACACTGAACCCCCAGTTGCTCCTGGTGGGTCAGGCCAGTGCCTGTGTATGGCACTTCTGCTGCCATCAGTGTGTGAATGGGTGGATAGCAGGATCTGTAATGCACTTTGGTCATTTAGAGACGAGAAAAAGCGCTATATAAGTGAACACCATTTACATGGAGCAACGTTCCCACCAGCCTTCTGGAAACACTTGAAGAGATTGTTTGCACAAACCGATAAATGCCACTTCCATGAAAATTTCACTCTTTACATCAAACAACTGTTAACATTACCTACTTATAGAAGTTCAAATTGTTTTGTCTCAAAAGCTGCTATGTCCTATATTATAGACACTACAAATTCATGTTTTTTTTTTTTTTTTTTCAAAAGCCAATAAACGCCAGGAGCGTTTTTTATTTATGAAAGCAGATAACTCCACAGGGCAAATCAGCACTTGGTATTGGTGTCAGGTGACTCATCTTGGCTGCCTTCCTGGTCTGCTCGCTCTGACTGATTTCCCTGGCTGTGTTCGGAATGTTCACTCACTCCCTCCCTGCTCACTATATAGTGAATTTAGATATAGCGGACTATACAGTAAACTCAATATAACAATAAAATTAACCGCTTTCGGACACTACTGGGCTTGTTTTTGCGGCATGATTAATGGCGTCATCATGTGAGACAGTAAAATGTAACAGACTAATGGTGGTAAAAAAAAATGAATACCTGCATGTAATTTGTAGTAAATATGTATTTAATCAAATCATTTTTGCTGAATTATTAAATATAAATACCTTAAGGTAGTTTATGTTGTGATGTGAAGCTCTTCTCTCACTGCTCCATTGGCTGCACATTCACTATATAGTTCACTAGATGTGGAAGGAGTTTCTTTTTTCCAGCCTTATTCCTTTTCTTTTTATACTGTGCACACCAATGAAGAGAGAGAGAAACGCCATTTCAGTTCTCCTGTATGTCCTGTACGTACAGTACAGTAGCACTGACAATGAAATCTCTGAATCTTGAATTATAGCTTTATTATAGATATATTATACCATTTTACTGAGTGGATATGCCTAAATCAGTGTGTCAGTCATACTACATTGATGCTTATAGACATTCAAATATGTTCCAGACAAAATAGCATGGCTTTTGGGACATGTCTGTTTTTGCAAAAAAAAAAAAAAAGTACTAATAAATTGCCAAAAAGCAACAATGAGTTGAGGTTTGATTTTTTGCTTTATTATGTCTGAGATACTCATAATTCAAGTGACCATTTCTTAGAAGCTGATTTGGAAATACTAACACCTATAAACCTACAGATGAAAAAGTGTTTTTTTCTCATTTTGAACTCAACTGGACTTATCTGTTTTTGCAAAAGAAGTCTTCACTTGCATCAAGCATGCATGAATGAATTTTTGAAGTGATCAACAAGAACGGTGGGGCTACTCCTTGCTGAGTTCTTTTTTGACACTTTTAGTTCTGTTTTGGTGGGGGTTTTTTGGGGCTACAGTCTTAAAAGGAACTCCGACTATATTGGCATGTTAGCTCTATATGCTTTATTTTTATGTTACTAACATAACTATAATATATTTTTTTTGAAAATAATTCCCAGTTTTATATATTTTTAAAAAACTTTATTACAATTTTTGTTTACGTCGCAATGCATTCTGGGTAGTGATGTAGAATGGTTGCAGCCGTTTTTTCTGTCTTATACAAGCCAAGAAGCGAAGCTCCTAACTACTGCCATTTGTCAGTGAAAATGCCACATTGCGCAGCTTTTGGATATAATTTCCAATCAAAGGGAAATAAAGAGAGCGGGGTGAGCCTCCATAGCTTTCCTAAAGAGGGAAAGTGGAGGAAAAAGTGGGGCGGCAGCTGCTCAGCAGGTAGAGCAGGTCGTCTAATAACCCAATGGTTGGCGGTTCGCATCACGCTCTCCCCAGATATCCTGCCGTTGTGTCCCTGGGCAAGACACTTCACCCGCATTGCCTCCAGTGCCCATAACACTGGGTATGAATGTGTAAAAATGTTTAAATGCTCGGTGGTGGCCGGAGAGGCTGTTGGCACGGATTGGCAGCCACATTTCCCTCACTGTGAGTCTGTGATCATGCGCTGTACGCTGTGATAATAATACAATATCGCTCAAAGCGCACGAGTGTGCGTTTTGCGCTCCAGTGTTGCGGATGAAATAAGGGAACCCAGTGTTAAGGCACGGAATAAGTGCAGGCAGGACACGGCGAAATGAAGTTTAAAAGGGTGTTTATTTCATCCTCCAGCACGAAGCTCACTCCAGCGCTGTGGAGCGAGCCCTTTTTTTTTTTTAATTACTTATTTTGTACCCATAGGTAGATTTGTTTTGCAGTCTGGTGACAAGCCACCAGCTGCCAGTCGCTGCGTGCGCAAGCGCCCCTTAACTCTCTAACCTGCATGTTTTTGACATGTGGGAGGAAACTGGAGAAATCCCGGAGTAAACCCACGCAAACACGGGGAAAACATGCAAACTCCACACAGATCACTGTTGGCCGGGGACAGGGATCGAACCCACGATCTCACGATCCCCCGGCCGAGGGTAAACTGTACTGCACACTGTGGTTAGTACAAAATAAGTAATAAAAAAAAGGGCTCGCTCCACAGCGCTGGAGTATGAAATAAAAACCCTTTTAAACTTCAGTTCGCATGTCCTGCCTGCAATTATTCCGTGCCTCCACACTGGGTTCCCTTATTTCATCCGCAACACTGGTGCGCTTTGAGCGATATTGTGTTATTATCACAGCGTACAGCGCGTGATCACAGACTCAGAGTGAGGGAAATGTGGCTGCCAATCCGTGCCAACAGCCTCTCCGGCCACCACCGAGCATTTAAACATTTTTACACATTCATACCCAGTGTTATGGGCACTGGAGGCAATGCGGGTGAAGTGTCTTGCCCAGGGACACAACGGCAGGATATCTGGGGAGAGCGTGATGCGAACCGCCAACCATCGGGTTATTAGACGACCTGCTCTACCTGCTGAGCCGCTGCCGCCCCACTTTTTCCTCCACTTTCCCTCTTTAGGAAAGCTATGGAGGCTCACCCCGCTCTCTTTATTTCCCTTTGATTGGAAATTACATCCAAAAGCCGCGCAATGTGGCATTTTCACTGACAAATGGCAGTAGTTAGGAGCTTCGCTTCTTGGCTTGTATAAGACAGAAAAAACGGCTGCAACCTTTCTACGTCACTACCCAGAATGCACTGCGATGTAAACAATAAAGTTTTTTAAAAATATATAAAACTGGGAATTATTTTCAAAAAAATTATATTATAGTTATGTTAGTAACATAAAAATAAAGTATATAGAGCTAACATGCCAATATAATCGGAGTTCCTTTTAAACTTTTGATCAGCTGACTAACAGCCTGCTCAAGTTTAACTGCAGTTTTCAATAAATTGCCTACTCTCTATTTTTTGTCTCTTGTTCCTGTTTCTTCTTTTTGCATTTGAAGCTCTACTGACAACCTGGTAATTATCCACCTGCGTGAAATGTGAATCCTTGTAATTTTCCCCCGGTCTTAAGATTTTGATCATGAGTGTATATAATAAACTGCACATAAGCAATGGAACCTGTTAAGGGATAGAGTCAACAAAATGCTATTTCATGCACACCTGATGTAATGCCTTCCAATGTTTTATCCAATTTATTTCCTAGATTTTGGGTTCTGTATATGAGAGCAGAAAGAGTTGAGAAACAATCTACATATACATGAGACAGCAGCCCAGCCTTCTGACAGCTACTGAACCACATGTAAAAACAATGATGCAGCGACCATTCTTAACATTCTAGAATGTTAGGGTTGTGGCAATGAATTACTACTGAGTGTAAAATTGAAGAAAGCATATCAACATGTTGAAAAGCACCTTCAAACTTAAAAATACTGGCAGCTGCCAGTGGCAGCCCTCAGCCTCTTTCTTTGTTGTCGAGATATATTTTATATGGCATTTTGATCTTGACCTTTGACTTTGCAAACCCAAAAACCATAGTCAGAGGCGAAGGTCATAGGGCATAGGGAATGGTAACCTTGACCTTTTGACCCAAAACCCATTGTAAGAGGTTGGGGTGTAAGCTGTGCAGGATATAATGATGACATTGAATTGAAAAGCCTACGTCATTTCTTTGTCAAGTTATCGTGTCCACAAAGAAGGTGTTGTAATTTTGCATATACTCATTCAGTGTGAAACGCGGCTTGATTACACACAAAGTCAGTGGGAAGAATATGTAGAGCTGGACCAACCAACCACCATTGGGACCCCACTGCCATCGGGACCAAGCACCAACAATGCAAAACAAATCAGTTTGAAAATGAGACCACCACCCACCAAAGAGAGGGACCGGAGCACCGGAGCCGAGGTTAGTGTCTAATCATGACATTCCGCTGGGCTGCAGACAATCACCGTCAGCCAATGAAATGGGACACCAGTGTGCCCATCTGGTGCTGGGAACAGCCAACACCAGGATGCAGCAACCCACCAGCCATGCATCCCTCTGGACAGTGCCCCCCGCAAAAAAAAAAAAAAAAAAAAAAATTAACATTACTGGAAGCTTGCAGAGTGATGGGGTGAATGTGGCAAAATGTATTAAATACAGAATATACTGTATATTTACATGCTGCAGTATTTAGCCACGTCAATATGTTAAATAAGTTTGATAATCCAATAATGTGTTAGAAATTACTTAACGATAAACAACTGTCCTATATATTTCAAACAGGTGGAACCCAGGGACATGTAAACATGAAGGACGACACATTATCAGCTATAGCAAAGGGACTTTTTTCATGCCGTGTGTACCTTTCAGTAACACAGAAAATAATAGAGGAAGACAAGCTTCCAAATCCAATCTAAGACCCAGAGTACGCCACACACTGACAGACTACACAAACTCAGACAATGGAGAGATGAGCTGAGGTCATTCCTCTGGGATTATATAAGAAAGTCTGAGAAAAATGACCGACCCTTCGCTTTTTACATGTCCTGTCTTCTTCTTCCTTCCTGTGTCCTCTTTAATTGGTTCACCTTACCTTGCTGGACCGAAAGTCCTTGTTTTTATTCCAGACCTAGAGTCCTTGTTTTTACTGTAGCACAAACTTCAAATTATTTTCCTCATGGGATCAATAAAGATTCATCTTGCCTCTTCTCATAAAGATACTGATTTATTGCAATATTGTGGAAATAAAAGGAAAGAGAGGAACTCCACCTGACCACTGGGATTATCAGGGACAGGTTTACCTCAACGTTAGGTCAAATACATTCTCAGTGAGCACACATGGGACAGAAGATGCAGGTCAGAGGTGGGAAGGACAATCAGATAAGGCCAATCAATAGAAGCAGAAGACAGCAGATGAACAGGTCTGGAATGAAGAACAGGAGAAAAATTAAGAGGTTGAAGAAAAAGATATCTAAAGGAGACAGAGAAGGTAAAAAAGTAGGGAGGGAGAGCAGAGAGTGGCGTCGGTGGTCAGATCTAATCCAGTGAGCATGTCTCTTGTCCTGGAAAGGAAACCCAATTATACAGTACTTCCACTGGCCCGATGGCGCTCTCTCAGTGTTTGTGTATACGTACATGTGTGTGTGTGTGAATTCAGAAGGTTGGTCTCATTAGGTTGACTGACGGCTCCCATTTTTTGCCACCCCCCCCCCCCCGCTCCCCCCCGACACACACGAACACTGGGTCCAGGGGTAATTTCTCAGACAGTATTTCTCTCTTTGAAGCCCCGTCACCATAGTAGCAATTACCGTAAAGAGGATCCTAAACCCCACAGCCAATCAGAAATCTCTCACAGACGCGCGCACACCCCCCCCCCCACACACACACACAGAGACACAGACGCATGCATGCACACTAATCTAATGGTCATTTCAACAACAAAGATGGACATGACTGCATATTTATGTGTCCTAGCAGCAGCATGATCATGTCATTAGAAGGGTGATTTCAAGCAGAATTTATGTTGCCGTTTGTACTGATTTTCTATCATGGCTATCATGCTGTCATGGCTGTGTGTCATGAGCTACAAAAGACGTGCAACTGAAGGTGTAATGGCTCATGACAGACGGTGTGTCCTACTCAGAGACGGGGGACTTGACAGTCACATGGTGACTTAAGACCCGACTCAGACTTGTCATCTAGGACTCATGAACAGTCTTATATTTTTTTTATTTTTTCTTCAAAAACTTCCAAAACACTCAGTTTCCATTAGGAATAAAAGCTAGCTGATGCTGGCTGCTAAAACCTCAAAGACGTCTATTTGGGCCCCTGATTATGAGCTTTAAGTAGCTTCCTTGGCATGACCCTCTCACACATCTACTAGAGGTGGGACAAAAGCTCAATTCAGTGATGGATCGAGATACTTGACACTAACAACGATGCACCAATCCCTAAACGCATGCATTGATCTTTTATTAATTATATAGATATTCATGTAAATGTTGCATATTGGTATTCAACCAATTGTGTTTTCACTCCACTAGATGGTGCAAAGCAAGCACTCAGTCAAGTGAAGTCATTGTCATAGGCGGCGAGAGTGTGCCCCCTCCTTCCCATTCATCTCTCCTCAGCTCATCATCACACCTGAGGGAGAGGACACGCCTGCGCCCTCTCATCAGCCAGCGTACTTAAGGAAGCATCCTTCAGTGATTCAACGCTGGCTCGTCTGGGTATACTGCCTCTAAAGACAGCAAGTCTTTAGTGGCAGTATACCCAGATGAGTATACCCAGACTAAATTGTTAACCTGTGTGCTTTATTCCTTGTGCAGGTCGCTGCCATCGTGCGGGTGTGTCACTGAGGGCTGCGCGCACTCTCATGCCATTTCATCCTCCACGACGGTAACCTCCACCCGGTCAGGCTCCACCAGCTATCACCTACCCTGCTGGTTTGTCTATTCCCTGCTGGAGTCCTGCCGGTGCTCCCTCGGAGCCCACATAAGTGGTAATTTGGCACGCCCATTTTCCCTTACTCCATTCCTCTGCTCACAGCTCTCACTCTCTCTCCACAGGCTCATTCCTCTGGTGAGTGACTGTTCTATAGCAGTGCAGATTTTGCTATTTAATAAAAATACTCAAACGTGTGTACAGTTTGATTGTCTCTTTGTTGCTGCACCTTGCACATGGGCTGAATTATCTAATAAGTCATGACAGAACGAGCCAGCCTTACACTCGGCTCAGCAGGTGCAACAGGTGGACAATCTGCTCTGGATTGCTTAGAGGCGACTGAGCAACAGGTCTCCGTGACGAACCAGCAGCTGTAAACTATGATGCAGCAATTGGACACCATCACGCGTCATTTGGCCGGGACGGCTCCTCCGGCTCCTCCTCCTCAGCCTGCTCCTATTGTTCAACCTCCGGTTCGCTATACCACCACCGTTCCCACAGCTGCCCCATTCGCGGGGGAGGTGGGGAAATGTAAGGAGTTTTTACATCAGGTACGGATGTATTTGGTGCAGGTTGGGGGTGAGAACCCGACAGAAGTCGCTAAGATTCAATTTTTCACCTTACTGTTGCGGGACCGAGCCCTCAGTTGGGCTTGGGCCACATCAGACAGCCCGGAGGGCTGTAGTTACATGTTTGTTCAATTTGTGGCCACTTTTTGTCACGCGTTCGACCACACCGAGAGTCAGGGGAACAAAATGAGCCACCTTATGACTCTCCGCCAGGGGGCACGGTCTGTGGCTGAGTTCTCTGTGGAGTTTCGGGTCGAAGCGGCAGACTCGGGGTGGAATGAAGTTGCATTACCCAGTGCGTTTCTCCAGGGTTTAAGCGCCCATCTCCGCGACGACCTGGCAGTTAATGCCGTTCCCGATACACTCGATGGCCTCATTGATCAGGCTGTGGAGTTGGACAACCACTATCATGAGCGCACGAAGGAGCGACAGGCCTCCTCTCGCTCATCCACCGAGCGTTTTCCCGCTGTGGGGACTGATACTTGGGGGGGGGGGGGGCTGGTCCTCCTCCTGAGTCGATGGACCTCAGTCAGTTTCAATTAACCGACGATGACCGTCGGCGAAGGAGGACTGGCGCGTACATGTACTGTGATTCACCGAAGCACAGTCGGGACAAGTGCCCCCAGGGGCCAAAAGATGCGGCCCATCAGTAACTGCAGGGGGTCTGGCGGGCGGGACCAAACTTACTCCCCCCCCGGCAATTTCTCTATTCCGGCCCTTGTGCAATTGCCGGGGGTCGAGAGGAGGGTCTTGGCGTTAGTTGATTCAGGGGCAGAGGGCAATTTCGTGTCGGCCCAGCTCGTCCGGGCCCTGGGTATTCCCACTCTTAAATTGCCCCATCATCAACGTGTTACCACCATATCCATCTGTGAGGTTGCGGTTATCGCCGAATGCACAAGGCCGGTCACCATCCTTTTGTCTGGGAATCATCGGGAGGAACTCACATTCCTAGTTCTCCCAAATTCATCATCTCCAATGATTCTAGGGTATCCGTGGCTCCGGAGGCATAGCCCCATAATCAACTGGGGGCGTAATTCCATCTCTTCCTGGAGTCTGTTCTGTTTGGCCAATTGTTTAAGTTCAGCCGAATGTGCTCCATCTCTTCCTTTCTCTCTCCCTCCGGTCGCCTCATTCCCTGGGTTTATCATGATTTGGGGGAAGTCTTCAGCAAGTCGAGAGCGCTGTCGCTTCCGCCTCATTGCTCTTATGACTGTGTTGTGGACCTCATCCCGGGGGCGAAGCTGCCATCCAGCCGGCTCTACAGTATTTCTGGGCTGGAGAGAGAGGCTATGGAGAAGTATGTTAAAGAGTCGCTGAACGCCGGCCTTATATGGCCATCTTCGGCCCCGTTCAGGGCCGGGCTCTTCTTTGTTGACAAGAAGGATGGCTCGCTGTGCCCGTGTATCGATTACCGCGAGCTCAACGCTATAACAGTTAAGGATAAATATCCTCTGCCCTTGATGAATTCCGCGTTCAAGCTCCTTCAGCGCTCACAGGTGTTTACCAAATTAGACCTATGCAATGTGTACCATCTCATTCGCATTCATAAGGGGGATGAGTGGAAGACAGCGTTTAAAACACATCTGGGGCAATTTGAGTATTTGGTGATGCCATTTGGGCTCACCAACGCCCCCGCCGTCTTCCAATAGTTGATTAACGACGTCCTCCGCGACATGCTCTGCCAATTTGTGCTCGTCTATTTGGATGACATCTTAATTTTCTCCCGCTCGCCAGAGTAACATGAGGTCCACGTGAGGGCTGCTTTACAACGGCTCTTGGAGAACCAGCTCTACATTAAGGCCAAGAAGTGCAAGTTTTCCACAACATCTACTTCCTTCTTGGGCTTCATAGTGGCTGAAGGGAGAATGATTGCCGACCCGGCCAAGGTGAGGGCAGTGCTCGATTGGCCGACACCCCACTCCCACAGGGAGCTTCAACGCTTCCTTGGGTTCGCAAATTTTTATCGCCGGTTCATCAGAAACTATAGTGGGGTAGCACTGCCCTTAACGAAGCTGACCTATGTTAAGGTCCCCTTTCGGTGGACCGAGGTAGCAGAACAGGCCTTTTCCAAATTAAAAGGCCTGTTCACTGAAACACCTATATTGGCTCAGTTCGACACGCAGCTCCAGTTTGTCCTTGAGGTGGATGCGTCTGATTCAGGGGTGGGCGCTGTCCTCTCACAGCGTGCATCTTCCGATCAGAAGCTCCACCCGTGTGCGTATTTCTCTCATCGGCTTACGCCAGCCAAGACGAATTACGACATAGGGGACAGAGAACTGCTCGCCATTAAATTGGCACTAGAGGAATGGAGACATTGGTTAGAGGGGGCTATTCACCCCATTGTCGTGTGGTCCGACCACAAGAATCTTGAGTACTTGCGGTCGGCCCGCCAACTTAACGCCAGGCAGGCTCACTGGGCTTTGTTTTTCCAGCAATTTAATTTCACCATCACCTACCGGCCTGGCTCTCGGAACACCAAACCGGACGCGCTATCATGCCAGTTTGATTCCAAGGGGGTAGCTCCTCCTTCCCACCCCCAATCCATCCTCCCCCCTTCATACGTCCTTGGTGCCCTTACGTGGGATATCGAGCGGAGGGTTCGGCAGGCCCAGTCTCACGAGCCTGTGCCAGCAGGGTGCCCCCGGGACCGCCTGTACGTCCCCACTGCCCTCCGCAGTGATGTCATCCAGTGGGGTCACACCAGCCACTTTGCCTGTCATCCTGGTATCACCCGCACTACAGATCTGGTTCAACGGGTGTTCTGGTTGCCCACACTGCGGTGGGACGTGCGGGAGTACGTGCGGGCCTGCCAGACCTGTGTCCAGGGCAAGTATGACTCCTCCCCCCGGCTGGACCCCTCCATCCCCTTCCCGTTCCCGGTCGGCCTTGGTCACATATCACCATGGACTTTGTCAGTGGACTTCCCCTCTTCCATGGTAAATCAGTGGTTCTCACCATCGTGGACCACTTCTCCAAGGCTGTCCACCTGGTAGTGCTCCCTAAACTCCCCTCGGCCTTGGAGATGGCCATTCTCCTGACTGACCATGTGATCTGACTCCATGGAATCCCTGTGGACATCATGTCTGACCGGGGCCCGCAGTTTACATCAAAGGTCTGGAGGGCCTTCTGCCGCACCCTGGGGATGATGGTGAGCCTCTTCTCTGGGAACCACCCCCAGAGCAACGGGCAGGCAGAGCACGCCAATCAGTCCTTGGAGGCCACCCTGCGATGCGTGGCAGCCGAGCACCCTTCCTCGT
The DNA here is from genome assembly GCA_020510985.1 of Pholidichthys leucotaenia. Taxonomy (NCBI): domain Eukaryota; kingdom Metazoa; phylum Chordata; class Actinopteri; order Cichliformes; family Pholidichthyidae; genus Pholidichthys; species Pholidichthys leucotaenia. Next base: position 286,908,879 of record CM035836.1, on the reverse strand, counting down.
GGAGCTCACACCTGGCCTGGGCGGAATACTCTATGAACTCGGCTATTTCCACGACAACAGGGCTTACTCCTTTTGAAGCTTCATTAGGTTATACGCCTCCGCTTCTACCCATGACTGAGAGGGAGGTTGCAGTTCCCTCCATGGGGGCTCATGCTCACCGCTGTAGGCACATCTGGAGATCCACGCGCACCGCCCTCACCTGCTCTGTGGAGCACAACCGTGCTGCGGCGGATAAGCAACAGGTGCCTGCTCCCAAGTACACCGTGGGGCAGCAGGTCTGGTTGGTGGCCAGTCAGGTTCCGCTGAAGACTACTTCTAAGAAGCTGTTGCCCCACTTCATCGGGCCATTTCCGATCTCCAGGATTGTCAACGACGCCTCGGTTCGGCTTAAACTCCCATCAACCCTGTGGGTGAACCCGACCTTTCATGTCTCTCACATCAAGCCTCTCTCGGTCAGTCCTCTCTGCCCCCCTCAAAGCCACATCCTCCTCCCCGGATCATTGACGGCCACCTCGCCCACACAGTCCACCGGATCCTGGATGTTCGCCGTCAGGGCCAGGGTCTACAGTATTTGGTTGATTGGGAGGGCTACAGCCCAGAAGAACGGTCCTGGGTTCCCTCATCCCAAATCCTGGACAAAGAAATGTTCCGGTCCTACCATCAAGCCCATCCCAACAAACCTTGTGGAAAGCCAGGAGACGCTCCTAGAAGGGAGGGGGGGGGGGGGGGCTGTCATCGGCGGAGAGAGCACACCCCATCCTTCCCATTCGTCTCTCCTCAGCTCATCATCACACCTGAGGGAGAGGACACACCTGTGCCCTCTCATCAGCCAGCGTACTTAAGGAAGCATCCTTCAGTGATTCAATGCTGGCTCGTCTGGGTATACTGCCACTAAAGACAGCAAGTCAATATTACACTGGTAAAAGAAATTATTAACCTGTGTGCTTTATTCCTCGTGCAGGTTGCTACCATCGTGCGGGTGTGTCACTGAGGGCTGCATGCGCTCTCATGCCACTTCATCCTCCACGACGGTAACCTCCACCCGGTCAGGCTCCACCAACTATCACCTACCCTGCTGGTTCGTCTATTCCCTGCTGGAGTCCTGCCGGCGCTCCCTCGGAGCCCACGTAAGTGGTAATTTGGCTCGTCCATTTTCCCTGACTCCATTCCTCTGCTCACAGCTCTCATTCTCTCTCCACAGGCTCATTCCTCTGGCAAGTGACTGTTCTGTAGCAGTGCGGATTTTGCTATTTAATAAAAATACTCAAACGTGTGTCGAGTTTGATTGTCTCTTTGTTGCTGCATCTTGCCATGGGCTGAATTGTCTAATCAGTCATGACAGTCATAGCTTGTCTCGCAAGATTTGCAGCCAGCTTTGAAAGTTAGGAAGCGGTTAGCTCAAATGTCGGGCCTTTTTTAGATTTTATAACAAAGATGGAAGGAAAAACCTTGACATGACATACAACCCAAAAGAAGTGCTGAACAAAATAACAAAACAAAAAACAAACAAACAAACATACAAACAAAAAACAGCCAGGCCAGCACAAGTCTCGGAGCAGTGTTTGCAATGGCTAAGCTAAAAACACATTGGCATGGAGCTTGCTTTTTCTCTGAGCACCAAATAAGTAAAGTTTATTTATGAAACACGTAGTCACAAAGCACTGCACAATAAAAAGGAATAAAAGCAAGTTGATAAATAAAATAATTTTAAAAATACAAAAACAAGTTAACCCTTTGAGTGTGAGAATTTGCGTGCCCCTAGTTGCAAAGCGCGGCACTGCGCCTGCCTTCTCACTCTGACATGATCGCCTGCATTGGGAATTTGTACTGATTGTACTGGTTTGCCAGTTTCAAAAGGTGGCAGACATCCATTGGAGGACTCAGTGGATGACACGTAATACACCAAAGAAGAAGAACTCATCATTTCCTTTTCCTGTTTTAGCAGTTAGCCCAGAAAGCTAATATGGCCACAGTTGTCACTGTCACTTTTTTGGCTTTGTATGCAGAAAATAGCCACGGGATACAAGCAAAATTTATGTGGGAAAATTATAAGACTTTGTAGAAGTGGTAGAGATTTTGAATTACCAGCAGAACGCAAAATATGGACCATGATGGGTGAAAACGCAGCGGCCTCGACACTCAGCCCCCCTTTGTCAAAAGTAAGTGAGAAATTTCTGTTTTTTTGTTTTTTAATGTACTGATTTCTTGTTCATATACTTTGAAGATAAGATGAGGTACCTCTGTGCAAAAAACGGTGTCAAAAGACATTTTTTGTGTAAATACGTCCAAAGTCCAGTTTTGACTGAGTTATGGAATTTAAATAGGTGTCACGACATTATGCAAATTAGATGTGTAAATTTATTCCTATCTGAAACTTTGGATCATATTTTACATCTTTCTAATTGACAGTAAGCCATTATCTCTTACCACTTTCAAGTTATAGCCTTGGAAATCTGAACTATTTTATTGACAAAAAATATTTACCACTCTTGACCACTAGGGGTTATGTCGCAGTCCGGCAACATACACACTCATAGCACAAGATTAAAATAATTAAAAAATTATCAGACTTACTATTAAAAAGGAGTTGAATTGAAACTCAACAGAAAGCCTTGTTAAACTAAAAAGTTTTCAGGTGCTTTTTAACAGAAGCCACAGAGTCAGATTAACATCTGGAGTGGGAGTCAATTCCAAACACTGTCCACCGCCCTCCCTATGTAAAGAGATGTGTTTCTGTGGAAAATGAAGCCCTGAGAATACTTTATTATATGAAAGAGATGTCAACTGTTTTACTTTGGGAAATGATTTGAGGTTGAATAAGGTGAACAAATTTGAAATATATGGGACTGTGATACTTAATATAGCGATATCGTGATTATCGTTGAATCGTGATCTGATCATATTGTGACCCAAGTATCGCGAATCAAACCGGTTCCCACCCCTAACATCTACCCATTGTTGAAATGTTAATTTAGATGTATTTGCCTTGTGATGTGTGAATAACCTAACTTAAACTTAACTTGCAAGTTAGGTTAATTGGCATCAAAACTGGGGATTCTAAATTGTCCTTAGGTATGGATGTGAGAGTGAATGGTTGTCTGTCTCTCTGTGTTGGCCCTGCGATGGACTGGCGATCTGTCCAGGGTGTACCCTGCCTCTCGCCCAAAGATGCTGGGATAGGCTCCAGCCCATGTGTGAATAAACTCGAAACTTGTTTTTTAAGAAAAGGGACTACTGATTATGGGGAAATACAGATGCTAAATCTATAAGAAAACTTTTACTGTGTTTTTATTGCATTTAAAGATCAAACAGCTGATCAGTGCTGTTACGAAATGTTATCAGATGAAATATAATATTAAAGGGCATATTGAAATTCCTTAGATCAGGGATGGAGAGCCCCAGACTGATTTGAAAGAATTTCTTCCCACTTATTGCTGATCTATGAAAACACCTGCTGTAGCGACTGGCTGGTTAGAAAACCTGCAGGGTCTTGTCCCTAGATGGCATGGTTGGACATCTCCATCATATACGTTACAATCCAATGTTCTAAGCAGACCCATGGGCATGCAGCAGATGATGAATAACTTATTAAAACCATAAAGTGACTGAAGATTTGATTTTTTCTGGTCCTACCTTCACGTTTGTCACAGTTCCTGAGACTGATGCTACACTGCTTCACGTGCTGAGTTCCTAGTACAAACATGAGTGGGGGATGGAAGGATGTGCTCTCGGTAGCCTCATTTCCACTACAGGAACCAGGAACCAATTTTAGGGTACAGGATCTTGATAAGGTCAGTCCTGTATCTGTCTTGTCTCCGGAGGATTTATTGGTGACATAATAGTCTGACAGTTTCAATGACGGCACAGCATAAAGTAAAATACATTGAAATCAAACAGAAATGATTATGATCAGAAAAATGTAGAGCGGTGTGATGGGACAAGCTTGTCATTCTTGTTTGATAACTGCAAACTGTAACAGATTGATTATATAGCACCAATGGTGGAATCCATCATGTATGTCCACCCTTCGGCTACAAACAGTCTGAGCCGCCGGTTCTGTGCCTTGCCTGGCCGCTGTTTTTGTGCTATCCTGATGCACATGAGGCCAAATACAATGGTGTGAAAAAGTGTTTTCCCCTTCCTGATTTTTCATATTTTGTATGTTTGTCACACTGAAATATTTCAAATCATCAAACAAATTTAAATATTAGACAAAGAAAACACAACTAAACACAAAATGCAGTTTTTAAATGAAGGTGTTTATTATTAAGGGTAAAAAAAAAATCCAAACCTACGTGCCCCTGTATGAAAAAGTGATTCCCCCCCCCCCGTTAAAACACAAATTAATTGTGGTTTATCACATCTTTGGAAAACTGAGTTCAATTTCTCTAGCCACACCCAGGCCTGATCACTGCCACACCTGTTCTTAATCAAGAAATCACTTAAATAGGACCTGCCTGACAAAGTGAAGTAGACCAAAAGATCCTCAAAAGCAAGACATTATGCTGTGATCCGAAGAAATTCAGGAACAAATGACAAACAATGTAATTGATATCTATAGTCTGGAAAAGGTTATAAAGCAATATGTAAAGCTTTGGGACTCCAGTGAACTCCAGTGAGAGCCATTATCCACAAATGGTGAAAACATGGAACAGTGGTGAATCTTCCCAGGAGTGGCCGGCTGACCAAAATTACCTCAACAGCACAGCGACGACTCATCTAAGAGGTCACAAAAGACCCCACAACAACATCCAAAGAACTGCAGGCCTCACTTGCCTCAGTTAAGGTCAGCATTCATGACTCCACCATAAGAAAGAGACTGGGCAAAAATGGCCTGTATGGCAGAGTTCCAAGATGAAAACCACTGCTGAGCAAAAAGGACATAAAGGCTCGTCTCAGTTTTGCCAGAAAACATCTTGATGATCCCCAAGACTTTAGGGAAAATACTCTGTGGATTGATGAGACAAAAGTTGACCTTTTTGGAAGGTGTGTGTCCCATTACATCCGGCATAAAAGTAACACGGCATTTCAGAAAAGGAACATCATACCAACAGTAAAATATGGTGGTGGTAGTGTGATGTTCTGGGGCTGTTTTGCTGCTTCAGGACCTGGAAGACTTGCTGTGGTAAATGGAACCATGAATTCTGCTGCTTACCAAAACATCCTGAAGGACAATGTCCGGCCATCTGTTCGTGACCTCAAGCTGAAGCACACTTGGGTTCTGCAGCAGGACAATGATCCAAAACCCACCAGTAAGTCCACCTCTGAATGGCTTAAAAAAAAACAAAATGAAGACTTTGAAGTGGCCTAGTCAAAGTCCTGACCTGAATCCGATTAAGATGATGTGGCATGACCTTAAAAAGGCGATTCATGCTTGAAAACCCTCCAATGTGGCTGAATTACAACAATTCTGCATAGATGAGTGGGACAAAATTCCTCCACAGAGCTGTATAAGACTCTTTGCCAGTTATCACAAACGCTTTACTGCAGTTGTTGCTGTTAAGGGTGGCCCAACCCAGTTATTAAGGTTGCTTAGGGGGCAATCACTTTTTCACACAGGGCCATGTAGGTTTGGAATTTTTTTCCCTTAATAATAAACACCCTCATTTAAAAACTGCATTTTGTGTTTACTTGTGTTATCTTTGTCTAAGATTTAAATTTGTTTGAGGATCTGAAACATTTACATGTGACAAACATACAAAAAAATGAGAACGGGAGGGGCAAACACTTTTTCACACCACTGTATGACATACAATCAATCTGGCTGTTCCTCTCCACAATCATGGTGGTTTTAATACTTACATTATTAAGAATAATGATGATGGATTGAATCGTTGCTTGTCACAAATCTCCTCTCCCCTTGAGTGCTATATTTTGTGTTTGTGTCTGTGATGGCTGATCAACCCGATGCAGAAGGCTCATGGCTTGTGACAAGTGGGGCAGACTTGATGATGTTGTAAGCACTGGTTGTGAGTTCTGTGTGGCGGTGTGCCGTGCAGCACGTCGAGCGTCCAGGTGGGCAATGTGGTCCCTTTCAAAGTGGTCGACATCCTCTTGGAAGATCTTCTGCCAACAGGATCAGTTCATGGACTGTGCCCCTCATGCCAAGTGGTCAGTTTTGTATGACTTGAGAATGGCTTTAAGAACATCTTTGTAGTGCTTCCTCTGACCACCCCATAATCTTTGCCTCTCATCCAACTGCCCAAATAGCAAGATTTTTGGTATGTGCTCATCGCCCATCCTCACATGTCCGGCCCAACGCAGTTGGGCATGCATAACAAATGACTCGATGCTGGTGATACTGCATCCATGTAAAATTTCACTATTTGGGACCTTGTCTTGCCAGGTGACACCACATAACTTTCTGAGATAGCGCATATGGAATTGTTCAAGCTTCTTTAGGTGGGGGCAGTAAGGCATCCAAGTCTCACATCTGCAAAGTAGAGCTGACAGTACTATGGTGTGGTACACTTTAATCTCTGTCTTTTAATCTTTAATACATTTACAAAAAAAATTATGAGCTCTCCCTTACAAATTTATCTCAAGTGCACAATAGTCCTAAATTCACAGCGGCAAAAGCAAAAATAATGAGGGAAAAAAGTTCATAATTAAGTGCTAAAAAACTGCTTTCTCCTGCCAGTGTTCTCCACAAACTACAACACTGTATGTGACAGTGATGGACAGCGTCTGGTAATACTGACAAAAGCTAAAAATAACATTAATTTGGAAGGGAAAATAATATATCAATAATATATTATTATATTTGGGCAGCTCGGTGGCGCAGTGGCAGCACAGCAAGAAGGTCATGGGTTCAATTCCACCCCTGACCATCGTGGGTTCGATCCCACTTCCTGACCATCGTGGCCCTTCTGTGTGGAGTTTGCCTGTTCTGCCCGTGTCTGCGTGAGTTTACTCCGGGTACTCCAGTTTCCTCCCACAGGCCAAAGACATGGAGGTTAGGTTAACTGGCATCAACTGGGGATTCTAAACTGTCCTTAAGTATTACTGTGAGAGTGAATGGCTGTCTGTCTGTGTTGGTCCTGCGATGGACTGGCGATCTGTCCAGGGTGTACCCTGGCTCTCACCCAAACACGCTGGGATAGGCTCCGGCTCCCCCGTGACCCAAAAAGGATTAAGTTGTAGAAAATGGATGGATGGATGGATGGATAATAATATATTACTTAGGCTACAGAATTTATTTTATTTTACAAGAGCATCTGACCCTCACATTGTCTGTCGAGAAAAATTCGGGTCCTTGGACAAATGCAGTTGATGCCCCCTGCTGTAGTGGAAACGAGGCTATTATTATAATGGGTCAAGTAAATAGAGAATGAGGGGCTTTAATAACATTTTTTAAACTCATTTCACATCTCATCTCTCTGCTCTTCCTGGACGTGGTTGCTTTCACAACCTTCTGTCCACCTATCTGCTTCATTCAAGCTTTCTAAACCTGTAACATACACAAAATATCACTTTCCTGTGTCCGTATATTACACATTTTCAACTGGTGGTTAAACATTAAACTTGTATACATTTCTGTTGGAGCAAATGGAGCCACATGAATGTAAAATGATACGGATGGTCCATGAATTTCTTCTGCTGTAAAGAACTGACTCGCTGCTGAGGCCAAACTGCCTAAAATTAATGGATCAAACCTTAAATCTCCTAAATGGCACGCTGTGTGACATTTACCACCAGCCAATTGTAATACATTTGCCAGGATAATCAAAATTATTATTAGGTCTGGGACTTTTGCCAACAACAGATTTTTTAAAACAATATTATGTTTTATTAGGAAGCTAAACAGAAAGGTAAACATCCAAAAGGCTTCCAAGAGGCTGTTAAGTAGCATAATAGTCATTTTTGTCACATCATCAAAGCCATATGGTGAAAAGCATTAATTATTACAGCCTGTGGAGTGTAGTCAGATGTGAATGAATGGAGAGAGGAAAATAAAGACAGAACTAAACACTATTAAAACAGAATGAAAACAGCTCCACAATGCTGCTGGGTGAGCTCATTAATTCGGCTTCACATTCTCTTTAAAAATGCCTTCATTGGAAAAATGTGTCAGAAAGACTCGAGAAATAATGAGTCTTTCTTTTATCAGCAGATGTAAAATGTTTTAATTGTTGTAAAGCTTATTTAAAGATGATACTAACAGAATATGAATGGTCACCTGCATCATTACTATACATAGGCATGCTGAGGTCTGTGTCTTTCTGCCTTGGCACAGTAAAAGTGAAAAAATTCAGACGGCTCAGCAGTCAGCAGAACCTGTATGCTTGTCACTGAGGATATAGCTGAGCCAATGACAGCTACTGATCTGGCCAGTGATACAAGCTAGTGCTGGTAACTAATGCAACACCTTAAAATAATATTTACAATATTACTTTCACGGTACATAAACTTTTGACTAAGTGAATATCACTCACTTCATAGCTTGAGTGGGCCCACATTACAACAGCTCTGTTCTTGATAGGAGCACTGAAAAGACTGCAGCTATGGTGACTATGACCTCGTCCAAACAGCCAATCACAGGACACAATTTTAGCAACAACTAGGTACCCTGTGGCTGGTTGTTGGGACCACAGTCATAGCTGCCACAGCTGGAACAAGAAAGTTACATAGCTGCTTTAATCAGCAGGAGCAATGAGAAGGCACATACTCACTCGAGCTGGGGGGTAGCTCATGAGTCTAGTACAGCTACCCCAGGGGTGTCCAATCATGTGCCATGGAGGGCCAAGACCTTGCAGGCTTTACCTCCAACCAGTGTCGTCAACAGCAGATTCCACTGAATTTCTTCCCGCTGATTGCTCATAAGTGAAAACACCTGCTGAAGACACTGGGTAGAAGAGAAAACCTGAAGGGTCTTGGCCCTCCTTGGCACATGACTGGACACCCCTGAGCTACCCATTAGATCACCTGTTGGCTTTGTTGGTCATTAGCATGTCTAGGTTAGTAAATAATATTTCTTTGTTTCAATAGTTGTGACTAGGAAGACAGATCTGCATGTTTAGTTTAGTTTAACAATTTAACAAAACTGTCTTTCACATCAACCATGTTAAAGCCCAGATATTCTCATGTGAAACATTCACAAACATCCCAAAAGCCAGTTTAGGAAGCCGGGGATTAAACCGCCAAAGTCACTGCCTTCGACCGCCACCTGATCTGCATAGCACCGGAACCCCATGGTCCCTCCTTCAGGTGGTGAGCCCACTGGAAGGCGGACCCATGTGACTCCTTCAGGCTGAGCCCAGCCGGGTCCCATGGGCAGAAACACAGCCATCGAGCCCCTCCCCCAGGCCTGGCTCCAGGGCGGGGCCCCGGTAATCCCATACTGGGCGGGGTACACTGAATCCTTGATGCACTCCATTGTATTACTGGGGGAATTCAATGCACTTGTGGGCAATGACAGTGAAACCTGGAGGGGTGTGATTGGGAGGAACGGCCTGCTCAATCTGTTCAGTTATTGAACTTCTGTGCCAACCACACCTGAGTTTTTAACGAACACCATGTTCAAGCATATGTGCACCTGGCACCAGGACACCCTAGGTTGCAGGTCAGTGATCAATTTTGTTATCATGCCATCAGATCTGCAATCATATGTCTTGGACACTTGAGTAAAGAGAGGTGCAGAGCTGTCAACTAATCACCACCTGGTGTTGAGTTGAATCCAATGGCAGGGGAGGATGCCATTTGGACCTAGTAGACCCAAACGTATAGTGAGGGTGTGCTGGGAACATCTGGCTAAGGCCCCTGTCCGGGAGATCTTCAACTCCCACCTCCGGAAGAACTATGAACACATTCTGAGGGAGTTTGGAGACATGGAGTCTGAATGGGCCATGTTCTCCACCTCCATTGTTAAAGTGGCTCCCCAGAGCTGTGGCCGCAAAATCATCGGTGCATCTTGTGGTGGCAACCCCTGAACCAAGTGGTGGACAGCAGTGGTAAGGGGGGTCATCAAGCTGAAGAAGGAGTCCTGTCAAGCTTGGCTGGCTTGTGGGACTCCCGAAGCAGCTGAGGTGTATCAGCAGGCTAAGCGCAGTGCAGCTCGGGTGGTTGCTGAAGCAAAAACTTGGGTGTGGGAGGACTTCGGTGAGGCCATGGAACAAGACTTTCAGTTGGTCTCAAAGAGATCTGGCAAATTGTCTGGCGACTTAGGGGGGAGAAGCAGCTCCCTGTCCACAATGTATATGGTGCGGATGGGGCACTGCTGACTTTGACTGGTGATATCGTCGGGCGGTGAAAGGAATACTTCAAGGATCTCCTCAATCCCACTGACACGTCTTCCACAGAGGAAGCAGAGCTTGGGGACGAGGGGGACAACTTGCCCATCATAGGGGCTGAGGTGGTTGAAGTGGTTAAAAAACTCTTCGGTGTCCGAGCCCCAGGGGTGGACGAGATTCATTCTGAATACTTCCAAGGCTCTGGATGTTATCGGGCTGTCATGGCTGACACGCCTCTGCAACACTGCGTGGATGTCAAGGACAGTACCTTTGACATGGCAAACTGGGGTGGTGGTTCTTCTCTTAAAGAAGGGGTACCGGAGGGTGTGTTCCAGCTTCAGGGGGAACACACTCCTCAGCCTCCCTGGGAAGGTCTATACTAGAGTACTGGAGAGAACAGTCTGGCTGTTGGTCGAACCTCAGATTCAGGAGGAGCAATGTGGTTGTCGTCCTGGCCATTGCACATTGGATCAACTTTTTACCCTCTCGAGAATCCTCGAGGGTTCGTGGGAGTTTACCCAACCAGTCCACATGTGTTTTGTGGACTTGGGGAAGGCATTAGACCGTGTCCCTCATGTTTTTTTGTGGGGGGTGCTTCGGGAGTATGGGGTATCGGGCTTGTTGTTACAAGCTATCCAGTCTCTATACGACCATTGTGATAGTTTGATTCATATTGCCAACAATTAGTCAGACTCATTTCCAGTGAGAATTGGACTCCATAAGGGCTGCCCTTTGTCACCAATCCTGTTCATAATATTTATGGACAGGATTTCTAGGCGCAACCCAGGAATGGAGGGTGTCATGTTTGGTGACCACAGGATCTCATCTTTGCTGTTTGCAGATGATGTCATCCTGTTGGCTACATCAAGCAATGACTTACAGGTCTTACTGGGATGGTTTGCTGCTGAGTGTGAAGCGGCTGGGACGAGAATCAGCATTTCCAAGTCTGAGTCCACGGTTCTCAGCCGGAAAAGGGTGGACTGCCCTCTCCGGGGTTGGGAATGAGCTCCTGCCCCAGTTGGAGGAGTTTAAGTATCTTGGAGTCTTATTCACGAGTGAGGGGAGAATGGAACGAGAGATTGACAGACGGATTGGAGCAGCATCTGCAGTGATGTACGTTGTACCGGTCTGTTGTGGTGAAAAGGGAGCTGAGCTCTAAGGCAAAGCTGTCGATTTACTGGTCAATCTCCATTCCTACCCTCACCTATGGTCATGAGCTTTGGATACTGACCGAAAGAATGAAATTGTGGATACAAGTGGCTGAAATGAGCTTTCTCCGTAGGATTGCTGGAGTCACCCTTAGAAATTGGGTGAGGACATGTAGGTTTAGGGCGCTCGCGCACGCAGCGGCCAGCAGCCGGTGGCTTGTCACCAGACTGCAAACCAAATCTACCTACGGGTACAAATAAGTAACAAAAAAAAAACAAAACAAAAAAAAAAGGAGCTCAGTCATCTGGGAGAGGCTCAGAGCAGAAACGCTGCTCCTTCACATCGAAAGGAGACAGTTGAGGTGGCAGACACAGGACATGGTGGAGAGACGTCTCCCAGCTGTCCTGGGAATACTATGGCATTCTCTCAGAAGGGCTGGAGCAGGTGGTTGGGGAGAGGGAAGTCTGGGCTTCTCTGCTTGAACTGCTGCCTCAGCAACCCGGACTTTCAGAAAAGCAGTAGAAGATGGATGGATGGATGGATGGATGGATGCAAACATTCACAAACATCCCAAAAAGATCTGTTTTTGTTTTGTGTTGGCTAGACTACTTCCTAAAACCTAAGCCGATCATATTTCAACCCTCTGCTCTGCAGGATAAGTAATGGATGAACTTCTGTTGGAAAACACATTTCTACACAGCCTAAAACATTGCATCATATATTTTAGTAGAACACTGTCATCGTGGTTTTTCTTTGTGTGCTATAACTCCTGCAGCTTTTGTGTACATTCTCAGTCCTGTCATCAGCTTGGATACCAGCATGACTTCGCATCAGAAGAAGAAGGGGGAGGAGGGACAACTCTTGATGAAGTCACAACCTGATCCACAGGATTTTGGTTTGACGTGATCTTCAAAGCTCCATGTATTCACTAATTAATATGATCTTCCAATAATATAAAAGTAAGTGATTAAACAATAATCTGCACTAGGCTGCATGGTGTTTTTTTTTTTTTTTTTCTCAAGGGGAATGCTCTGGACCTATTTTTCATGGCGCTACACAGGCACTCTTTAAAACAAGGTCCCTGCCCAGTATCCTATGAAAAGCTTGACCTGTCACTCACAGTTTGGTGTCGGTGTTTTGCACTGAGACCCTCTAATGGCATTATACCACAACAAACTGGTAAAAAAAAACACATCCCTGCAAGCTTTTGTTTTCAGATACTGATCATGGTATAATTCTAGCCTGATTCTGATTGGCTGGTTACAGATTCCAAGAGTTGCCAATGTTCACTACAAGGCAAACCAAAAAGAACTTTGGTGACACGCATTTCAACTGTTTGCAAACACTTCAAACTATTTTGCAGCTGTTTGTAGAAAAATGTTTCTGAACATATTCATATTCACAGACATGTTAAATATGTTCACAATTTTTGGCCACAAGAAAACCTTAAAAACTGTTGGCAAACTGTGTGGCAACCTTTTAAGAACCTTGACGAAACCCAAAAAGTGCAAAGTTCATGAACATTTCTCAGCATCCACCACTTCATGAGATATATGGGTAACTGAATATGGTTTCACTCCCTATATAAATATGCCGTGGCGTCATGCTTTATGAGTCTGAATAAAAAAATCTAAGTTCATAAAGAACACTGATAACCTCTGTCATATTTCTAAATTGGGTCTGATTACAACAATTAATGCAAAGAAAGCCAGCTTGCAATGGGCTTCATCACAGAGCTCTGGGATTCACTCTCCTTTAATCCCCGAGACTGTAGGAGACACAGGAACAACCTCAATAAATGACGTCACCATTCTCCAACTATAGAACTCAAAGGATCTGATGCTAATTTATCATAGTGACAGGAGGAGGATGTGCGATATACACCTTAACTAATAGTTTGCCAAAATCAAATAAGATGGTTGTTGCACGGTAACCAGTAACATATAAACTGTCACAGAAAATCAGGATATTTTCCTTGATCCTTTACCAGCTTTGGTGGCTTCCATGTCTCATTTGTTATCTGACGTGTTCATTCAATCACTGCTGTAGGCCATGAGACACAAGGCCACCAAGATAGGGTCAATGTAGTGTGTGTGTGTGTGTGTGTGTGTGTGTGTGTGTGTGTGTGTGTGTGTGTGTGTGTGTGTGTGTGTGTGTGTGTGTGTGTGTGTCCTGACAGCTTAGATGAGACAGGATTGTGTGTATGACAGCCGGAGGATTGACTCAGTGATACAAAAATCAATGAAGGCAGAGAAGAGAGCAGGCCCATTCATCTTCATTCATCCTCACACTGTAAGACACTCCAAAGCACCAAAAATAGAAAATGCTGAAATGCACCATTTGCATTCTGGGAAACAGGATGAGAACAGTCTGAGACGGTGCACATGTGGGAGGTAATGGACGCATGTGGCAGGGCTGTGAGGTGTCCACACCGAGACAACAGCGGAACAGGCAGCATACAGTGCATCCAGAAAGTATTCACAACACTTCACTTTTTCCACATTTTGTTATGTTACAGCCTTATTCCAAAAGGGATTAAATTCATTTTTTCTTCAAAATTCTACACACAATACCCCATAATGACAACGTGAAAAAGTTTTTTGAGATTTTTGAAAATTTATTAAAAACAAAAAACTAAGAAATCACATGTACATACAGTAAGTATTCACAGCCTTTGCCATGAAGCTCAAAATTGAGCTCAGGTGAATCCTGTTTCCACTGATCATCCTTGAGATGTTTCTCCAGCTAAATTGGAGTCCAGCTGTGGTAAATTCAGTTGATTGGACATGATTTAGAAAGGCACACACCTGTCTATATAAGGTCCCACAGTTGACAGTGCATGTAAGGGCACAAACCAAGCAGGAAGTCAAAGGAATTGTCTGTAGACCTCCAAGACAGAATTGTCTCAAGGCACAAATCTAGGGAAGGGTACAGAAAAATTTCTGCTACTTTGAAGGTCCCAATGAGCACACTGGCCTCCATCATCCATAAATGGAAGAAGTTCGGAACCACCAGGACTCTTCCAAGAGCTGGCCGGCCCTCTAAACTGAGTGATGAGGGGAGAAGGGCCTCAGTCAGGGATGTCACCAAGAATCCGATGGTCACTCTGTCAGAGCTCCAGTGTTCCTCTGTGGAGAGAGGAGAACCTTCCAGAAGGACAACCATCTCTGCAGCAATCCACCAATCAGGCCTGTACGGTAGAGTGGCCAAATGGAAGCCACTCCTTAGTAAAAGGCACATGGCAGTCCACCTGGAGTTTGCCAAAAGGCACCTGAAGGACTCTCAGAAAATGAGAAACAAAATTCTCTGGTCTGATGAGACAAAGATTGAACTCTTTGGCGTGAATGCCAGGCAACATGTTTGGAGGAAACCAGGCACCACTCATAACCATGCCAATGGTGGCAGCAGCATTATGCTGTGAGGATGTTTTTCAGCGGCAGGAACTGGGAGACTAGTCAGGATAGAGGGAAAGATGAATGCAGCAATGTACAGACATATCCTGAATGAAAACCTGCTCCAGAGCGCTCTTGACCTCAGACTGGGGTGATGGTTCATCTTTAAGCAGGACAACAACCCTAAGCACACAACCAAGATATCAAAGAAGTGGCTTCAGGACAACTCTGTGAATGTCCTTGAGTGGCCCAGCCAGAGCCCAGACTTGAATCCAATTGAACATCTCTGGAGAGATCTGAAAATGGCTGTGCACCAACGCTTCCCATCCAGTCTGATGGAGCTTGAGAGGTGCTGCAAAGAGGAATGGGTCAAACTGCCCAAAGATAGGTGTGTCAAGCTTGTGGCATCATGTTCAAAAAGACTTGAGGCTGTAATTGCTGCCAAAGGTGCATCAACAAAGTACTGAGCAAAGTATGTGAATACTTATGTACATGTGATTTCTTAGATTTTTATTTTTAATACATTTGCAAAAATCTAAAAAAAAAAAAACTTTTTTCACATTGTCATGAAGGGGTATTGGGTGTATAATTTTGAGGGAAAAATTAATTTAATCCCTTTTGGATTAAGGCTGTAACATAACAAAATGTGGAAAAAGTGAAGTGCTGTGAATACTGTCCCAGTGCACTGTATATAAAGTGGTGAGAAAAAGTGTTTTACTCCTTCCTGATTTCTCATTTTTTTTTGTATGTTTGTCATCAAATACATGTTTCAGATCATCAAACAAATTTAATGATTGTGTTGCCTTTAGACAAAGGCAACACAAGTAGAGTGTAAAAAAAATCCAAACCTACATGGCCCTGTGTGAAAAAAGTGATTCCCCCCCCCCCCCCCCCGTTAAAACATAAATTAACTGTGGTTTATTTTATATATATATACTGTATCTGAGTTCAATATTTGTGAGTTCAATTTCTCTAGCCACACGCAGGCCTGATTACTGCCAGACCTGTTCTCAATCAAGAAATCACTTAAGAAGGACCTGCCTGACAAAGTGAAGGAGACCAAAAGATTCTCAAATCCTCCTCACATCATGCTGCGATCCAAAGAAATTCAGGAACAAATGAGAAACAAAGTAATTGAGCTCTATCAGTCTGGAAAAGGTTATAAGGCCATTTCTAAAGCTTTGGAACTCCCGCAAACCACAGTGAGAGCCATTATCCACAAATGGCAAAAACATGGAACAATGGTGAACCTTCCCAGGAGTGGCCGGCTGACCAAAATTACCCCAAGAGCGCAGCGACGACTCATCCATGAGGCCACAAAAAAAACACAACATCCAAAGAACTGCAGGCCTCACTTGCCTCAGTTAAGGTCAGTGTTCATGACTCCACCATAAGAAAGAAACTGGGCAAAAATGGCCTGCATGGCAGAGTTCCAAGACGAAAACCACTGCTGAGTAAAAAGAACATAAAGGCTCATCTCAGTTTTGCCAGAAAACATCTTCATGATCCCCAAGACTTTTGGGAAAATACTCTGTGGACTGACAAGACAAAAGTTGAACTTTTTGGAAGGTGTGTGTCCCATTACATCTGGCGTAAAAGTAACACAGCATTTCAGAAAAGGAACATCATACTAACAGTAAAATACTGTATGGTGGTGGTAGTGTGATGGTCTGGGGCTGTTGTGCTGCTTCAGGACCTGGAAGACTTGCTGTGGTAAATGGAACCATGAATTCTGCTGTCTACCAAAAAATCCTGAAGGAGAATGTCTAGTCATATGTTCATGACCTCAAGCTGAAGCGCACGTGGGTTCTGCAGCAGGACAATGATCCAAAACCCAGCAGCAAGTCCACCTCTGAATGGCTTAAGAAAAACAAAATGAAGACTTTGGAGTGACCTAGTCAAAGTCCTGACCTGAATCCGTTTGGGATGCAGTGGCATGACCTTAAAAAGGCGGTTCATGCTTGAAAACCCTCCAATGTGGCTGAATTACAACAAATCTGCAAAGATGAGTGGGTCAAAATTCCTCCATAGCGCTGTAAAAGACTCATTGCCAGTTATCACAAACGCTTAATTGCAGTTGTTGCTGCTAAGTGGCCCAACCAGTTATTAGGTAGGGGGAAATCACTTTTTCACACAGGGCCATGTAGGTTTGGATTTTTTTCCTTAATAATAAACACTTTCATTTAAAAACTGCATTTTGTGTTCACTTGTGTTATCTTTGCCTAATATTTAAATTTGATTGATGATCTGAAACATTTAAGTGTGACAAACATACAAAAAAATGAGTAATCAAAAAATTAAAATCCTGTAGTTCAGTTTGGACAAGCTGCTCGTCTGGTCTAGATTTTTTGCTTGTCTGATTTTTAACTGGATGGAACAAAATCCTGAGTGGATATGCATGAATGTTGGCCCAACCACATAACCTCTCTGGTATAGTGGTAGTAAGTATCAAGGATGTGTGACATTCACAACTTCTGACTTAGAGTTGTACCATTCATTCATTTTCAACCAATTAATACTTTTCGGGTCACGGGGGGCGGGGGGGGGAGTTGCTGGAGCATATCCCAGCATATTTGGGCGAGAGGCAGGGTACACCCTGGATAGATTGCCAGTCCATGGCATGGCGACACAGAGAGACAGACACCATTCACTCTCACATTCCCACCTAAGAATAATTTATCCCCAGCTGTTGCCAGTTAACCTTTTATTTTAGCCTATTTAATCTTTTATTTTTTAGTTTTATTTTTTTCATACTGTCCAAGCTTCAGCGTTTCCTCATAAGGAGTCCTCCCACGAGGAATTGCATCTGTTTTCTGGCTGCGGGGTCCTGGCCTATGGTTGCCCTGGTCTGCCCAGCCAAGGGGGTCATGCACTGCAGTGCCATATTTGTGGTGTTGACCCCTCGGACTGGACTTGGGTGGTCCCAGAGGTGGTGTCCCTGTAGCTGGGGACTCGGCCCTTTCCCTGCTGGTGATGGCTCCCAAGTATCATTGGTGCTCAGAGTTGGGTTGTAGGCCTGATAGAGGACTTTATCGGTGATGCCCGGGCCTCCCGCACTCCCGAGGAAGCCCTGAGATACCTGGATGGTGCGGCAGAATTGATAGATGCTTTTCTCAGCCTGTGGACCAAACCAGGACTGACCAGGTTCCTGTCCACCGTTCCCCATTTGCAACGGTTGCTCTGGCCTTTAGAGTGAAGCTCATCTGTCCCTGTACCTGCACCGGCAGGGACATGCCCCGAGTACAGACGTCCTCCACGTCTCATTTGGCTATGAGACCCTCTCCAAGCCACTTTTGGAGTGTCAAGTCTCACATTGACGAAAGTTTGTGTGCGCGTGTGTATATATGCAAGCGTGTGCGTGTATGTGTATGGAGAAGTTTACTGTGTTTCATTTCAATGTGTGAAGCACTTTGTGTTTCAAATTTTGTGTGAAAAGTGCTATATAAATAAAGCTTTGACTGACTGAGTGAACCTAACGTGCATGTCTTTGGACTGTTGTTGGAGAAAACCGGAGTACCTGGCGAAAACCCACACAGACATGGGGAGAACATGCAAACTCTACACAGAAAGGTCACCAGTGGCCAAGGGTGGGATTGAACCTGCGGCCTTCTGCCACAGTGCTAACCTCTGCACCACCGAGCTGCCACAGTCGTACCAGTTTCCTGCAATTCTCCCACATTTTCCTCAAAACACTTATTTATTATTTGAAACCTTCCTGGGGATAACTGCATGGATGCAAACTTTTAAATATATTTATGTTAAGAACTAACAAGAATCTAACAGATGGAGAGGTGTTTGTTCAGCTACAGCTGATCTCCTCTGTGTACAGTCAGAGCAATTCTCAGCGCGGAATGTTTCTTGCAAATGTAAAGGATTTAATCCAACTGTAATGCATTTCGACAGTGGAGCCTAATGATGATGACTTTCATATGTGATGGCTCTGTGTGTGTGTGTGTGTGTGCACGCACGCACGTGTGCACGCGCGTGTTAGTGTTCGATTCATAGGTTTGATAAATGATCTGTCCGTGGCAGTGTCCTTTAGATAGGATGTTTTCCCCAAACAAGGTCTAAACATTTATCATGTGCACCCATAGATACAAATGGACAGCTCAGTGGGTGGATGTTAGACGGGAGGCTTAATGCATGGGTGGAAGGGTGGATGGACAGATGGAGGAATGAGCTGGCGAGAGCTAAACTGAGAGTGGGTACTCAAAGATAGAGGGAGGTGGAGGCAAGACAGAAACATGTACAACATGTGGGATTACACGGGGAGTTAAAGACATTTCAAGATGAAGATGTGGTAAATGGTGACAATGATGATGAAGTAAAGGTGGAGAGAATGTGAAGCACTGCTGAGCTTTCATGATGCTCATGTCAAACACAGTCGAAGAAGCCCTTATTCAGTGTCGGTGGCTCCAGAGGTAGGTGGCGTAGTCAGAAATTGTACTCAAGTAAAAACCGAATTACCTTATGACTTTAATTAATTATAAGAGTAGTCACCAAAAAAGTTACTAGAGTAAAGGGCAGTCGACACCAAGCCTGATAAAGATAATGATAACTAAGGGAGGGTTCAGTGCCACCTGATCCCTCCCTAACTATAGACTTTGTCAAAAAGGAAGGTTTTAACCCTATTCTTAAAAACAGAGATCGAGTCTGAGTCCCAAATCCAGATTTGCAGCTGGTTCCACAGGAGAGGAGCCTGATAACTGAAAGCTCTGCCTCCCATTGTACTTTCAGAGATTCTCGGTATTACAAGTAATCCTGCACTTTGGGAACATAGTGTTCTGCTAGGATGATAAGGTAGTATCAGATCTGTTATGTAGCAAGGGGCCTAAACATTTAGAGCTTTGTGAGTGACAAGAAAGATTTTAAACTTAATTCTAAATTCTATGGGAAGCCAGTGAAGGGAGGCCAGAATCAAAGAGATACAGTATAATCTCTCTTTCTAGTACCTGTTAAAACTCTAGCTGCAGCATTTTGGATCATCTGAAGGCTTTTAGAGACATTTATTTCAGTCCTCCTGTCAAAACAGGTGAAAACAATTGCCAGTTGTTTTCTGATTGGCTGAAAGTGTTTTTTATCATTCATAAAATCACTCTAAAAGTGATCCCAATGATATTGTCTGCCACTTCCATTGAGGTTATCACTGTAGTGTAGCCTCTGCCATCCACTTCAGTTGGATGGATGTTTAAAAATATGATTTCATATTTATGCTGCTAATAGGTTTAGACAACTGGGGGACCTCCCACAATGCACTGGACTTCACTCCTTTCGTCACCCTCAATGTAATTTTTGCTGGTCATTAACATCTGTTTGTTTGCTCCCATAGATTGAGTCCCCATTTGCCATTTGCTCTCTACATGTCTGTTCTTTTCTTCTTCTTTTCTATCCCCTCACGCCCCAGCCAGTTGCAGCAAATGACTGCCCGTCCCTGAGCCTGGTTCTGCTGGAGGTTTCTTTCTACTAAAAGGCAGTTTTTCCTCTCCACTGTCGCCAAGTGCTGCTCACAGGGGATTGCCTGATTGCTGGGGTCTTTCTGCAATTATGGCATTTTCCTCTACAATTTGAAAGTGACTCTGAGATGACTGTTGTGAAATGGCACTATATAAATAAAGTTGAATTGAATTGGATTGAATAAAATGACAGAGGTTGGAAAGTTTATGTACCTGCTTTCAGACAGGATGCTGAGTGCAGGGGTGGGGGAGAAATGATTGGATGCATAAAGCAACCTCTGAAACAGCTCTGTGCATCCAAGTTAAGATAAGATAAGATAAGATAAGCCTTTATTAGTCCCACAACGGGGAAATTCCAGGATTGCAACAGCACAGGGATAGCAACACTCAGAGCAACAATCAGAAGGCAAGAAAAAAAAAAAAAAAAAAAACAAGCAAGCAAGAGCAGCTAATATACATATGTACATATTACTATAAAATATATATATACACACACACACACAGACACACAGTGCAGAGCATTGTAGCTGAATGGAATAAATATATGAATATATGAACACACAGTGCAGAGCATTGTAGCTAGATGGAATAAATATGTAAATATATAAACACCCACAGTACGGAGCATTGCAGCTAGGTGGAATAAATATGCAAGTATATAAACACACACAGTGCGGAGCAATGTAGCTAGATGGAATAATATGTAGATATATAAAAACACAGTGCGGAGCATTGTAGCTAGATGGAATAAATATATAGATATATAAATATAAACACACCCAGTGCTGAGCATTGTAGCTAGATGGAATAAATATGTAAATATATAAACACACACAGTGCAGAGCATTGTTGCTAGGTGGGATGAAACAGCATAACCGTCTACTTAGTTATCCTACATGGTATGATTATGTGCCCATACATATTCTCACCCTCCATAGTGACCGGTATGTTCCTAGTTGTATGCTGGAGAGGACCATTGTGTAAGTCTATTGCATCTTTTGCATTCAAAAAACTATTAGTTTGTTACGTCTTTTTGCTATCTCTGCGAGCAGCCCTGCTTAGGTTGTACAGTCTGACAGCCGTTGGTAGGAAGGACCTACGAAACCTCTCGGTTGTGCACCTGGGATGATGTAGTCTGCTGTTAAATGAGCTTTTCAGTGCATCCAGTATGTCCTGCATAGGGTGGAACTCGGACTCCAGCAGAGATGACAGTTTAGCCACCAAGTTGTAATTATTACTATTATTATTAGGCTATTATTACTATTAATAATTATTTGTAAGCTCATATAATTCTGCTTTGTGCAATGTGCCCACTTGATACTATCTGTGTGAGTTGGAGGAAGCTGTAGAGCTGAAAGAAAAATCCACTGAATAATTTCAAGAACCCACGCATAATTTTTTTCTTTGCCCAAGGTATGGATCTAGTTTTTAAAAAATCCTTTAAGATTCTCTGCTTGCAGAAGTGGCATAAACGATCTCATCCCACAGCAGGTTCCATGCAGTGTGGTGTGAAGCCGGTGTCTGGCACATGCAGCACATGTTTGTCTCTGCTGTTACAGAGCGATACTGTTCATCAGTGTGGACGCTCACATCTTTATCTTTATAGTTAATTAATATTGTCATTGTTTTGTTGCTGATGTTGAAGGACCTTCAGAGTAAGATAAGAAGAGATAAGCCTTTATTAGTCCCATAATAGGGACATTCCAGAACAAAGTAACAAAGTATCTATTTAAAAAAGCTACACAAGTCATAAGAGTTCCCAGTTAACAAGGTTTTTCTCGTAAATAAGTTGTAATTCTACCAAATTTTAACCTTTTTCTTCTTAAATTTGAATGGTATTTTCTTCACATAAATTTGTGACGAGGGTAGGATTATTTTGAAATGTAACTTTTTTTTCTTATACGTCATATTTTTTGTTGATGTGAGTCACCAGGTAGAGCGGACAGTGCCATCTGCAACCAGTTGACTATCCAGCTATGTCCATGCTCTAACTCAACAGGGAATGAGACTACGGCCACCAAACTTGGTTCACAGGGTGACCTTGGGACAAGCCCCAATGGCTATACCAAACAGCCACTGTATGGCTATTTTAAACAAAGTGGCACTGGTGAAATTGCCCCTCTTAAAAAGTCTTACTCCCGGATAAATGACTCCATTTGGTCCTTTAGGAGAAATTGTCGTAAGGTAGAACCCTTATGGAAATCCACCCAATTGAAGGTTCACAGACTCCATCTAAGGCAGCTTAGACCCTCTTTAAATGATATGCTGAGGGATGCCAGGAATCAGTATTTTTCACAAATAATCTTCACAAATAAGAAAAATCCCACAGTCTTATTTGACACAATTAACACTCTTGTCTCACCTGCTGCCCCTGTAATTCCCGTGTTCTGTAAAGCAGACAGTAACAAATTTCTTAATTTCTTTGTTGACAAGATCAGAGATATCAGGGAAAACATTTCACCATCATCTTCTTTTAACTGTCCTCACCCTGTACTTGGTCCGCTTTTAATCTTGCATTCATTCATTCAATCTTGCGACCCTTCAGGACATCACTGCTCTGCTGCAGAAGATGAAATCCTCCTCTTCCCCTGCTGATGTTCTCCCTACTAAACTGTTTTTAGCAGTTTTTGAGTCAGTTGGTCCTTCAGCTGTTGAAATGATAAATATTTCACTTTCAGCTGTTGTGGTTCCCAGCTCCTTTAAACATGCAGTGGTTGAACGAGCACTTGAGAAGCTGAGTTTAGATCCATCACAGTCAAAAAATTTCTAAACTTCCTCTCACATCAAAAATTTTGGAAAAGGTAGTGACTGAGCAGCTTATATCGTTTTTGGCAAATTGAGATATCATGGATAAATTTCAGTTGGGCTTCCAAAAAAATCATTCTACTGAAGCAGCTTTAATGAGAGTCTCCAGTGACATTATGATGGTGGCTGACACTGGTAAATACACAGTTCTGGTTTTATTGGATCTTTCTTCTTCTACCAGAGTGGCGGCCTAGTGGTAGAGCATCCGCCCCACAGCTGGGAGGTCGTAGGTTCAAGCCCCAGCCGGGTCATACCAAAGACCATATAAAAATGGTACTTCCCACCTTCTAGCTTGGCGCTCAGCATAATAGAATGGGGGAAGGAAAAGTTGTTTGTGGTGGCACCTTGCATGGCAGCAACCCCTCCTGATTCTAGATGTAATTAACGTTGTAGATAGGAGAAATGTAATTTTGTTCTATTGTACATGATTGGCTGTATGAACTGAATGACAATAAACTTGGCTTCTTCTTCTCCCTTTGATATTGTTGATCACTGTATAATAATCAACAGACTTGAAGAGCTAGTGTTGTCTAGTTCTGTTTTAAAATGCTTCTCATCGTACCTCACCGACAGAAGCTTTAACATGTTTGTGAATCAGATTTTCTCTGAAACAGCACAGTATTCATGTGGGGTACCACAGGGCTCAGTTCTAGGACCCATTCTATTTTTTCTTTACATTCTACCACTGGGACAGATAAATAGCCAGTTCACAGATATTTCTTATCGTCTTTATGCTGATGATATTCAGCTGTATTGCTCTTTTAAGGAGTCTGAGTTTCACATGCTGTCTTCTTTAACTAGCTGCTTGTCTAGCATCAAACATTGGTTAAGTGCAAACTTTTTACAGCTTAACTCAGACAAGACGGAGACATTAATTATCGCTTGTGAAAACAGGATCCCGCTTATTAAGCACCATATGGGTATCCTAGGCTCCTCTGTCCAGGTGAGTCTTTGGAATCTTAGTGTTAGTTTTGACTCGGTGATGTCTCTTGAGCACCGCACCAATGAATTAATTAGAAACTGTTTCTTCTTCTCGGTCAGCCTCGAAGAGATTCTGGCAAACTGTCCAGCGGCTCAGGAAGGGAAAGCAGCTCCCTGTCCACACTGTGTATGGTGCGGATGGGACACTGTTGACTTTGACTGGGGATATCGTCGGGCGGTGGAAGGAATACTTCGAGGATCTGAATTGGAGTCTGAATGGGCCATGTTCTCCACCTCTGTTGTTGAAGCGGCAGCCCAGAGCTGCGGCCGCAAGGTGGTCGGTGCATCTCGTGGTGGCAACCCCCGAACCAAGTGGTGGACACCAGTGGTGAGGGGGGCCATTAAGCTGAAGAAGGAGTCCTATCAAGCTTGGTTGGCTTGTGGGACTCCCGAAGCAGCTGAGGTGTACCGGCAGGCCAAGCGGAGTGCAGCTCGGGTGGTTGCTGAAGCAAAAACCCGGGTATGGGAGGAGTTCGGTGAGGCCATGGAACAAGACTTTCGGTCGGCTTCAAAGAGATTCTGGCAAACTGTTCGGCGGCTCAGGAGGGGAAAGCAGCTCCCCGTCCACACTGTGTATGGTGCGGATGGGACACTGTTGACTTCAACTGGGGATATCGTCGGGCGGTGGAAGGAATACTTCGAGGATCTCCTCAATCCCACTGATACGCCTTCCACAGAGGAAGCAGGGTTTGGGGACGAGGGGGATGACTCGCCTATCACAGGGGCTGAGGTCGCCAAGGTGGTTAAAAATCTCCTTGGTGGCCGGGCCCCGGGGGTGGACGAGATTCGCCCCGAGTACCTCAAGGCCCTGGATGTTGTTGGGTTGTCATGGTTGACACGCCTCTGCAACATTGCGTGGAGGTCGGGGGCAGTGCCTTTGGCATGGCAAACCGGGGTGGTGGTTCCTCTCTTCAAAAAAGGGGACCGGAGGGTGTGCTCCAACTTTAGAGGGATCACACTCCTCAGCCTCCCTGGGAAGGTCTATGCCAAGGTACTGGAGAGGAGAGTCCGGCCGTTGGTTGAACCTCGGATTCAGGAGGAGCAATGTGGTTTTCGTCCTGGCCGTGGCACATCGGACCAGCTCTTTACCCTCTCGAGAATTCTTGAGGGTTCGTGGGAGTTTGCCCAACCAGTTTACATGTGTTTTGTGGACTTGGAGAAGGCATTTGACCGCGTCCCTCGTGGATTTTTGTGGGGGGTGCTTCGGGAGTATGGGGTATCGGGCTTGTTGTTACGAGCTATTCGGTCTCTGTACGACCGTTGTGAGAGTTTAGTTCGCATTGCCAACACTCGGTCGGAGTCATTCCCAGTGAGAGTTGGACTCCGCCAGGGCTGCCCTTTGTCACCGGTCCTGTTCATAATTTTTATGGACAGGATTTCTAGGCGCAGCCAGGGAATGGAGGGTGTCATGCTTGGTGACCACAGGATCTCATCTCTGTTGTTTGCAGATGATGTTGTCCTGTTGGCTTCATCCAGCAATGACCTACAGCTCTTGCTGGGACGGTTTGCCGCTGAGTGTGAAGCGGCTGGGATGAGAATCAGCACCTCCAAGTCCGAGTCCATGGTCCTCAGCCGGAAAAAGGTGGATTGTCCTCTCCGGGTTGGGGACAGGCTCCTGCCCCAAGTGGAGGAGTTTAAGTATCTTGGGGTCTTGTTCACGAGTGAGGGGAAAATGGAGCGAGAGATCGACAGACGGATTGGAGCAGCATCTGCAGTGATGCGGACGTTGTACCGGTCTGTTGTGGTGAAGAGGGAGCTTAGTTCTAAGGCAAAGCTGTCGATTTACCAGTCAATCTACGTTCCTACTCTCACCTATGGTCACGAGCTTTGGGTAATGACCGAAAGAACGAGATCGCGGATACAAGCGGCTGAAATGAGCTTTCTCCGTAGGATTGCTGGACTCACCCTCAGAGATAGGGTGAGGAGCTCAGTCATCCGGGAGAGGCTCAGAGTAGAACCGCTGCTCCTCCACATTGAAAGGAGTCAGTTGAGGTGGTATGGGCATCTGATTAGGATGCCTCCTGGACGCCTCCCACTTGAGGTGTTTCAGGCACGTCCCACTGGGAGGAGACCCCGGGGCAGACCCAGGACTCGGTGGAGAGACTATGTCTCCCAGCTAGTCTGGGAACGCCTTGGTATCCCCTCTGAAGAGCTGGAGCAGGTGGCTGGGGAGAGGGAAGTCTGGGCTTCTCTGCTTGAACTGCTGCCTCCGCGACCCGGACCTCCGGAAAAGCGGTAGAAGATGGATGGATGGATGGATGCCAACACTCGGTCGGAGTCATTCCCAGTGAGAGTTGGACTCCTCCAGGGCTGCTCTTTGTCACCGATCCTGTTCACAATTTTTATGGACAGGATTTCTAGGCGCAGCCAGGGAATGGAGGGTGTCATGCTTGGTGGCCACAGGATCTCATCTCTGTTGTTTGCAGATGATGTTGTCCTTTTGGCTTCATCCAGCAATGACCTACAGCTCTTGCTGGGACGGTTTGCCGCTGAGTGTGAAGTGGCTGGGATGAGAATCAGCACCTCCAAGTCCGAGTCCATGGTCCTCAGCCGGAAAAAGGTGGATTGTCCTCTCTGGGTTGGGGACAGGCTCCTGCCCCAAGTGGAGGAGTTTAAGTATCTTGGGGTCTTATTCACAAGTGAGGGGAAAATGGAGCGAGAGATTGACAGACGGATTGGAGCAGCATCTGCAGTGATGCGGATGTTGTACTGGTCTGTTGTGGTGAAGAGGGAGCTGAGTTCTAAGGCAAAGCTGTTGATTTACCAGTCAATCTACGTTCCTACTCTCACCTATAGTCACGAGCTTTGGGTAATGACCGAAAGAACAAGATCGCGGATACAAGTGGCTGAAATGAGCTTTCTCCGTAGGATTGCTGGACTCACCCTCAGAGATAGGGTGAGGAGCTCAGTTATCCGGGAGAGGCTCAGAGTAGAACCGCTGCTCCTCCACATTGAAAGGAGTCAGTTGAGGTGGTATGGGCATCTGATTAGGATGCCTCCTGGACACCTCCCACTTGAGGTGTTTCAGGCAAGTCCCACTGGGAGGAGACCCTGGGGCAGACCCAGGACTCGGTGGAGAGACTATGTCTCCCAGCTGGTCTGGGAACGCCTTGGTATCCTCTCTGAAGAGCTGGAGCAGGTGGCTGGGGAGAGGGAAGTCTGGGCTTCTCTGCTTGAACTGCTGCCTCCGTGACCCGGACCTCCGGAAAAGCGGTAGAAGATGGATGGATGGATGGATAGATGTTTCTTCCATCTGAAGAATATTTCTAAGATGAGATTCCAAAGTGTCAAAGGTGGAACTTGAGATGATTATTCATGCTTTTATTTCTTCTTGCTTAGACTACTGTAATAGTCTTTTTTACTTGTCTGAGCCAAAAGCATCTTCAACGCCTCTGCTGTTCAAAAAGGCTTTTTAGTTTGGTTATGGGTTTTTTGATTGTGTTATATTTTTAGCGTTGTATTTGTGAATGTGTATTTTATTTTACTGTGAGAAGTATTATAAAAAATAAACTTTACTTACTTACTTATTAGAACTAGATTCAGGTATGATTCCAGTTCTCCTTTTGAATGTTATTAACATTCTGTAAATCTAGGACTGTGAAAGTCTCAGGTCTGCATCTCAGTTGAGTGCATTTTAGTTTCCTTCAGTGAATTGTTTTCTTAGCAATCTTGATTTTTGGGTTTACCTGTGATGTATGATATTGGGCATTGCAGGGTTTGTGGACATAACATTTGGCGATGAGAGATTAAACCATGAAGGTGTGCTTGAGACCATTACAGCCCTTTCTGGAGTTCCCGGGTGAACCAACAGTCTCGTGGCCATGATGGGTGGATGCGTTCGAAACTTACATTGCAGCGTTGAACCTGGGTAAATTCAAAAAAGTAAGGAAATGAGTACTCCTTGTCCACAACCTCGGCATAGAAGGCCAGAAAATTTTCCACACCTTAGGACCAATGGAGTCATATGTGGATGCCATTGAGCTCCTTGCTAGCTACTTTGCTACACCTGATAATGTGATAGCACGACAAACTTGTTTTCGCCAGAGACGACAGAGAATTGGTGAGTCAGTTCAACAATTTGTCGCTGACCTGAGACATTTGGCTAGCATGTGCCGTTTTGGACTGTTAGACGATGAAATGGTGCAGGATCAGTTAGCTGAACACACGTGCAATGCAAGGCTACGAGCTAAGATGCTAACGGCGCCAAACGACATAACACTAGCTAACACCATAGAGCTACCGTTCCAGCTAGAGGCAGTGGAGATTTTAGCCACGGAGCTAAGTTAGCACCAAACACAGAAGCTACCCAGACAGACGACACTAACTAACGCGGTGGGCACGGAGGAAGGAGAGGACATGTGAGAGGAGTACAAGACGAACGCAGTTAGCCAAAGGTCTGCTCTGAGAGACCCCGTCTGTGGTAGCTGTGGGTCCCCGATGCACCAGGACAGAGCATGTTTTTGCCAAGCAAGAGGACAACGGTGTAACAAGTCTGAGCGCTTAAACCATTTCGCGAGAATGTGCCGGTCACAGGCACCATGGAGCCCCCTAAGTAAGCCAGCCCACCCGCCAACAACGATCATTCATGAGGTAAGCCCTGACAATAACGGTTATTCATACGGCATGGTTGAGTTAGACGGGGTAGCTGTACCGCTCTTGCTCAACACGGGGGCGGTGAGGCTGATGTTAAACTGGACCACAGTGAAGTTTTTCCCCAACCAAAATCAAAAAGAACTCAAAGCCGCTGTACGGATATGGTGGTCATAGACTGTGCAATGTCAGAACAGTGGAACTGACGGTTTACTACAAGTCCAAAATAGTGTACGATTTCATGTTCCAGGTGGCAGTGCATGGTGACAACATTATGGGATGTGACCTTTTCTAAAGACTGGGCTTCACTATCAGAGACAGCGCTGGGTTCGAATGGTCTGGGTCCGGCAGTTGGAGCACGGTGGACCTCGACAATGATGACGTGGTGTGGGACGAGGTAATTAAGAACAGCACTGACACCAAAGCGTCCACCCCGCACTCTAAGGAGGAGAGCCACCCGGGAGGGGGGCAGCTGGACTTGCCTATGTCCCTTGCTCAACCAGAACCAGAGCAATAGGGAAGACAGCCTGAGCATGCAGAGAACCCCGAAACACAGCGACAGCAATCAGGCACAAACACAGCTCTCGACACGGCACAGCAGCACACTTCAGAAAGGAGAGAGGAGGAACTGGACTGCTTACGTACCCCTGCTCAACAAGCTACGGAAGTTACGACCAAGCTGAGGAAGAGTCCACTTCAACGAGCAACACCGGAGAGACACCGGACACCTTCCGTACCCATGACGAACCTCAACAGTGACAACGGAACCGATGCAGCATGATGGTGATCCCAAGCCAAACGAGCGAGCAGAGCCACCAGGAGCACAACAATGCATAAAAGCGCATAAGGCGCAGCTCCAAGTCATGGACTGGGTTCGGGTTCGCACCGGCGAGAGACCGGGACGGCATGCGTGTCCTGCGGATGATGTCACCATGCTATATATATATTGGTCGGTCTGCCATCTCAGGTTAGTCTTAAGCCTGATACACAGCTGTTATGACAGGTGGTTGGCAGCCGGCCTCATTACACACGTGCTTGTACTTATTCACTTACTGTAATCAAGTTTAGTTCAACGGCAGCATCCTCGTCAGTCGTCATTGCCAGGTTTGTGGAAATAACATTACACACTCATAAGTACACCCTTGTTTATATTAAGACAGGCCAAGGGTTTTGTGAACTTTACTACACATTTGCCAGGAAAGCTCAAATTATCTTTTTCAGGAAATCATTTAACTTATTTTTGGGATAATGCACCTATAAAACTAAAAAGTGAAACAAAATGCTTTTCTATTAGTTTCCATCTTAACTGTGCATTGCTCTGTAACCAGTGTTTACATATTTGAGCCGTTTCCAAAGCTACTGTATATTATGTGTAATGATCCCCGGGATGAGAACTGTGTTCCCCTCACATCCACAATCTTCACTAATCAACTCTCATCACTTGCAGCTACCCCAATCACCTCACCTCACCTGACTGTCTGGTTGCTATAAAAAGGGCAGCTTCTCATTCATTCCTAGCCTAGCTGACTGACACATCTCGCTTCCTGCTCCTCGGCCAACCTTCCCTTGAGTCCTTGCCTTGCCTGGGCCTCTGTGCAGCCTGTTTCCTCACTACAGATCCTTGAGTAAGCAACCTGCAAATCCTTTATCCAACTCTTTCTGTTTAAACCCTACTAAGCCCTCTCTGGAGGACTCTCTCATACCCACCTGGATTATCTCCACGTACTTGGCCGATCTTCTCCACCATCTACTTCCAAGTAAGTAATCTGGAAACAGTTCACCACTAACCCCCTTTCTCCAGATAACCCCCAAGCTTGGGCAGTCCTCAGCCTCTTGCCTCCTACAGTGCCATACCAACCTTCCTCCTCGTCGCACCCAACCTGCAGGATGAGCTCTCCTTACCTTTTGGTGTTCATCTCCTCCACTGCTCCATCTTCCACATAAACTGTGACTTAAGCCCAGGTGTCTCAGGTCATTTACCTCTTGTAAACATTATAGTCAAGCTCTAATATCTTTTTATAGCATTTTACAGTACAGAGTACTTCTTCTATATGGGAAGCTGCTACAACTATCAAGCTCCTGTCTTTCAAACTGAGACATACAGGCCCTCATAGATGGAAATGGAGGCTGCACGGTCAAAACAGCAGGAATTACTGTATGTGTTAAACTTCAGAAGGTCCATATTCCTGAAGTCATTCAAAACAAAATGTTGTTAAAGTTGTTTCCTTGATAAACCTGTTAGTGATTTCTCCAAAAAGGTATGGAAATGCCCCTCATTTCATCAGGAAAGCCTTTTTTTTCCAGGGAAATCGGAGCTGATCGGGAAATGATTTTTTTTCTTAAATTTGATCATTTGAACCACAATGACTCAATGAGGACTTTCAGTTTGTCTGGGTATGGTGGGGGCAGTTCACAAATGTGACTCTGCAAACTGATAACCCTGTAACAAAAGTAATGCAAGTACACACACTCTATTGATCCAGGGTTGGTAGTTTGAGAGACTTTTAGCGGCCGAACAAGACCATCAGTACATGGATGAGCTGATGGAAGAAGACTGATGAAGAAGCAGAATGTCAGACCCCGATTTAAAAAAAAAAAAAAGGAAGAAGAAAATGATGGTGATAGAAAACTGAAGTAGGCGGAGAACAAGGGTGGTAGATGAAAAACTGAGGCTGAAAAAGGCGAGACAGAAAAATGAATTAGTGAAAGGCTAATCAGTGTTTGTCGGGTAATCTTCTACCCTGTATATACTGTATGTATATTGTATTTGTATCAGTTTAAAACAGTTAGTTCTGACCAAGTAATCTGACTAGACTAGGTTACAGGAGTTACTATGCTCCTCAATAACAGCACTTGGACTCTTCACAAACTCTTCATTCTTCCGGTTCCGGCGCCACACGAGTTGGCTGCCTTTTGCAACAGCAGCTCAATTCTGAGTCTTTTTATCTTCCTTCTTCTTTCTGACCCGCTGATAACTTTCTGATCCGGCACACCTTTCACTCTATATATATCACGGACACACAGATCGCCCCAAAGGTCTCCCGAGTCGGTGGACGGAGCCACTGTTTACAGCAGGAGACGATACAGCAGGGAAGAGCTAGCTAGCATTCAACCGCCACCCGGTGCTAACGGAGAAACTCAACATACCGGGAGAAATGGAGCGAAAATGACGTGGGTGCCGGGCTGGAGTTTAGGCGGCGTGCAAGAAATATAAGACAGAATAATAAAGAGCGATGGCAAGAACCAAGCAGACCGCCCGTAAATCTACTGGAGGAAAAGCCCCCAGGAAGCAACTGGCCACCAAGGCTGCTCAGAAAAGTGCTCCGGCCACCGGCGGAGTGAAGAAGCCTCACCGTTACAGGCCCGGTACCGTGGCTCTGAGAGAGATCCGTCACTACCAGAAATCCACGGAGCTGCTCATCCGTAAGCTGCCCTTCCAGCGCCTGGTGAGGGAGATCGCTCAGGACTTCAAGACCGACCTGCGCTTCCAGAGCTCCGCCATCATGGCTCTGCAGGAGGCCAGCGAGGCCTACCTGGTGGGTCTCTTCGAGAACACCAACCTGTGCGCCATCCATGCCAAGAGGGTCACCATCATGCCCAAAGACTTCCAGCTGGCCCGTCGCATCCGCAGAGAGAGAGCTTAGACTTTCTGCTGCACATCCACCAACCACAATGCTCCGCACTGTGTGTCTATATATATATATATATATATATATATATACTGTATATATATATACTGTATATATATATATATATATATATATATATATATATATATATATATATACACTACCGTTCAAAAGTTTGGGGTCACTTAGAAATTTCCTTATTTTTGAAAGAAAAGCACTTTTTTTCAATGAAGATAACTTTAAACTAATCAGAAATACACTCTATACATTGCTAATGTGGTAAATGACTATTCTAGCTGCAAATGTCTGGTTTTTGGTGCAATATCTACATAGGTGTATAGAGGCCCATTTCCAGCAACTATCACTCCAGTGTTCTAATGGTACAATGTGTTTGCTCATTGCGTCAGAAGGCTAATGGATGATTAGAAAAAAACCCTTGTGCAATCATGTTAGGTCTGTAATGCTGTAATTGCTGCAAATGGAGGATTCTTTGACGAAAGCAAAGTTTGAAGGAAAAAATTATTTCAAATACAAATCATTATTTCTAACCTTGTCAATGTCTTGACTATATTTTCTATTCATTTTACAACTCATGGTGGTAAATAAGTGTGACTTTTCATGGAAAACACAAAATAATTGTCTGGGTGACCCCATATGTACATATGTATACTAGCTGCTCTTGTTTTTTCTTGCCTTCTGATTGTTGCTCTGAGTGTTGCTATCCCTGTGCTGTTGCAATCCTGGAATTTCCCCATTGTGGGACTAATAAAGGCTTATCTTATCTTATATAGTATATCAGTCCACTTCAGCAGTGTTAGGGTTCAACAGCGACTGTGTGTATCTTCTTATATGTGAGGAGTCTAGTGTGTTGGGCATATTACAGTTTTTACAGTTGTTTTAGTGCATTTCTCAGAACAGAACTGAAATTCTCAAAACTATTAGTTCAACCTCCACATCACCTTGTCACTTGTACTCATGATAAAAGCAATGTCTCTTATTTTGAACAAACACAGAATACTTCTGTTACTGGGGTCTGCCCTGGAGCCAGGCTCGAGTAAGGGCCTTGATGGCACACGTGTTGTGGCTGGATTACTGCCCATGGGACCTGGCTGGGCTCAGCCCGAAGGAGCCACATGAGTCCGCCCTCCAGTGGGCTTACCACCTGCAGAAGGGACTATGGGGGTCCGGTGCTATGTGAATCAGGTGGTGGTCAAAGGCAGAGACCTTGGCGGTCTGACCCCCGAATTTCTAAACTGCCTTTTAGGATGTGGAATGTCACCTCTCTGATGGGGAAGGAACCTGAGCTGGTGCACGAGGTTGAGAGATACCAGCTACATATACGTACAGTAGTTGGGCTCGGCTCAGTGCACAGCTCCGGTTTTGGAACCAGTCTGGAGAAGGGCTGAGGCTTAGCCTACTCTGGAGTTGTGCTGAGTGAGAGGCGGCATGCAGGGGTTTTTTTTAATCTTCAAGTCCTTTGATGAATGCAGTCTTGTTTGTTTTTCATCAATGTAAACATTAAAATTTTGCAAATAGATAAACTTTCTTTTAAACTGTATTATAATTTCATTTAAATAAAATTGCAAACATGTAGTATACAGTAATTAATGCTAGTTGCACTTTTGCTCTGTGACAGCAGCTATTCCAGTTTCTTCTATACTGATGTGAGGCTAGCCAAAAAGAGTAAAACAGAATAAAACAAGAGGGGCAGTGGTGGCCTAAAGGTCAGGGATGTGGACTGGTGACCGGAGGGACACCGCTTCAATCCCTGGACCAGCAGGAGCAGATCTGGGTGGGATAGATAGCATAACAGTGTTTTACCCCCGCCCCCCCCATTAACCACAGGTGGTCAGTACAACCACTGTGGCTGCACTGGGTTGTTTCCAGGTGTGAATATGTAACTGTGTAAGTGTGAACAGGGTGTTCTTAAATAAAAAAATATAAGGAAAAAAATGGTAATTTCTGTAATTGTAAACTGTAATTTCCGCAGTGAGACACTGTTCAGAAAAGACAAGCTTCCCATCTCCAAAATCTATCCCGTGTTTTGGGTTCATGCCTAGAGTTAGCTCTGTCAGCTCTGTTTGCCCAAACCCCAAAGTTTAGATTTAAACCTCACATCAAACATTTTCTCCATAAGTCTCATAACATAATGCATGCTGCATCATACAAAGATAAGACAAGACAAGTTTTTATTAGTCCCAAAGATGACTATATGAAGTCTACAAAGACATCATAACCAAAAGCAGAGTTATTCATCGGGGCGGCTGTGGTGCAGGTGTAGTGTGGCCGACTACTGATTGGAGGGTCAGGGGTTTGATTCCCGCTCTGTCTGCAGTCTGCATGTCGAAGTGTCCTTGAGCAAGTCACTGAACCCCCAGTCGCTCCTGGTGGGTCAGGCCAGCACCGGTGTATGGCAGCTCTGCTGCCATCAGTGTGTGAATGGGTGGATAGCAGGATCTGTAAAGCACTTTGGTCATCTAGAGATGAGAATAAAAGCGCTATATAAGTGAACACCATTTACCATTTTACTAACCAGTTAGCCCACATTTGTACTGTGTTATCCCAGAGTTCAGATTAAAACCTCACAGCACACAGTTTCTATTTAAACCTCACAACATAATGCATGCTTGTGAGTCTGTACTTGGTCTAAAGATGCTTTTCAGAAGACAACAAAGAGAATGAGAACAAAAGTGGAGTTAACAGGTCACTCAACTAAAACACCAGACTGACATCAGTGACTGAATTGGCCAATTTATTTATTCATGTGGTACAAAACAGAAGGCAACTTTAAGTTGCGTTTGGACCAAGACTGACTAAATATAACCCAGTTTTCTGCTCAGTAAAGGCCTACAGTGACTAACCAAACAAACAATATCATTACTCTTGCCATGTCTGTGTTTTCTGTTCTCTCTGCATGCATCCATACTGGTCTTGGTCTAGTAACTCAGAAGTGGGATGTGTGGGACTAGATGTGTGTGTGAGTGTGAGTATTTCTATGCATACCAACATTAAGCCTAGTATTTCCATGTGTGTCTTCACAGTTTTCTAGAGTTCAACATCCTCCTCCAAAGGCCAATTACAGCACAGAGAGGCTGTTTCACTGGACAAACTGAATATTGGGCAATCAGAAAAAGTTCTTATCAGACTTATTGGAGTGTTGCTTTAATTGCTGTGAGTCTGAATCCACATGTCTGTGAGGAGAGCAGACACGGGGCCATGGGAAACTAAAGTGTTCAGTGAACATTTACAGATACAGAAGTTTTTTAATGTGCCCTTCCTTTGACATCTATGTTAATTATTTAATAATAACAATAATAAGTGATTAGTGCTGTGGAAAAAGAATTCAGGAATTCTTTGAACAATATCAAGGAGATGCTGACCCAAGCTTTTATTGTTCCTTAAGAATGTATTTATAAGGCTGCAAGTTAGGCATAAAGGAATGAAACACAGGTTCATTTACAGCAGGAGTGTCAAACATATGACTCGCGGGCTAAAACCGGCCCGCCAGAGGGTTCTAACCAGCCCTTGAGATGAATTTGCAAAGTGTGAAAATTACATGGACTGCCATTTTTCATAAAGTTACTGTTATTCCCAATTTGCACACTGGGGGTCGCACTGTTTTATTAAGAATAACAGACACAACACTGAAACCTAGAATTAAACAGCAGAGGGCAGCAATGTGCATGCCCTACTGCACACAACTTTTATGTATTTCTGTATATAAATTTCATACATTTACAAGTCAGGTTGATAACAACTTTCTTCCTTAAAATCTCCCACTTTAATTTGTATGGTGTGGTGAGTCAGTTCAGTTAGGATTGATGACATTCGTGGAAATGTGTGTAAATTTTAAATCATTTCTAGATCTTGACAAGTTGTTTTTTATATATTTTGGAGGTTCAGATACCTGTGACTTAATGTTTTGTGTCTTTGCAGATCCACTATGATGTGTAACTTGTAATGCACATGTGTAAGTGATTAACTGAAGTATAATATTGTTGAAATTTTAAAAATGTCAGGTTGTTCATAATGTTTTGTAAAAGAATGGTTCATTAAATGCAGACATTTCATAATGCACTTGCACTTCATTGCACTTAAAGAAACAAACTTGGAGTTATCATTATTTAGGTTATTATGCTATTATTTTACAGGTTTGGCCCACTTGAGATTGAATCAGGCTGTATGTGGCTCCCAAACTAAAATGAGTTTGACACCCATGATTTACAGATTGGGTGTGCCTATTATTATCTATTGAAACAAGCTTTTTTCTGGAGCACTGATGCATGGTACAGTGGTGAGTCAGGCCATATTAGTCATCTGGATCCTAAACTACCAGTGTTTGATGTTCATCAGACTACAGCTGGATCCAGAACAATTCCTCATTGACAAGACAGGACCGGATAATTACTGAGAAATCTTGTTTTGACATTTGTACTTAGTTCTGAGTAATACTCAATGTCTCCAAATGTTAACAAATATTTTAATTGTTAAACCATTTGAAAATTGTAATTTTTACAGTTTTTAAAATCAGGTTTACACAACAGTACTCATACGACAGGTCTAGGAGACGCTCCCTGACAGTTTACTTTGAGAAAATAAATGATTCCAAAAACACTTCAGTACCACAATATTTGGATCCTGCCATATCATACTCACCCATCTACCATAACGAAATATATACGAGGGGGGGCTGAAAAGTTTATAGTGGTCAAATTTGACCAAATGTGGTTTATTTTTCAACATAGTCTCCCCTTTGGCCCTTCAGTCCACACTTCTTCCATCAGTGTTGCAACGCTTGGATCTCTGTGGTTGAAAAATAAACCACATTTGGTCAAATTTGACCACTATTAATCTTTCAGCCTATTAACACCCCCCACCCCCGGTGGATACTGTATATAGCTGAAACAAGATATTTACATACACTGCATAAAAAGACTCGTAACTTTTTTTCCTCACTGTCTGACATTAAATCAGACTAAACTTTTCCTGTTTTAGGTCAGTTAGGATTACCAAAATTATTTCTATTTGCAAATAATTATGCCTCGGTGAAATGGAGGCACACAGTAATCCGATAGTACGTCTGTTTGTGTCTGTGTGTATCTGTTTGTCTGTCTGTCTGTCCGCCTCTCTGTTTCAGCTCACTCAGTCAAAATTAAGTGGAACTAAAGGCTTATATCATTGTATGACCATATTTTCTTGACTTTTAATTTGCCAGAATTTCGAAATAACACTTTGTTTTTGAACTACACACAAATTTACAGTAACTCACCATTTCTGTCAATGCCGCAGTTAAAAAAAAAAAAAAGGTATTATAATAACTATCCCAGGCCACTAGAGGTCGGAGTGTCACTATTTTACAGCCGCCCATGCTACAATGCCACAGGAACCGAGGCACAGCACCTTGGTGCTTTCATTTTTATAGAATTTTTATTACTTTCTTCAAAGTCAGAAGTTTAAATACACTAACATTACTATGCCTTTGAGCAATTTGGGAAAGCCCAGATGACAATGTCATGGCTTTGGAAGCTTCTGATAGGTTGATTGACAACATTTTAATTAATTCAAGGCACATCTGTTGATATTTTAAGGCACAACTCAAACACACTGCTTCCTTGTGTGACATCATGGGAAAATCAAAAGAAATCAGCAAAGGTATCAGGAAGAGAATTGTGGAGCTCCACAAGTCTGTTTCATCCTTGGGTACAATTTCCAGATGCCTAAAGCTTGCCACGTTCATCTGTTCAAACAATTATATGTAAGTATAAACACCGTGGGAATGTCCAGGTATCATACCGCTCAGGAAGAAGGAAATGGCATCTGTACTGTTCTCTTCATGCGTTACACTCCCGGAGTGTTATCATGAATAAACAGCCAGCCAAACCCTTTTCCAAGAGCCAAGAAGCGGGCGTGCTTGCTCCTTTAATGACTTCTTTACAATCAGGTAAGTCAAGATGACAACATGGAATCAGAATGAAACTATAACAGAAATACAAAAAAATGCGCTGCGCTAACCACCATGACAGCAACAAGTGTATAGCATTAGCTTCTGTCGTGCAAACATCACGCAATAAATTGTCCACGAAGAATCATTTACACAATTTCCAGAATCTATAAAGAACATAAACAACTTACAGCCATTGCTTTCTGTGGGACTCAAACTAAGGATGAAGGCAGATTCATATCAAAAATCATCACGAGCAGCCATGCTGATCACAACACATGTACTTCCTGTTCTTCAGGACTTCGAAATAAAACTTAATGTCTCAAAGACTTTAAGCCAAAGTGATTGAATATTTAACAACCTCTGTCTATTGAACACACATAAGCACAATCCAGGGCAGAACAGCTTCTGTGTCCCAGAGATGAATGAGTTTTGGCGCAAAATGTGTGTATCAACCCCAGAACTACACACACACACACACACACACACACACACACTACTCACAAAAAGTTAGACAAGCCTTTGGTGGTGGTGGTGTTACAGTCTGGGCAGTTGTGTCTAGTCAATACAGAACTGCCCTACACCTTGTGAATGGTACAGTGACAAGCCAATACTATCTGAATAACATCATTAATCCAGTAACTGTGCCCCTGCATGAACAACACAGGCTTAATTTCATCTTCATGGACGACAGTGCTCCAGCTCATCGATGTGACATCATTAGGGAACAGCTACTGGAGGCTGGAGTACCTTAAATGGAGTGGCCTGCACTTTCTCAAGACCTGAATCCCATATAAAACCTATGGGATCAGCTGAGTCGACGTGTAGAGGTTCGTAACCTTGCACCCCACAACCTCAATGACCTGAGGGCCACCCTTCAAGAAGAGTGGAATGCCATGCCTCAGCAGACAATAAGTCGACTTGTGAACAGCATGAGACGTTGTTGTCAAGCTGTAATTGATGCTCAAGGGCACATGACAAGTATTGAGACACAGACATTTTTTGTTGTGGTATACCCACCACTGATGTTGGCTTTTGTTTCAATAAATTGTTTGAGATGAGGAAATCACCACTGCATGCGTCTAATTAATTGCCCTACTTGCATGATATATCACTGTAGCATGAATGCTTTACATTTTCCATAAATTTCACCCCAAAAGCCAAATATCCCTAACTTTTGGTGAGTTGTGTGTGTGTGCGTGTGTATATATATATATATATATATATATATATATATATATATATATATATATATATATTGTGGAAGTCAGGTTATTTCACACCTCAGACAGAGACAATGAATACACATGGGAGAACAATGCCCAGGAGGGTGAGAGGGGGTTGAATGAAGTGTAGTGTAAATATCATGCTGTGTATGAGGAAGTGCCTTGAAGCTTGTGAAGTGTGGCTTGTTATATAGAGAGGAGTGCTTGCTGTAACCAGTCAGTCTATTCTGAGCTTGTGAGATGTGAGTGTGTAATAAATCGTCTGAAATGAATCTGCCTCTTCATTTACACACTCCACAATATATAATATATATTAGGGGTATAACGGTACGCTAAAATCACGGTTCGGTACGTACCTTTGTTTTAAGGTCACGGTTCGGTTCATTTTCTGTACAGCAAGGAAACAAAATGCAAAACATAAAACTGCTTATCTTTTGTATAAGCAGGAACAGCTCTGACAAAACAAACAAACAAAAAAACCCCCCTGCAAACTGCTAGCAGTCAATTCTCCAATAAATAAAATGTATACAATAAAATAAATAAATTCTCTTTTTAGCAAACAAATGATGTAGACAAGTGCAACAATAGGAGTTTGAATAGTCTGAATTATTCTTTTATTCCTTATTGCCTGAAGCAGTGATTTTAACCAGGGTGCGCTGATATGTTCAGGTTTCTGTAGGAAATTATCTAATTTCACTTGTTAACTGGTCAAAAAAAATTGCAAATTTGTCATTGTTGTGTATAGGTTCTGAAGGCACCCATGCACAACAACAGCAAATTACTTGCAATTTTTTGGACAATTAACCCTTTGAGTGTGTATGGTGTAGAACTGCGACATCCCCTCTAGTGGTCAAGAGTGGTAAATATTTTTTGTCAATAAAATAGTTCAGATTTCCAAGGCTATAACTTGAAAGTGGTCAGAGATAATGACTTACTGTCAATTAGAAAGATGTAAAATTTGATCCAAAGTTTCAGATAGGCATAAATTTACGCATCTAATTTGCATAATGTCACGGCACCTCTTTAAATTCCATAACTCAGTCAAAACTGGACTTTGGACGTATTTTCACAAAAGATGGTTCAGTCTTTTGACACCGTTTTTTTGTACAGAGGTACCTCATCATCTTATCTTCAAAGTATATGAACAAGAAATCAGTACATTTTAAAAAAACCCCAGAAATTTCTCACTTACTTTCGACAAAGTCAGAGTGAGAAGGCAGGCGCAGTGCCGCGCTCTGCCACTAGGGGCATGCAAATTCTCACACTCAAAGGGTTAAAAAGGAACATACCAGGGCGCCCTTGAAAAACACTGGCCTAAAGTGCAGTATTAACAGATTTAGCTTGTTGTTAAAAGGATGGAGTTATTTTCTGGCTGAAGTGGGCACAACAATGGAACTTCATACCGGGGCCACTTACCTTCAGCATGTGTTTAAATCCGGTGTTCTCAACAGCTGAATATGGTCTTAAATCCGCTGCTATAAAAACACCAAAGGCATTTGTTATTACTTTGGCTCGATCTGAAAAGCCCCGAGAGGCTGTCTAAATGCCGCTGGAAGCTGTGCTTGTACCGTGCTAGTTTTTTTCTTTTTTCGTGCTGCAATGAATATTCATGTTCGCGTAGTGCCATTTCAAATGAGTTAACAAGTTCAACGTACTGCCAAAAGCATATCCGATGATGTTTTCGTCTTATTCACTAACCTTTGTCCGTTCACATATTTCTGGCTTCGCCGTACAGCCAGCCACAACATTTGCTAGTAGGGCAGCCATAAGATGCACTGTTTACATGTATGGCGCGATGCAGTTACACTTCATGTCCGTCACTCAACATGGTCCGTGTGGAACCTCGGTACACATCTGCACCGAACCAAAGGTTCCATACCGAAAAATCTGAATACAAATACATGTGCCATTACACCCCTTTTATATATATGTATATGTGGATGGCATTAGAACTATAGCAGTTGCTACATATATAGAAATAATAGAAGAATAATTTTTAAAACTAATAGGGTTAAAAAAAAACATGGCTGAAAACTCTCACTTGCATTTATTTCAAATCAATGAAATTAAAAAGGAACTCTGAGTACAGCCAAATCTACCTGAGTAGAAGTATTTTTTCAAAATTATGTACTTACTTCTTCTTTCAGCTGCTCCCTTTAGGGGTCACCACAGTGGATCACCTGCTTCCATCTCACCCTGTCCCTTGCATCTTCCTTTGCAACACCAACCCTCTCCATGTCCTCCTTCACTACATCCATGAATCTTCTTTGTGGTCTTCCTCTTTTCCTGCTGCCTGGCAGCTCCAGCTTCAACATCCTTTGTCCAATATCTCCACTATCCCTCCTCTGCACATGCCCAAACCATCTCAGCCTTGCCTCTCTTACTTTGTCTCCAAACCACTCAACCTGAGCTGTCCCTCTGATATACTCATTTCTAATCCTGTTCCTCCTAGTCACTCCCAATGAGAATCTTAGAATTTTCAACTCTGCCACCTCCAGCGCCACCTCCTGTCTTCTTGTCAGCACCACTGTCTACAAACCATACATCATAGCAGGTCTCACTACTGTCTTGTAAATCTTCACTTTCTCTCTAACTGTCACAAATCACTCCTGACACTCGTCTCCACACACTCCACCCTGCTTGCACTCTGTTCTTCACTTCTTTTGTGCATTTTCCATTGCTTTGGATGTTGACTCCAGGTATTTAACCCCTTGCACTCTGGTCAATTTCCCTAAAAACGCCAAAAAATAACGTACCCAAAGTAAATCAAAAGCTGTTCTTCAACCCTTTGCAGCATCTTCATGGGGTTGGTCTCATTTAAAAGAAAACACTTTGAATTTTTTTGGCAAAACAGTCATAATCTCTCTAAGTGCTCCGGCCACTGAGTAACAGTCATCTAAACATACTGAACTTGAAGAAAATAAATTTCGCCTGGGTGTTTTTTTGGATACAAATGCTTGCAAATAACACACAGCTGTCAGATCCGGGCTGGAAAATTCAACAGAAATGTAGAACCAAATGTTATCCAGCTGAGGTCAAAATTTTGTAGCAATTCCACAAAAAATGAATATATTACACAGCTTTCTTCACAGGTTGTTCCCAGGCGTTTTTGAACTGTGCCAAATTGTGCCAAATGGCACAGTTTGGAAAAACGTCTGTAACTTTTGAATGATTCAATATAGAAGCTTGATGTTGGGCTCTAATGAAAGGTGACACTCAGGGCTGTGTGTGTGTGGGGGGGGTTGTTTATTCATTCATGAATGAATGAATGAATGAACAAACAAGCCCCCACACACAAAGAAGCATGCCACGTAAAAAATGTGTGGCTTTTTTTACAAGAAAAAATAACCTACAGTGCACTAAAAATTATACTAAAATATTTGTAATGTAGAAGATAACATCTACATCTAGATACATCTACATCTACATACATCTACATCTACATAAAATATTTGTAATGTAGAAGATAACAACTTGGGGCTGCACGGTGGCGCAGTGGTTAGCATTGCGGCAGCACAGTTTACCCTTGGCCGGGGGATCGTGGGATCGTGGGTTCGATTCCAGCCCCCGACCAACAGTGATCTGTGTGGAGTTTGCATGTTCTCCCCGTGTGTGCGTGGGTTTACCCCGGGATTTCTCCGGTTTCCTCCCACATGCCAAAAACATGCAGGTTAGGTTAATTGGAGACTCTAAAGTGGCCCTTGGTGTGAATGTGTGTGTATGGTTAAAAGGGATGGCTGCTTCATCCATCTAGGTGGTGGATGACCCTTAATTTCTGTAAAGCGTCTTTGAGTGTCTATGATAAAGCGCTATATAAATCTGATGTATTGATTGATTGATTAACTCCCACCCTCTACAGAGGACGGACATCGCCTGGTGCGCCGCCGTCTACTACTACGCACAGTTGTAATTTACCGATCAGTCAAAAGTCATTTTTGATTACAATTTTCAGGGATAAAGAATAATTTAGCTTATAACACTTACCTGTCCATAACAGCTGTGTCGCTGGCGAACTTCTCTTCCTCATTGTCAGACGAACATGAAGCTGGTCCACTTGTTACGGACTCGTGGTTCTGGTCACGCGACCCGGTCAAACCATAATTCCATTATTGCGGTTTTGCGCTTCCATGATTGCGGTTTTGGCGAACAATTTTTCAAAACAAATAAGAACAGTAGTAAGAAAAAACGACTGGCGAACGCCTGTGTGTCACCCAGCGGCTAAAACAAAACAGATTTTGCAAGGGAGGCACACTTTCGAACTACTGTGCTTCAATTGGCTGGCTGTATTCGCAGCCGTTGGTAGGCGGGTCCTTCTTGCTAGGTTTTCAGTCATTGGTTCTTCAAGGTTTCAGAAACCCAATTCAAGGCTCTTATTAGTTGAATGAGAGGTCAATCACATCTAAACCAATCAAAGCACTCCTTTGGCTTTCTGTTCGCGGCTGTGTCTGTAGTGGAAGAACAGAAATGCAGCTTCTTTTTTTTTTCAGTGCCTCCTAGGACGCCCTCGTGCGCCCTAGGACGCAGAGACGTGTCCGCCCGCGGTACACCGAAGTGCAAGAGGTTAAACTCATCTGCCTTCACTACCTCTACTCCTTGCATCTTCACTGTTATACCTGCCTCCCTCTCATTCAAGCACATATATTCATGCTTCTACTGTATTTCATTCCTCTTCTCTCTGGATCACAGCTCCACCTCTCCAGGTTCTCTCCCACCTGCTCCCTACTCTTACTACAGATCACAATGTCATCTGCAAACATCATGGTCCATGGAGACTCCTGCTTGACCTCGTCTCTCAGCCTGTCCAGCACCATGGCAAACAAGAAGGGGCTCGGAGCTGATCCTTGATGTAACCCCACCCCCACCTCGAATCCATCTGTCACTCCTACAGCACACCTCCCCACCTCATACATGTCCTGCACCAACCTCACATACTTCTCTTCCACTCCTGACTTCCTCTCTTGGCAGCCTATCATATGCTTTCTCTAGATCCACAAAGACACAATGCAACTCCTGACCTTCTCTATACTTCTACATCAACACTCTTAAAGCAAACATTGCATCTGTAGTACTCTTAGTTAGCTGCAGTTAGCTTAGCTTTAAAATGAATAACGCCAATGTTTAGAAACTTCACAGTGCAGTTTTTACTAAGATCCGACACCTTAATGCACAACTCTGACTCTTTACTCCATCTGAAGATGCTGATAAGAAGATGACCAAGAGAACATAAACAAAAACTGCGATACTGATCAGGCGCTAGTTAGCAGGCCACTTGACTAAAGTGACTAGATTGATGAAGTCTGCCCCAAAAATATGTACAGTATATAAACGACGAGTGGTGGACAACAGCAAATACTGATGAACATGTGTGGAAATGACAATAAAACTATTATTTTCCATATTATGCACTGTGTTTATTATAGTTAATAACAATGAAGAGGAGCAGTTAATACCTA
Source organism: Pholidichthys leucotaenia (assembly GCA_020510985.1). Taxonomy (NCBI): domain Eukaryota; kingdom Metazoa; phylum Chordata; class Actinopteri; order Cichliformes; family Pholidichthyidae; genus Pholidichthys; species Pholidichthys leucotaenia. The sequence goes on along the minus strand of CM035836.1, from coordinate 286,864,031 downwards.
CTTGTTTTCAGGTAGTGATACTTCATGGAACAATCTAAAGTTAAATAAGTCATAATATGTTGTTGTTTATTACTGACATCCTATAAATTGTATTTGTGAAACTGCTGTATAAAAGAAATATTACCCCTGAAGTTGTTTTTTCTTAAATATAAGATCAGAGGTTATAATTATGATATGTTCAGTCACAGACCTGCATCAGGCCTGTGACCGAATCACCATGGCATCACCTTCCCTCTCATTAAATACTGTATATACTGTATGACAGTGGTCCCCAACCTCTGGATCCTGAAACGTTCAGGTTTCTGTGGGAAATTTTGTAATTTCCCTTCTTAATTGGTCCAAAAGAATTGGAAATAATTTGCCGTTGTTGTGTATGTGCTCTGTAGGCACTCATGCAAATGCTGTATGAGACTGTGTAAGTGTGCCACACTCATGTATATAAACCACTTGTCTCTCAGTACTGTAGAGCCTCATACTCATTAATTTCCTATGCCCTCCATTCATCACAGCTTGAAAACTTTGCCTCATTATTCTCCTTTCATTTGCATCTTCATAAGTATAGGTATGTGGGCCATCATCTCCTCGTTCCTCAGGACGATGGATGGTTTGTGTCTCAGGACTGGCTCGATCACAGCAGAGCTTTCATTTCTGACAAGAAACGCATTTCAGAAATCATCCCATGTGAAAGCCATTCACACTCAGAGCTGCTGCCTAACCACATTAAAGGAAAGTCCTGAGCAGCCGTAACCACTTCAATTAGTATTCAACCTCTGAGGCTGTAATTAATGAAGAATACATGGCCAATAAACAGTGGCTCCTAATACCACTTACCATTGAACGCCACTTCATGATTTATGTCACTGTTTTAAAATTCTAATGTTTTCTTCAACACTGCCCCACTGTGGAAATGTCATTAAACTTCTCAGGCTGCAAAGCAAAAGTTGCTATAAATGCAAAGTAAGGATGGAGTTGTTCAACATGTGGCTCCAGAAATAAGTCTAAAAATGTCACTTCCTGAGGACACTTTTAGCTCAGGAATGAGGAATACTGTAATGAAATGTTGAGAAGAACCCTGGCAGCTCAGTGAACCAACACTTAGTCAGAAGGAGCTCAGGTATCCAGAGGTGACAGATATGGAATTTCCCCTTCAGAACAAACCTCACTGAGTGTTATACAAATAAAAAAACATCACCGCAATAACACTCATCAAAGATCTCAGCTGTCATCACCCATATTTATGTAATTTCACAACGACGTGTCCTCAGCCAATCCAAACATTGACTTTAGGTCTCCTGATTTACGTGTAAGCGGATGTATTGACTGATTAGTGGTGAGGGGGAGAGGGAAAATGCGAGTGCGTGCCAGGTTTAATCATCAGTTTGAACCGCAAAGATCCGAGGTTCTATTCCAGCTACTGACCCAGCCAGCACGTTAACTGGGCTGGCTTATGAGTCCCATGTGGGTTTGTCCATGGGTTCCATGTTGGCCCCATCTGTGTTTGCCAACATGGACTTTGCCTGTCCTTGCTATTGTGAATAGCAGTCTCACCTCGAGTATGGTACCTGGGGCTTTTAAACATGCAGTAGTGCAGCCCTTGATTAAAAAAAACAGGCCTTGACCCTTCCCATTGTTCAATTTTCACACCTATCTCCAAATTACTATTTCTTTCAAAAATCCTGGAGAAAATCCTTTTAACAGTTAATGCCATTTTCAGAAACTCATGGTATTTTTGAGGTGTATCAATCTGGATTAAAACCCCGACATAGCACTGAATCTGCACTTTTGAGGGTTTACATGACATTTTTTTTAGCTACTGACTCAAGGAAATGTGTTGTCCTGGTGCTGTTGGATCTGACTGCTGCATTTGATACCGTTGACCACAGCATTTTAATCTCTCGTCTTGAACACTGGGTGGGCATAAAAGGTGCTGCCCTAAATTGGTTTCATTCCTATTTAGACGAGCAAAGTTTCTGCGTCAAACAGCATGATTTCAAGTCATCAACTGCTCCACTTCCCTGTGGGGTTCCACAGAGCTCAGTCCTTGGACCACTTTTATTTTCCCTGTATCTGCTCCTTTTGGGTTCTATTTTAAGGAAACATGGCATCTTTTTCCATTCCATTTCATTCCATTGATGACTGTCAGAGTTATGTTCCCTTGGCACAAAATGACTCTGGTTCTGTCCAGCTACTCTTGGACTGTCTGTCCAATATCAAAGCATGGGTGAGCTTTAATGAGAACAAAACTGAAGTAATGATGTTTGGTCCAAGTATGCTGTTCTCTCCCCACTAATGTGGACCTTGGCTCTTTGACACTGCATGTTAAACAATCTGTTATTAATCTGGGGGTCAAACTGGATTCTGATTTTAAATTTGACAAGCACATCAGCTGTGTCCTTCAGAAAAGTTTTTATCAGTTAAGACAAACAGCCAAAGTCAAATCTATTGTGTCAAGGAAAGATCTTGAAAACTATTGCATGCTTTTATCATGACTCATTTGGATTACTGTAATGCACATTTTGTTGGGATCAGCCAAGCTTCTATCACTTGTCTTCAACTTGTACAAAATGCTGCCGCCCGCCTTTTAACAAAAGCCCACAGGTGTGAGCACATTTCACCAATTCTGGCTTCCCTTCACTGGCTCCCTGTGCATTACAGAATCAATTTTATAATTCTTGCTCCACCCTACCTTTCAGACTTACTGCAGCCTTATGTTCCACCACGATCCCCAAGATCAGCTGATCAGCTGCTCTTGGTGAGCCCTAAAACAAGGCTTTTGCTCAGAGGGAATCGGTCCTTTGCTGCTGCAGCCCCTAGGCTATGGAACAAGTTGCCATTACATGTTCGGCAGGCCTCCTCACTTTGTGTTTTTAAATCTCATTTAAAAGCACATCTGTTTCCCTTGGCTTTTAACTCACCTTAATTTTATTAATTTTATTGTCTGCTGTGTTTGGCATTTTGTTTTTTCACTTGTTGTGAGTTGCTTCTTTTTCTGCTGCATGTTATGTTTTTTACTGTCTTTTACTTATCTTTTGTCTAAATGTACTTTAGGTTATTTATTACTGCGCAGCACTTTGTTCAACTTTGTTATTTTTGAAATCTGCTTAAAAATAAATTTGCTATGGTATGGTACAGGTGAGCGGGTAATATGTTTACCCACTTTAAACCCACCAGGGCCCTACATGTGTTTAATGTGGGTGAGCAGGTAACATGTAACATGTAACACTGGCATCAAAGCCACAAATGTGAGGAAAAATGTCACAAATTTACAAAAAAAACATTGTAGCAAATTTACAAGAAAAAAAGTCACAAATTTATGTGGAAAAAATTAGAAAAATTACAAATTAACAAAAAAGTAACAAATATATAAGTAAATAAATAGAAAATTTATGAAAAAAGTCCCAATTTTATGAGAAAAAGTTGTAAGTTTACAGTAAAAAAAAGTGTTTCCAAATTTGCAAGAAAAATGTCTCAGATTTATGGGAAAAGTCACAAATTAACAAGAAAATGGCAAATTTACAAGGAAAAAAGTTAAAATTGGGAGGAAAAAGTTGCAAGATTACAGTAGTGGCAAAGTTACAACAAAGTTCCAAAATTACGTGGAAAAAGTTAGCAAATTTGCAAGAAAAAAGTCACAATTTTACAAGAAAAACTGACAAAAGTTGCAAATTTACAAGAAAAAAAATTCTAAATTTGTGAGGAAAGAGGTCACAAAAATTCTTATGAATCATGGGTTCATAAGAATCTCCCAGTTCCTACGAATTCTGGAGTTCACCGACATTTGTGGAGGGGGGCATAGTTTCTTACGGCTGCCGTTCAATTCACGAGAACAACGTGAGGCATTCTTGAGAAACAAGGTGTTTTTCTATCGTACAATGGCCCTAGCGTTCTTACGTTCTTCATTAGGAGCCTTGGGATCGTCCTATGCCATACTTACTGCCATCTTACAAAAATTTTTGTGTGCAACTCACCGCACTCAATGCACTCTCAAGTCGTTGGTAGGAAGATTTTACAGGTTTTGGCATATTTTGTTGACACAAATGTCACACAGATGACGTGCGTCCACCTTATGAGTGCCTGACTACCACCTTACCCACACTGTACGAATCTCCGTACGAAGGGGAAGTCATACAGTATTTTCTACGACCGCTGTAAGGGACCCTCAAGAACAGCTTAAGGTGTTCTTGAGGCATGCTTACGGCCAACATCTTGCGTAATTCTTACGTTGGGGTTTTCATGTGGCATTCGTAAAAATCTTGGACAAGACCATCAACCTGGCCATGAACTTACAAATGGTCTACGAACACTGGATTCTCCTACGACCGCCTTAAGAAGGCCATACGAAATGGTCCAAAAACCATTTGAACGGTGTTTGCAGCTGTTTGTAAGGGTATTTGTGACTGTAGCTTGACTTTAACATGAGTTTTATCTGGTCATGGTTCCTCTCAGCCTGGTGAAGCTTCTCCAGTAAAAGGTAAAGCAAATGTAATAATAAAAAAAGACAAACAAACTTCCATCTGTGTCTAAAAATGTTAGCCAAAAAAGTTGCTCATGACGGGGTAGAGTGTGGTCACGCAAACAAATGCCATCCAAAGACTAGACCATAAACTGTTTTTATGGGCTAGACGCTCTCATTTTTAGATTATTTTACATTTGTTTTCCAAAATGTGAGGCCGCTATCAGCCAGTCTACGTGGCTGCAACCCCTGAATTTGTGTAGGATCAGCCCGGTGCTGGGTCAGCGATAATTGTACAGTCAGCTATCGGCAGCCATTTTGTGGAGTGATGTAACTTGGGGGTGTAACTAGCCCTAGTCTGCCAGCTGCAGACAGACCTGTCTAACATAAATAAGTAATTTATTCATATAAACTATTGAATTCAGAAGACGTGTTGTCTTTGCTGCCTTTGCTCCCCCCAGTGGTATCAGAGATGGTATCACGTATCGGATATTTTCCCAGGAACAGTATCTGTATCCAGTATTGTGACCTACAGGGTTCACATGTGCTTAATAAACAGCTCATTGGGCAGTAGACTAGCGGTGTGTCATCCTGTTTCTCACAATCTGATAATGGCCTTAATGAGGAAAGGAAATCAGATTATTTTGTTTCCTTAAATGATCACATAACTCTATAATTCTCATTATAATCAGTGTGCATGTAAACACAGCCACTGTTCTGCTCAGTTAATTGTCAAGGTTTTAAACTGTTAGAAAACAAAGCAGGTATCAGGTATTTAAAAGCCTTAAAGCAATCTGAGACGCAGAAAGTTGCTAATTCTTGTTCTTGAGTAATCACATGAAACGCTGAGTCAATGATTTTTAATTGCTGTGATTAATTTTCTGCTGAATGACCATAAAGACAAACTTTAACTGCTGAGAATGGTCTTAAACCAAGTTTTCAGAGTTGGAATATAAGTCGGGATGTTTTCAAACTCGCCTCAGTTCAGACTACATTTTCTTTGTCTTTCACTGTCACCATGTCAGACTGGCAGATAAATGTCTGCTGTGTCTCTCCTATAACAGCGTTTTTTACGTCTTTCAAAAGGGGAGCATCTGGACACAAAGTCAGCCCGTTGCTAGTTTACAGCAGTGCAATGACATTAAGTCACTGTTGTGCTGTCAACTGCTACTTCATTATAGGTTCAGGTTCAGGTTCAGGTTACTTTATTTGTACCCGTAGGTAGATTTGTTTTGCAGTTGGTGACATCCATATTTACAAGCCACTAATTACATTCAACATAGACACAAACACAGGCACACATCTTACAAAATAGGTAAATATAAAATATGTACAATATAATTTTTATAGCTTGTTCAACTCTTTGACAGCAGCAGGGACAAAGCTGTTTTTGTAGCGCTGGGTTCTACTTTTTGGGACAGCAAACCTCCGTCTGGAGGGAAGAAGCTGAAAGTTGCAGTGCAAAGGGTGGGAGTCATCATTTAAAATCGAGTCGGCCATCCTCTGTACTTGTCTGGTGTACAGGGATGTCAGGCTCAGCTGTGACTCACCAAGCAAACGACTGGACCATCTGACTACCTGATCCAAGGATTTCCTCTGTTTCAGTTTTATCTGACCAAACCATGACACTAAAGAAAAGGATAAAACAGATTCAATAAAAGCCCGATAAAACATAGTCATTATGGTTCGGTCAATTTGGAAGCGTGCAAGTTTCCTCAAACAATGCAAATTTTGCTGACCCTTTTTGCACACCCTTTCACAGTTCACCTCAAAGTTCAATCCACTATCAATAATTGTCCCAAGATATTTGTACGATTATACACATTCGGTGGTCTGGCCTTTTAGTATGGTGACTTTGTGCCTGGGAGTTTTCCTCCTAATAACAGATCCTAAGATCCTTGAGAGATCATTGACAGACCAGTAGAGACCACTGAGAAACCAGGACACATCACTGAGGGATCACTGAGGGTTTGTTTGACAGTCATAGGTTTCTAGTGCTCTTCTACTCCATTTACACAGGGGTGAAGATTGTTGAGAGATCACTGCTAGATGAAATAAAAGGCCAGATCTCACAATGATCTTACAGTGATCTCTCAGCGGTCACCAAGGTCTCTCAATGATCTAAAAATGACCCTCAAGTGATTTTCACGGTCTCCACAGTTGAGAGATTGTTTTGGACAGGGTCAAAACAATAGTAGAAGAGCAACAGAAACCTCTGACTGCCAAACAAACTCTCAGTGATCCCCCAGTGATCTCTCCTGGTCTCTCAGTGATCTCTCAAGGAGCTTTCAAAGCTGTCTTTTGATCACCATGAAAATCTTACAACAATCTCCCAAACATTTACATAGATGGAGACTGTTGCGAGATCAGGTCATTCTTTGAGCTCTCAATGGTCTCCCAACCATCTCTGTGCTGTATAAAGGGGCTCTAAGCGTCATAGAGTCATCACATTCTGACGCTGTTCATTTTCCCTGATGTTCATGTCCAACACTGTACAGAATTGTGTAGAACATCGTGGGTGAATTTGTTTAGTCTGAACTGGGTCCTGCTCATCCTGCCGTTGTCCCGTTCAGGCACAGTCAGGTCTAAAAGCCGAAAGTTTGAATGAGTCTCAGAACAAAAGGCTTTGAGGGTTCTGGAGGGTAAACACTGAAACCAATGTGTATAACCTCACAGGATGACCAGGTTCCACCAGTCACCAAGCCAAGGTTTTCTCAGAAAAAACAACACAGCACCAGAAATAAAAGCATGTAAACTTGAGAGTGGTCTGAACCAGTGATGGTAGAGGAGAGGCTGGGAAAGAAAAATCTGGAAACCCTGACAAAATGTGTATACCAGGAGCCAATTTGTTTGAACCCAAAACATATCTGAGCTTACAATGAAAGTAAAACAACTGAGTTATGACTATAAACTGGCCTGGAAACATCGGTAATGGAGAAAATGTTTCTCAAATATGCAAATTTCACATTTTCTCTCATATTTCTCTAGTAAATGTGCAGCTTCTAGGACTGTCCTGAATACCAGTAATGGGGCTCCAAAAATTCAGGATACTCAATATTCTCTACAGTCTTGCAACTTTTGTGTTATAAATTTGCAGCTTCTCTTGCTAATTTCAGACCTTTTTCCATAAATTTACTACATTTTTCCCTGTATAAATATGCAGTTTTTTCCCTTGTAAAACTGATTTTTTTTTTAAACTTTCAACTTCTCAAATTAACAGAGGTAGGTCTTTTTTATTGTCAAATGTGCTAATTTTGTCATCCAAATATCTTGTTTGTCATAAATTGCCCTATTTAAAGGCCATGGAAGGACACCAAGCGCAAGCTGTAGGTTTTGCACATTTATTAAAGGAACAACAAACTTACAGTTAACACTACACAAAAGACACAAACAAAGGCGCTGGAGGAGAGCGGGGCTCAACGTCAACAGGGGGGCAGAAGTCTGGTGACGCCGGGCAAAAGGGACAGAACCAGCCGGAGCACACCCAAAGAGATGTGGGGCTCACGGCTGGAAATAAAGGGACATAAACTAACCTGGACAGAGCTCGCCTGTTCTCCTTGACAGCAACACCAATTACACTCTGAGCTAGACTGCACTTCAGAGGATGGAATCAGTAGGACACAAGCACGGGGAAGAGTTGTCGTGCCCTTAAATAGGTGAATAGATGAATGATGAAATGTGACAGGTGTGGGTGCATGAACGAGGAAATAATCACAACAACAAGTGACAGCTGTGTAGCCCGCAAGATCGAGTTTGACAGCCAGAAGCTGCACAGCACTGTCAAAATAAAAGTACAGACCAGACACAAAATAGTAATAAGATAAGATAAGATAAGCCTTTATTAGTCCCACAATGGGGAAATTCCAGGATTGCAACAGCACAGGGATAGCAACACTCGGAGCCACAATCAGAAGGCAAGAGAAAAAAAAAAGAAACAAGAGCAGCAAGTATACATATGTACATATAAACATAAATATATATATATATATATATATATATATATATATATATATATATATATATATATATATATATATATATACAGACAGTGCGGAGCATTGTAGCTAGATGGAACAAATATGCAGACACATAAACACACACAGTACGGAGCATTGTAGCTAGATGGAATAAATATGTAAATATATAAACACACAAAGTGCGGTAATACAAGGAAATGATGACACAGCACCAAAGATGTAAATAATATCATAATTGACACGCAATAAATAGTCAGGACTGATGGCAGAACTAAGAATACAAATACTAAATAAACAACCAAACAGAAAAAGGACAAAACTAAAACTGGAGACTGGGCATGGCCCCCACCCATGCCCAGGATCATGACATTGTTTTTGGTATATACTATATTTGTAAGGTTGTGATTTTATCGTCTTTTATTAAAACTGTGTATTTTTAAAACACTAAGAACAATTATCTTTATTTTCTGACACTCAATGTTTGCGTGAATGTGTGGATGGCAGGATATGTGAAGTGCTTTGGTCATCTAGAGATGAGGAAAAAAGCGCTATATAAGTGAACGCCATTTACCATGGTTCCTTTCCCAAAGAAGTCGTCTCCATCTGACCTGAATGACTATTGACCAGTTGTCCTCGCATCACATGTGATGAAGGCCCTAGAGAGACTGGCCTTAGCCCACCTGAAGCTGCAGGTGAAGATGTGCCTGGACCCTCTGCAGTTTGCATATCAGCCCCATTTAGGAGTTGAAGACAGTGTAATCTACCTGCTGCAACGAGCCCATCTGAATCTGAATGGCGGTGGAGATACTATGAGAATCACATTCTTTGATTTCTCCAGTGCCTTTAAAAGCGCTATATGAATGTGAATACCATTTACCATTTAACACCATCCAGCCACTGCTCCTGGGTGAGAAGCTGTGGGTGAAGGGGGTCAACAGCTCTGTGATCTCCTGGATTACTGACTACCTAACAGGCAGGCCACAGTTTGTCTGGCTGGGCAGTGTCTTGTCTGACATGGTGGTTAGTGACACAGGAGTTCCACAGGGGACTGTGCTCTCTCCTTTTCTCTTCATCTTATAGACCACCGACTTTCAGTACAACACTGAGTCATGCCACCTGGAGAAATTCTCTGATGACTCAGCTGTTGTTGAGTGTATAAGAGGGTGAGAGGAGGGGGAGTACAAGGCACTGGTAGACAGATTTGTGGAGTGGACCAAGCAGAATCACCTGAGGCTGAATGTCAGCAAGACCAGAGAGATGGTGATTGACAAAAAGAAGAGGACACCTTCACAGCAATTGCAGATTAGAGGGGAGGATGTGGGGGTAGTGGAGGACTACAAATATCTGGGTGTCAGGATCAGCAACGGACTGAACTGGAAATCCAACACTGATGCTGCATACAAGAAGGGGATGAGCAGACTACTTCCTGATGAAGCTGAGATCCTTTAATGTGTGCAACAGGATGCTGGAGCTTTTCTACAGGCCGCTGTCACCAGCGCCATCTTCTTTGCTGCTGTCTGTTGGGGTAGCAGTATCAGAGCCAGCAACAACAACAGACTTGACAAGATTATCAAGAGGGCTGGCTCTGTGATTGGTCTCAGGCCAGAGACCTTTGAGACTGTGGTGGAGAGAAGGATACTAAACAAACTGCGATCCATCACGGACAACCCTGATTACCCCCTCCACCACACACTGGGCAGACAGCGGAACACTTTCTCCAGTAGACTACTACAGCTTCACTGTTGAACGGTCAGGTACAGGAAATCTTTCCTGCCACATGCAATTTCACTGTACAATAACTCACTCTGATGTTGAATTCTGGTCATAACTATGCTGCCATACTGCACCTTGCAGTCTAATTGGTACCTCACATTTCACTCTGCACCTGACAGTCCTGCATTGTAGAGTGGGTGCAATCCATGTATCTAAACGGGTCACCATATATTCAACTGTGATGTATATAAACTATTTAGGGAGTTTTACTTTCCATGGGTAATTCCTTTGTCTATTATGCCGTGTGTGTTTCTGTCCTTTTGGTCATCTACTGTCATGCTGCTGTAACACTGTAATTTCCCAATTTGGGATCAATGAAGTACATCTATCTATCTATCTATCTATCTATCTATCTATCTCACCTTGTATGTGGTGAACAATGTGTTTGATTACAGCCATGTGGTGATATGGAGGTTTTTTAAATGTTTACTTCCGCCAAGGAGGTTATGTTTTTGCCGGCATTTGTCTGTCTGTTTGTTAGCAACATAACTCAAAAAGTTATGGATGGATTTTGATGACATTTTCAGGAAAGGTGTATCATGGCACGGGGAACAGATGATTAGATTTTGGTGATGATCTGAGAGTGCACACCTCCACCAAGGGCTTTGTATGCATTTGTGCAGCAGGATTACACAAAAACTACTGGATGGATTTAGATGAAATTTTCACCAGAGATGGTTCTTGAGCTAGAGTGGAAGCCATTACATTTTCGGAGATGACCTGAGAATGCATACCTCTACCAAGGCTCTAATATCCTCACAGACTGTTAGCAACAAATACTCCAAAACTACTGGATGGATTTGGATGAAATTTTCACCAGAAGTGGTTCTTGGCCTACACACGAACCCATTACATTTTGGGGGTGATCCATGACTGCATACCTCCACCAAGGCTCAATCTTCTTGCAGTGGTTTAGTAGGATTATGTAAAAACTACTGGATGGATTTTGCTGACATTTTAACCAGAGATGGTCCTTGGCCTGCACACGAACCAATTACATTTTGGAGCTGATCTGTGAGCGCATACCTCTACCAAGGCCCAATCTTGCAATGTATGGTGGGATGGAGGCGGGGAGATACAAACAGATGGATGGACAAAGGGAGGGAAGGAAGGAGCCTTGGCGGAGGTATGAACTCTCTGAGTGCTTTTCTAGTTTATACTGTGCAGGGAATTAAGACCGGCATACCAGATGAACCGGTGCATCACGCAGCCTTAATCTTGATCAAATATCTGGGTATAACCCCAGCCAGCATGTCCATGTGGGCCCACTGTTGGTTTGATCTGGGCTGTGTCATGGGTCCCATGAGGGTTTGTCCGCTGGTTCCATGTTAGCCTCATCTGTGTTTGCCCACATGGACTTTACCTGTGGTACAGGTGAGTGGGTAATATGTTTACCCACTTTAAACCCACCAGGGCCCCACATGGGTTTCATGTGGGTGAACAGGTTTTAGTAATACCGGTGCCATAGACAAAATTATGAGGAAAAAGTCACAAATTTATGAGAAAATATGTGAAAATCTACAAAAAATAGTAGCAAATTTATGAGAAAGTCACAAATTTACTAGAAAAAAAGTCACAAATTTATGAGAAAAATGTGGTTATGGGAAAAAAATACAAATTAATGAGAAAAAAATAGTAAAATTACTTGAAAAAAGTTAAAAACTTCAGTAAGAATTTTTTTTAGCAAATTTAAAAGAAAAAGTCAAATTTATGAGGAAAAATTTAGAAAAAGTTGAAATTTACAAGAAAAAAGTTAGAAATTTAAGAGAAAAAAGTCACAAATGTATGAGGAAAAATTGCAAGTTTATAGTAAAAAAATTTGAAAATTTTCAAAATTTCCAAGATCCAAATTTACAAAAAAAATGTTGCAAATTTATGGGAAAAAGTCACAAATTTACAAGAAAAGAACAAATTTACAAGGAAAAAATAAACTTATGAGGAAAAGTTAATAACTAAAATACAATAATAATATAATATAATCCATCCATCCATCTTCTTCCGCTTAATCCTTTTCGGGTCGCGGAGGGGCTGGAGCCTATCCCAGCATCTTTGGGTGAGAGGCAGGGTACACCCTGGACAGATCGCATTAATAATAAACAATAATAACAATAAAAAGTGAGAAATTTAAGATAAGATAAGATAAGCCTTTATTAGTCCAACAATGGGGAAATTCCAGGATTGCAACAGCACAGGGATAACAACACTCACAGCAATAATCAGAAGGCAAGAAAAAACAAGAACAGCTAGTAAACATATGTACCTATTACTATAAATATATATATGTATATATAGACACACAGTGCGGAGCATTATGGTTGGTGAATGTGCAGTACATGTACATTTATGAGAAAGATCCACAATTACAAGAAAAAGTTAGCAAATTTGCAAGAAAAAAAATCACAAACTTATGAGGAAAAAGTTGCAATTTTACAGTAAAAAGTTTCAAATTCATGAGAAAGTTTAAAATTTTCAAGAAAATAAATAAAATTTACTGGGAAAAAAAGTCAAACTTAGAAGATAAAAGCAAATTTATGAGAAAAATCGTCACCATTTGCCCCTCGGGGCAGCAAGCAAAGACCCAGGCGCTGAACTGCAGTTTGTGATGTTTATTCAAGGAAAACACAAAGTCCAAAAGTGCACAAAGAATAAACTTACAGCAAGGTGAACATGTAGACGATGAGATGAAAAGACAGGAAAACGCACCAAAACAGGGTGAGGGTTCTGGTGGGGATGAGGAGATGCTAGGTGAGACTCTGACAAGGAGTGACGGCAAAGCCAGACTATAAGTAGGGCAGGCGAGTGATCAAGACAAATGGCAGCAGGTGTGGAACACATGAGCGGGCAGGTTGACATAAATACTAGGCATGAAAAAACTGAGCAACACATACAAGATGATAACAAGGTGGGGGTGTCTGGAGAACAAGGTGGGGAGCTCATGTCAAACGGAGACAAAATATTAACACGATATTAAAGTAAGACCTGGATGAACAAAGGCGCCTAAAGAAACTAAAGAATAACACTGAGAATTAAAATTACATAAACAGGCAACACAAAAACGCATAATCCATCCAGAACCAATACATAGCAAAATAATCACACAAGACTGAGAAAATGCAAGAAATAACCAGGAATAAAGTGAGAGCATGAGCCTGGTGGAACACCGCGCTCAGCCTCATGACAAAATTAAGTTGAAAATAGGTAAAGAGGTAAAGTCCATGTGGGCAAACACAGATGGCGTCAACATGGAACCCGTGGACAAACCCAACTGGACCCATAAGACAGCAAGTTAGGTTTAACCTTTGGTGGGACCTACATGGACATGCTGGCTGCAACCTTACAGTTTTCTGTCATATTTGTGTTTTTCACCATAAAGTTTCTACTTTCACATCAAATTTCAGCTTTTTTTTCCCCTCAATTTTGTTTTTTCCCCATATAATTGCAATTTTGTCCAAAATTTACAACCTTTTTTTTTTCCCCACAGAATGTGCTACTTTGTTCCTTGTGAATTTCAGCTTTTGTTCCCAGAAATGTGCAGCCCTTTTCTTTCTTGTGAATTCCTTTTTCAGTTTTTCTCATAAACTGGTTCCAGGTCAGCAGCTGCGGCACTGCAGACTCCTGACATATCAGTGCAGAGATCAGAGTGCATGTGCACATGTGTGATGGGTCCTCCATGAGGCCCGGTAACTGAAGCTCTCAGAACAACACCTCAGCAAAGCAGTGACATGATAATAACCCTGTAATGCTAAACCTGGACAGACAGGAATCCTATAAAGGACACATATGCTTTTACTGTGGGAATCCTCGGGGAACTGAACCCACAAGAAACAGGCGGATACAGTAACATGCACCAAAGCAGCTGTGCAATTATCCCATTCTTAGCAGGGATCAAACTCCAACAGCTCCACGGCGGATTCTCACATTTTAACTGTTTGTTGCGAATTGCTTCAGTCTCAGTTTTTATGAGTTTGTGGAAGTCGTCTCATCTCCCCGGTGGTGGTGGTGCGGTGGCACAGTGGTTAGCACTGCGGCAGCACAGCAACTCACCCTTGGCCATGGGATCCCTGGTTCGATCCCAGCCCCTGACCAACAGTGATCTGTGTGGAGTTTGCATGTTCTCCCCGCGTCTGCGTGGGTTTACTCCGGGGTTTCCTCCCACAGGCCAAAAACATGTAGGTTAGGTTAATTGGAGACTCTAAAGTGGCCCTAGGTGTGAATTCTTGGATCATCACCAAATATTATGGGTTCCGCTGTAGCCCAAGGACCACCTCTGGTAAAAATTTCACCAAAATCCATCTAGTAGTTTTTGTGTAATCCTGCTAACAAGAACACAAACACCCCTCCCCGATTACATAATCTCCTTGGCAGAGGTAATAACTACTAAACTGCCAAGAATTTTCTCCTCACCAAATTTTACACAAGTAGATTTTGCATTAAAGTCTGAATTTATAGAAAAAAAAAAGGAAAATTCAAAAGAAAAAAACTTGCAAATTTCAGAAGAAAACTGCAGCAAATTTATCAGAAATGCACAAGTTCATGAGGATAAAAAGCCTGGATGGTTTGAATGTTTTAGGTGTATTTTTGGGCTTTAATTTTTTTTGGTTTCACATTAAACACTTTAAAATGAGATGGAATTAGAACATCATGATTCATAATTTAATTCAAAGACCTCAGTTATAATCACTAAATTGTAATAAAGATAAGATAAATCTTCATTGTTATTGCATAGATACTGAGCTCACTGACGGTGAGTTCACTGACTTATCATTGGATTACATCAAGTTTTGCGAGGAAACTTGCATTCCTAAGAAAACAGTTACTTCATACCCAAACGAGAAGCCCTGGTTTTCTCGATCAACGGCCTATAGATCAGGCGATGTTGAGCCCATCAAAAAGTCAAAGTATGACTTGTGCCGTGCTATTAACGATGCCAAGTTGTGCCATCATGATCAACTTGAAGA
This sequence comes from Pholidichthys leucotaenia, assembly GCA_020510985.1. Lineage (NCBI taxonomy): Eukaryota > Metazoa > Chordata > Actinopteri > Cichliformes > Pholidichthyidae > Pholidichthys > Pholidichthys leucotaenia. Next base: position 286,848,870 of record CM035836.1, on the reverse strand, counting down.
GACAATAACCAGTGGCGACTCAAGGGATGTATGGAAGGGGATGAACCACATCACTGTGGTTCATGGTCCAAGTCAGCGCCTACTGATGACCCCACAATTCCCAACCAGCTCAACCAGTTCTACGTGAGCTTTGATTGCCCTGTTGGAGAACGGCTCACCAGTTCTGCACCAAGCGATGAGCCACTGCAGGTGTCCATACAAGACACCAAGTGTGTGCTCACCAGACTCAATGTCAGGAAGGCCTTGGGTCTCGACGGCATCACACAACACCTGCTGCGCTCCTGTACCGATGAGCTCGCTGAGGTGATGGGCGTGTTGTACAACCGGTCTCTCCGGATTCCCTCAGCTCCCTGCCGCCTTAAGAAGGCCTTGATTCTTCTATTACCCAAGTGCTCATCAGTCACGTGCTTGAACAATTATCGCCCGTTGGCGCTCACTTCCATAGTCATGAAAGTTTCCAAGAAGCTGGGCTTGCAACCCCTTATGTCAGATCTACCACCTGCACTTGACCCTTTTCAGTTCGCATGCCAGAAAAACAGCTCAGTTGAGGATGCCATCACTCTAACCCTTCACGAGATCATTGAGTTTTTGGACATGAAATTTCTCAGCTACTTCAGAATCCTATTTATAGATTTTAGCTCAGCTTTAAATACTACATCTTCTTTTAGACTCTACAATAAGATAATAATAATAATAATAATAATAATAATAATAATAATAATAATAATAATAATAATAATAATAATAAACCGCAATGTCCTCCTGCTGGAGGTGAGTAGGCTGAACAAAAGGTGGCCAGAATGGAAGTGGGCTTTCAAAATTCTTTTTGCTCTTGAGAGACACCATGAAAGAGTAAACAACAGCCGACAGTCTTTTCGACTGACCTGACAACATTCTGTGGTCTCTTCTTGTCAGCCACTGTGCAGCCAACATACCAGACAGTGATGTCATATGTCAGGACACTCTCAACTGTCGAGCGATAAAAGGTCACCAGTAATCTATCCTGCAATTTAATTCTTCCCAGAACTCTCAGAAAGTGGAGGTGCTGCTGAACCTTCTTCACTACAGATATTGTGTTAGTTGACCATGAAAGATCCTCAGAGATCCCTACGAATTTGAAGGTGGGGACTCTTTCCAAATGTTCTCCATTGATGTGAAGAAGGGTGGGATGGGCTTTCTGCCTTTTGAAGTCCAAGACCACTTCCTTGATTTTTTTTGGTGTTGAGATTAAGGTTGTGTCAGGCGCTGCACCTCACCCCAATAGGCTGATTCATCCCCTCCGGTTATAAGCCTCACTAATGTGGCTACATCTGTAAATTATATCATTGCATTAGTGGGGTGGATGGGAGTACAGTTGTGTGTGTGGCATACAAGAGAGGGCTCAGCACACAGCCCCGAGGAGAGCCAGTGCTGAGTGTGAGAGTGGAGCAGATGTGGGGACTAATCCTGAACAGTTTGCGGACAGTCTGTGAGAAAGTTTATAATCCAGGTACAGGTGGCAGGGGGGAAGTCCTGGGCAGCTAGCTTGACCAACAGGACATCAGAATCAGACAAAATACTGTTGAATGCCAAACTGTAGTCAACAAAAAGCAGATCCCAGGAAATTCAAGGTGGCTCAGAGCAATATGGAGGGCTTTAAATGCCTTGCTAGGTACTCCATCCAATCAAAATATAGACATACATACACAATAACTCTAACAGGTTCTGACCAGACGATCATGGGCATTTCCTATGGCTTCCTTTAGAATTTGTCTTCATTCCATAATGAGCTCTGCAGCTATAATTAAGTTTCCTTGACTATACTGGAGAAAAGATTATCTAAATGATATAATGTGTGATTAAACTTGATTGAGCTTCACGCTGAACTGGTGATCTGAAGCAATGGCAGCCAAAGTGTCTCACACACTGAAGCGTTTCTGGATATAAAGCAGACGACACACACACACACTCACCACTAGGGGGAAACAATTCACCTTCAACGAAAATTCACTTTTTCAATTAAAAATGTTTAACTTGAAAATTATTTCTCGTCAATTTGTGGCTTTTTTGTTGAAAATTTGCAGCTTTTTCTCATGCATTTGTGACTTTTTCTGGTAAGTGGCACCTTTTTTTGTAAATTTGCACTGTTCTTTTGAATGCTGGTTAAAAAAATTTTGTTATGCTATGATGGCAATGACCCATTTACTATATTCTTAATTTTTTTACTATATTCTTATTTTTTTTTCAATTTTTTTTCAGGTTTCTCTCCTTCGTTGAAGTATCTGAGCTCTTCCCCATCACAAAACTGCCCCCCCCCCCCGACACAGTCTCACATAGGCCCCCCAAAATGTGGGCCTGCTCAGACAGAAGCAGAAGCACTACTCACATGCTGCCACTGCTCCCTGATGAGAGGCCGGTACCGGAGGAAGTACTTCAGAGGGAACACGTCGATCTCGGGCCACGTGGCCGGACTCTGCCAGGTCACCTCCAGTCTGCGGGGATTGTTCCGGATCGGGGTCGCCGTCACACGCTCCGGGGGGTCAGGTTTTACTGTGGAGGGGAGAAAAGCAATCAGTGAAAGTGTCAGTTGATAAATATTACGGCAGCAGTCTGCAGAGGTCGGTAGTCTCTAGGTACCTTTACTCAGGTACATGTACTAAAACAACTAAACCCTTTAAATACGATCACCTATTGGGTTATATGGAGAAGTTCTGATCTCAGGACACAGGAAGGTCCTGACCACACTCTGACAGAAAGCTTTGGGTTTAAAATGCAGAAGGGAAGAGAAAGTCCAATGAAAAGTCAGGAAATGATGGTGCAATCAAAGGTAGCTGCAGCTTCTGAAGGTCTCTGATTCACAGATACGCCTTAAAGCTTTTCACCTAAGTAACAAAACACATCTACACCCAAACAGCTGAAATACTATCATCATGTGTAGTAATTCTATCCTCAGTCAGAAGTCAGCAGGTTCTACTACGAACAGAGTCATTCTGATTATTGCTCTGTCTGAATAAATATCACTTATTTTGCAAATGCAGCTTTTCTCATAAATCTGCAACTATTTTCTCCAGCAATAAATCTGCAACTTTATTTATGGAAAATATGAAATTTTCTGCCAGAATACAAAATTTTTACTCAAAATTTAAGATTTTCATGTAAATTCTGCAATTTCTTGTCATAAATTTCTGACCTTTCTTGTAAATTTTTGTTTTTCCCCAATATCTAACCTTTGTTTATTACAGTGGTATTCATTTTTCAAATCTACTTCCCATATATTTACCATTGTTCTGAGTTATTGCAGTGTTTTCAAATGAGGGTGCCCTGGTATGTTTGGGTTTCAGCGGGAAATTATCTAATTTCACTTGTTAATTGTTCCAAAAATTTAAATAATTTGCTGTTGTGCATTGGTTCTGTAGGCATCTATGCACAAAAATGACAAATTATTTCCATTTTTTGGCCCAATTAAGAAGTGAAAACAGATAATTTCTCACTAAAACCTGAACAGACTAGGGCACCCTGGTTGAAAAACAGCGCTTTACTGTGATAAAAGTAAACTGACAATGTTAAATCTAGTTTGTATTTTAGTAATGGATTTATGTTATCTGGTTTTGCTGCTGCTCTCGCAGTAACAAAAGTTTCCCATCTGTCTGAATATCTGTCTAACAGCAGCGCTCAGGAGGATGAGTTGACACACAAAAAGCAGATTCAGAAAGTCTTTTGGAATTGATCCTGAGTGTTCAGAGCTCCAAAACTGGTATTGCAGACAGAGCTATAAATTAAGACCCTTTTTGCTTTAAATTGTGTATCTTTGCTCTTACATTTGTAGAATTTTCTTGCAGCTTTGTGAATATTGTCTTGTGAAACAGCAGCAAATTTGCAGCTTGTTCTCATAGCTTGTTTCACCAGTGGTCTCAGACAAAAAAAAAGACAGTGGTCTGTCTGCAGACTACAAGACGAGCAGAACATGTAGAGTGAGAAGTTCCCGAGAGGTCCTACGTGAAGCTGGATTCATGCTGCACCTCGACTGTCCGCGTCCGCTTGACCGCAAGGCTTGTGTGACAAAAATTATGTCATTGTTTCCAGTCTGCTAGTGTCGGCGGAGCCCTTCCGTGGCCATCCGTGTGCAGCCCAAATTTTGTGACTGCACCACCTGGGCGCGTTGACTGCACATGTGTACGATTGAACCTCCCATTCACAAGCTGGAGCTACCAGCACATACAAAGTCAAAATAGATGAAGAACAGGAAGACGAGAATAAACATACATGAATCATTTTGCAACAGCAGCTTGAGTGGAGAAGAGCACTGAAAAATGATAATTCCTCCTCTTCCTCGAAACAATGTCATTGTTGTTGTTACAAAAATGTACGTCAATCTGGCCTTTCTTTATTTTTATATACACCGCGTTCCAAATAATTATGCAAATAGGATTTTAGTGTCATAAACATTTAATTTTTTGTTTTTCAATTAAAGTCATGGATGGTATTGTGTCTTAGGGATCTTTGGATCACTGATATCAATCTCAGACACCTGTCATAATTAGTTTGTCAGGTGAGCCCAATTAAAGGAAAACTACTTGAGAAGGATGTTCCACATTATTAAGCATGCCACAGGTTTCAAGCAATATGGGAAAGAAAAAGCATCTCTCTGCTGCCGAAAAGCGTCAAATAGTGCAATACCTTGGACAAGGTATGAAAACATTAGATATTTCACGAAAACTTAAGTGTGATCATCGTACTGTGAAGAAATTTGTGGCTGATTCAGAGCACAGATGGGTTTGTGCAGATAAAGTCATAATGAGGAAGGTTTCTGCTAGACAAATTCATTCGATTAAGACAGCAGCTGCTTAAATGCCATTACAAAGAAGCAAACAGATATTTGAAGCTGCTGGTGCCTCTGGAGTCCCACGAAACTCAAGGTGTAGGATCCTCCAGAGGCTTGCAGTTGTGCATAAACTTACTATTCGGCCACCCCTAACCAATGCTCAAAAGCAGAAACGGTTAGAGTGGGCCCAGAAATACATGGAGACTAATTTTCAAACAGTTTTGTCTACTGATGAGCGCTGTGCAGCCCTGGATGGTCCAGATGGATGGAGTAGTGGATGGTTAGTGGATGGCCACCATGTCCCAACAAGGCTGCAACGTCAGCAAGGAGGTGGCAGAGTCATGTTTTGGGCTGGAATCATGGGGAGAGAGCAGGTAGGCCCCTTTAGGGTCCCTGAAAATATGAAAATGACCTCAGCAAAGTAAATAGAGTTTCTGACTGACCACTTTCTTCCATGGTACAAAAAGAAGAACCGTGCCTTCCGTAACAAAATTATCTTCATGCATGACAATGCACCATCTCATGCTGCAAAGAATACCTCTGTGTCATTGGCTGCTATGGTATAAAAGGAGAGAAACTCATGGTTTGGCCCCCATCCTCCCCTGACCTCAACCCTATTGAGAACCTTTGGAGCATCCTCAAGCAAAAGATCTATGAGGGTGGGAGGCAGCTCACATTAAAACAGCAGCTGTGGGAGGCTATTCTGACATCTTGCAAAGAAATTCAAGCAGAAACTCTCCAAAAACTCACAAGTTCAATTGATGCAAGAATTGTGAAGTTTATATCAAAGAAGGGGTCCTATGTTAACATGTGACTTGGCCTATTAAGTTGTTTTTGATTGAAATAGCTTTTGATTTCAGTAAATATGACCTGATGCTGCAAATTCAACAAATAACCATTTTCAGTTCTTTACAACCAATAAAATGTTTTGAAACTCTGTTGTGCATAATAATTTGGAACAGTGCATTTTGAGTTTTTTTTTTTATTTTTGAAAAAAAAAGTAGTTATCATTGGGAGGTTTGTTCAATAAAATTTGAATTATGCTCCTCTAACAGTTGCTGACTTGAAAATTATACTGACTGTCATTTGCATCGACTATTTAAGAAAATCAGAGATAAAATTCATTTGCATAATAATTTGGAACACGGTGTAGCTGGTGAACAAACTGGCATGTTAGCGCGTTTGTGCTACCCATATGACTGGGCTGAAACTACAAATGACAGTTGTGCGCACGCGTCAACCGCTTGGCCTGGCAGATGAAAAAAGTGAAGCATATACACAGCCACATCTGTGCTGGCCTCGTCCAAAGTGGAGACACCTCAGTGGACCAGAGCAGAAATGTAGCATGAGCCCTGCTTAACCCCGCCTCAAATCCCAACCACCCCACACATCTGACCATGGGACGTAAACTTTTAAGCTTAATGTGTAGTTGTGGCTTCTTAAGGTGCATTCACACCAAATGCGAACAGGCAAAATTTTCGTGTGTCACAATTACATTATAACTCAATGTAAACACACCAACAGACATGAATAGTGAGATGCAGACTAGGCGAAGTTGTCTTTAAAACTTCTGCAGCTGTGTTCAACCTGCTGTGGAAATTCCCAAAATAACGTCATGCTTATGTTTATATTATCTGACCGGGGGCTCACCTGAAAATTATGTCTCAAGCCTCCAACGCTTCACATATGATCCTGTGTTAGCTAGCTTGCTAGGATGTCCGTGGCCAGAAACAGTGGGCAAATAACTCCAAAAACTCGAATCAGCTGAAGAGTTCCCAGTCCTCCTGTCTCCCGGTGAGTGAGTTTCATTTTCTAACTAGTTTACTCTGCAATGGTGATAATTTTACGACGTCTGCCAGCTAGCTAGCTGCTAGCATCACTAGCTAGCGGACGTGAACGCGCGACGATGAAAATTTGCGCGTACTCGCGTCTTCCCATTGATTTTCTATGGATTCAGCCCGCCCGTTCGCGTTTGGTGTGAACACAGCTTTACTCCTTATTTCATTTGAGACTTCCAAGAAGAAGCCATTAATTTGCACATAAAGAAACACGTAAATGTGACAAACAGACCATTCCCCATTTACAAATGTCACGTCTGCTGCCAACAAAACAGATGAGCTGAGGCTGGATTTATCATTCCAGTCAGCCACACATAATACATACATTGTGATTACAGAATCGTGGCTTCACCCTGGAATCTTGAACACAGCAATCAAGCTTGCTAGCTAAAGCTCCACTTGAGTATCAGTCCAGTCTTTCCTCCAAGGTGTGTTTTTACATTCATATCCACCTTTCACTATTTTTCTCAAGAACCGATGCCAAATGATTTCAATTTTGTTCAACTATCATCCCGGCAAGGCTTGTACTTGAATATAAAATTGAAGACAAGTGCACACACATGCAGTTAGAAATGTTGTTCTTGTTGATAGCTTTATTCAACAGTCTGTTAACACATTTCAGCTCATTCCATTTCTGGAAAACTGCTCCATTCCTGGCATAAAGAAAATGAGAGGTATTCACTTCATGTGTAATGGTGCATTCGAGGTAGTGTCGTAATTGAGACCAGACTGAGACCAAGAACGAGCCCAAAACCACTGTGTATGTAGGTCTTGGTCTTTTTCTCGATGGTCTTGGTCTTGGGAGACTCAGGTCTTGATAAGGTCTTGACTAGAACACTAATTTGAGATAATTAAAAGTTCTCACATTGTTGCTTCTGTCAGGCCCTCCTGGTTCTTGATTAAATGGTCAACACTGAAAGTCATTGTCTCAGTTGTAGAATATGACGTCTCCAAACCAAAACATGTGAAGGTTTGATTGATTGATTGACTGATTTGAACATCAAAAGATCATAGACTTCATGGATGGTTTTTCAATTCTTTGCCAGAATAAAATAACCTCATCATCAGCGTTCAGGAGGTTCTGTCACAAACCCCCGTGCGCCATTGTGTGGCGCATGAGGGAGAGAATGAAAAACCCAATCGCGGAAGTAGAAAGTGCCATTTTATTAAATAGAACAACAAAGAAACAAGTCCAGTTAACCACAAAATACAGGGAGATGCAATTGATGAAGTAACGGCTACCAGACATACAGGGCACCAGCCGGATGCTCGACAGCCCGGTCAAAACTAACTAACTAACCTACACTTATATAGCGCTTTTCTAGTCACAAAGACCACTCAAAGCGCTTTCACTAGTACTAACCCTCTACTCCAAGGGCCTATAGGAAACAGATATCTAGGGACAATTTAGAACAGCCAATTAACCTAACATGCATGTCTTTGGATTGTGGGAGGAAACCGCAGCCCCTGGAGTAAACCCACGCAGCACAGGGAGAACATGCAAACTCCACACAGAAAGGTTCCAACCCCTGCCAGCCTGGGGATTCGAACCAGGAACCTTCTAGCTGTAAGGCAACAGTGCTAACCACTACACCACCGTGCTGCCCGAAAGCATGGTGGTGCAGTGTGGGAGCACTAGGCTCCCTTTTTGGGAGCCTAGTGCTGCAGGACAGCTAAGCACAAAAGGAAAGGCGATCAGCCTAGTGCTGCAGGGCTGCTAAGCACAAAAGGAAAGGCGATCCTGACACTTACAGGGCTGAAGTGATCTCGGAGCGAACCGTGCAGTCTGGAGGATGAAGAGAGTAAGCACAGTCAGCCAATCACACCGAGGGATTAACTGAACTTCAAGTGCTGACTGAATAATTAGCAGGTGACGAGAACTCATATGTGGAGAGCTATCTGCCGCGTATGGAGGTGAATGCTCCGACAATCTTTTTCCACAGTTGCAGCGAACAAATACTCCTGAAGCTAACGAGGAAAGAGATTGCCAATGCGAAAAAGCGTGGGCTGAACTTGATTGGACCTGGTGTGTGAGAGAGCGTGCATGAGTGTATGAATGGGAATGAATGGAGCGTGTGCATGTGTGTGTGAATGTGAGTATGTGTGTGAACACCTGTGACAGCACAGCTGATGGCACTTGACAGGAGGAGGGGGTGTGCCCAAGCTGTCAGGGAGCGGAGGCCCAATAGCTTCCCTGAAGCACCAGGTGGAAACTAGGGCAAAACATAACAATAAGTCAGAACTGGGTTTGGAAGCCAAACCCCCAGGTTTGTCTTGTATCCACCCCATGGACACCCCAGTACCACCAGCCAAAAAGAAAAGGCATAACACCTCACAAGGGAACACCCCACAAGGGAACCCCCCCCCCCCCCCCGCCGCCGGCAACAAACACTAACCCAGGGTGGGAGGTGGGGGAAACCCGGTTAGGAGGGAAGCAACCAGTGAAAACACAACCAGTAAAAAATAAAATAATGAGCAAACCCCTCCTACTGGCCCCCAACCTGGAACACTAATCCCCCTCCCCAGAAGTCCAAAGTTCAGGGGGTCGACCAGAGTCCCAGGCCCCCAGCATGGTGAGGAGTGACAGATCGGGTGGCCTGCCCAAATCCCAAGTCCAGCAGGCGGCCCGTGGGATAGTGTCTGGTGGCCTGCCCGGGCCAATGGACCACCCGACCCATAAGCCAAGTCCTTCAGGTGGCCAACCAGCATGGTGGAGCCACCAGAACCGGAGGGGGAGGCGTAGAGGCAGCCTCCATACTCGGGAACATCGGCGGCCAAACCAAGGATCAGGAGCCTCCCTGCCATTCAAGGCTTGGGGCAGGGGAACCGTAGCACCCGCAATGGTCCCGGTCTGTGATGTGGCTGCACCTGCAATGGTCCCGGTCTGGGACGTGGCTGCACTGGCGGTGAACTCCAGCTGGAACACTGCTGCACCGGTGGTGGACTCTGGCTGGAGCACCGTTGCACCTGCGGAGACCCCCACTGGGGGCCTCATGCTCCCGCGGTGGCCTCCCCAGCGAGGGAGGTGATGCGCTTCACGTTTCCTGATGCTGGACCCCGATCCTCGGCGGCCCCCAGCAAGACCAGCAGCTCTCCGGCGACCCCAGCCGGGGGCTCTGAGCCTGAAGGGAGAAAAAGAGAACCCGGGTCAGGGTCGCCGGCAGTGGCAGAGTCTAGCGTGGTGGCCCCGAGGGCTACTGTGAGTGCCCCGGGTCCACCTCATCATGGGTCGGGCAGTGTGACATTAACATTGACATTACTGACATAATTGAGCACACTTGCCTGAACTCTGGCTCCACCGCCGTCCAGGACTCCGGCGATTTCGGGTGCGCGGGTTCCCCTGGTCCGTCGGGTGCTTCATACCCGTCGGCCTCCTCCAAGAAAACTGGACCCGCCTCATCGTCTGTGGGCAGCCCAGGTGGTGGCAGCTCCTCTCCGGTGACCCGAGGATGGAGCTCAAAGGGGACTGGAGAGGAAGAACGGTTAGGGTCGCCGGCAGCGGCAGAGCCTGGCGAGGGAGGTTCAGATGCAACTGAGAGCCGCACCTGATTCCCCTCCCCAAAAGCCAGGCAAGATCCCTCCAGCATCAACAAATGAACTACAGGAGAGACTACTTGCCTGTGCTTAAGCTCTACCACCGTCCAGGACTCCGATGACGATGCCCTGGGTCCCATTGGCCGAAGGTCTGGTCCGGGGGATGAGTCCACTGTGGCAGCCCCTGCAGCGGGCATGATGGTGGTTGCAGTTGTGGTGCTCTCAGGCACCGTCCTCCACGCCTCCGGTCCCTCTGGCGTGGTGGCCTTGGATGACCCTTCTGCTGGCCAATGGGCTGGACCCCCCCACCCCCAGCCCTCTGGCTCCTCCTCCCCCAAGCAACCTGGATCCAGGACCGATGGGCTCGTAGGGGCACATAGAAAGGAGTCAGTGAGGCGAGGCATGAGAGCACTATATGCCGCTAGGGGCGGAGCACTCAGGGAACTGCACACCCCAAGTCTCCTTGCCAGGAGGCAGGCAGAATTGATCATTGACCGTAAAAATTGAATGAGAAGAAACTTGCCTGTTCTCCTGGCACTGGAGGTCCCCAGCGTCCTACAAGGTGTCCTCTCTGCTCTCCTGGTGTTCCTCATCGGGTAACGGCTCCTCCTCCCTCGGGGAAAGTTCCTTTTAGTCTTTCAGCCATCTCCGAGAGGAGCCACGGCGTCACTTCCAAGATGAGGTCCGTTTTAGCCAGGAGAGCCCTCCTGCGTTCCTCCATTTCCTCCCGTGACGGAGCGGAGCATGGCTCGGAGTGGGGAAGCGGAGCTGTCATATGCGGGGCTGGATGCTTCTTGCGGCGGGGCTTCCTCCCTCTCCTCCTCCTGAGCGACTCGGGGATGAAATAATCCAGAACACAGAGCACCGTGTGGGGCAGCGGGTCACCCATGCAGACAGGCCCCGCATCTTCAGGAGAAGAGAGCGAAGTGGCCGCGAGGAGCTCTAGCACAGAAAGATCCTCAGCCGATTCCTCACATGGCGCGGCGAAGATGTCCCGGAGGATCTCCATCGCCTCCGGATGATCCCAGAGGCAGTCTCACTCCATGACTCTCCTCACGGTGTATTGGGCCTGTCGAACAGTCGGGAAGGAACGGGGCTTCTGCGTCCATGAACAACTCTCCTCTAGGAAACACAGCGACTGCAGCTCCCCCTCCAGCTCCATCTCCATCCAAACCACCAGGTTTAAAGTGGGGGAGGAAAGAAAAAGGTGTGAAAAGGAAAAAAGAAAAAACATTTCTACTCCACTGGGTTTTTTCTGCACGGTCGTAGCATTCTGTCACAAACCCCCGTGCGCCATTGTGCGGCGCACAAGGAAGAGAATGAAAAACCCAATCGCGGAAGTAGAAAGTGCCATTTTATTAAATAGAACAACAAAGAAACAAGTCCAGTTAACCACAAAATACAGGGAGATGCAATTGATCAAGTAATGGCCACCAGACATACAGGGCGTCCGCCAGACGCTCTACAGCCCGGTCAAAAAGGGAGCCTAGTGCTACAGGACAACTAAGCACAAAAGGAAAGGCAATCATGACACTTTCAGAGCTGGAGTGATCCCGGGGCAAACCGTGCAGTCTGGAGGATGAAGAGAGTAAGCAGAGTCAGCCGATCTCACCAAGGGATTAACCGAACTTCAAGTGCTGACTGAATAATTAGCAGGTGATGAGAACTCATACGTGGAGAGCTAGCTGCTGCGTATGGAGGTGAATGCTCCGACAATCTCTTTCCACAATTGCAGCGAACAAATACTCTTGAAGCTAACGAGGAAAGAGATTGCCAGTGCGAGAAAGCGTGGGCAGAACTTGATTGGACCTGGTGTGTGAGAGAGCATGCATGAGAGTATGAATGGGAATGAATGGAGCGTGTACATGTGTGTGTGAATGTGAGTACGTGTGTGAACACCTGTGACAGCACAGCTGATGGCACTTGACAGGAGGAGGGGGCGTGCCCAAGCTGTCAGGGAGCGGAGGCCCAGTAGCTCCCTGAAGTGCCAGGTGGAAACTAGGGCAAAACATAACAATAAGTCAGAACTGGGTTTGGAAGCCAAACCCAGGTTCATGACAGGTACAACTCATCCCAGTCACAGCACCACTACCTCTAATGTGATATTGCCTAAGAAAAACAGACAATTGTTTATTTATCAGTAACAGAATAAATGGTAGCAGCAAAGAAGTTTCAGCAGAAGTGTGGTAAAGGTGAAGATGATCAGTCCCCGGTGAGAGGCTGAGCACAGATGACGCGTGTACCTGTCCACTGAGGTTTACAAGGAGACACACAGATTAAATTCAAAGCTTTTCAGACCATATTGAATGACCCAGACTTTGTTACATCAGTGCCACGAGGGAGCCGCTGAAGCTACATGAAACCCTTTCCCGAGCACACGCACACATGGCTTTACAATAGCAAGCCGAGGCACAATTAGGAGCTGAATGAATGATAACATAGACGGAAATGGCACTAAAAAAGGGAGAAACAACGCATCAACAGGCAGCACCGAGATAATACAGACATGAAAGACGAACAGATAATAATACACACTTATGAAAGGATGGATGGCTTTCTCTGTGAGAACGGCGAGTCTCACCGTCACGTTCTCTGAGTAAAAAAGATGAAAGAGGGGAGAACAAAAAGTGAAGTGAAACCAAAGTGGCGTCAATGGAGACAGAGAGACCAGAAAGTCGCCTGTTTGTCCAAAAGCAGGAAAACACGTATGAACAGAGAAAACCCTGCATGGGCGGAGCCTCCCAAATGTGTTCAAAGTGTTCATCCAACCTGAAACACATGCTGCATTTGCATCAGAACTTTGTTCCAGGTTCAATAGAACCTTGACCCCTCAGGAAATCACCACCTTAACATGGTGGAGGGGTTTGTGTGCCCTAATAATGCCAGCAGCTAGTATGCTGTTAGGGGCAACTTGCCACTGGTAGGGTCTCCCAAGACAAGCTGGTCCTGGGTGAAGGACCAGACCAAGGGCAATCCAGTAGACGCCCATGAAACATTTACAGTGAAGACCCAGGGTACCCGAAGGAGTCACATGGGTCATGGGCTCACCGCCTGCAGGAGGGATCATGGGGATCATGGGTTTCTCTGCTTAGACTGCTGTCCTCATGACCTGGACCCCTGGATAAGTGGTAGAAGATGGATGAATGGATAATGAGTCGATAAATTTTCTCATGAATGTCCAAAATTTTAACTTGTAAATTTGTGATCTTTATTTGAAAGTTTCTGACCTTTTTTCTCATAAATTTGACCTTTTCTCTTTCATTTACCACTTTTTACTCATGTTTTTGACTTTGTTCATAATTTTGTCTCTTTTCTAAGACATTTTTTCTGAACTTCTATTTTCCAGCACACCTGTCTATTATTTTGTGAATTTGTAGGTCAGTATTCATCAGAGATTTGCAGCTTTCTCTTATAAAACTGGGAGTTATCCATGAACTTTCAACTTTTTAAGTGAATTTGTAACTTTTTGCAGTTTTATGTCCTATTCTGACAAATTGTTTAGGTGCTAATAAATTGTCATGTGGAGTAAAAAACATCCTTCTTTTGATGAAACTCTGCCTGACTGAGCACTGATTTCAAACTCTGATCTAAAATAAGGAAAGATGCAACTTAAAGGACCTGTACTTACAGTATACAGCACTTTTTCTAGTCACAAAGACCACCCAAACGCTTCACTAGCCCTGTATTCTAGAGACCTATCAGAGACAATTTAGAGTCACCAATTAACCTAACGTGCATATCTTTGGATTGTGGGAGGAAACCTGAGCCCCTAGCGTAAACCCACACAGCACAAGGAGAGCATCCAAACTCCATACAGAAAGGTTCCCACTGCTGCCAGCCTGGGGATTCAAACCTGGAACCTTCTAGCTGTGAGGCAGCAGTGCTAACCACTGCAGCCCCATGCTGCCCCAATCGTCCTGCCTGACTTCCTGCCTGTTATGTCTGTGTGGTCCAAATCCGCTCTGCACAATATGCAGCAACAAGCTATCAAATGTATCCACAAGGCCTTCAAAGCTGATTGGACACGTGGAAGCCTTTGGAGTTTTTTGAGTGAAAACAACATGAACACAAAGGGCAGAAGCAAATCTTGAAGGTGACTACATCGATGCATCACTTTGTTAATGTTGATGTATTCCATTCATTTTAATCCTCACCTACGAAAACATTGTTACATATTAGTGGGCCCTGAGGCAAAAAAGGTTGGAGACCACAACACTAAGAAACAGCCATATTTTTTTCTGCTGTTTCACTAGTTTCAAACGGGCAAACAGCCTATAGTGTGTCTACAGTGAGAGCCCTTTACATTTTAATGTTGCAGTGAAAAAAAAAAAATAGAATGACAGCCGATCTTGGAGGGGAGGGGAATCTGTGCTTGTCGTTGTCTTTGACATGACCACACTTCACCATAGTAGTATCCTTTTCTCTTAGATTTGAAACCTGCTGTCATAAATATATATTTAATCATATAAATTGCACATTTATTGTCAGTTATTTGCAACTTCTGTTCTTGTAAACCTTTGTGATCTGTAGCGAGAGTAGGGAGCAGGTGGATGAGAACCTGCAGAGGAGAAGGTATGCTCTGGAGCGAAGAGGAATGAAAGTCTGTAGAAACAGCACAGAATACATGATTGTGAATGAGAGGGAAGCAGGTGTAAGAGTGAAGATGCAAGGAGTAGAGGCAGTGAAAGTAGATGAGTTTAAATACATGGGGTCAACCATCCAAAGCAATGGAAAATGCACAAGAGAGGTGAAGAAGAGAGTAGAGGCAGGGTGGAGTGGGTGGAGACGAATGTCAAGGGTGATTCGTGACAGAAAGATAGCAGCTAGAGAGAAAGTGAAGATTTACAAGACGGTAGAGAGACCTGATATGATGTATGGCTTGGAGACCGTGGCGCTGACGAAAAGACAGGAGGTGGTGCTGGAGGTGGCAGAGCTGAAGATGCTAAGATTCTCATTGGGAGGGACTAGGAGGGACAGGATTAGAAATGAGTATATCAGAGGGAAAGCTCAGGTTGAGTGGTTTGGAGACAAAGTAAGAGGCAAGGCTGAGATGGTTTCGACATGTGCAGAGGACGGATAGTGGATATATTGGACAAAGGATGTTGAAGATAGACAGCTTGGTGGCACAGTGGTTAGCACTGTGGCAGCACAGTAAGAAGGTCACGGGATTGATTCCACTCCTGACCATCATGGGTTTGATCCCACCCCCTGACCATCAGTGACCCTTCTGTGTGGAGTTCGCATGTTCTCCCCGTGTCTGTGTGGGTTTATCCTGGATACTCTGGTTTCCTCCCACAGGCGAAAAACATGCAAGTTAAGTTAATTGGAGACTCTAAATTGGCCCTATGTGTGAATGGTGAAGGGACTGGCGCCGTATCATGGTTGCCTCATCCATTCAGGTGGATGCCCTGAATTTCCCTCTGGGATTAATAAAGTTTACAAAAGCGGCAGCGGCAAACTGCCCGGCATCTTCCGCGAAAAGCGGAAGACCACAGAAGATTTATGGATGTAGTGAAGGAGGACATGGAGAGGGTTGGTTTTACAGAGGAAGATGAAGAGATAGGGTGAGATGGAAGCAGATCATCCAATGTGGAAACCCCTAAAGCAGGGGTCACCAACCTTTTTCAAACCAAGAGCTACTTCAAGGGTACCGAGTCATGTGAAGGGCTACCAGCTTGACACACTCCTCTAAAATAACAAATTGTGTGTGTATAAATATATATATATATATATATATATATATTGTAGCCGCACATGGGGAAAACATAATGACTAGCATCTTAGATGAGAACAAAGAGCAGAGTTTCCTTGGAGATAACAGGAAGTTGTGAAAGTGTGATCCTTTGTGTGTCAGAGACCGTGAGGGGGATGTTAAGGGATTAAGGAAGTGAATGCAATGTGACCTTTGATGTGAATGCAATGTGACTTTTGGGCTGTAGGGGGACCTGAGTATTTAAGGGACGAGTTTTGTCTGAGATGTCCTCTTTCTACTATGCTCATGTTGGAGATGTGTAATAAACTGCCTGAGACAAATCTGCCTCGTCATTTACACACTCCACACTGGTGACCCCGACGTAATATGAACACACAACCTTCTGACTCGTCATTTACACACTGCACTATATATATACGTACACACACACACACACACACACACACACACACACACACACACACACACACATATATATATATATATATATATATATATATATATATATATATATATATATATATATAAATAGTCAATTATCAATAACTTAGAGTGGGTAACAGATAAGATAAGCCTTTATTAGTCCCACAATGGGGAAATTCCAGGTATGATCAATATTCAACACTTTATTTTTATTAATCTCAGCAATTGTTCAGATGATCACTTCTATATTTCATTAAAAAAAATGTTCAGTTTTCACCAGTCCCTTTTAACCATAAAAAACTAAACCCTTTTAACAATTCATGAACTATGTTGAACCATGTTTGAAAAAGTTATGCAATATTTAAGAAAAATCAACTTTCATATTAAAAAAATCTTATCACATTTTTAACTGAACAAATCTGCTGCAATTCTGCTCAAAATCTGTTACATTTTATAAACACACTTTTGTGTGTTCTTCTTCACTGGAATTATATCCATACAGTTCTTGCCAAGAATCATGCTTGAGTAATAACCAGCACTGTCCTTTCATGAGAAGAAGCTAAACAGCACTGAGAGTGGGCAGAACCGTGGTCGGGCCGGCAGCAGAGACAGCTGGCCGCGATCTCAGAGTTTACTACCGATATTCAACATGTGTCGGGTAAACTGAATGTGGTGGCGGACTGCCTCTCGCGCTCCGTGGTGGCCCCGGTCTGCGTGGGGATAGATTATGCAGCCATGGCCGCGGAGCAGACTAGCGATGCAGACATGCGCGCGCTCCAGTCTGGACCAACAGGGGTAAGGCTGGAGAGCAGGGTGCTGCAAGATGCCCCCCCCCCCCCCCCAATCTGCGATGTCTCCACGGGACGCCCGCGTCCGGTGGTCCCGGTCACGTGGCGCCGCTGCGTGTTTGAGTCTGTTCTGTGCTTGTGAGATGTGAAGTGTGTAATAAACTGTGTGCCATGAGTCGGCCTCTTATCTCACACACTCCACACTGTCTTTTTTTTGCCATGTTTTTGGGCTAGGAAACTGCACTCCGCTCACCATCTTCACTGCCCGCTAGCTTACTCTCCACAAGCGTGAAGGTTTTGTCATGCGCACAATACTGACCTTTGAACTAGGTCAGAGTTCACCTTAACGTTACGTATAATACACATATTTTTATTTTTTTTTTATTTTTAAGACATTGTCATTTTAAAATCTATATAAATGCAAGTGTGATTTTAAAAAATAGCGGCAGAAAAAATTACATCTTATACGCAGCTCACTTGCGAGTTGTGCTATTTTTAGAACAGGCCTGCGGGTGACTTATGTGGTCCTTGCGGGCGACTTGGTGCCCGCGGGCACTGTGTTGGTAACCCCTGCCCTAAAGGGAGCAGCCGAAAGAAGTTCTTGTAAACCTGAGACAATACTTTTGCAAATTTGTAAGTTTCCTCATAAATGCAATTTAAAAGTCTCATGAAAAATAAAATAGCACATTTCTAAGAAAAAAGTTGCAATATTACATGAGAAGTTACACAAAGTGGAGTGATACAGAGAATAAGTATTGAACACATGAAGAAAAAAAGAGGTGCAAAAATGCATAGAAAGCCAAGAAAAAAGCTGAAATTCATGAGAATTTAGAAAGCCACCCCATCTCCTATCAGTGCAAATTAATTTCAGCTGGTTAAGTCCTGACTGATAGCCTTTAAAAAGGTCTGTGAATATAAGATTGTCACACCACAAAAAACTTATGATGGGTAGAAGCAAAGAGCTCTCTCTTGATCTTCACAACCTTACTGTTGCAAAAAATAATGATGGCATTGGTTACAAGTACATTTCCTAACTGCTGAATGTTCCAGTGAGCACTGTTGGAGCCATTATTCGGAAGTGGAAAGATCATTTTACCATAAACTGGTCACAGCCAGGAGCTCCTCGCAAGATTTCTGATAGAGGAGTCAAAAGAATTATCAGAAGAGATATCTAAGAGCCAAAGACCACTCATGGAGCGCTCCAGAAAGACCTGGAGTTAGCAGGTACTACTGTTTCAAAGAAAACAATAAGTAATGCACTCAACCAACATGGGCTCTATGCCCACTCACCTCGTAAGACTCCATTGCTGAAGAAAAAACATGTTGAAGCTCGTTTAAAGTTTGCTGCACAACATTTGGGCAAGCCAGTAAAATACTGGAAGATATATTCTGGTCAGATGAGATCCAACTTTTTGGATGCCACAACACACAGAATGTTTGGAGGAGAACTGGCACTGCATATCCCATCATGGTGTGGGGTGTTTTTCAGCAAATGGTACAGGCAGAATTCATATAACTGAAGGAAAGATGAATGGACAAATGTACAGAGACATCCTTGATAAGAATCTGTTGCCATCTGCCAAGATGTTGAAGATGAAACGAGGGTGGACATTTCAGCAAGACAGTGGCCACAGTTACATGGGCAAAATTTCTTCAATCTGATTACAATTCAGATCAGAATTTTACTGTTTACATGGATCCTGAAAAAGCTGATCTGATTAGGACGTGTGTTTCCATGTGTCACACGTTTGAATGGAATAAATCATTTTGACACACACATCGACATTTCGACATTCAAAAAATAGTAGAAGAAGAAGCAACTTCCGGTGTTAGCAAGCTGCGCTTCATGTCGAAATTGACCTGTATTGTGTTATTCAGACTGTACTTTTGCTTCTGCTGGTCTCCGTAATGAAGCTACAAGTACATACTTCTGCATGTGACGAACAGAGGGAGACAGCAGGACAATACAGACCAGTTTTACTCCCGCTATGTTTTCCGCTAGCTGCTGCTAAGGCGGAAATACGTCACGTTAACGTGCGGCTGGTGTACAGACATGCGCAGTAAGCATATTTTCTGCCCTACGTTCAGAATAAGTGTTTTCATGCGCACCATTTGGATTAACAATCGGCATAACCCACCCCTCTCAGTCGGATTGAAATTTTGATCCGAATGAGCGTGATCGGGTTAGAATATTCAGATTGCCGTGTTTTTGGTTACTTGTGTCCATGTAAACATAGCCATTGATCCCAAAACACACAGTCAAGGAAACTCTCAACTGGCTCCAGAGAATGGTAAATGGTAAATTGCGTTCACTTATATGTGACATGGTTTATGACCCACTGACAAGACACAGACTCCAAATAGACACAATTAGGTTTATTCGGCGTAAATGTGGATGTTGGTGTGTGTAAATGTAGGCAGAAACTGCAGGGAACAGAGCTGGACACTGTATGACCTGGCAACCCTAGGAACACATAGAGAGGGAGAGTTAGAGAGGGCCAATGCTGGAGGTAGACAGTTACACTGAGGCTTACTGTGGGAGAAGATGGTGCGGGTTCCATTTTCAGCACGACGGCCAGGAGGACAGTGTCTTCTGCGGGAAGTGCAGCTCCTGCTGGTGAGTGTCCAGGGAGTGGAGGTGTCGTGGAGGAGAGGTAGGAATCCGCCGCCCGGGGGGAGAGAGGAGAATCCGCCGCCACCGAACTCCGCCTGTGCACAGGGGACTGGAAGACAAGGTGAGTGGATTGAATGGGCTTACGTGAGCAGCCGGAGTGATTCCCAGACGACGGGGAAGGCAGGTTTGGGTCAAAGACGACGACAGGCTGTGGCAGAGGATGGCAGATGAAGCTCTTCTGGAGCACAGTGAGACATCTCCGCACTGCAGGCTTGGGCAGCGCGGTAGAAATAGGCCAGGGTGTAATGGAGAGCAGGTGTGCGCGCAGCTGGAGATAATGAGCAGAGCAGACCATGACAATATGACGCTTTTTCTCTAGATGACCAAAGCACTTTACAGATCCTGCTATCCACCCATTCACACACACATTCACACACTGATGGTGGCAGAGCTGCCATACACCGGCGCTGGTCTGACCCACCAGGAGCAACTGGGAGTTCAGTGCCTTGCTCAAGGACACTTCAACATGCAGACTGCGGACAGAGCAGGAAAAGAACCTGACCCTCTGATCAGGAGTCGGACTCGGTGTCTGTTTTAAAGAACAGGGTAAAATCCTTCCTTTTTAATATAGCTTTCATTTAAGGAGGGTTTTTGTGTCTTTTAACCCCACTCTTGTTCTATTGTTATGTGATCCATACTGCTGGTTGACCTCCAATATTGTACTTGGCATTTTACTGCTATGTTCTATATGTCTGTCCTTTCCATCCTCCCTATCCCCTCATCCCCAGCCAGTCGCAGCAGACGACTGCCCCTCCCTGAGCCTGGTTCTGCTAGAGGTTTCTTCCTTCCAAATGGGAGTTTTACCTCTCCACTGTTGCTTAGTGCCTGCTCATAGGTGATTGCCTGATTGCTGGGTCTTTCTGTGACTGTGTGGTTGTTTTTTTTCTGCACTGTGGCGCCACGAGACAGCTTTTGTTGTGATGTGGAGCATTATAAATAAAGCTGAATTGAATTGAATTGAATAGTCAGCCACACTTCATCTGTGCCACAGCTGCCCCCAGAAGAAAAATAAAGCTGCTAGAATGGCCCTGTCAGTCACCTGACTTGAATCCAATTGAAAATCTATGGAATGAACTGAAGATCAGAGTTCATAGAAGACACCCATGAAACCTTCGAGATTTGAAGACAGTTTGGGTGGAAGAATGGGCTAAAATCACTCCTGAGCAATGCCTGCACTTAGTTTCTCCATACAGGAGGTGTCTGGAAGCTGTAACCAACGAAGGATTTTCTACTAAATATTAAATGAATTTTATCAAGTGTGTTCAACACTTATTCCCTGTGTCATTCCACTTTATTAAATATAGCTTGTTTTGTGAACACAGTTGCCTTGATTTCTTTGTATGTATGGATTACTTGGGTTGTTACTGATATCTGGTGAAAAGCTCAGGTCACTGCTCTATCAGAAATATGTTTAATAATGAGAAAAATGTTGATGTGTTCAATACTTATTTTCCCTGCTGTATTTAAGAGGAAAAACTGGCCTGACTGGGTGGTGTCTCAACTGTTCAAGTCTCACTGCAGTTTTTTTGTTTTTAATGTTTTACTGTGAGACAGGTGGTAGTTTATAAATGCATGGTCATGAATGTGAGTCATGTGGTACACGACCAAGCAGCAGGACAGGTGCAGCAAGATTATTCAGATATTCCAGGATGGCAGCAGGGTGGACGGGCTGAAGATGTCCCAGGAGGGCTGTGAGGGTGTTTGTTCAGGCTGCTGTTCACATCAGAGTTGAGGTTCAATGCTGCAGTGAGTAATCACCTAGTTAACATGCTAGCTTACTTCACCAGTGACCATATCAGTGAAGCCAGATGTCAGCATTAAAGGGACATACAATGAAAAATTATTTTTCCGTGCTTTCTGTGTGAAATACAGTATCTGTCGCAGCTGCTGTCTGCTTGGGCTCACGTTTCACTCCCTCAGTCTCATTTAAAGAACAGTTTTGATTGTGACATGAGAACTGGAGCTCACTAGAATGACACCAAGCACATTTATCTCATCCATGTTGACGCTGTATATTCTTCTTCTTCTTTTAAACCTGATTGGCGGTTGGCAACCAGCCCACAGGTGCATTACTGCCACGTACTTCACTCTATATCATCACTGCTGTGTCCAAATCCCTCGACGCTTTATATTTCCCTGTAAGCATCCACACCAACACCCTACAGTCCTGATAAGGAGTTAGCTGAGAGGCACAAATAAAGCTTTTATATCTACAACCTCAATTCCAATGAAGTCAGGATGTTGTGTAAAATGTAAATAAGAACAAAATACATTTTTAATTTGATGCCTGCAACACATTCCAAAAAAGCTGGGACAGGGTCATGTTTCCCACTGTGT
Organism: Pholidichthys leucotaenia; assembly: GCA_020510985.1. NCBI lineage: Eukaryota > Metazoa > Chordata > Actinopteri > Cichliformes > Pholidichthyidae > Pholidichthys > Pholidichthys leucotaenia. The sequence continues at coordinate 286,826,762 of CM035836.1, read as the reverse complement.
TGCATCACCTTTCCTTTTAACAACACCCAGTAAGTGTTTAGGAGCTGAGGACACCAACTGTTGAAGCTTTGGAGGTGGAATTCTTTCCCATTCTTGTTCAACAGTCCAGGGTCTCTGTTTGCGTAGATTGCGCTTCCTAATGCGCCACACATTTTCAATGGGAGACAGGTCTGGACGGCAGGCCAGCCATGGGCATCGGGGTGTTGGTTGTCCACGCCTCACTTTATCTCAACCACTCACGGCTGACATAAAGCATGTGCTTGGCGACAGCTGCGATCTCTCAAATGCCAGACGTTATGCCAACGACAGGAAGCTGAGGAGAAACCTCATAAGCACTCTCACCAAACAGGCAGACCCACACTAGTGGATTATGACCTTACCAAGTACCAAGTAAGTACCAACAACTTCGCCATATATTCTTTTGTTTTAATTTGCCAGAATTTCAAGATAAGGCTTTGTTTTCAAAATAAACACAAATTTAACTCACCATTTCTGCCAACGCAGCCGTGAAAAAAGGTATTGTAAAGAAAGCACCAAGGCGCTGTGCCTCTGTGCCTGTGGCATGGTAACATGGGGGGCTGTAAAAAAGTGGCACTCTGACCTCTACTGGCCTGGGATAATTATTACAATACCTTTTTTCGCAGCTGCACTGACAGAAATGGTGAGTTAAATTTGTGTTTATGTTGAAAACACAGCCTTATCTTGAAATTCTGACAAATTAAAAGTCAAGAAAATATGGCAGTACAATGACACAAGCGTTTAGTTCCACTTCATTTTTACTGGGCGAGCTGAAAAGCTGGTAACAGACAGACAGACAGACACACGCAATGAGTGATTACCGTATGCCTCCGTTGCACCAAGGCATAACTATCCCAGGCCACTAGAGGTCGGAGTGCCACTTTTTTACAGCCCCTCATGCTACTATGCCATAGGCACCGAGGCACACACCACTGACGCCGGTGTGTGTCAAGACTGCTCACATACAACAGGATAGGCTGGAAGTCAGGCACGGGAAGAGAGAGAATCTACTATGAATTTTCAAAATAAAACACCCAGCAGACGTCAATAATCCGTAGGGGGGAAGAAAACAAATTATTTAATTTTCCTCTGTGGCTCGGTGTTTGGGGACCACTGCTTTAACCACTCAAACCATACAGCCCTGTCGCTGGTAATGCTTTATATATTCAGCTGGTTTGACATTAGTTTACTCAGACTGGGTTTAACACTGGGGCTGTTAGCTGACCAGCTAGCCTTAGCATCAAACACAGATCCCTCCAGTGACAAAACGGTGAAGGCAGGGTGAATGGGGGTTCTTTAAAGCTAAATACACTGAAACAGGATGTTGTGAAGAAGGGTGTTTAATCTGAGTGGTGGAAAGCTGCTCCTCTGAGCAGGTCCGTTCCCACCCCTGCTGCTACTGATTCTGCTGGATTAATGTGAACAGACAGCACAAAGTCAGTGGATTTCTCTGTGATGATCTCAGCAAAATGACCAACTATTAACAAAAACAACAACAAAAAAAAATGGTTGTCTTCAATCTTCTTCCTGCCTGGAAAGTTGAAGCTTTCTCAACCTTTTTATTTTTACAGTGTATGCTGGAAGAGAATAATATAAATTCACAAAATAATGGTCATGTGACCATCAGCAGTCACTGGTTTAAAGCACGATGACTGTTGGGCATTAAGTTGAAAAGCCACAGCCACACAGTCTTTGGGAATTAGGTTACAACAGATTCCCTGTAATCACCATGACGGAGGAATGCTGTAGAGCGGAGTGAGTGACAGCAGGTGCTCAGGTGGGCTGCTGTCAGAACCCACAGAGAAGAAGCTTTGTTACGATCCAAAGATGCCGTAACCTCTGAAGGCTTTAAAAGTCAGTCAGGATCAGTTAGCGTCTGATCATCCTGGCACTAGAAAGCTCTTAGTTATCATTTGATGAGCGCCAAGCTTCCTTCAGGGTTCTCTTTGTATCCATCACACACACACACACACACACACACACACACACACACACACACACACACACACACACACACACACATACGCACGCAGGCACACACATACTCATCTCATCTAATTCCATCCCAGCTTTGGTCGGATGAACAAGGACGGCTGAGGATCGTCGTGCTCCATCTTCAGAATTCACAAGTGAACCAGGGAGCATGAAATTGTTTTATTTATTTACGATCTGCCTCGTTGTCCCAGGAAATGAACGCAACTTACAACTTAGAGCAGCATCAGAGCGACTTTTAACAATTACTAACTAACTAACTAACTAACCTGCACTTATATAGCGCTTTTCTAGTCACAAAGACCACTCAAAGCACTTTCATTAATACTAACCCTCTATTCTAAGGGCCTATAGGAAACAGATATCTAGGGACAATTTAGAACAGCCAATTAACCTAACATGCATGTTTTTGGCATGTGGGAGGAAACCGGAGAAATCCCGGAGTAAACCCACGCAACACAATGTAGGCAAGCTGAGAGCAGATGGGGTGATGAGAGAGAGGAGTCAGAAGTTTGGGTCTCTGGAAGCTCCAGTGTAAATGACACGAACATCTCTGCTGCCTCGGAGTCTAGGTGTGATCGGTGACAACACCTTTCCTGGTGGATGAGCTCCTGCCTCATGTGCAGCTCAGTTATCTGGTGGTCTGTTAGTGAGTGTGGGAGGGGAGCGGAGTGCGAGACGGATAGATTGGTGAGGCATCAGCAGACTCTGCTGCGGTTCGTAGAACAGGGAGTGGGGCTCAAAGCAGTCTGTAGTCTGCTGTCAGCATTTGATTATATACTGCACAAGGCGATGTACAGTAGCGCTACTATGTTGTGGTTCCTTGATAACATCCATAAATAGGTGACGGATACAAATATATAAATAATGGTACTGCTATCTGATTGGCTTGACATCCCCACTGACGGTGAGTCAGTATTGGAAACCGCTGTCAGCATCCACAGCCTGGTCCAGCTGTTTACAAGTTAACAAGAGCACTCTGAGGTGAGAACAATATCCCCCGCCTCTGTTTCTTTGAACATCCAAATATTTATTGACAGAGAGCAGTTTTCAACTTTTCAATATGTAGCATCAATCCATTTGGCTCCAATCTATAAAATCACTTTTCACCTAAAAGAAATTGTTTCACTCAAAAGTCTGGTCAAGAATTGTTTTCTTCACCTAAGAACCACAATTTGAAAACACATTCCATGGTAAAAGGGACAATAAGGATCCCATTTCGTGCCAGGAACAGATTAGTCTGCAATCATAAATCCCGGAACTTCCTCCGCAACCAAGCAGTTTTATGCTTCAGGTACTATTTAAGACATCCCAGATACCTTTACTGAATTCCACAGGTCTCTAGGAATTATCCACAGCTCAACATTGCCCCCTTCTGTTCAACTCAGGAACATGTTGGATCTAATCATTGGGATTTTGGTTTTATCTGCCTGAAATAATCCTCTCTCCTCAAGACTTTGATATTTTTCCAGGAAATACTGCTCAGAACACTGTTGAAGATGACCACCTCTGTGTTCAACAATGATGGGTTTGAAATGTTTCATTAATAATTGATTTTAAATGTGTTGCATGTTTGAAAATGCTTAAATGATCCTTATTCTAATGCATCTTAATCATAGAAGGACAAGTTTATAAAAGTGCATGCTCACTGAAAGTTAGTTACGAATCACTGAAGTTAGCTTAGATTTTATATTAAGTATATAATGTGAATTTCACAGTTAATATGTGTGGTTGCCTTCTAAAAACTTATGCCAGTCATCGGATTGGTACCAGCCAATCACCAGGCTGTCTCTGTTGGACAATGCCCCCTTTCATTCTATTGGTCGGTTACAGACAAAGGACAGCTTTCTTATTGGACCATAGCCCATTCAAATCTCCCACGATAGCCGATAATTGGTTCTTCCTGCTGTCAGTCATATGTTATGACCCAAGAAGCACGCTCAGTTAAATAGGGAGAAACGCCCTAGTGGGAGAGAGATTTTGTGAGTTTTGTATTCTCTAAAGTTGTCTTTTGTTGTCTTGAAGTTAAGTCTTTTCTTTCTGTTCTCTCTGAAGTTTTTTTTTTTTTTTTTGCCTCTTCTGTGTGAGTTTTCTGGTATCCGAGGAGGGGATTATTTTTTCTTGTTGAGCTCAACCCTTCTTACTGGGAGTGAAACTCCAAAATGCTTTTTTTCTCCCTCTCTTCTCACCGTGTTTATTCTGTTAAACTTTTTCTATTGATTTTCCTTAACTCACCGCATTAAAGTGGACTGATACTGATTTTTGAACTTTTTCCATCGAGACTGCCTCACCCATGTACCATGACGTCAGAAGAACTAGGATTTTGTGGGTGGAACTGTTACATTTTTCATTCAGCCTGTGGTTGTTATCGGCTGGTGGGCATCCCAAAGTTGCGGGCCAGGAAAGGATCTGTTGCCCAAGAGGAGATGTCGCACCTGCCCCGGGGCCAGCCGATCACTCTGTTACTGGCTTCACTCTCCGGACCCCAGCTGCTGAGTCTGTAAAAGCTATAACCGCTGTAACAATGTGAAAGGACTGCGGGCAGTCTTTTCCCCTTCTTGCCATCTGCTGGCGTTCAAGATCATCGCTGGACTCTGAAGACACAGCTGTTCGTAAGCCAGACTCCAACTTTATATCTGCTGGGCTAAATGTGATGTCTAATTCTAATTGAATATGACCAATTTTTCATGTTAAAAGCTGGTCCATAAGCTACGACAGGAGCTACAAAGCTGAAGGAAAAATAATATTCTCCTTTTCAATAACCTCCATTTTTTTTTAGAATAACTCAGAATTTTCTTTTTCATATAATCAGCTTTTATCATTTTCTCCATAAAACTGCGTCCAATTTTATGCATATTTTTGTTACAGTTACTTCACAGTCTCTCATTGCATTACAGTTACAAATTCAAAATCTGGTTTCTCTTGTTTCCACAAAGGTTTAACTATAGACTTTATGCTCAGGAATCCCTTACCAGTTAATATGATATTTGATACTTGCTGATCATTTCACCTGCTTACAAATCAACTGAATGTAATGTCATTTAACTTGAGTTTGATTATTAAAACTGTTAACGGTATATAGAAGTTTCTGCTTGATTTATTTTGTGTTTGTGCTTTTCTGGGTCATGGCAGAAGAATTCACGAATATTGAGACTGGTTAATGAAAGGTTCAAGGATTAGTTATTAATAAATTGTCCAGGTTTGGACTGGGGCCCCTACGAGTGTTTCTCTCTTGTTTGTGAGTGTTTGTGGTCACAAAGTAAACCTCCATCTCCACACACACCTCTAAATACTGTATAAATTAAATAATCCTTGTACCTTATCATGCTTATAATTAATTGTTTCTACAAATATAATTACCATGGCAGAACCAAATTATGATAAGCCCATCATCCACAAATAAACAACAAAGTATACAACCAATAGTTGTAGGCCAGGATCCCAAGGTGAACCTGTGTAGCAAGTTTGGTGACCCTAGTGCGCTTTACATGTTCTGTAGTAAGAGATCATTGGGAGTGCCATCCTTGACCTTTGACCTTTTGACCCCAGACCTATAGTCAGAGGTCATGGTCTCCAAGTGAACCTGTGTACCAAGTTTGGTGGCCCTAGATTTACTCGTTGTACAGTGATAAGACATAGGGAATGTTAACCTTGACCTTTGACCTTTTGATCCCAAACCCATAGTCAGAGGTCTGGATCCCCAGGTGAACCTGTGTTCCAGGTTTGGTGGCCCTAGCTTTACTGCTTTTATAGTAATAGTAAATGTAACATTTACCATTTACCATAGTGCAAATGGAATGTTAACTTTGACTTTTGACCTTTTGACCCCAAACCCATAGTCAGGTCAGGGTGTAAGTCATCCAAGATGCATCTTAGATACAACTACTGTATCAATTTGAAAAGCCTACATCATTTCTTTCAGTACTTGTCGTGTTTAGAAGTATTAGGGAAAATCTCACCTCTGACCTTTGGCCTGAAGCTCATCCAATGAGAGTGAAATTGCAATTGCACACCATCAGAGTATATCAAACCGTGGTACCAAGTTTCAAAACATTTGGAACCAAACTATAGGAGGAGTTGATTTCTCAAAAGTGGGACAGATGGATGGACTAACCCATAACATAATCCCCTTTCAGCTTTGCCCAAAGAACTCTTCAACCCCACTGGGCTTCGACCAATGTATCCTCCATTCCTGTTTACCCTTTTGTCTCGTCCCTCATGTCTCCTGTATCTGTAGCCACTTCCTTGCTGTCTCAGTTTGCCCTTGATTGTTCCAACCTGCCCTGAGTTCTCTTGATTATCCCTTGTCTATACATGTCTGTGCTCAGTCTTAGCATGGTGTGGTGACATTAATGTTCTCTGCCAGTCTTGTCTGGAGTTTTCATGTCCATGGGTCTCTTAGGCTTGTTTTGCCCGTGAGTTTTGTTTGGCTTAGTTTGTTTTTCAGCCCACGTGCTGCTATCTGTTTGGCCATGTTTCGTTAATAAATCATCATTTCTTTCACCATACTCCTGCCTGCGACTGAGTCCGGTGCCTCCCAGCCTTTGACACAATTTTGCCAGAACAACAATGACATCTCAAAGTTATTACTGTGGGCACTTCTGTCTCTGTTACACTGTGTTAATGAAGAGAGAGACAGGACAATGGTTGAAAAGCTCATAGACAGGCTACTCTGGCTGGGATTCAAACTAGTGATCACTGCAGGAAAGGTCCCTTTTACACAGCACAGAGACCGTTGGGGGATAAAAAATTGAGAGATCAAAAATTGGCGCAATCTGTCAATGATCTCCTAAAGCCTTGAAAAAGGCTGTGTCTGTGTAACTGTTTGGGAGATTCTTGTGTGCTTGTCATGCCATCAAAAACTCAATTTTCAGCAACTTTCATGTAGATCTATAGAGACCTTTGAGTGACCTTGGTGGTCATTGAGCACTCATTGAAAGATCCTTGAGAGATCAGTGGAGACTAGTAAGCCTCCTGCAGTGACCATTGAGAGTTTGCAAAGCAATCGTGCGATGTTTGAAAGATTTCTTTGAGGAGATTGTGACAACTGTGGAGATCACTGGAAGATCATTGAGAGTTCTTGGCAACTGCTGGGTGTTCATTGAAAGATCGCTGAGGGTTGTGGCCATTTTTTATCCATCTCTCAACGATCTCTCAGTGATCTCTACCCCTGTGCAAAGTGGCATGCTTTTGTAATATACCATGAATACATCTTAAATTGACAGACCATTGGATGCTGAGGACACTGGATGTTGAGTTTATGTCCCTTTTCAATTTTCCATTTGACCTTTACAAATATCAAAATAATGCATGTATTAGTCCAGTAAAAAAAAAAAAAAAGATAAGGTGAAGTTAGTTTACAGAAATTTACAAGATGAGAAAAATTTGCAAATTCATGGGGGATCACAACTGTGAGGCTGTTCACTATCAGAGGAGGTTCAGGGGTATTTCCTCAGCCGAGGAGCTAATCCTGCTACCATTAGCATTTTCATGAGTGCTGTGTCTGGGGTTTGGTAGAGCATGTTGCTGCCTGAATGCTCGTCTCACACACACACACACACACACACACACACACACACACACACACACACACACACACACACACACACACACACACACCTTTTCAATACCCAACCCTCTGAACCAACACGGTATTCGGAGTGGCTCTGGGACCCATGGGTGTCTGTTTGCTGTGGTGCATCACACAGGCCCATACTGCAACCTGAGCAAAGCGACGGAGGAAAGAAGGCGGCCGCAGCTCTCTCCTTATCAGCCAAAGCCCTCCTCTTTCCTCTTTTGCAAATGAATTTCCACTCATCGTCCTCCACTCCTTCCTCTTCGCTGCTCATGAATTCTAACAGTTTTTGTGGGATGCTACCTTCTGCTGCACAAAACCGTCACAGCCATCATCATCATCATAGCAGTCTGTCGGGGGCGACAATGACTGTTTCGTTTAGGTCTGATCAGATTCTTCCACTCAGCTCTGTCCTTCGCCTTCTGCTGCCAGGAACTCCTGACCTTGTCAACCCGGGCAACATCCGAGCCAATATGAGTTGCTTTCTGACTGACCATTTCATGAAACTGCGTGCAAAGTATTTGAGTACCACTAGCTTTTGCTGGACTAACAATACATTCTTAGCAGACAGAGGTATTATCAGTGGCAAGGACAGGCCAAGACAAACTGACATCCAGTATCTGTTGCAGTGACTGACCAGATGATAGGTTTGTTTTTCTCTGCTCTTTGTGTAGTGCATGTCACAATGCACCGACTGGCAAAAGTCCACCACAGACCTTGCGACAGATGTGCTTATCTGCCAGGATGTCCAGTCTTACCCTGTGTAACTGGAAGTAGTCCACCATAGACCTGTGACAGATATTGTTTTAAGTTCTACCAGGATGCCCAGTTTCACCGTCCACGCCCTCGGAAGGGCGGGGTTGCCGGCTGAGTCCACAATTACATTTAAACGTCCTGCCTCATCACCATGTGTGTTTTAACTGGAATTATCACCTTACAAAGGAATGACTGTGAATGGACAATTAATCCCAGCTGGAGTTTCCCTCCAAAAATGGAGAAAGTAGACCAATCAAATGTCAGATAAATGTGGCTGCTGCAATAAAAGATGCATTATTTTTAAGTGCAGAGGTCTTTTCCAAAATAGCAACACATATGTAGGGGGAAAAAAATAGCCAATGTATTAAAAAGTAGTCTCCGTAGACCATGATGTTTGCAGATGACACTGTGATCTGTAGTGAGTAGGGAGCAGGTGGAAGAGAACCTGGAGAGGTGGAGGTATGCTCGGGAGAGAAAAAGAATGAAAGTCAGTAGAAGCAAGACGGAATACATGAGTGTGAATGAGGAAAAGGTGGGTGTAATGGTGAAGATGCAAGGAGTAGAGGTAGTGAAGGTAGATGAGTTTAAATACCTGGGGTCAATCATCCAAAGCAATGGAAAATGCACAAGAGAGGTGAAGGAGAGAGTGCCGGCAGGGTGGAGTGGATGGAGACGAGCGTCATGAGTGATTTGTGACAGAAAGACAGGAGCTAGAATGAAAGGTAAGATTTACAAGACAGCAGTGAGACCTGCTATGATATTTGGGTTGGAGACGGTGGACAGGAGGCAGAGCTGGCGGTGGAAGAAGATGCTAAGATTCTCATTGGGAGTGACTAGGAGAGTGCATACCTCCACCAAGGCTACTAGTATACTAATCAAAGTGTGACTTACAGTAAATGATGCCTGCTGATGGAGCGTGATAAGTTGAGCCTGTGTATTTTCAGGTTGACTAGCTTGTTATTTAATGATATTAGCAAAAATCTGTGAAAAAGCCAATATCTGTTGAACCAGGATGTGCGCACTGCCTCTCACGGTTCATCCTTGACCCAAGAGCCATCTGTGAGACACTGAATGAAACTCTGTCCAGTACTTCCGCTAACACACAAACATCACCATCATCACTTGGAGGGAGAATCAGAATGATTTTGTTTCCTTTTTCCCAGGAAATAAATTATCTGATAAGTTTCTGCATTTTTTCTTCAAGCAACCATTTACGCCACTAACGGCCATATTTCTTCTCTCCGAGTGTCACCGCGGCTCATTTTCCCTCTTATCAGCTGTATTAACTTCCTGTGTTTGGTCGTAAAGTCTGAAAGTCTCTGAAAATTGTTTTCACCCGCTGAACAAACTGGATCAAAAGTTCAGTTTGATCCGGACCCAGACCACCTCTTTTTGCTGGGCCGTCCCAGAGGAAAGGAAAATTAGAAATGAGATTTCAAAAGTGTTTCATTTACTTCTCCTAGACAACTAGGAGATCTGCGTGACACCAAACAGAGACTAAAGCCTTTTCTTCTGTGTCTCCTGTATTTCTCCAGAGCAACAAGTTGTCCAAAGTCTCAGTTTGAGAGATCTTATCAAGCTGGAGTCTGTTTCTCTTTAAATTCTCAACTTGTATGTCTCTCTGTGATCTCACGCAGAAAAACTGAAGAGCTCTATGTATGAACTCAGTTTCCTCTCATTTCAGCCTCCATCATACATGTCATGCTAGGCTCAGATCAGGATCACGGTTTCATAAAGACTCATTCAGTTCTCAGATTAGGGAAATGGTTTTGTAGTTTTAATCATCACACCTGCAAGCTTTAATGTGTTTTTATTTGAACTCGAGTTCATTTACTCCATCAGTGTGGTTTGTTTTGTCTGGTGAGAACATGGTAATCACACTCAGGTGCGCACCAAACTAACCAGACTGAGACCACCTGAAAGAGGTGGTCTTGATTCGAACCAACTGGCGAACTCTGGTGCGGTTCTGCAAGTGAGAAAGGGACCGCACTAAAACAGGACCAGTGGCAAACGGTAAAACATTTTATGCTACTGTACATACAGTACCTGATGCATCTTTGAAAATATCTGTGGCTGATCATGTCACAGTTCTAGGGGATTAATGAACACTGTTAACATGGTATTTTCCTTTCATAGCTGCTCTTCATTTTTAAACTGTATAATTTGCCAAAAGTGGTATATGCACGTAATGTATAAACGGTAATCAGGGTGATGAAAATCCCCCATAGATTACACTACTATTTGTATTATTTTCTCCCTAGAAATGCTTAAATGCACAGTAGTCATCCTACTTCCTGTATTTACCTTTCCTGTTCTTGCGGCAAAAAAAATCTGACTAATAAGAACAGAGAACGTTCTACCGTAAGTCTCACTGGATTTAATGTGGGGGAATTTGGTCCACTTGAATTTTTGTCTGTGTGAAAGGGAACCAAACCAAGGAGAAAATGATACAAAGTAGCAAACTTATCAACTGATTTGGACCAAAGTAAACAAATTTAGGTGAGAAAGCATCCTGATATATCAGAACCCTTTTCTGAAAGTTTAGTTTTGAAAATAACTACACCAACTAAAAATAAAGAAATTAAGGCAATAGCAGAGACTCAAATTAATGCTTTTATGGATTTGATACGCTGGTGTGGCCTAGTGGTAGGGAGATGAATAAAACATGGAATGAATGGTACCGTACGGAACGTTCCATACATATTCCGTATGGAGCGGTCTGAAGTGTTTTACAAACATGTACATGTAATGTTAGACACGGAATGTTCCATATCTAATGTTTCATCTGTATTCCATACGTGTTCTTAGGTTGTGCTAGCTAGCGGTTCAGCCTTCTGACATTCCCAAGTGCCTTACATAAGGAACATTAGATACGGAATGTTTCTCACGGAATGCTAGCGGTCCTGCTAGTTAGCCGCCTCAAGTGTTTAGTTACACACTGCGCACACGTTACGTTGATGCATAATGTTCCGAATGGGATGCTAGCAGTGCTGCTAGTTTGCGGTCCAGCCTATTAATATTCCCATAAGTGTCTTATGTACATATTCTGTAAATACGAAGAGCACAGTAGAAAACACACTTTCACTGTAGCCTGAGCCCTGTGGGGTGACAGCTGTTCTTCGGTCCTGCGAGGGAGCAGCCCATGGTGAGTCCCACGGGAGGAGGTGGATATGTACCTCAGATTGACCGATTGATGAAAACTTCAAAATATATTGAACCAATGAAGCATGAACTGAAGCAGCAATGACGTTTGAAGCTTCAGATGTCATTGGTCAAGTGACATCAGTGTTTTGATACAAGCTCCGACACACTGAAGAGTGAGACAAACTCCGAAGCCTTGTTGTCATTTGCCCATCACTACTTATGTTCCTTATTGCTTATTTATTCATTTATTAATAATTGCAACTGCACTGGTTTACAACCATCATGTACGGGACATGAGCGATTTGTGTACGGAACATGCTAAATACAGACTGCGGCTAATGACGAAGGCACATTGACATAGAACTGAAAGCAGGCAAGACTGGCAGATGTCCCATATGGAACATGCACAGAATGTTCCGTGTGAAGCGCAGATCGAACATTCCGTACAGCACAGTTCGTTCCATGTTTTAGCAGGCACCTAGTGGTAGAGCAACCAGGAGGTTGTGGATTCAAGCCCCAACTGGGTCATACCAAAGACTACAGAAATGGTACTTATACCTTCTAGCTTGGTGCTCAGCATAATAGAATGAGTTGAAGGACAGTTGGTTACTCAGCTACAATGGGGGGGGGGGGGGCGCAAGCTAGAGACATTATTGCTCATTTTCTTTTCCAGTGGAGACACAAATGAGCTCTTAAAAATACTGAATCGAGTATGTTACTCGAATACTGAAAAAATATTGAAATTAAAAATCTGAATCTCAAATGTTTTTCATACATTTCTCCTAAATGTATGAAAAACATTTGAGATGAAACAGACACAAAAGTGAGACTAAAATGAGAATATCAAATTGGTCTCCTGAGCTTTAACAGAGCAAGCTTTGAGCAGTAATATTTTCCTGTGGGGTGGTTCAAGGGAGGTTTCACACCTGAAAACCCTGAAAAGTCCAAAAGTCCGGACCAAATAGATTAGGTGTTAAAGCACCTTTAAGTCCAGTCAGCTAAACATTTTAAGGTGGACACTAAGTTTTTTTTGACAGTAGATTAATGGGTTCATCGTGAAAATGTAATCCAAATTCATTCAGCAGATTTGTGTAATCCTGCTTACAGGCAGACAGAAGGATGAACTGCAGTCTCCTGCCTAACAATGACCTCCTCTGTGGACGTGACTGTGATAAGAAGCTTTCATCGGCAATAAAAAACAGAATGAAGAAGGTAGCAGCACCTTACTGGCTAACGGAGTTGCTGTTAGGTAAAGGAGAACAGAAGCTGCATGCCCTCCTATCAGCTAGGCGACATATATTTGACCGTTCACGTTTTAATTTTCTACGTACTCTCAGATCTAAAGGGAAGAGTGTGTGGATGAAATCAGTCATCTGTGGTCAAACAAACATTAACTGTGCCTCCTGACAGAGAAGACATCACTTTTCTTTTTCAGCAACAAGAACTTGACGTGTCTCTGAACCGAACACTGAAAAGCATTTTTGGTTATCTTTAATCTTTAAACCCACTGGGCACCAATGGCTTTAATATGGCTAAGCAGGTTTCAGTAACACTTGTGCCACAGGCAGAATTACACAAAAAAGCCACAAGTTTTCACGTTTTTTTTCTCATAAATTTGCAAAAAAAAAGAGAAATTTACTAAAAAAGCAGCAAATTCATGAGAAAAAGGGCACAAATTTACCAGAAAAAAGTGAAGATTTAGGAGTAAAAAGTTGCAAGTTTACAAGAAAAAAAATGTAAAATCACTTGAAAAGGTAACAAATTTATCCAGTTGATTCCTGGGGGCGCCGCTGTAGGAACAATTATGGGCGGAGCTTCTGGTTTCGGCTGACCTAGTGTTAAATCAGTCAGAAAGAGTGGAGTAGCAGAGGCATTTAAAATAGCGTTTTTAAAAGTTTTTCAAATTCATTTTAATATATAGTCCACATACATGTTTTCCACTCAAGTGGCAGCTAATTTCAGCTCTTCTAGTTTTTGTATTTTTTTGAATGTTTTGGCATTGTTCTGGCACTTGCTGGTGTTCGTGGTTGTGCCAGAGTGGATAAATGGCGGCTTCTCACCACGCGGTGACAGACGACATCCAGGCACGGTGTTGTGGCGTACGTCTGCTCTAAGGGAAATTTGATTATGTCCAACATATTTTAACAAAATGCAGCCGACTTTATTGCGGTGGAGACATTGATATATGTCACCCGTGCTGGCAAAATGAGTCAGAAGGTCTACCGTGTCATTACGAGCTACAGGCACGAGAAGTCATAAATCATGACCCTTTCTTTGCTTGGTAGCGGAAAAGTCCCAGGAAACCCCCCCATGAGTGTCTGGTATCATTGTAAAGCTTAGAAATTGTACTTTCTAAAAATACCTATGTTTTTGTGGAAGACATAACTCCCGACCAATCGAACGCGAGATTTCAACCTAACTAAAATATAAACAAATCATCTTTTTCTGGAGGGCAGCGCGGTGGCGGAGTGGTTAGCACTGCGGCAGCACAGCAACTCACCCTTAGCCGGGGGATCCTGGGTTCAATCCCAGCCCCCGACCAACAGTGATCTGTGTGGAGTTTGCATGTTCTCCCCGTGTCTGCGTGGGTTTACTCTGGGATTTCTCCGGTTTCCTCCCACATGCCAAAAACATGCAAGTTAGGTTAACTGGCATCAAACTGGGGATTCTAAATTGTCCTTAGGTATGACTGTGAGAGTGAATGGTTGTCTGTCTCTCTGTGTTGGCCCTGCGATGGACTGGCGATCTGTCCAGGGTGTACCCTGCCTCTCGCCCAAAGATGCTGAGATAGGCTCCAGCCCCCCCACCCCCCCCACACACACACAACCCGAAAAGGATTAAGCAGAAGAAGATGGATGGATGGATCTTTTTCTGAGTCAGTTTTTGCACATTACTGTACCTACAAATTAAATATCATTTTGAAGGTCTTTCAATACAGAATATGGAAATGACATTACATCAGTTTTGAAAATGTCCTCAAAGTGATTCATTTTGCCAGCACGGGTCATTTGTTTACATCGTTAGCATCTTAGTAGCGGCGCTAACTAACGGAGCTACTGTGTACGAGGCCACTTTTTAAGGTCATCTTTCCATCCCTCGATAGTCGTGGGAAGTGGCATGATTATGTTACTGTTTTGAGGTGCAAGAGGCCGTGTTCCCGCGTTTCTGATGCTGAAGTCATTGTTTTTTAACAAGGAAAAGTGTCAGTAGAATGAAATTACATTTCTCCTAATGACGTCTAGAATCAGAGCTATAAATGTGATGGACTGATTGCATTTAATGTCTGTTTGGTGAGTTTTTAATCATCAACACTTCACTCCTGATATGAAACCATTGGGAAGTTAAATCCAGTCTCATCTGTGTCTGATAAAAATGAACTGGTCTGAGGACACGTTTTAATCTCTTGCAGAGAAACTTGGAATTTAAGATTTTTAGTAAATTGTCTTTTGTGTTTCTTCAGTCCAGAAATGACACATTTCTTCAGCACGTCTTCATTTTTAAACTGCAGTGATGCAAGATATTTATTTTGAGTTTTGTTTTTGTCTCAAATCAATCAAGAGGTGCATGTTTGAGAGACACTATTTTGGCCAATCAGATTTCACAATTGTGTTAATTCAGTCTAAATAAATTAAATCAAATCTGGACAGGAAAAGTGTCCCGTTTCAGTGACAACATCCATCCATCCATCCATCCATCTTCTACCGCTTTTCCGGAGGTCCGGGTCGCGGAGGCAGCAGTTCAAGCAGAGAAGCCCAGACTTCCCTCTCCCCAGCCACCTGCTCCAGCTCTTCAGAGGGGATACCAAGGCGTTCCCAGACTAGCTGGGAGACATAGTCTCTCCACCGAGTCCTGGGTCTGCCCCGGGGTCTCCTCCCAGTGGGACGTGCCTGAAACACCTCAAGTGGGAGGCGTCCAGGAGGCATCCTAATCAGATGCCCATACCACCTCAACTGACTCCTTTCAATGTGGAAAGGAGTCAGTGACAACAATACGTTCTAAACTAGTACCGGAAGTTGCTACCATGATTCACGCAAGGCATCATGGGGCCTAGGAATAAGATGGATAGAAAAATTTTGCAAATTTACAAGAAAAAAAATCACAAATTTATGAGGAAAAAAATTGAAAATGTTCCAAATTAACAAAGAAGTAGCAAATATCTGAGTACATAAATTGAAAATTTGTGAGAAAAAGTTGCAAGTTTACAGTTAAAAAAAAAAAAAAAAGGCTTGAAAACTTTGGAGAAAGTTCCAAATTTACCAGAAAAAAAATGTCAGAAATTTATGAAAAAAACTCAAACTTTCAAGAAAATAACAAATTTACAAGGAAAAAAAGTAACAAATTTATGAGAAAAAGTTGAAAGATTACAGTAAAAAAGTGGCAAATTTATGAGAAGGTTCCAAAATTACAAGAAAAAGCTATTAAATTTGCAAGAAAAAAGTCACAATTTTACAAGAAAAAAATAACTTCATGAGAAAGTCTCAAATTTTCAAGAAAAAATTATCAAATTAGGGAGAAAAAGTCACAAATTTACAAGAAAATAGCAAATTTATGAGAAAATGTGTTGAAAATAGGTAACCAGGTAAAGTCCATGTGGGCAAACATGGATGGGGCCAACATGGAGTCCATGGACAAACCCACATGGGAGACAGCCCAGTTTAACCTTTGGTGGGCCGGATTATCCAGAGGGCTTGCCGGGGCAGAAGCCCAGGGGCCCCTGAAAGAAGTGCTACTTTTTTTAAAAATGTAATTTAATTTAATTTTTGCTAATTGTGCTGTGCCCAACATTTATTGGAGGGTTTGTTTTGGCATATCAACTTTTTATTTGTTGAGGTTTAAGTATGTCCCACCTTCTTAATTTAATTGGTTAAGATTTGACATTTGACCTGATTGACGTTAGACGTGAGCCAGTAGAATCTTATGGCAGGCGGACGAATGAATAAATGAGTGATGGTGGAAGTTCGAAAATACGATAGCGGCGGCCAAAAAAAGAAAAAAGAGAAAAGAAAATGACAAATGTGGAAAGGAGGTTTTGAAAAAGACTCTGAAATTGACTTTTTTTTTAAAAACAAAGTAGCAAAACAGCCGGACAGACGTCAACTGGACAGTCAAAGCTAGATGTTTGTGAAACTGTTAGCACTGGAAATGCTAACACGGATGTACTGGTAGGGCCGCTGTCCAATAATCCGTCAGATGGCGTGACTTTTCCGGCCACAGAAGCGCCCCCCAGTCGTCAAAGTTACAAAACACCCGCTGGAAGGGTTAACGACTCCTACAGCAATGATCCTGCTCTCTGGGGAAATATCACTGATGCTGTCTGGGAATACTGGACCAAAAAAGGCCCGGAGAGCTGCCAGAATAAGGATGCGGATTTCAGAGCATCTGAAAAGCAGCAGAAAAGGTTTTCCTCAAAGTTCCACTAAGATCGCATACTTGCAAACGGTGAGTCTGTGTCAAGCCAGTGGCTTCTCTATTCTTCCACTGGCTGTTTATATTGTTTTGCCTGCCGGATATACAGCGATGGCAAGTTTGACAACTGTCGGTCATGCTTTGAAACCAGCTTTAGTGACTGGAAAGATGCAATAGAGCGCATTTGAGACCACAAGAACAATGAACATCATAACAAGGCAATTTTGACCTATGTCACCCTTGCATCCAGTACAGGAAGAATAGACACTGAGCTGCAAAAACAGTTTGAGTCTGAATGTTGTTACTGGAATGAAGTTCTGGCAGAGAGGGGGTTAGCAGTTCGTGGCTCCAGTGATAGTTTTGGCAGGAGTGATAATGGTAACTACATGGGCATTCCGGAAGTGATAAGTGAGTTTGATCTGTTTTTGAAATCTCACATTGAGGAATATGGAAATCCAGAAAGACGGATCCCTTCATATCTCTCCACAAAATCATGTGAGGAATTTATTCAGCTGATGGGGGACCATGCAGTGGTGATTTCAGACATGGGCCACATGGGCGGTTGCCCAAGGTGGCCTCCACTATTGTGGCTTTTTAACATTGTCTTTTTTTGTAAGCTGTAACAAGCTAAACAGAAATATTGTATAGAAAAACTATTTCAATAAAGTCGTTTTTTTAAGTTAATGTCTTTTTGCAAGATAATTCAATAAGCTGAATTATTTTAAGTTCTGATTTGATATTGATGATTATGATTATAGTTTTTAAATTTGAATTATAAACCATGATATTGATTCATTGATGAAGAACTTCTTTACTGGTCTTGCAGTAATCAGTATTAATCACACCATTGCTGATCAACTTTCATATGATGGTGTCATTGACAATTTTGTACCAAGGAAAAAAAGAAAGGTCGGTCTTTAGATTGAAGTTGGGGGGGAAGGCGCCAGGGAGTCACACAAGCCAGGACCGCCCCTGCGGCCGTGTTCTGTCAGAGATTGTCGGTGAAGTAAAAATGGCCAAATATTTTTCAGTGTCGATTCAACACTAGATGTCTCACATGTGGATCAGCTGACATTCATTTTACGTTGTGTCTCACCTGATGGACACATTCAGGAACGCTTCCTAAAATTTCTACCTGTTGAGAGCCACTCAGGAGAAGCTTTATGAGAGTCTGTGCTGCAGGTTTTGAAAGAGTTGAATATTGACATCGGCAACTCCAGGGGACAGCGCTATGACAATGCTGCTGACATGTCTGGGGCATAAAAGGGCTTACAGGCCCGTATAAAAGACATCAATCCACTGGTTGAGGGGGTTCCATGTCCTTTTCCATGACATTGTTACATGCACTGAAGAAACAGGTGATTGGACAATAAACTATGTGTGTTAATGTAATTTCTCATAACACAATAATTACCTTTTATCTGATTGTTTTTGCATGACTACTTTGATAATCAGATAACTAGAAATCCGATTATAAAAGGTTTAATACCATGTATGTAAACATAACCATTTTTCTTTTCATACTCCCACAAATTATATGTGGGAGGGCCCCAAAACCTCCTTAATCCGTCCCTGCCCACGTGGACATGCTGGCTGGGAGGGTGTTCCCTTTTGAACATGTGAGCACAGAAACCAGAACTAAACTATATAAATTCTGAAGCTGGTCATAGCATAGCTCTGAGAGTACGGACAGCAGCGCAACACCTGGATCTCTTTGGATCCAAAGCCTTTACTTCATCGGTCCATTTAGACACATCTGCACAGAGCAGAAGGGGCTGAGAAGAGTTAAAACTGGACAGAAGTTCAGTCTTACCAATGCTTGCTTCTTCAAAGGAGACGGTGGTGGAAGCTTTGCCCAGCGGGTTCACCGCCGTCACGTTCACCTTGTAGGGGAAGGTGGAGAAGACCTCTGGAAACTGGACGTGGCAGCGGTTCTTGTGGACCGGATCTTTCTGCACGTCCAGTGTATTCTGGCCATGTCTAAAGAGAGAAAAGGAGAAAAAAAGCAGCTGAGAGGAGACACAGGTGAGGAGGTCCAGTGGGCAGAAAAAGTCTACACACTCCTGTCAGGTTTTAACCAGTTCTACAAATCTGACACCATTACTGTTGGCTACAACCTGAACAAAACACAGACACAATAAAACTGGTTGCATTAGTCTGCACACCCTTTGTTGAAGCACTTGAAGTGTATTTTTTTTAAACAATGCTCGAAATTTGTAAGAAAAAAATTCATACTTTTTGGAGAAAACGTCACAAAATTACAAGAGACAGGTGACACATTTAAAATAAAAAAATCAATTTTTATAAAGAAAAAATATGAATGGAAAGATATAAAGAGCAAAAATGTTGAACAAAAAAAAGATGTGAATTTATGACAGAAAGTTACATATTTAATAAAAAAGTAAATTCTGGAGTGAAAAAAGCCTCAAATGTTCATGAAACCTCCACAGAAAATATCTTTAATTTGAAGAAACACAGAAAGAAGAAAAGTTTTTTCAAAAATTAAAAAAAAGAGAAATCATGAAAATGTTCCAAAATTACAAAAAAAAAAAAAAAAAATAAAATAAAATTCAAAATTTACAAGAAAAAAACTGTAATTTATAAGACATGCAAATGTCAGAGAAAAAAAGTCACAAATTTATGCTGAAAAAGGTCCAGATTTACTTTAATATAATGCTAATATAAAAATAAATTTTCAAGGTTACAAGAAAAAAACTATGGAAAATTAATAGAGTGAAGTGACAAAAGTCTCAACAGTTCATTTTTTTAATTGTTGTTATTATTATTTCCCTCTGGAGGGGCAGCTCAGATAAACAGCAAAAAAGCTGCTGTCCAGGCAACAGCAGCCTGTACCTATGCACGTCCCTGCTTTTAAACTTTACTGTGGCAACAGGAAATCAATCTGACACAAATGTATAAAAAAGCTGAAATTTATGACAGAAAAACAAAAATTTGGATTCAAGAGTCAAAGATTTTATTTGTCAATACTACTGTACGTGCAGGACATACAGGAGAATTGAAATGTTGTTTCTTTCTGTCTTCAGTGGTGTGCACAAAAACAAAAGGAATAAGGCTGGAAAAACAACAGCAGCAGTCTATGTACAGTAATAAGATAAGATAAGATAAGATAAGCCTTTATTAGTCCCACAACGGGGAAATTCCAGGATTGCAACAGCACAGGGATAGCAACACTCAGAGCAACAATCAGAAGGCAAGAAAAAAAACAAGCAAGCAAGAGCAGCTAATATACATATGTACATATTACTATAAAATATATATATACACACACACAGACACACAGTGCAGAGCATTGTAGCTGGATGGAATAAATATATGAATATATGAACACACAGTGCAGAGCATTGTAGCTAGATGGAATAAATATGTAAATATATAAACACCCACAGTACGGAGCATTGCAGCTAGGTGGAATAAATATGCAAGTATATAAACACACACAGTGCGGAGCAATGTAGCTAGATGGAATAATATGTAGATATATAAAAACACAGTGAGGAGCATTGTAGCTAGATGGAATAAATATATAGATATATAAATATAAACACACCTAGTGCTGAGCATTGTAGCTAGATGGAATAAATATATAGATATATAAATATAAACACACCCAGTGCAGAGCATTGTAGCTAGATGGAATAAATATGTAAATATATAAACACAATAATGCTACCTATAGTGCAAATGGCGACAAAAGATAGACCCAGACATACCATAGTGCAAATAAAGATAAACCATGAAACCCAGCAATACAGAAGAGTACAGCAGTAATACTCGTAGTAGCAAGTTCAATGCGGTAGTGTAGGTGCAGACAGTGATAGATAGGACTGTACATGAACAGTACTGCAAAACAGACAGCAGCAGATATGACATTTGTGCAAATGGTTGCAGTAAAGTGCAAAGATATACAGCAGCAAATGTATTACTGTTGGTGTGCCAGTCTTTCTGTGCCAACAGCTGAGGTAGTTATTGTGCAGGTGAGTGCGTTACAGTCTGGGGGTAGTGGTGGTGGTGTGGGGGGGGGGGGGGGAGTTCAGGGTCTTGATGGCCTGATGAAAAAAGCAGTCTTGTGGATTGGACCCGGAGGCTCTGGTACCTTTTCCCCAAGGACAGGGGGCTGAAGCGGGAGTGTCAGGGGTGGGAGGTGTCACCTGCAATGTTGATGGCTCTGTGGGTGAGGTAGATGTTGGAGGGGGGGGGGCAGAAGGGCACCAATGATGCTGGCTGCTTTCACTGTGCATTGTATTGTCTTCCGGCAGGAGGTGGTGCAGCTTCCATACCACACCGTGACACAGCTGGTGAGGATGCTCTCAATGGTGCCCTGGTAGAATGAGCACATGATGGGGGGTGAGACTCATGTGCTCCTCATTTTGCAGAGGAAACAGAGGCGAGTTTGGGCCTTCTTGGCCAGTGATGTGGTGTTGTTGGACCAGGAAAGGTCCACAGAGATGTGCACCCCCAGTAACTCTGCACAGCTGCACCATCGATGATCAGAGGAGGATGCTGTGTGTGTCCCCTCCTGAAGTCGACCACAATCTCTTTGGTTTTTCCCATGTTCAGGAAAAAAATATTGTCTTTACACCACTGGACCAGTTGGCTCACCTCAATTCTGTAGTTGGCCTCCTCGTTGTTGGTGATGATGTCCACCACCATTGTGTCATCCGCAAACTTGATGTGGTTGGTGTTGTAGTTCTGGTACATAGTAATGGGTCAGCAGGGTGAAGAGCAGCAGGTTGAGCACGCACCCTTGTGGGGCCTCTGTGCTCAGTATCATGGTCTGGGAGGTGTTGCTGCCAACCCGCACATTCTGTGGCCTCCCTGTGAGAAAGTCCAGCACCCAGTTACAGAGAGAGATTCTGAGTCCCAAGTGTCTCAGTTTTCGTATCAGGTGCTGGGGGATGATTGTGTTGAATGCTGAAGTGAAGTCCAAGAACAGCATTCACACGTAGGAGTTCTTTGAGTCCAGGTGGGTGAGGGCTGGATGCAGAGCAGCAGTGATGATGTCTTCTGTGGATCTGTTTGACCTGTTTGTTAACTGGAATGGACCGTGGGAGGGAGGGAGGATGGACTTGATGTTCTGCATGACCAGCCGCTCAAAGCACTTCATAATGATGGGGGTCAGTGCTACGGGCCGGTAATCGTTGTAGCTGGATGGGACGGGCTTCTTTGGGGCTGGTATTATGGTGGCAGTTCTGAAACATGTGGGGACAACAGTTTGACTCAGGGAGATGTTGAAGATGTTGGCCAGGACATTCTTAAGCTCCTCTGCGCAGTCCTTCAGAACGTGACCCGGTATGTTGTCTGGCCTTGTGTGGGTTGATCCTGCAGACGGTCCTCTTCACAATAAAAACCCAACAAAATTAAGATATAAAAATGGTCATTTTTTTTTTGCATATTTTATCTTTATAGTTTTTTATAATTATACTACAGGGGTCAAACACTTCCTGCAGATTTTTTTGGACAAACATGCTCAAACGTATGATAACGAGCCTTTGTCATTGTGACAATACAAAACAGAAACTGATGAACTTGGCTGTTACTTAAAGCTTCCATAAAGTAGAAAATGGTGTTTTCTTGGATTTTAAGCTTATAAAATATGTCCTGCATTACATTCTATTAAATTATTAAAATGCTCACTTTGCCTTTATTTAGTTAAACTTATAAATAAGCAAACTGCATTTCCTGTTTATGATGTCACAAAACAACAGGCCTCGCCTTCAGTTAAGTTAGCCAACTAAATGGGTGTGTTGGACCTAAACTGCATGTGGCTGCATGGGTGGAGGACAATTCACACAAGTTTTACTCACTGATCTATTTTTTTTTAAAATAAAATCAGAGGTGGGGCCAATGACACAACACAGAGACAGACAACGTTTCACTCTCGCATTCATACCTAAGTAGGAGTGGGTTCAGAAGATCGATCAAACGATTCAAATCGACCCACGTTTTACTGAGCCAATATCGATCCACAAAATACATGCATCAATCTTTTAATATAATGATTTTACAGTCTGTGAAACACAAAACGCAAGCAGCCAGCTGAAGTCTCGCGTGATGAACAGCCGTGCGAGAGTTCCCCTCGCTGCACGCTCACATTACTTTCGTGTTTAAATGGCAGCCGCAGAGCGGACTTGCCAACGTTAATTTATCAACAAAAGTCAAAGCTAAAGACTGCGCTCAACAGTTCACAAACATTTTTCATAAAGTGGGGATAAATGGTTTTGCACTCAGTGCAGCATCATGTTGGAACATAAAAGTTGATGATTGATAAACAATTTTCAAACAGAAAACACACGGAGAACGACAGCAGAGAGGGAGACTGTTGCAGCTGCTGGGGGTAAGGAAAATATCGTTGTTTCTTTAACATTTGTGTCATAAATTAATAATTCATCCACCATGATGGTGTTTTCTTTTACAAACTATGGATATGGTAGTTAGCTGTTGGTTCAGAGCTGTGAATAAATGCAGAATAAAGGTATATTTTAGTCAGGACTTCATGACAGAGGCAGCTGTCTTCATGTAACGCTTCTATTGAAAGACATTTAATTTTGGACTTCTGGCACTTACATGAGGGATTTGAAGATAATAATAATAAAAATCACAATAAAATGAAAATAGCAGAATTAATAAAGGCTGAAGTACAATGAGCCATTTTTACTCAATAGAACTAAAGTGAAATGAACAAATCTTCCAGGAAATAAACTGAAACCCTTTTCAAAAATTGAAAGTTAATTTGTAGTTAAAATATAAACAAAAAAATTAAAAGAACCAAAATTATTAAATCCTACTGTGGTGTGGGGGTCTAAAAATATGATTATCAATTTTACTATGATCACTTCTAGAACACATAATAAATATAGATTGAAAAGAAATTTCTAACCAGCATGCACTGCTTCAATACCACAATGCAACACTTTAAGTTAGTTTGTGTAAATCTGCATAAAGACGACGTGCCTGATTCCTGACTGCTTCCTTACTTGTGATTGGCCCACTCAATTTTCTTAAAAGAGGAGGAGCTGCAACTAGTTGAGGAATTTAAGTACCTCGGCGTGATTTTAGACTCCTCATTAACCTTTAAAAAATACATCAAAAAAATCTCAAACATAATCAAATTCAATCTAAGAAATTTTAAACAAATTAGATCATCACTGACAGTTAATGCAGCCAAAATGCATCATACACATATGACCCGCCTCTTATTTGTTGCTGTCTCTTGTTGCTGTGAGGCGGTTGAGTGCATGTGTGTGTGTGCGCATACACAGCACTTCACTCGTGTGACATTTGAATGTTTTGTTTTGTAGCACCTTAACTCTTGCACTTTAGCATATCCACTTTGTACAATTTTATTGCGGTTGTTCTGCTCGTGTATGATTGTTTGTGGGTTTTTGTGACCCGCCAGGGAACTACAGATGTAAATTAGCAGTATTGCTAAATCTGGCACACTTACATTTGTATTAATGTTCATTAATATGTAATATCCCTTTCAAATAAATATTAAACTTAACTAAACTAAAATCAAAAAACTCTACCCAGTCAGATTAGGGGATCATTAATAATAAATACAGCCTTTTTAGGAACTGTAAAACCACAGAGAGATGGGCTTTGGTCTTTAATACTGTAGATCTAGAGCAGGGGTGTCCAATCATGTGCCATGGAGGGCCAAGACCCTGCAGGCTTTACCTCCAACCAGAGTCTTCAACAGCAGATTCCACTGAATTTCTTCCCACTGATTGCTGATAAGTGAAAACACCTGCTGAAGAGACTGGGTAGAAGAGAAAACCTGCAGGGTCTTGGCCCTCCATGGCACATGATTGGACACCCCTGATCTAGAGGATGCCAAATGTTTTTATCAGAACTTAAAAGAGAAACAGCCCCTCTGTGGATCACTACCTTATCGTGGTGGAGGGGTTTGAGTGCCTGACTGATCCCTGGAACTATGGTTTCGGGGCAACTTGCCCCTGGTAGGGTCTCCTATGGCAAACTGGTCCTGGGTGAAGGGCCAGACTAAGAGCAGTCCAGTAGATCCCATGAAAAACATTACATCAAAGACCCAGTGTACCCAAAGGAGGCACATGGGTCCTCCAGTGGGCTCACCATCTGCAGGAGAGATCATAGGGATCATGGTGCTCTGTGATCTGGGTGGAAGTCTGGCCTACTCTGCCTGGACTGATGCCATCGTGACTCAGATCCCTGGATAAGTGTGAGAAGATGGATGGATGGAAAGAGAAACAAAAGCTTGACTCTCTATCAACCAGGCGATCAAACTCAGAGCTGATATCTAAATATAATTAATCTGCCTATCATCAAAAGAATTAGTAATTAGCTAAATTACATTTTGACTGTTCTGTTTATTTTTCAACCATATCAGCCTTAAGTCACTCATTCTGGTTTGGCTAACCTGTAATGTTGCTACAGACAGAGTATGCTTTAATGACTAGAAGCTTTGTTACAGAGTACACAGCTGTGTCTGTGTTACTTCAGCAGCTGATAGCTGTAATGTTTTAGCTGGTTTCTGCTTCAGTGATTACAATACATTCTTCAAATCAGACCGTCAGTCTTGGCGCAGCTCATTCTGCCCTGATGACATCATCACAAGAGTGCTCAGACCTCCTGACCTTTGACCCAGAACTTGACCTTGAGCACAGCCTGGGAGCAGACCCACCTGAGGATCACTGTGCGTTAGATGCGAGACCGTCTAAGAGGAGCAGACATTCTCATGAAATGTGGACGGACAGAAGACAGATGTCATGTCATCGCATTCGCTCCGTTTGGCTTTTGGTGGAAGGAGCTCAAAGTTGCAGCGCTGCCCCCTGACCTGGTGAACAACGAAGACCTGAACCACCGTTCCGGATGACCCTCCGTCTACTCGTTACCATTCAGACAGAATAACACAGACATTAGAGGCACATGAAAGCTGCTGCAGTCAGTTTCTGTTTTCCCAATAAAAGTTAAATGATTTTACAGTGCTTTGACTGAAACTGTCATGAACCCTCCGTGGGCTTCTCCACAGCGCACGGTGAGGGGTGAAATAAGGATGAGGATTTAGGCGCAGATTACACCACACACATTTATTAAACACAGCAAATGAGAAAAAACTTGGCTGTTCTCCTGGCATTGGACCTCCTCAGCGGCCTCCGGGACATCTCCTCTTCTCTCCTGGTGTCCCTCCAATTCCTTCGGGAACGGACCGGGGCATGGCTCAGGGCAAAGGGGCAGGGCTGTCATCGGCGAGGCAGGCCGCTTCTTGCGGCGAGAGTTCCTCCTCCTCTTCACGGGTGACTCAGGGACCAGATAATTCTGGATGTGGAGCACCGTGCTGGGCGGCGAGTCCGCTGTGCTGAGGAGTACCTCGCGGCGCTCCTCCCTCTCCCAATGCTCCTCCACGACCCCGCTGTTGACCACAGCGAGCAGGTTCACCCACTTCTCATCCAATGGTAAGCCTGGGGGTTGAGCAGGCGCGGGGGGTGGAGCCCTTGCCGCCGGAGGAGCACGTTCTTGGGCCTCCCTCTTGCAGCGCTCCTCCCTCTCTCGATGCTTCTCCTCGACCCGGCTGTTGACCACAGCAAGCAGGTTCGACCACTCCTCGTCCAATGGTAAGCCTGGGGGCTGAGCAGGCACTGGGGGTGGGTCCCTTGCAGCCGGGGAAGCGCGTCCTCGGACCTCTCTCTCACGGTGCTCCTCCTTGATCTGGCGGTTGAGCACGGCAAGCACAGCTAACCACTCCTCGTCCGTCGGCATGCCCAGGGATGGATCAGGCGCCGGCCCGGAAGATGAGGCAGGGGACTCAACCGGCATGGCCGCCCCAAAACACCTCGGTGCTGGCTCTGGAGCAGGATCCTCCAAGGCCACTGGCTCCTCCACCGTCCGCTGGCTCTGACCCTGGATCAACCGGCACACAGGGGAAATGGGAGGAGACATGGAGAGGGGGAGAAATTAATCCGATTTTGCAGCTGAAGGACAGGACCCAGCGGACTGCTTAAACTGGGCCTCTCCCTCGGGAGACAGGCAAGATTCAATACTATTTGATGGAATAGAAAGAAAAAATACTTGCCTGTAATCCCGGTCGGTGGTGTTGGCAGCTGCAGACAGCAGACATTTATCCATCTCCGTGTCAGTGGTGACGTGGGCCCCTCTGCAGACTGGTGGAGGAGCCGTCTCCCTGATGACAGAGGTAGGCGTGGCCGGGGTGAATTCAGTGGACCTCACGGCAGCTGGAACAACTGCGGCCGCTGCTGATGAGGAGGGCTTCTCCCAGCGTTTCCTCGTGGGATGACGCTGATTCTGGGTGGCCGACGCTGATGGCGAGGCGGGGGAGAGAACGGCTGCAGACTGTGGAGCGCACTCCTGCTCAGGCTCCGCAAGGAACGCCGCTCTCCCCACATCAGGAAACATGCGCTGGAGCGCACAGACTGAAGCAATCAAGTCTGCGTACTGAGGGTAATCCCAGAGACAAGGATGCACTCCCAGGATTCCCTCTGCTGCGTCCAGGCTGCTCCACTTCGCCGTGGGTCCATGGGCTTTGTGGGCCTCCTCCATAAAGTCCTGGATGAAGGTCGCCGCCCATTCCTCTTCCACCGTGGGATGCCTCGCCACTGATTTCCTCTGGCCAATGTGGGAGCGGCGCACCGAAGGCATAATGGGGCAAACCAGTGGGTGAAAAAGACAGTCCAAGAAATGAAAAAATAATTAGTGTGGGTGTAACCCGATAAATCCTTTTAGCGGGCTGGGTCATTCTGTCATGAGCCCTCCGTGCGCTTCTCCACAGCCCACGGCGAGGGGTGAAATAAGGATGAGGATTTAGGCGCAGGTTACACCACACACATTTATTAAACACAGCACACTGATAAACAGTTACGGTGTCCACGATTAACAACGGCTCAGAAACTAAGGAGTCCTCCAGGACGCTCAACAGCCAAGAGTGAGGTCACTGGGAAAACACGCAAAGTAATACTCACAATACTGGAGCTGTCCGAGTGCGTCCCAAACTAAGCTCAGAGTTACAATCCTTAGACGAAACTCCATACAATGCACGCAGACTGTTAATGGAGTACAATGACCCAGCAATGTATGACTGGAAAAAGGCTCCTTAAGTACATGCGTTGCTGGATCCACAAATTAATCACACCTGGGCGAGGAGCGGGGAGATGGCACACGGGAGAGGGAACAGCTGGCAGTAATAGAGAGGGGGCGTGGTCCAACCGGCAGACAGTTAGACAGCGCTCACTCCAGCGTGAGCCCAAGAGGCTGCCTCACCGCTGCCGGCCAGACAGCAGTGGCTATGGGTACGGCAGAGCACACAGAAATACATGTTAACATACATACAACGTGGTACGTACCCACAGAGAAGCCAGGA
Source organism: Pholidichthys leucotaenia (assembly GCA_020510985.1). Taxonomy (NCBI): domain Eukaryota; kingdom Metazoa; phylum Chordata; class Actinopteri; order Cichliformes; family Pholidichthyidae; genus Pholidichthys; species Pholidichthys leucotaenia. The sequence continues at coordinate 286,798,500 of CM035836.1, read as the reverse complement.
CCGAGCCGGGGGAAACCAAGCCGGCTTGGTTCCTGACAGAAACTGCAGTTTTGAGAGGGAATGGCAATCCTTTGAAGACTGTTTTTTTTTCCTTTTTCCATAAAACTTACACACAACATGTTTTCTTTCTTTTATGCTTGATTGTGAAAGTAATGACTCAAAAAATTGAATTTTTTGTTTTCCTTCCTAAGATAAAGCTGGACACAGAAAAAAAAAAAATGTTGGCTACTGTATGTAAAACAGTGTGATCTAAGTGGAAGTCTCCAGAAGGAAGGTGACTTACTGCACGTCCACTTCAAAGCTGGTGGGGAGGTACGTGGGGTGCTGCTGGTGCCAGCTGCAGTAGAAGCCTTTGGGGTAGGTGTTGGAGCGGCAGGTGACTGCGGGCTCTCGAGGGGGAACTACAGTCAGAAGAAAGAAGGAGAGAGAAGAAAGGCGTGTTTTAATGCGGGCGTGGGCCACTGGGTAGGAGCAGACATGTGGAGGAATAACAGAAGTACCAGAGTACAAATTACAGTAATCAGATCAAAGCAGCTGTGGATAACAACGTGGTTTCCTACTGCATCATTTATTCTTGATTATTAAAAATGCCACCGCTCCTAGTTTAATTGAAGGCCCGGCTCTGCAGAGCTTTATTGGATGTGCTTTTTAATTTGTTTATTCATGCTCGTCTGTGTTGTTGTTATTTTTTTAATAACACAAATAAATTAAAATGTAATGGAGGGTGTAATTAAAATCACAATATAGGCCTATGTGCTGTAGTGATTCTATTTTCTATAATACTCACCATCAAGTAAACAGATGGACAGTCCAACAGAGGGGTAACCTATTAATAGTAATGCTTTTTTTCCCACAGAAGTATTTATTAACTGTCATTTAAATGTCTCGCCCATCACTTATAATCATGTTTATAGAGGGGATGCGCTGGAGCAGAATTCTTGGCAGTTACAGGACAGTTACCATAGCAACACTTCACTGAGTGTCAGTCACATGTGACAGCTTTACTTTGTATGCAGCAAAACATAAAAATCACACAAAATATTTAGTCACAGCAGTGCACAGAGTACCTGTTTTTTTTTTCTTAGTTTACATGTTAATATCACACCGTTTACTTGACTGTAGTGATGTGTGGGTAAAGACCAAGGAGCACATGGTATGTGACGAACTGATTCAGAGCCTTTAATTATTTATTTATTTAAGTTTTGCTAATTAATCAAGAAGAAATGATAAGATTAGCTCTCCACCACGCAAGCAGGTACTCTGCGTACTGCTGACTGAATATTGTATTTTTTATGTTTTACTGCATACACCCTAATGCCGCCACTCAATGCTTTTTTTTTTTGTCCTTTTTTTTCTTTTTTTTTCCTTTTTTTTTCCCTTGTCCTGTCAGGCAGCTAGGCAAGCAAAACAGGGATCTGTCACCCTTTTTGTGCCAAAACAGATTTACTTTGCCAAGAGGAGCTTATATAGTACCTAACTATGTATTGTATATTGTTGTAAACTCCTCCTGTAATAACTTTTAATATTTTATTTTAATTATTTTACCCATGGAAGACCCAACAGGATGGGAAAGAGGGAAAGGACGTGTGTGGAGGGGGAAAGAAAAGAGAGGGGAACAAACAAAAAAACGAACAACCAACAACTAAAACAAACAAAAGACAAACTACTTATTCCACCGAAGATGTTTCAACATGAGTCTGGTTTCCGCACCTCTTAAAGGAGAGACACTTTTGCGTGTACGTCTGCGTGCATATATATGAGAGCGCACGTAAACTAAGCGTGTGCATGTGAGTGGTTTGTCAGGAAACATACGAAGCGGAGGGCCAGTGGCAGAAGCTCTTCCCCCGGGAACCCTGAGCAGGTAAGACAGCGCCACCAACCACCACAGAGCACAAGCGTCCGAGGTCAGCAAGCCCCAGGAAAGCCAGGCACCTGCCCCCAGAGGGACGATCGAGGGAGGCCAGGTCGCTCGGCAGCCAGCGCGGCGAGTGACCTATATTTGATGCTCAGTGCTTTTCAACTGCCATGAGTTCAGTTTGGTGACATCATATGCATGCCCTCTATTCAACTACAGCTTCAGAAAGGTTCGGTTTATATAGTCAGTAATGTGAAGTACTATTCTGTGTACTTTCAGTATAAATACACTGTAAATACAGTATAAGTCCAGGGTAACAACAACATAGTAGCAACTCCTGATGTTACTTTTTTTTTTGGTATTTTGTATACTTTATTAATCTCAGAGGGAAATTCAGGGCATCCACCTGGATGGATGAGGCTAGTGTTGTAGTCAAGACCGCACTAACCGGGACCAAGACCGATTTTGAGAACTACAACACTAGATGAGGCAGCCATGGTACGGCACCAATCCCGTCACCATTCACACACAATTCACACCTAGGGCCACTTTAGAGTCTCCAATTAACCTAACCTGCATGTTTTTGGCCTGTGGGAGGAAACTGGAGTATGCGGGGTAAACCCACACAGACATAGGCAGAACATGCAAACTCCACACAGAAGGGTCACTGATGGTCAGGGGGTGGGGTCAAACCCACGATGGTCAAAGGTGGAATTGATCCCGTGACCTCCTTACCGAGCTGCCACAGTACTAACCACTGTGCCACTGAGCTGTCCGATTTTTAGTAATAATATTAATAATCATAATGGATTGCATTTACTTTTCATGACACCCACAGCATTATTCATTCACTCCACAGACAGACACTGATAGTGGTAAGGTACGTCTGTAGCCATAGCTACGGAAACATGGCTGCTGAACCGCGCCAGCGGCCTCGCCGACGACCACTGAGCATGTATTCACATTCATACACCAATGTCATGGGCACACTGGAGACAAGGTGGGCAAAATGTCTTGCTCAAGGACACAATGGCAGTGTGTGTGTGTGGGGGGGGGGGGTGTCTGGGGCAGGATTTGAACCACCAACCCTCCAGCTACCGGATGACCCGCTCTACCTCCTGAGCCACTACCACCCCAAAGTACTGTACTACTCACTACATACTACATACCATACTACACAGTACCATACTTATCATATCAAAACCCCGTAGTTTCTGACAAGTTTAACTGTTCAACTAATCTTACGTGTAAGCACTACAAAATTATCTGGTACTGAGTCATAATTTTGTAATTACACCATAATTAACCAGGATTAATTAGGTTCCAGGCTGTATGTCTTAGTTGCATTGCTCGGCCACAATTACTCTGAAATTACCCGTACTTACTGCTTTCTAATTTCACAATTACCCCCAAATTAATCTGAACAGAGAGAAATTACATGTGAGAAAAGTGACAGAAGAACACAGTACATTTCATTCAGGGATAGTCGGGGTACTTATACACAAGATTAATAGAGTAATTATACTTGTCTGATGCATGGAAACTACAGAGTAACTATGGGGTACTTACATGGTAATTTCAGGGTACTTAACTGATCAATGTATAGTAGTTAAATGGTAACAACAAGCTACTTTATTTATTTTTTAACATCACAGTAACATACTGTGAGAAAATCCTGCCAAAGCTCCTCCAGCGTGGATCACCCGTCTCTCACACTGGCCTAAGTTAGAGGTACGCTCCATTGCCTGCATCGCGGGGGTCATTTCACTGTCACACACAATCAGCTGTGTTTAAGTGGTCACCACGGCAACTAATTTGCCTGTCAATAACTTCTAACGACGAGGCACCACGGACGTCATCCAATCACACTCAATTAATCATGGAGACTAATTGGGGCCATCTCAGTCAAATAGCTCCTCATCTGAGAGCCGAAGTCAAAGTCACGAAACACAAAGTCACACGCGCACGCACACAATCATCGTCACCACCCAGCACAACAACAGACAACTGGAGCACCTGCAAAGAATTCACCAGAATCAATCAGACCAGTTTGAAAAGAGCAGCTGAAGAAAATGCATTTGAGAGGAAAACTGATGGTTAAAAGACGGTGCAGAGGGCTGAAGATGGGGAGAAGAAGAGCTCAGAGTTCGTGTGCTCATGCCAAAAGAGTTTGGAGGGTTGATTTCAACTCTGGAGTGTTTTCTCCTCCGACGCAACTCATTCTCACAGATGTAAGTGCGTCAATCAAGCTCCCACTCAGACAGCGGAGGGGTCTGTAACCTGCAGCAACATGGGCCACATGCAGCTCTGTGGCCCATATAACCAGTGGTTCCCTGTGGCTTTGCTTTGGAAACAAAATCCTATGCCGCTATCTTCATCATCTCCGTCAGCACGGACCTTCTGCCTGCTGAAAAGGTGCCACACTATCCCAAGTCTATCTCAAGCAGGGATGGTAACTTTGGATTAACTGTCGATAAGAATTTAGTCGACTAAATTAGTTTTCAATTAAATCATAACTCAGCAGTCTTTTTCTGTGGGAGTTTATTCCATGGCATCACCGTTCCAGGCGGGGGCGTACACGGTCATTCATTGATGTTCTCCTACTGAAAGGAGAGATAAATGGCAGAAGGTGCATGCGCTGTGCAGAGTGGACTGTTTCATTTCTCCAGGACACGTTGGAGAGCCAAAACAAGAATGGTCATTCCAGATGACGTGAAGACCCGCCAGCCGCTCCAAACCAGCAGCATGGGGAGAGTTCCACAGCAGAACTGCAGAACGAACGGCACGCAAGAGGAATCACGTCCAACACTTAGAGATATATAATTGGCTCGAGGCACCATGGCTAACATTTTCACAGCAAATACAGGCGCCATATTGGTCATGTAATGCAGTTGTCGCAGCACTGTGATAACAGGATATAGAAACAACTGTTTGTTGTATTTATTGTTATCATACATAGAACATTATGAACACAAATACAGACTGTTTCTGCATTCTGTAATGCATGTACAGAGCAATAATAATAATGATAATAATGACAGCTGTAAGAGTAACATATTTTCTCAATCCTTGACTCTTGGCTTCAGCCAGCATGTCAGCAGTGATCAATAAATTTGATGATACTGGTTATAGTTTTTAAAACAAATTATAAATCATGATAAATCATACCGAATATTAGCTTTTTATGTTACAGATAGAAGACTGAGTTGGTATGAGGGAAATTCAGATTCTCAGAGAGACTGATGCTTATCAGTTAATCGTTAATCCCTGATCTGAATTCTATTGGTCACTTCAATTTTCCACTAAAATGCCCAAGGTTGGTTTTGGTCAGAGCCACATAAAAGCTGCTGGTTTGGGGCTTTAGAGCTATATGTACATTTTTTGAACACATTTTTAATTGTTTTTCTTATTCGAAAATGTCAGAGGGTTAAGTAGAACTGACTGTTCGTGTTAAGACAAAGAGAAAGATTCAGTGGAGATTCTTTCATCAAATTACACTGCACTTCTAAAAATATTCACACACCACAGCTAATATTCATACACACACGGACACAGAGCTTCAGCAGCCTGACAACATCAATGCTTTCTATGAATCTGATGGAGACTGAGTTTGAAGGACCATAGATTGCACATCTGTAGGAAAAAAATCAGAGAATAGAGACAGCATACACACCAATGAAATAATTCACATTAAAATGACACTTTTATTGAGAGCCACTCTGTGACGTATCAGCTGAGCCGGTGGCACACAGGACACCGCTCATGAATAAACGGGATTTGAACTGAAGTGCTTTCATCGTCTGGTTTGAATTGCTAAATCATCTGTGATGTTTAAAGGTGCTCTTTGATGAACTCTATGAAACATGCATGTGTGTGTGTGCGCACAGATGAGCAGTGTTCCAGGTCTTTGATGGTAAAACCAAGAATATGAATCAGCTGGACGTGGTCATCTCCAGCTGGTCATTTCTGTAAAAAACTGACTGAGGCAGAATCACTAATAAAATAGCTTCATGCTATTTTCAATTGCTCTTTTAGTACTGAACATAAGCTATAAATACAGTACATATTTAAGGATTAATCTGATTTTTTAAAACTTAGTATTAGCCTTTATATTTTACCCACCAGATATCCATACTGGCCTCTCATGTTATTTTCGGCCTGAATGACCAAGGGAATTGGGCTGTTACCAGCAAAATTTCATCTGTTCACCCCACTAAATATCTGTGATCCAAGCAGAATCACCTACCAGCACTTGACTATATATATTCCATTCCTTGACATTATATTAGCCTATTTGTACTTTTTTATATTCTATCTCACGAGCAGCAGTTTGCTGCAGTTAACAGAGCTAGCAAATTACTCTAGCACACTCCACTTCACTTCTTCATATATGAACTTTTAAGACTGCTTTAACTCTGCACAAGATGCATCATCCTCACAGGATCCAAGCAGTGTTACTGGGTGCCATTCCGCACCGCTCTCCCCTCTGTCCCTCAGCAACAGACTTTTCACACATATTTGAATTTATTTGAATTTGAATTTAATTATTTATTTCAGATAGTACAGTACAGGTTAAAAGAAACTGAATAATATAACAACAAGGTCAAATTAGACAATGACTCCTCTGATTATACAATTCAACATAAGTTATCCGAAATGGGTGATGGCTGAAGCCGCAGCTTATATTGCCCACCCATATTCCATCCAAGAATTCAAAAGAGAAAAAGAGAAAACAGACAAGAGCGATTACAATTCAAAACAAAGCTAAGACAAAATGTGACAGAGAAAAAAACAAAAAAACAAAAAACTAAGCTAAGCTAAGTTAAGCGATTACTATTCAAAAACAAATCTAAGACAAAATGTGACAGAAAAGAAAAAGAAAAAAAAACTAAGCTACAACACAACACAGGCTGGATATGTCAATCCTTATGTGATTTTACATGTCGTCTTGTATATATGTTTGGAGTATTTCTTCCTTTAGTTTTTGTTTAAATTGTCCAAGCGTTGTACATGATTTTAATTCAGGTCCAAAATCGTTCCATAATCTGACTCCTTGCACTGAAATACAGTGTTGCTTGGTGGTTGTTCTCACTGTAGGCTTTTGAAATATACATGTTCCTCTGAAGTGATATCGTTTCTCCCTTATTTGGAACAACTTTTGGATATTTGCGGGCAGTGATAAATTCTTCATTTTAAACATTATTATTGCAGTTTTAAAGTCAACCAGATCTTTCAACTTGATAGTTTTTTGTTTAAGAAAAAGTGGGTTTGTTGGTTCCCTGTAAGCTGCTTTGTTTATTATTCTAATAGCTCTCTTTTGAAGCATAAAGAGTGGATATATGTTTGTTTTATATGTATTTCCCCATACTTCATTACAATATGTCATGTATGGGAGTATTAATGAATGATACAAGGTGTATAGTGTGGGTTGATTCAGCAAATATTTCACTCTGTGTAATATTGCAATTGATTTGGATACTTTACCTTTAATATAATTAATATTTGACTTCCAACACAGTTTATTATCAATTATTACTCCAAGAAATTTAGTTTCAGATACCCTTTCAATCTCTACACCATTTACACTGAGTTTGGTTACTGGGTTGTTGTGATGGTTGTTAAAGACTATAAATTTTGTCTGACTTAAATTGAGCGTTAATTTGTTTGAATCAAACCACAGTTTAAGCTTTCCTAATTCCTTTCCGAGTGTATCCAGAAGTTGTTCCAGATTGTTTCCACTGCATAATAGATTAGTGTCATCGGCAAACAATATTAAGTCCATTTTTTCTGAAACTTTACATATATCATTTATATACATATTGAATAATAATGGTCCCAAAACTGAACCCTGTGGGACTCCACAGGTAACCTTCAGTAACTGTGAGTTTTTGTTGCTAACACATACATACTGATATCTATTCTTTAAGTAACTACTTAACCAGGACAGTGCTACTCCTCTAATACCACAATTTTGTAGTTTCTTTAATAATAAATTATGATCTACTGTATCAAATGCTTTTTTAAGATCCAGGAATACTCCAACTGAATACTCTTTATTTTCGATGGCTGTTGATATTTTTTCTGTAAATTCCATTAGGGCATATGCAGTTGTCCTCTTGTGTCTGAACCCATATTGCTGCTCACACAATAAATTATTCTTCAGTATGAAGTTGTCAATTCTCTCATAAAATATTTTTTCAAGTATCTTGGAAAATTGCGGTAATAGTGAAATTGGTCTATAGTTTGAAGTTCCCCTCTGTCGCCCGTCTTGTATATCGGAATTACTTTAGCTATTTTCATTGCATTGGGAAATATACCTGTTTGGAGAGACAGGTTACAGATATACGTCAGTGGTTTTACTAGGCATTCAATAACAGTTTTGACTAGGAGCATGTCAATACCATCACAGTCCGTAGATGTTTTACTTTTGAACGATTTAACAATTTCAATGACCTCTCTTTCGTCTGTGTTCTTTATGAAGATGGAGTCTTTTACAGCAGTGTTATTGCATATTGTATCACCTGTAGGCACCGTAGTGGGTATTTCTCGAGCCAAATTAGGTCCAATGTTAACAAAAAAATTATTAAATTCATCTGCAGGTGAAGCTATATTCACACTCCTTGAGTCGTTTTATTATTTTTTGGAATATTGGTTGGGTTGCTTGTATTTCTGCTTTTATTTCCAAGGATACCGTTGAGTATTGTCCATGTATTTTTAATATTGTCTTTGTTTTTCTCCAGTTCTTTACTGTAATAGTCTCTTTTACTACGTCTTATTATATATGTTAACTTATTTTTGTATGTTTTATACCGCTGCTCTGCTTCTTTTGTCCTTTTCTTTAGGAAAGTTTTATATAATAAATTTTTCTTTTTACACGCCTTTTGTAGTCCTTTGGTTAACCATGGTTTATCAGCAAATTTATGTTTAAGCTTTTTTTTTACTAATGGGCAGTTTTTTTCATAAAGAGTGGTTACAATGTTTATAAATGTGTCATAGGCTTCATTTACATCTGATACATCGACTTCTGTCCAGTCTTGCTTCAGCAAGTCCTCTTTAAGAGAACTGATTGCATTTGGCGATTTGTATCTGAACGATTTTGAAATTTTTTCTGTGTTGGCCCCGGTGTGGCCATGGATAAATGCAAAGGTTGGCAAGTGGTCAGTTATATCATTTATCAATAATCCACTTTCTATTTTCTTATCAATAACATTGACAAACAGGTTGTCAATAAGTGTAGCAGAGTGAACTGTGATTCTACTGGGATGTGTTATTGTGGGATATAGACTCATGCTGTACATAGAGTTCATGAACTCTGTAACTACATTTTGTTGATGTGGATTCAGTAAATCAATATTGAAATCTCCACAAATTGCTACCATTTTCTTATTAGTAATATTATTGTACAGCTCGACTAATTTATCTCTGAATGTCTCAATGCAAGTTCCCGTCGTTCTATATATGCAACTTATAATTAGATTTTTTGTTTTATCTTGGTCAATCTCAACAGTGACACATTCCAAGATCCCTGGTAGTGCAAAGGACATTCCATTTACAAGCTTACACCTATACAGGTCATCAAAATACAGTGCAACACCACCACCCTTTTTTTGAGATCTGTTAATATGAAACATCTGATATCCCTCTATTGCCATCAGGGAAGCCTGCTCTTCATTAAGCCAGGTTTCAGAGACTGCAATAGCTGTAAATTTTCTGTCTAGCTGTTTTAAATAGTCCTGAATCTGTGGAAAGTTTTTGTTAAGACTTCTGCTATTGAAGTGTATTATTGATAGTTTACCATCTAGTTGCACTTGACTTTTGAATTGCTTTTCAGTGTAATATTCACAATGGTTATGACTATTATTGAAAAAGTGGTTATCAGGATCAATATCATTCTCCATCTCTTGTGGTTTATGTTCAGCATAATGGCATATTTTCAGAGTTTGAGTTTCCTCACTCTGTGTCAAATGACTTCCTCCAACTGGGGATAATTGGTGTCTACTCGAGTCGGTCATAAGTTTTTGTTTGTTTTGCTTATTTTTTTTAAAGTACTTTGGCATGGTGTATCAAAAGAATTATTCTTACCGTGTGTGTGTGAATATGGATTATCATTGACTCATAATTTTCTTAATCAGTGTTCATCTGTATTTATCTAAGTCAGTAGCATCTCTGATCATTATACTCTTTGCTTGCTCAGGTGTTCCATTTGGTTTAATCCAAATTCTACAATTTCTTGTCCAGGTTGCCTGTATCTTATTTTGTCTTTTCAGCATCCGTGCTTGCCGTGCTATTTCAGCGTTTGTTTTTGTCAGATGTTCATTTAGGTAAACTTGTGTTCCCCGTAGCTTTTTGGCCTGCCTCAGTATGTCATTCTTTACCCTTCTGTTCACAAAGCGCATCACAATTGATTTCTTTGTTTTTTTATCTTTCTTCGGTAAAGCATAACAGGCTGAAATTGCATTAGCTTCTACCTTAATATCTCTATTATTAAGGAACTGAAGCACCTGATTTTCTAGGGAGACTGATTCACTCATGGGAGCATCCTCACCACTCAGTCCTGTTGTGGCATGGGCATGGACTGGTATCTGATGTCTAGTCTGCTTATAACTAGGTCATCCATACGAGAACCTTGTTCAAGATCCTCGACGCGTTGCTCCAGGCCCTTAATTTTTTTGTCTTTTTCTTGAATTATTAATTGTAGGGCTTGTACATCTTCTATTAGGCCTATTATTTTGGCCTGCTGGCTAGCCAATTTGGCCTGCTGGCTAGTCAATTTGGCCAGTTCTTCTGACACAAAGTTCAGAGATTTTTTGATCTCTTCCATTTCGTCTTTCTTTGGTGGCATTTTACTGACCTGTGGATAGTAAGAACGGTGAATCCGGCTGGGCCTCAGCTAGCCCCGCCGCTGCTGGTCCCTCTGCTCACCGCTGCTGCAACCGAGCTCCTGTACAGCTTCTCCGCCAAGTCACGCCGCACACCGCCGGTGCAGCCGAGCTCCGCTGATCACCGCCGCTCATCACCGCCGCCTGCCGCCGTCTGCCTGGGTGGTATCTTCGCTAGGCCCCGTCACCAACCGCCATCAGTCTGGTTGTTCCTCCGCTGGGCCTCGCAACTGGGCTCCGACTCAGGGTGAGGGTTCGCTGCCGCAACCGAGTTCCTGTACAGCTCCTCCGCCAAGTCACGCCGCACACCGCCGGTGCAGCCGAGCTCCGCTGATCACAGCCGCTGATCACCGCCACCTGCCGCCGTCTGCCTGGGTGGTACCTTTGCTAGGCCCCGTCACCAACCGCCGTCAGTCTGGTTGTTCCTCCGCTGGGTCCAGGTGGCCCCCGTCTCTCACCAACGCTGCGCCCGAGCTCCGATCCGGCTCGCGCTCAGCTGCCGCCTCGGTTAGTTCCTCCGGTAAGTCCTCACCGGGGACTGAGTCACTTCGTGTCGGAGTTAGGTGGCACAACTGGGTCAGCGTTAGATAGATACACCATCAAAAGAGCACCATACCTACAGTGAAGCATGGTGGTGGCAGCATCATGCTTTGGGGCTGTTTTTCTTCAGAAGGAACTGGGGCCTTTGTCAAGGTGGATGGAATTATGAACAGTTCCAAATACCAGTTAGTGTTGGCACAAAACCTTCAGATAGATACACATAGATGTCAGAAGCTGAACAAAAGGCCCCCTACCCACACCATGCGAGGTTTGTGACTACAGCTATGAAGAGGAGCTCCTGAGATCCACATTGTTCTGTTTGCATTGCTTGTTTATCATAAATATCTGTGCATGTTGTTCTCACTATGAATTCTCATGGACTAGACAAATATCACCTAAAAAAGTAGAGATACTTGTAACTAACTAACTGACTAACTAACCTACACTTATATAGCGCTTTTGTAGTCACAAAGACCACTCAAAGCGTAAACATTTAATATTCAAAGAAATCCAGGGCTGTTTATGTGGATATAAAAAGTCTACACACTGAAAGGGTTATGAAGAGTTAGAGTGCCATAACAATAATTCTGTAGGTAATCTCCCATTATGCTCTACACAGATTCTATACATATTCTGTTTGCATGCTTATGAACAAATATATGGTGCTAAACTCTGGTAAACAGGAATTAGGCAGAGCTATAGCGCCCTCTTTCTACTCTCTCTCTCCTATCATTAGTCAGGTCTAATACTTAGTTACACGCCCCCAAAAACCCAACACCCACGCACACACAGTTGATCGCACATTCTAGAAATAATACCGTGAGCAGTGGATGGCCTGTTCACGTCAGAGTTAAATTGGCCAATCAGACAGTCACGTACAAGCCCATCCTATTGTACGGGGGTTGGCCCAGCCAACCCGAGAAGATAACTGTAAGTTGCACCCAGAAGTCGGGATCAGTCTGACGTCGTCCCCTAGGGGGCTGAATCACGCTGATCCGGTGCTGCTTGCTTTACATGTGACCTCCAAATAAATGTTACATCTTTAAACTGAAGAAATCTGTGGCTTGTTCTTGGATCTTCCAATCAAAGAATCGGGTATTTTTCTAACATTTTTCTAACAACACCCCTGTTCAAATGTCAGGTTTTTGTGATGTAAAAAATGAGACCAAGATAAATTAGTTCAAAACTTTTTCCACCATTAATGTGACCTATAATCTGTACAACCCAATTGAAAAACAAACTGAAATCTTTTAAGGGGAAAAATAAAAAATAAAAAAAAAACTTGCAATAACCTGGTTGCATAAATATGCCACCCTGTTATAACTGGGGATTTGGCTGTGTTCAGAATTAACCAATCACATTCAAACTCATGTTAAATGGGAGTAAGCACACATCTGCCACCATTTAACCAGAGTGGTGGCTCAGTCGGTAGAGCATCCACCCCACACCTGCGAGGCCTGGGTTCAAATCCTGGCTGGGTCATGCCGAAGACCATATAAAAGCGGAACATCCTGCCGTCCAGGTTGGTGCTCAGCAATAATGGGACAGATGAGGGAAATTTGTGGCGGTGCCTTGCATGGCAGCGACCCTCTGATTCTAGATGTGATTAACATTGTAGATAAGAGAAGCGTAATTTTGTTCTACTGTACATGATTGGCTGCATGGACTGAATGACAATAAAGTTGGCTTTACCTTTTACCTTTAAAGTGCCTCTGATTAACCCCAAATAAAGTTCAGCTGTTCTAGTAGGCTTTTCCTGACATTTTTGTAGTCACATCTTACAGCGCAAGCCATGGTCCACAGAGCACTTCCAAAGCGTCAGAGGGATCTCATTGTTCAAAGGTATCAGTCAGGAGAAGGGTACAATAGAATTTCCAAGGCATTAAATATACCATGGAACACAGTGAAGACAGTCATCATCAAGTGGAGAAAATGTGGCACAACAGTGACATTACCAAGAACTGGACATCCCTCCAAAACTGATGAAAAAACAAGAAGAAAACTGGTCAGGGAGGCTGCCAAGAGGCTGACAGCAACATTGAAGGAGCTGCAGGAATTTCTGGCAAGTATTTGCTGGTTAGTACATGTAACAACAATCTCCCGTCTTTTTCATATGTCTGGGCTATGGGGTAGGGTAGCAAGATGGAAGCCTTATCTTATGAAGAAAAACATCCAAGCACCGCTACATTTTGCAAAAACACATTTGAAATCTCCCAAACACATGTAGGAAAATGTGTTATGGTCTGATGAAACCACGGTTGAACTTTTTGGCCATAATTCCAAAAGGTATATTTGACACAAACACAACACTGCTCATCATCAAAAGAGCACCATATCTACAGTGAAGCATGGTGGTGGCAGCATCATGCTTTGGGGCTGTTTTTCTTCAGATGGAACTGGGGCCTTTGTCAAGGTGGATGGAATTATGAACAGTTCCAAATACCAGTTAGTGTTGGCACAAAACCTTCAGGCATCTGCTAGAAAGATGAAGAGGAACTTCATCTTTCAGCACAATAATCCAAAGCACACATTCAAATCAACAAAAGAATGGCTTCACAACAAGATGGCCAACACAGAGCAAGCACGCAGCGTGGCGGGTCCTGCATGCAAGGTCAAAAAACAGCTTAGAAACAGCTAAAACTACAGCAAAACCTCTACGTCTCTTACAATCCCACCTGTTAACAGCTGCCTTACTCCTGTACTCAATTCTAAGTACAGTACGATATCGGCTCTCAACAACAAGATGGAAAGAACAGCTCCACCCCACAGATAATGGAGGCCAGCACCTCTTGTACACAAGTTATCTGAACAAAGGACGGACCAGACCGTCAACCTACCACGGGTAATCCTGCACAGTCACAGGATTCTGACATTATTCCACCTCAGTGTTATCTTGCTCCTGATGGGCAATGTGTAAATAAATCCAGGACCGGTGGCCACGGATCTGTGCGCAGGACAGACACCTTTAATGCTAACAGGACTAGCGCCATTAATGTCTCAATCATCAGCGGACACAACGAGACCACAATTGTTTACGGGACCAGATTTGACACGAGGAGCACAATCGCCTGCAGAATTAATGTCGAGCACACTACCAGTAGTGTGCCAGACTACCAGTGTCACATGAACAGCTTCTTCCCCTCTGCCATTAGACTGCTGAACACTAAGTGACTCTCGTGCACCATGTACAGCAGCTCAACCAGACTCATGTCAATCATCACTGTTTTCTTCCTGCATTACCGACTGCACTATATAGTTCTCCACAGTATCTGCTGCTGGCTAATATATATTTTAACTGTTGACCAGTATCACTTAATCTTATCCTACACTTTATTACATGTATAGTTTATTTCTCTTATCTTATCATGTTTAATGTTGCAGCATTGTACCGAGACAAATTCCTAGTTTGTGTACTACATGAACAATGGCAATAAACCTGATTCTGATTCTGATTCAGTACTGACCGCGCTAAGGCAGCCCACACCAACCAGCACCGCTACGGCCCTACAGCCCACCAACACCAACGTGGCGTGGCAGCTGGGTGGTGTTGTCACAGATCAACAGAGGAATAGAGCTGGAATGGACTGGCGATCAACCCCGTCCCTGTAGCACAACAATGCGCCCTCCTCACCAAGGCGCAGCGGAGAACCCACATCACCAGATGGTTGGCCACTGACGCTTGTCCCTGCGGCAGCAGCACTCCAGCACACAGACTCCACTGCAGCAGCAATACAACAACCAGCCGGCGGTGAGTGTAAAACTCGTCAGAGAAATCCAGTATTAAAAAAAACATAGATCCCTCAAAGTTTTTCAAACCCTGAACCAGACAAAATGAATTTGGGACCATCAAAGTTAAAAAAAAAAAAAAAAAAAAAAAAAAAGGCTGCTTGGGGGGCACTTTAATGTAGATTATGATCTCTATACGTGATCAACTAGAACATTTGCTGATAAAACTTCAATATTGATTTTATGGGACTGTCTGAAACCTGGTTATCATCCTTGTCACCTGAAACTGTTGTTACCATGCCTGGCTATAATGTGTTTAGGAAAAAAGGGAGCATGAAAAAGGAGGAGGAGTTCTACTATATGTTAAAAACACCTTAAAATGGAATCAGATTGAATGGTCAAAAGATATGAATCTAGAATGTGTAACAGTTAATGTTAAGTTGTCAGCCAATATAACCTTCTCTGTTATTTGTTTATACCGCAAACCCTCTAAAGCAGATTTTTATGACCAATTTAAAGTGCTTCTTAATCAATGCAGTCCTAAAAATGAATTAATCTTATTGGGTGATTTTAATATAAACTGGGATGACAGAAAATCATTCTATGGCCCTCCCCGCTGCGTGTGACAATTGTGATGACATGATCTCTCCTTTCTTCACATATGCGGAGGTAGCTCTCCGTTGAGTTGTTTCTGCCTGTGGTAAGATGACTACACCAGTTAGATCAATCCATGGCAATGATTTTCCAGGTGGCAATGTCTATACCAAAGTCCCGCAGGCCACGTAAATCATTACGGATCACTATAACCTAACTCAACTAATTGATAAACCAATCAGTCACAAGCCAGTCAAAAACCAAATTTGATTTACTTTTTACAAATAGACCTGAAAGAATCTCCCAGACTTATAACTTTTTAACAGGACTGTCTGAACACAATATAATACTAGCAACAAGAAAACTTCCACGGAAACAGCTTTTGAATCTATTTAAGAAATCATCAGGTAACACAGTAAATTATGTAATCCCAAAAAAACAACAACACAATATAACAATGGCAATAAATGAAATCAAATGGAAGGAAATCACCTCCTCAAATGACATAAATGACAGCAATGATTTTTCGTAACAAAAATCAAAGAGGTTATAGTGACATTTTCAAAAAAAGGAAATAACAGAAGAAGAATCAGTTTACCATGGCTCAACTCCGAATGTCTACAACTAATGAAGACCAGAGATCAACTTCTTAAAATAGCTCTAAAAACAGGTTTAACAACAGACAGACAAAAATTTACATCTGCTAGAAATAAGGTAATACAAACCACGAGGAAGGTGAAGGCAAACTTTTTTATAACCATAACTGAAAATGCAAAAGAAGATGGCAAAAAAATTTGGAATAATATGAACAAATTGACAAATAAAAAGAACAAAAAAGATGACAGAGACATGGAACTCAATATGAATAACAAATTGGTACAGAATCCCATGGTCATTGCTACAGGGTTTAACAACTTTTTCATGAACTCTGTGCTAAAAATATCCAATTCATTTAATCCACCAATCATAATTCTAGTCCTCTAGTAACCCCTCATAACCAGTCTTTAATATATTAGAAATAACTGAAAATGAAGTTGTAAATATCATCAGCTCATTAAATAGCTCAAAAGCAACAGATGAACATGGTCTTAACACCAAATTTAAAAGAAAATAAAGAATCTCTCATTTGTCCAATTACTCATTTAATCTGTCAATCAAACATGCTGTCGTCCCAACTGCTTGGAAGGTAGGAGTGGTCAGACCAATTCTCAAAACAGGGAGTAAAACTGATATAAACAACTACAGACCAATCAGCATCTTACCTGTCATCTCCAAAATAATTGAAAAATGGGTGGCCACACTATTGTGTGAACATCTGAATTATGGAAACACCACTCTGCATCACGCACAGTTCGGGTTCCATGCCCACCACTCAACAGTCTACAATAAGCTTGTTCCTAGAGAAAACTAAATCTTTCTTAGATAAGTGCAATTGTGTAGGTGCTGTGTTTTTAGATCTGAAGAAGGCGTTTGATACCGTTGACCACAACACCCTTTTAACCTAACTTTCTCAGTTTAACTTTTCAGAACATGCCATCAAATGGATGAAACCCTATTTAACCGACAGACTCAATGTGTAATTGTCAACAGTGTCAAATCACCATATTTTTGAAATGCCAAATGGGTGTCCCACAAGGCTCCATATTTGGACCAATATTATTCTCCTTATACATAAATGATCTATCAAATGCATGCAGAAACAGTCATATACAAATGTATGCAGATGACATGGTAATATTCACACCTACAAAAAACACACAAGATGCTGCCTGTATCCTGACAACAGCGATGACCCAAATCCATGATTGGCGGAAAAATTAATGTCTTCTACTAAACACTAAAAAAAACTGTTTGCATGATGCTCACCAAACAATGATCAAATATTACAGACTCAAACATCTTCTTAAAAGGGGAGGAGCTGCAACTAGTTGAGGAATTTAAGTACCTCGGCGTGATTTTAGACTCCTCGCAAACCTTTAAAAAACATTAAAAAAAATCTCAAACATAATCAAATTCAATCTAAGAAATCTTAAACAAATTAGACCATCACTGACAGTTAATGCGGCCAAAATGTTTCTGCATGCAATGATCTTCTCACACATCAATTGCTGTTTTACCAGCTGGTCACTCACTGGTGTAACCATAATCAAACCCACTGAGTCTTTATACAAAAAAGCCATAAAAATCCTTGACAAGAAAGAGTCCACTTATCATTGCTGTAACATTTACAAAAAATACAATCTTCTGTCTTTTGAAAATTATAAAACTCTCAAATTTGCCTGTTAAATTTATAAAATATTAAATGGCTATGCACCCCCCCCCCCCCCCGGGAGAATACGCTGAACTGAGAACTGTCACCGGTACAACCACCAGATCAATCACTAGAGGAGACTGTAAGGCCCCCACAGACGCACCACATAGCTCAGTCTGTGCTATCAGTGAGGGGCACCAAGATCTGGAATAATATACCACCTGCAATCAGAGAACGTACCACACTAAACACTTTTAAGATGCATTGTATTGGCTTTTAAACAATCAAAACTGTACCCATAACTAGTGGTTGCTCTGCGGCGTATGCATATATACATAAGCACCCGTGCGTCACACACATATGCCCCGCCTCTTGTTTGTTGCTGTCTCTTGTTGCTGTGAGGTGCTTGGGTGCTTGGGTGCATGTGTGCGTACAGATATGCAGTACTTCACTCATGTGACATTTGAATGTCTTGTTTTGTATCACCTTAACTCTTGCACTTTAGCATATCCACTTTGTACAGTTTTATTGCAGTTGTCCATCTCATGTATGATTGCTTGTGTGTTTTTGTGACCCGCCAGGAGACTACAGATGAAAATTAGCAGTATTGCTAAATCTGGCATAGTTACATTTGTATTAATGTTCATGAGTATGTATTATTCCTTTCAAATAGTACTGCCTCTTTCAAATAAACATTAAACTAAACTAAACCAGAAGAAGAGAAAGGTTTTGGAATGGCCCAGCCAGAGTCCAGACCTGAGTCCGATGGAACATCTGTAGGGAGATCTGAAAAGGGCTGTGCACAGGAGATGCCTCGCTGATAAGACTCCTACCCAAAAAGACTGAATGCTGTAATAAAAGCCAAAGATTCATTCATTCATCTTCTTCCGCTTAATCCTTTTCGGGTCGCGGTGGGGCTGGAGCCTATCCCAGCATCTTTGGGCGAGAGGCAGGATACACCCTGGACAGATCGCCAGTCCGTCACAGGGCCAACACAGAGAGACAGACAGCCATTCACTCTCACAGTCATACCTAAGCCAAAGATGCTGCAACAAAGTATTAGTTTAAGGGTGTGCAAATTTATGCAACCAGGTTATTGTAAGTTTTTTTTTCCCCTTAAAATATTTCAGTTAGTTTTTTTCAATTGGGTTGTACAGCTTATAGGTCACATTAATGGTGGAAAAAGTTTTGTCATGATTCATCTTGGTCTCATTTTTTTACATTACAAAAACCTGGCATTTGAACAGGGGTGTGTAGACTTTTTATATTCACTGTATGTTGGGGTGGGATCACAGGGCAGAGGTGACCCTTTAAGGTTGACTATAAGCTGGAGTCGAACTTCCTTGTTGTTGAGGTGGAAAGCAGTCATGATGGTTTTGCCTGTGCTGAACTTCATGTCTCAATATAGGCAGGTATTTGTGCCATGTCCACCATCAGAACTTTTGATCTGTTTTTGTCTGTGTAGAGAAGGGCGAGGTCATTAGCATAACCATATTGTAGTGAGGTAATGTGTTAGTGATATAAAGATTAAAAAACATGGGGGACAGTACTGAGCCCTGGGGAACTCCAGCTCTGAGGTGCTGCATAATTTCAGCTTTGAGCGGTCCAGTAAGGAAGCTGAGGAGGTTCTACAGGACTTGATATGCATTTATGCAAATGTTGGACACATGTTACAGTATATTACAAATATCCCAAATGACATGAATGCTGTCAGAGAAGAAAGACACATGCATGGCATATTACCTCAAGTTCTCTTTGGAGAACTGGCATACACATACTTCAACATATGTTAATGTGTACTGGTGGATTACTGATTAACAAAATACAACATACTGATTCTAACATGGCATACTAAGTACAGCAAAACAAAACAGTCCTTTTTCAATTTTGACCCTAGCAGCTCTGTGAACATCGTATGTGATCACATACACACTTGAGCATAACTTTGGTTGGATGGACAGAAATATTACACCACAATTACATTACTGTTAGCAAAGACAGCCGGTCTGGACAAAAAGGCACCGCGGTGTCTTGATGACTTTGTCCTCCAGTTTTATTTACATTCCTCTTCCTTCAGTGACACATGACTAAGCTGATCTAAAATACAGCAAGACCAGAGTTGGCAGGCCAAGCAGAGACCAAAGCCATCAGCCTAAATGAGTTATGCCATTCAGAGTGGTACACACACCAAGAGGATCCAGTTCTTCCTCACAGCTTTTCAACTGTCAGAAGTGTGTGTAAAGCTAAATGACAGTACACAATAAACTGGGCTGGGCTTTAAGAAGGGCTTACCGGGGCAGAGCCCAGGGCATCAAGGTGTTAACGGGCCTCCAAGCATTGTTCTACTAAACCTACAAGTCAAGACATTTGGGAGAAGTTTTATGTGTACTCCAGGTTTTGAAATTGCATGGGAAATATGCCTTGGCTAGAATTTTAAAGTATATTGCATACTGTGTTGAAAAGATTGTTCTTTAAATGGTTTGTCTTTGTGCAGTTTTCACATCCCAACTCCCTCAATACAGAGGATATAAATGAAATAGAGGATCAGTAAAACAGTATGTAAGGGATATAACTGAATTAGAGGGTGTTCAGAGAGTGCAAACCTCCACCAAGCTCTGTCTGTCTGTTTGTGAACAGGATTGTGGAAAAACAACTGGACAGATTTTGATGAAATGCTTTTACCAGAAGTGGCCCTTGGCCTGCAGATGAACCCATTAGATTTTGGAGGTGGCAACTGGGGCCCTCCATCTTCCTTAATCCAATCCTGATAATACAATAATAGATCAGCCCATTAATCAATTAGGCTCAACTGTAACGCTTGGAGATTGTCAAACTGATTTTCCACAGATCTACTAGCAAGATGAGATTCGTGGCTTATGAGTTCAGCATTTCAGTGTAAATTCTACTAAAAGCATCATGTCTTTAGTAATTGTTGTAATTTCTCATCAGTGTCTTGTAAAATCAATATATACCTGTACAGCTAAGGAAATATGTCAGGAAATTTCAGCCATGTTCTAAATACAATGTATTGTACTGCATGCATCCCATTATCACAGGAACACGGTTTTATTCAGTAATGTAATTTAATTCTTTGTACTGATTTGCCGTTAAATGTATTTTATATTTCCGATGCTGCAGTTTAAAGAACACGATTATACAAGCCAGTGTGCTCTTAGTGCCGGTCTCAAATCCAGTAAATGGGGAGGGTTGTGTTAGGAAGGGCGTCCGGGGTAAAACTTTTGTCAAATCGAACATGACGAGTGAGACTTTCATACCGAATCGGTCGAGGCTCAGGTTAACAATGACCTCCACCAGGTGCTAGTGGAAATTGGGCTATTGTTGGTCGAAAATCGAGGAGGAGAGGGGGAAGGTGTGTTTAGAGGCAGAGAGAGGAAAGGAAAATGCAGAAAAAGTAGATGTCCTCCTCCATGTAGTTCTGTCAGCAGCTGCTGTGCTAATTTGTATTGTTTATTGTGTTATGTGTACTTCCTCTGTGTTTTTCCTGCTTGTTTTGTTTGATTGTGGTTGTTTTAATCAGTCTGGAGGTTCATCACTACCATCTACTGTGTGGGAAGATGTAGTAGCTTATTTCAACATTTCAATTTCAAAGTTGAATACTGTTGATAAATAAAAGTCCAGTGCTCCTTGAAAGGATGAAGATAGATTATTATCATTATATCAGTGCCATTATAAGGTCTTCATGGTGTCAGTGAATTATTGTGGTTGTTTGTGGGACAATTTATTGTCCAGTGAAGTTTATTATTGTGCAGACCTAACTTCTGTGTATTTTTTAAGACTGTGTTTTTATCCTAACACATACTTATACTTCTCTTGTTGCCTCTTAGTTTATTCTTCAAATAATCTCCCTGAGTAAAGTAGGCATTTTTCCACACATCGGTCCATGTTTCTGTAGAGGAGAGTCACACGGTGCATCAAACAGCCTTTTTTCATGTGACTTCACACAATCTTGAAGCAGAAAATGAGATAACAAACCACCTTTGTACCTATGATACTGGCTATCTGTGATTCAGGTCCGAGGTCATACAAAGAAAGCTTGGCTAGGATGAACGAGTGCCATACTGTACCCCTCAGGTACGGTAGAACAGAACGAAGCAAAGCACGGACAAGAGTTTGGCATTGATAACACTGCAGCTCTGTGCCTTTTTATAGAGCCCACAAACCCAGATTTTGTATTACAGAATGAATGAATAGAGAAATTGCAACAAGAGCAGAAATTGCATTCATTTTTGTTGTCATGGGAAAAAAAAAGAACTGCTGTGTACACACACACATAGAAAACCCACAAAGCAACAGCAAAGCTACCAACACAACTAAATTACAATTACTACAGCCTAGCAACCAGGCTATTTGGATGTTGTTCTCCCTCGTCACATCTTCGTGTTTGTGTGGATGTCTGTTTTTGTCTGTCCTGTGAAAGAGATTCTCTTTTTGGCAGAGCCAGAGCTTTTTGTGTGTCAGGTTTAGAACTGTGGCACAGAGGAAGCCAGAGGATGAGACAGAGAAAAACAGCGACTGCTGGTGCTTATCAGCGGGTTGGTCTGTAGGAAACTGAACACAGGGGAAGGAAAGTTCCCACTTGACCCAATCACATTTATAGGATTTGCTTGTATGTTTTTTTTTTTTAACTCCCACAGCCATTTACATATGCAGGTGGGAGTGTCACAATTTTAAAAATATAATGTGAAATTATTTAAACAGAGAATCCTAGCTAGGTCATTTGTCTCATATCAAAATGTAGGTAAAAAAGTGTCAATACTACTATATGTACAGGACATACAGGAAAATTGAAATGGTGGTGTCTTCAGTGGTGTGCACAGTATAAAAGTCAAAAGGGATAAGGCTGGAAAAACAACAACAGCAGTCTATGTACAGTAATGCTACCTGTAGTGCAAATAGTGACAAAAGATAGACCCATACATCCCATAGTGCAACTAAAAATAAACGATGAAACCCAGCAATCCTATATACAGAAAAGTACAGCAGTAATGCTCGTAGTTGCAAGTTCAATGCGGCAGTGTAAGTGCAGACAGTGACAGATTGGACTGTACATGAACAGTATTGCAATAACAGACAGCAGCAGATATGGCATTTGTGCAAATGGTTGCAGTAAAGTACAGAAACATACAGCAGCAGATGTATTACTGTTGGTGTGCCAGTCTTTCTGTGCCAGCAGCTGAGGTAGTTATTGTGCAGATGAGTACGTTACGGTCCGGGGGTGGGGGTGGGGGGGCAGAGTTCAGGGTCTTGATGGCCTGATGACCAAAGCTGTTTAGCAGTCTTGTGGATTGGGCCCAGAGGCTCCGGTACTTTTTCCCCGAGGACGGGGCTGAAGCAGGAGTGTCAGGGGTGGGAGGTGTCACCTGCAATGTTGATGGCTCTGCAGGTGAGGCGGGTGAGGTAGATGTTGGAGAGGGGGGGCAGAGGGGTACCGATGATCTTGCTAGCTGCTTTCATGTGCGTTGTATTGTCTTCTGGCAGGAGGCAGTGCAGCTTCCATACCACACCGTGATGCAGCTGGTGAGGATGCTCTCAATGGTGCCCTGGTAGAATGAGCACATGATGGGGGGTGAGACTTGTGCTCTTGTCAGTTTGCGGAGGAAATAGAGGTGAGTTTGAGACTTCTTGGCCAGTGATGTGGTGTTGTTGGACCAGGAGAGGTCCTCAGAGATGTGCACCCCCAGGAACTTGGTGCTGCTCACCCTCTCCACAGCTGCTCCATCGATGATCAGAAGGGGATGCTGTGTGTGTCCTCTCTCGAAGTCAATCACAATCTCCTTGGTTTTTCCCACGTTCAGGAAGAGATTATTGTCTTTACACCACTGGACCAACTGGCTCACCTCATTTCTGTAGCTGGTTTCCTCATTGTCATCCGCAAACTTGATGATGTGGTTGGTGTTGTAGGCTGGTACACAGCCATGGATCAGCAGGGTGAAGCGCAGCAGGGTGAACATGCACCCTGTGCTCAGTGTGATGGTCTTGGAGGTTTTGCTGCCAACCCACACGTTCTGTAACCTCCCTGTGAGAAAGTCCAGCACCCAGTTACAGAGAGAGCTTTTGAATCCCAAGTGTCTGAGTTTTTGTTTTAGGTGCTGGGAGATGATTGTGTTGAATGCTGAGCTGAAGTCCAAGAACAGCATTCGCACATAGGAGTTCTTTGAGGCCAGGTGGGTGAGGGCTGGATGGACAGCAGCAGCGATTGCATCTTATGTGGATCTGTTTGACCTGTATGCAAATTAAGATGAGTCGTGGAAGGGAGGGATGATGGACTTAATGTTGTGCATGACCAACTGCTCGAAGCACTTCATTATGATGGGGGTCAGTGCTATGGGCCGGTAATCGTTATAGCTGGATGGGACAGGCTTCTTTGGGACTGGTATTATGGTGGCAGTTTTGAAACATGTGGGGACAACAGCTTGACTCAGGGAGATGTTGAAGATGTCGGCCACAACATTCTTGAGCTCCTCTGCACAGTCCTTCAGAATGCAACCCGGTATGTTTTCTGGTCCAGCTTTCTTATGTGGGTTCATCCTGGTTGATCCAACTGCATCACTGTGTGGTATGGCAGCACTACTGCCCTTGACCACAAACGCCTGCAGAGAGTGGTGAAGACAGTGCAGAAGATCATCAGGACTCCACTTCCCTCTCTGCAGAGCATCTACCACTGCAGAGTCCAAAGGAGAGCTGCCGCCATCCTCCAGGACCCCACCCACCCTAAGCACAGTATGTTCACACTTCTACCCTCAGGCCAGAGGAACAGAAGTGTGAAATGCAGGACATCCAGACTAAAAAACTCCTTCTTTCCCACTGCCATCAGACTTCTGAATAAATAACAAACTCTGGACACAGCTTTGCAAATAGGAATTCACACACTGGTTGCTAAATTTGCACATTGCTCACTTGCACAGTGTACGTAGTCTCACCCCGTCTCACGTCCGTATCATCTCTGCTGCTAAATTATCATTGTACAGTCTACTGGGTATTATCATCACAGAGAAATTCTCACACTGGGTGCTAATTTATACACTGATCATTTACACATTGCTCATTTGCACACTGTACATAGGCTTATGTCAGCTCAGATTCATATCATCTCTGATATTAATATACCATTGTCCATTACCATCTGGCGCCATCCAAGATGGCGCCGCGGATGGCGGGCAATGGCTTCTGCTCTCTGATGTTTTTGATAATTTTGTGTGTTTTTTTGGACTTCTGCTCTTCTGTCCGAGTCACCTATTCAAGGGAGGAACTACTTTCACTCAGACTACCTCCCAATGCAACTTCTCCGCCAGTTTCTGCTGCTGATCTGAAGTTTTTTCAGTCCATCTTAGCTGTGGGAGCAGCAGCTATTGGCGCTGGCCGGAAACGAAGGCGGCGTGGTAAACGTGTCGGTGCGCTAGTCAGGCTGAAGAAACGAGGATTTCGCAAGCCGCTCCCATCGATCCATCTGGCGAATATCCGCTCTTTGGCAAACAAAATGGATGAACTGCTGCTCCTGACTCACAAAAACCGGGATTTTAGCAGATCTGGCGCCCTTTGTTTCACGGAGTCCTGGCTGAGTGAACACATCCCGGACAGCGCGGTGCGCCTGGACGGATTCCAACTGTTTCGCGCTGATCGCAGCCGAGAATTCTCTGGAAAGACTAAAGGTGGTGGAATCTGCTTCTACATAAACGAAGGTTGGTGTACTGATGTCACAGTGTTGAAGAAGTTTTGTAGCCCTAACCTAGAGTCACTGTTCATAAACTGTAAACCCTTTTATTCACCGCGAGAGTTCTCCTCGTTTATTCTGGTCGGAATTTATATCCCGCCTGCTGTTTGTACAACGGAGGCACTGCAGCACCTCGCTGACCAGATAGCAGACGTGGAGGAAAAACATCCAGACTCTTTGCTTATCATTCTGGGTGATTTCAATAGAGCTAATCTCACAAATGAGCTTCCTAAAAACAGACAGCATATTAAATGTCCCACCAGGGACACAAATACACTTGACCACTGTTACACAGTTTTAAGAAACGCCTATCATGCCGTCCCCCGTGCAGCTCTGGGTTTTTCTGACCACTGTCTGCTCCATCTTATTCCAACATACAGACAGAAACTAAAAACTTCCAAGTCTGTTGTAAGGACTGTGAGGAAATGGACTGAGGAATCAAAGCTGGAGTTACAAGCCTGCTTTGACTGTACAGATTGGAGTGTTTTTGAAGATGCAGCCATTAACCTAAATGAACTCACTGACACTGTGACGTCATACATCTGTTTCTGCGAGGACATGTGTGTGCAGACCAAGACCTTCTGCACATACAACAACAATAACTGTGTGTTTATATATTCATATATTTATTCCATCCAGCTACAATGCTCTGCACTGTGTGTCTGTGTGTGTGTATATATATATTTTATAGTAATATGTACATATGTATATTAGCTGCTCTTGCTTGCTTGTTTTTTTTTTCTTGCCTTCTGATTGTTGCTCTGAGTGTTGCTATCCCTGTGCTGTTGCAATCCTGGAATTTCCCCATTGTGGGACTAATAAAGGCTTATCTTATCTTATCTTATCTTATCTTATCTTATCTTATCTTATCTTATCTTAATAAACCCTGGTTCATTCCTAAACTGAAGCAGCTACGTCAGACCAAGGAGGAGGCCTACAGGACTGGAGACTGGACTCTGTACAAGCGGGCCAGAAACATGCTGACGAAGGAGATCAGGCTTGCTAAGAGGAGCTACAGTGTGAAGTCACAAAAAAACTTCTCAGCCAACAACTCTGCTTCTGTCTGGAAAGGCCTGCAGAATATCACCAACTACAGGAGACCATCCCCCCACCCTGTGGAAAACCTCCAGCTGGCTAACGACCTAAACAGCTTTTACTGCAGGTTTGAAAAGAACCTACAGTTCTCACCTCCCACCCACACAAAAGGATTATCTGCAGCCCCAGGAACTCCATCCCTCCTCCACTCTGACCTCCCACCAGCACTAACGATCTGTGAAGAGGAGGTGCGCCGGGTCTTTCAGAGACAAAAGATCAAGAAGGCTGCAGGACCTGATGGTGTGTCTCCGTCCTGCCTGAGAGTCTTCTCCAACGAGTTGGCCCCCATCTTCACCCGGATCTTTAACAGATCACTGGAGCTGCGTGAAGTGCCTTCCTGCTTCAAACGCTCCATCATCATTCCAGTTCCCAAGAAACCCTCTGTTACAGGATTAAACGACTACAGACCTGTTGCCCTGACCTCTGTGGTCATGAAATCCTTGGAGAGATTGGTGCTGAACCACCTGAAGGTCATCACAGGCCCCCTGATGGACCCACTGCAGTTTGCCTACCGGTCAAACAGGTCAGCGGATGATGCAGTGAATATGGGACTACACTACATCCTGCAACACCTCGACTCCCCAGGGACGTACGCCAGGATCCTGTTTGTCGACTTCAGCTCAGCGTTCAACACCATCATCCCAGGCATTCTTCATCAGAAACTCCTCCAGCTCAAGGTGCCCCCCTCCACCTGCCAGTGGATCTCCAGCTTTCTGACTGACAGGTGGCAACAGGTGAAGCTAGGGAGATTTACATCCAGCTCCCGAAAAATTAGTACTGGCGCCCCCCAAGGATGTGTCCTTTCCCCACTGCTCTTCTCCCTCTACTCCAACGACTGCACCTCAGAGGACCCTTCGGTGAAGCTCCTGAAGTTTGCGGATGACACCACAGTCATCGGTTTGATCCGGGATGATGATGAGTCTGCATACAGGCGGGAGGTGGAGCAGCTGATCCTCTGGTGCAGCCAGAACCATCTTGAACTTAACCCAGCCAAAACGGTGGAGATGACTGTGGATTTCAGGCGACACCCCCCTTCATTCCCCCCACTCACCATCCTCAACAGCACAGTGTCCACTGTGGACTCCTTCAAGTTTCTGGGTACCACAATCTCCCGGAACCTGAAGTGGTCCTCCCATATAGACACTGTCCCGAAAAAGGCCCAGCAGAGGTTGTTTTTTCTGCGTCAGCTCAAGAAGTTTGATTTGCCTCAGGAGTTGCTGGTTGTCTTCTACACCGCCATCATCCAATCTGTCCTCTGCTTTTCCATCACTGTCTGGTTTGGATCTGCCACTAAACAGGACAAGACCAGACTGCAGCGGATCATTAAGTCTGCGGAGAGGATCATTGGTAACGACCTACCCTCCATTGAGGACTTATATCGGCCCATAACCAGGAAACGGGCGGGAAACATCTGTGCTGACCCATCACACCCCGGCCACAAACTGTTTGAACTTCTATCTTCTGGTCGTCGTTACAGATCACTGAAGGTCAAAACCACCCGTCACAGGAACAGTTTCTTTCCTCAAGCCATCACTCTGATGAACTCCTAACATTCACCTAGTCCTACCTGTTGCTGTACTCATGACTTTTCATCCATTATTACATTGCACATAACTCTCACACTGCTTTTTACTTCATTCACATTATATCACTGAATCTGAGTTCACATTGAAATACTGTGTGACTGTATATTTTTTCATATATTTCTGCAAAGTGTGGTTAGTCTGAGTAAATAACTGCATATATTCCTGTATATATTTGCATCCTTTTATAGAAACATGGACAGACTGTAATTTACTGTACATACTCTGTTGTCATTGAATCCTTATTTAAATCCTCCACCTGAACAACGAGAGCAAGTTTTTAGCCAAAGTCAAATTCCTTGTATGTGTTGTGCATACTTGGCCAATAAAGCTGATTCTGATTCTGATTCTGATTATAATCATCCAGTGAATTTTCAATTTTCATTCTTCTTGTTTCCTCTAGTTTAACTGCTTTAACTGTCCTAATTGCCTAATATGTGTTATTAGTACTCGTTAGTATTAGTACTTAGTATTAAGGTGTGTTTAAGGTGTCCTAATTGCCTAATGGGTGTTATTAGTGTGTGTTATTAGTATTAGGTGTGTTATTACCTTACTAGTATTGATGTGTATCTATTACCTTGGCATTCGTACGGAGAGTAAAGAATTTCATTGTTCAGGAAATGTTGCATTTCTTAACTGTGCACATGATAACAAAGCCGTTGAATCCTTTGAATCCTTGAAAGGGTCCTCTTCACACGAGCCAGATCCAGACTTATGGCCTGCTCGTCTGGGGGAGGAGTGGTCTTCTGTGCTGATGTGCTGTTTTTTGCTTCCAAGAGGCCAAAGAAGTCATTTAGGTTGTTAAACAGTGTGATGTCACTCACACAGGTCTGAAGTGGAGGTTTGTAGATGGTGAGGGCTTGTATGCCATGCCAGAGGCAATGTGCATCTCTGGTGTTGCTGAAGTGGCCAGAAATTTTCTTGCTGTACTGTTGTTTGCCTCCGTGATGCCACGGGACAGGATGGCCCTAGCTGTTGTTAGTCCTGCAGTGTCGCCGGCCCTGAAGGCTGCGTCCCGAGCCCTCAGGAGCCTGTGGACCTCTGCTGTCATCCATGGCTTTTGGTTAGCGCAAACAGTGATGGTTTTGCAGTAAGCAACATCATCAATGCATTTAGCTGTGTATGTTAGAACAACCTCAGTCTACTCCTCTAGGTTTGTGTGTCCATTGTGAGTGGCTGCATGCTTGAAAGTGTCCCAATCTGTAGCGCTGAAGCAGTCTTTCAGAGCATCAGAGGCCTGCTCTGGCTTTCTACTATAGAAAGAGACATTTTGCTTTGGGGTGGGATCCTTTCCTCAAATATGGAACTTTCTTGCAAATCTCTCTATTTTTTGCATGGGAATTTACTAAATTTGAATTTATCTGAATTTTTTTTAAATATTTCACCTTCAATAATTAATTGTCTCTTATATAGATTTAATGTTCTGTCTCGTCTTGTCTCTGCTGTACATCCTTAACATTAACTGGTACAGATTTACTGCTCAGATCATGATGTGTCCCAAGATATTCATATTCAGTGGTCCTGGAATGGATTTAGTTCAGAGCTCAAATGTGCTTTTGAATCCTGAAAAACCCATGTGCCTGTCAGATGGAAAACACTAGCTGATATTTTATGGGATGATATACTGTATCAAACTAAATTTGTCATAAACTTCCCCGTGCGCTTCTCACAGCGCACGGAGGAAGAGAAGGAAGAAGGTGGATTTAAATGCAGGGTACCAAACACACATTTATTGAACACAGATTAACGAATTGTACAATATGGCGAAGAAGGTCAGGTTAACTGAGAGTCCTCCAAGATGCTCGGCAGAACGGGGAGAAAGCGTAGCAGTAGTGCTGCAAAAGGAAACGCTATCAGCGTAGTGGCACAACCGCAAACAGAAACGCTAAAGTTACTCAGTGCCAGAGCAGTCCAAATCCTCCCATTCTCACAGCGAGTACAAACCTTCAGTGACAAGCTGGTCACACAACGGAGAATGACCGTGTGGCTCGTGCAATGGTCCAGCGGTGTTTGACTAGCAAAGAGCTGCTTAAGTACAAACACTGCTGGCCTAACAAATAGGGAACACCTGGGCGAGGCGAGGGAAAGATAATTACCGGGGCACACGGCTGACTGTCAGAGAGAGGGGGGCATGGTCGGACTGGCGAATGTTAGACAGCGGCCACCAGAAAGTGGGTCAAACAGCTGCCTAACAATCGTCGGCCAGAACAGCGGCCAAGCATAGAAATAACGACACACCGGACAGAAATCAAAACACAACATAAGACCAAGAACGATCAGAACCGAGCCCGCAGGAGAACACAGGCTCGGTTCATGACAAAACTGTGGCTTTGATCGAGTTATCTAATCACTTTCATGTATATGTTAGATTGCTCATTAACTGATAGTCCAGTAATGCGTTCTGCTTGTGTATGTCTCATATTTTCTTTTAGGATTCATTAACTATAATAACTCAGCAAGTTTTCTATTAAAGGTCCCACATGGCACATCTTCCAAACATTATATTTAAGCTTTGGTTTCCCCATCATCATCATCATCATCATCATCATCATCATCATAGCAGTCTGTCGGGGGTGATAGACATTTACATATGTGGATTTAAATACAAAAAAAGTCATTCTGCTTATTAAAACCCTTAGAAGGCCACGGATACTAATGCATCCGACTCACATGACCATTTTAAGCTGATGTAGCAGCAAGATATAGCCTTGCAGTATCTCGTTTTCTACTTCTGTTGAAAATGCAGATTTAAAACTCTCTCCCAGTTTTTAAATTGTGTTGGTAGGCCAAATAAAAGCAGAGATATTATTTTTTTTTTTAAAAACTTGTGTCATGAAGGTATGTGGAGTATCTAGTGGATAGAGGAAGGACGACAAGGAGACTTGGTGGTGGAATGAGGAGGTACAGGAAAGTATCCAAAGGAAGAGGTTAGCAAAGAAAGAGTGAGATAGTCAGGGAGATGAAGAAAGTAGACAGGAGTATTTGGAATCTAGGCACATGGCAAAGAGAGAGGTGGCAAAGGCAAAGGAAAAGGCATATAGTGAGTTGCATGAGAGGCTAAACACTAAGGAAGGAGAAAAGGAGTTATATCGATTGGCTAGAAAGAGAGATTAAGCTGGAAAGGATGTGCAGCAGGTTAGGTTGATTAAGGGCAGAAATGGTAATCTACTAACAAATGATGAGACTGTTGAGAAGGTGGAAGGAGTACTTTGAAGAGCTGATGAATAAAGAAAATGAGAGAGAGAGGAGAATGGATGAAGGAAAGATAGTGAACAAGGAAGTCCCGAGGATTAGCAAGGCGGAAGTGAGGGCAGCTTTGAAGAGGATGAAGAATGGAAAGATGGTTGGTCCAGATGATATACCTGTAGAGGTATGGAGATGTTTAGGAGAGATAGTAGTGGACTTTTTAACCAGGTTGTTTAACACAATCTTGGAGAGTGAGAGGATACCAGAGGAGTGGAGAAGAAGTGTTTTGGTACCAATTTTCAAGAACAAAGGTGATGCTCAGAGTTGCAGTAAATACAGAGGCATAAAGTTGATCAGCCACACTATGAAGATATGGGAAAAAAGCTGTTGAAGCCAGGTTAAGAGAAGAGGTGACAATCAGTGAGCAGCAGTATGGATTCATGCCAAGAAAGAGTACTACAGATGCAATGTTTGCTTTAGGAGTGTTGATGGAGTAGCACAGAGAAAGTCAAAAGGAGTTGCACTGTGTCTTTGTAAATATAGAGAAAGCCAAGAAAGGAAGTGTGGTACTGTATGAGGAAGTCAGAAGTGGCAGAGAAGTATGTGAGGGTGGTGCAGGACATGTATGAGGACAGCGAGATGGTGGTGGAGATGGTGGTGAGGTGCGCTGTAGGAGTGATGGATGGATTCAAGGTGGGGGTTGGATTACATCAGGGATTGGCTCTGAGCCCCTTCTTCTTTGCCATGGTGATTGACAGACTGACAGACAAGGTCAGGCAGGAGTCTCCATGGACCATGATGTTGGCAGATGACACTGTGATGTGTAGTGAGAATAGGGAGCAGGTGGAGGAGAACCTGGAGGGGTGAAGGTATGCTCTGTAGAGAAGAGGAAAGAAAGTCAGTCATAGCAAGACGGAATACATTAGTGTGAATGAGGAGAAGGTGGGTGTAACGGTAAAGATGCAAGGAGCAGAGGTAGTGAAGGTAGATGAGTTTAAATACCTGGGGTCAAACATCCAAAGCAATATAAAATGCACAAGAGAGGTGAAGAAGAGAGTGCAAGGAGGATGGAATGGGTGGAGACGGGTGTCAGGAGTGATTTGTGACAGAAGGGTAGCAGCAAGAGTGAAAGTGAAGATTTACAAGACAGTAGTGAGACCTGTTATGATATATGATGTTGACAAAAAGACAGGAGAAGGAGCTGGAGGTAGCAGAGTTGAAGATGCTATGATTTTCATTGGGAGTGACTAGGAGGGACAAGATTAGAAATAAGTACAGTATATCAGAGGAACAACTCAGGTTGAGTGGTTTGGGGACAAAGTAAGACAGGCAAGGCTGAGATGGTTTGGACATGTGCAGAGGAGGGATAGTGGATATATTGGACAAAGAATGTTGAAGATGGAGCTGTCAGGCAGGAGGAGAAGAGGAAGACCACAGAGAAGATTCATGAATGTAGAGAAGGAGGACATGGAGAGGGTTGGTGTTACAGAGAAGATGCAAGGAATAGGGTGAGATGGAGACCGATGATCCGCTGTGGCAACCCCTAAAGGAAGCAGCCGAAAGAAGAAGAAGATCTATCCGTGCATAAAACTGGGATGCAGGTGTTGCATTTCTTTCAATATATTTGTCATTTTTTGTCATTTTACAAAATGGAAAAAGTGGCCACATCAGCTGTTAATACTCTGATGACGTCTGATTTGACGTTCGGGTGACATGCAAAAAAAAAAAAAAAAAAACAGGAAGAGGAGAGGAAAAAGAAGCCTCCAAGATGTGCACCCAGAGACATAGACTAGAATACTCATTGCTAGCCAGCAGGCTAGTTTTAGGTAGCCAAGCACGGATGCCATATTGGTATTTACCTTAAGTAAAAACAGGAGATCTGTGTGAAGGGACTCGAAGACCCCAGAAGCCAGAGGGAAAAGAGAGGTACAGGCTTCTGGCCTGGAGAAGCGCTGAGGACAAAAGAGAGTGAGACTCAGCTCTCAGTTTGTGAAAAGGAGGAGATTCACATGCAGAGTTGGCGTTTACTGTGAGCCCACCAATCAGGGAGTACAGGACTAACTCTCTAATCCATGTGTGAGCACTAGCTCACACATTAATGACATTAATTAACATGACACATTGCCTAGATGATATGTACTGTATCTAGGGGTACAACTTGATAACCAGCTGACATTCAGGCAACATCTTGAATCACTATATGCCAAATTGACATCCAGAAACAATCTCCTTTGCTGTCTGGCTGGCTCATCATGGGGATCAAACATGTCCAGGTGCCCTTGTCCTAGTTTACAGTGTTACAGAATATGCTGCCTCAGTATGGTGCCAGAGTGTGCACACAAGAAAACTGGACAAGTCAGTCCACTGGACAGTCAATGAGACCCTGAGAATCATT
The DNA here is from genome assembly GCA_020510985.1 of Pholidichthys leucotaenia. Taxonomy (NCBI): domain Eukaryota; kingdom Metazoa; phylum Chordata; class Actinopteri; order Cichliformes; family Pholidichthyidae; genus Pholidichthys; species Pholidichthys leucotaenia. The sequence goes on along the minus strand of CM035836.1, from coordinate 286,764,664 downwards.
GTTAGGTGTCTGTGAATGACTCCATGTGAGTTCCTGTCAGTAGTAGCTGGCATTGCACCTGCAGCCCTTCGCAGAGAACATCATACTTATAGACTGGCAAATAAGGATTTGCTGGACACCGATCATCCCCTGCATGACCTTGTTCTGAACTCACGGCTTGTTCACCAACATCTGTCTTCTTGTCATTTCTCCCGCCAATCAGTAACCGTGCATGACTCCAAGTTCAATTTAACTGAGAGATGCAGAACTGATTGACAAAAAGGTTCCCCAACCCATCCAATTCACAGTTCTTTCTAACACGATGTTGCCACCAGGTGCAGGTCTACCTCTGAGAGAACGGGTCACCCTAAACCGGCTACAAACGGGTGTTGGATGGTTCAACTCCAATATGCACTGTTGGGGATTGCAACCAGCAACAGCCTGCATATGTGGTCCTACTGACCAGACTGAATACCACTCTACGAAAGACCCATTCTTAGCATACTTGAGAACACACTAACCTGCACAACCCCAACTTAGGCACAGTCAGCTGAAACAAACCGTATAGCTTTCTCATACGCAAGCTCAAATTTAATAGAAACAAACCTAACCAAAGAAGCCTGTGCATGTGTGTGTGCATGTGTGTGCCTTTTTGTTTTAATGTAGCATTATTTGATTATCGAGAGCTTTTGCATTTGCTTTATGCAATCACCAAGAATGTAAGAATGTTCACTGTCAGGGTCTGCTGCTTAAGGGGAGGGGAGGAGGTAGGTGTGGTGAGCGCGTGCATGGGCATGCGTGCGCGCACACACACACACACACGCACACACACACACACACACAAAACCATGATGCCCTGGCATTTCAAGAATGCCTGGGAGCCAATTGGAAACAGCTATGTGTGAGAGAGATGAATGAATGAAGAGAGGATGAATACCTCATGAGAACATCAGAAGCAGAAGACGGACAGAGAGGAATGGGCTAGAAAGGTCGGAATAAGTAAATTATACACTAAATAATGATTTTCAAATCCTCTAAATATGATTTGGGGATCCTCATTCACCACTCACTGGGCTCTTTGATGAGTCTAATTCCAGTTCAACAGAAACATATGCCTGAACAAACCTAGTGGTACAATAATCTTGAGGTATCTGTTCTGGATTACGAAGACACCGAGGGAAATGGAAGGAGGTGCTGAAAGGTTTGTGCTGACCTCCATGGCACTGAAGGTCAGACACAGGAAGACGACGATTACACCTGGATGCTTCGATTACCCTGTGGCTGGTCTCCCGTGAGCACGCTCACTTGACCACCTGACACCACAAATCTCACTCAAAGCCAGACACTGATTTGGGTATCTGGAGAGTCCATGATGCTTCATATTTAGACCCATATATCCAGCTTGTTTATTAGTCCGCAGTCAGTTTTATACTTGGATGATTCTGGCTTAACTGATTATATTTTAGCTAGGATGACACAGTAGTTCAGGCTATCAGCAGAGTTAGCTCAGTGGAACACCCATGGTTTTTATGGCTATTTTCTACTTAATCTGTTAACTCCAGTGGACATCTGCATTCCCAGCTGGTTCATTATTCAAATTTCTCACATTATCATGGCCTATTAATGTATTATAGCCATGATACCTCACAGATAGCTAGCCTAGCTTAGGTAACACTTCTGGCTCCCGCCATGGGGGTCAGTGGCAACACTTTATTAGTCATTAGAGTGTGTGTATTTAATCTGTTCACTTTCTGTCATTCATTGCTGGATTACACTGGTCAACACCAAATTTACTGTCTAAGTTTTTTTTAGCTGATTTAGGACAATTTTGATGTGCTGAATCCAAAAATCACATTGGTTTTGCTCAATCAGGTCAACTTTTTGAACTATGGCCACATGTTTTTTATGTTTTTGTTTACATGTACGGCTATTTTCGCTTTATATGACGCAAAATTCTTCATTTCTTGAAATTCTCTGAATTTTGAACAATGATGGTGTAACATTCAATTTACATGTACTTACCTTTATCAATGTCTACTATTCATTTTACAGTAAAACTGTACAACTGCTGTACAACTGCTTATAACTTAACCCTTTGAGTGTGTATGGTGCAAAACTGCGACATACCCCCTAGTGGTCAAGAGTGGTAAATAGTTTTTGTCAATAAAATAGTTTAGATTTCCAAGGCTATAACTTGAAAATGGTCAGAGATAATGACTTACTGATGTAAAATATGATCCAAAGTTTCAGATAGGAATAAATTTACGCGTCTAATTTGCATAATGTCACAGCACTTCTTTAAATTCCATAACTCAGTCAAAACTGGACTTTGGATGTATTTACACAAAAAATGGTTCAGTCTTTTGACACCGTTTTTTGTACAGAGGTACCTCATCATCTTATCTTCAAAGAATATGAACAAGAAATCAGTCCATTTAAAAAAAACCCAGAAATTTCTCACTTACATTTGACAAAGTCAGAGTGAGAAGGCAGGCACAGTGCTGTGCTCTGACACTAGGGGCACAAAAATTCTCACAATCAAAGGGTTAACGTAAAAACCTGACCTGATCGAGAGAAACGGGTGTCGTTTTCGGATTCAGTGGTGAAAAATTGTCTTAAATCAGTTGAAAAAACACAGACAACTTACAAAAAAAATACTTTTATTATGTTGTGTTATTATTTGTCACCGCCATGTCACGCCATGGCACTACTTTAATGAGCTCTGCCACGTTACGCCGTGGATCACTGTAAGTCTATTCTCTTGTAATTTTTGTATGTCTGCACTTTGGGACTTTACTTTATTAAATTTGTCTGTTGTGTATCCTGCGCCTGAATCTGTCCCTCTCCTCGCCTCATTAGAGGCCAATCATGACTGATAGCAACATTAATCAAAAAGTAGTGAACAGATTTCAGTGAAAATTACAGGGAAGGTAGGAAATGGGGCAAGGAACAAACAATTAGTTTGTGGTGCTGATCTGGATCACTGTCTGGATCCAGGAATTTTTTAAATATTATTTTATAATATTGTGCTTTTCATGTGCTTCCCCTTTAAGACGTGCCCTCTCTCAGCGCTGTTTGGAACTAAGCAGTCCACACATTTCTCCTCGCCAGGCTGCAGTGTGAAGAACAACTGGGGCAGGACGGGAGGCCGACCTGCGGCAGAGACCGCCCACGGCTCTTCCTGTACTGGGCCCGCAGCGGAGCCCAACTCTGTCCACGAGAGGTCATTTTGCGGCTGGTCTCGGGGAGGAAAAGTCGATGACGAACACACACCGGCTCTTGCTCTCAGCGATCAGATTACCGGAGCGATACCATCCTCAGCTGGACAAATGTGTTTTCTTACGAGAGAGAAAAGAAGTGATCTCACTTTGATTAGTTATATATTGCTGTGAAGAACAAACAAAGCTTCTTCTGAGGTGAACTAAACCCTCTAAATTCAGAGGTTATTTTTACAGTCTAGACCGTGGTGTTAAACTAGCCCGTTACTTTATATGGTGTGATGAGTCTGTTCAGGTGGTTACAATTGACTTGGAAATATATTGAAATATGTATGTTGGTGATGATCTGAGAGCACATACCCCCACCAAGGTTCTCTCTTCTCATGTGTTAGCAAGGTTACATAAAAACAACTGGACAGAGTTTGATGAAATTTTCAACAGAGGTGGCTCCTGAACCTGAACCTCCTGGGCTACACACCAACCCATTACATTTTGGAGGTGATGCGTGAGTGCATTCCTCCACAAAGGCTCAGTTTCCTAGCAATGGTTCAGCAGGATTACGCAAAAACTACTGGATGGATCTGGATGACATTTTCACCAGTGGTGCCCCTTGGGCTACAGACGGACCCATTAGTTTTTGGAGGTGATCCATGAGTGCAAACCTCCACCAAGGCCCTATCTTGCAATGTACAGAGGGATGGAGGCAGGGAGGTACAGACACAAAGGGAGGGAGGAAAGGAGTCTTGGCAGAGGTATGCACTCACTGAGTGTTTTTCTAGTTGTTATAAAGCAGCCTACCTTGTAATTTACTGCTTTACTCTTGCTCCAATCGCCAGCTCTAGTCTTTCTGGTCTCAGCATGCAACACATACAACAAGGACTACAACTGCAAACACTTTCCGGTGCACACTGCTCCCTCTCCCACACACTTGCTCAACCACTCGACCACAGAGCACACCTCCCACTCCTGCAACACACAGCTTTTTTGGGGCTCTTAGGTTTTGATTAGAGCTCCTTCTGCATATATAATTGCATTTAAGAATGCCATTCCAAATACAGTCAAACGTGACATAAATAATTAATTTTGGGAACTGGAATGGTGGGCTGCACTGAGTGAGGGTTGGGGCCGCTAGCTGCCCATCCCTGATCTGCCTTCACTTTACCACACACCTCACTCCCAGATGTGACCCTAGATTAATTTACTATAATTCAATTCAATTCAACTTTATTTATATAGGGCCATTTCACAACAACAGCCGTCTCATAGTCTATCGTACCCTAGCCATGAAAGCTCCTTCAGCAGTTAGCTGCAGTTAGTAGACCTGGGAGTTTACACAATTAGGGCTTTATACTTATTACACCCCAGGGACTGGTCTGATCCTTTCAGCCACTTAAACCATAAATCCCGTTTCTGATGATGCTTTATTTGGGCTTTTACATAGAACATTTTTACAATACTTAGCTCAGGCTGTGTATGACAACAGAGCTAACTAGGTAATATTAGTACAGATGATTCCCACCCACCAGTAGCAGATGCTGCAAGGCCAACCCTCCCCTCTGACCTGAGAACACCAAAGACTGCTTTGCTAAACAATGACTAGTCAAAACATCGCAGTGATTCAACCGTACATGTACATGCCGCTGACCCCCGCCAAAGTGAGCTGGCTTTTGGCAGTCCCACCTGGGGGCTGATGGGTGCCCGCCAGGCAGCTTGCTGAGCGCCAGTAGTCCAGTGTGCCCGCCTGCCACTGTGGAACCATGACATCAGCACAGCACCACGCGCCCCCCAGTTACCCAACTCGCCTCCCTCCACTGGAGGGAGAGGGGGGGTTTAATGTCTCCTCCTCCATCCTCCCTGGCAGGGATGGAATGGAGTGCCTAGGAGGTTTGTGTCCCCACAAAAAAACCATTCACCAAACCGAGCCAAACGAATGCAAAACTGACAGGTGGTGGTCTTGGCGCCTTCATCCCCCTGAGAGCAAATGTCCCTCTCTGGTTCGGCCTTCCGACTGTGTGCCTCTCATTCCTTGGGCACCTCCAGATCCCCGCACGTGCAGGTGTGGCATCCAGTGGACTCTGGTCTCCAAGCTGACCACGCCCCGCATGCGCTACGAGGTTCCAGAATAAGGTCGCCCCAGCGGTGGAAAACTACAGGCAGCCACAGTCAGTATTGTGCCATCCCTGGGAAGGGATGTTGACTGTTGGCATGATCAGTGGTAGGTAGACCGTGAGCTTCCATCCGCAGAGCCATGTTGGCTCCTCCCTCTTCCCCTGGGGGAGTGAATTCAGGTGTTTAGCCATGTCCAGTGCTTAGCCTGATTGGTTAATGTTATAACCAATCAGGCTAAACATGAATGCTTGTGTAGCTAGAAATGCTCTGTCCAAAGTCGAACTGGACATTCACAACTGAAAAACAAACATGGGACTGATTTTGCTCTTGATATGTCTTGTAAGTCACAAAAAACCATGTTACAGACATGTTAACAACAGAAAAAAAAATGGTGGAGTGTCATTTTAAAGAAACATACACTGTAATGAGTTACTTTGAAGAAGAGTGTTTAATCTGGGTGGAAATGTTGCTTCACTATTTAAACCCTGAGGTATTTTTACTAAAGCATGTAACAGATATTTCATTAAGGCCCCTGGGAACGATGCTAACATGAGGACAAAAGGAACAATATGTTCTCTTTAAGATTACAACAGATGGGTAGTCAGAAATTGTACTTAAGTAAATGTATTGTTGCTTTATGATAATTTCTCATGTTAGCTGTAAAGTGGCCCCTGAGGAAAATAAACTGTCCAAATGGACCCTATAATTTAAACCATATAAGGAATTAGTATACAGTAATAAATCAGTTACAAGTTGTGCTGAGCCAGAACAGAAGGACAATTATTTCAACGCTTAATGAAATAAAATGACAAATTTACATAAATGATTAAAAATGCAGTCATTGCTGATAAGTACAAGTTATCAGAGTCGAGAGAAGCCCATTGCCAACCAGCTGTCTGAGCAGTAAAACAATAAACCTACACAGTTCAATGTTGTGCAAATGTTACTTGTGTACATGTGAGTAAACAGAACTAGTTACTATCTGGCCCTGTTCCAGTCCATACAACACTCACTCTTCCCATGTTATGTTGGTTTATTTGACCTGATAGTGGGCCTAACTTGCCTCAGACATCCACCTCTACTAGGAGCACTGAATCCAGAAGCGAGAGAGAGGCCAGGAATTCCTTTCATGCTACTTCATTCTGACCATATTTCCTCATTAGTCAATGTGACGGTGCATAGGAGTTTGCAAGGAATGTTGGGAAACAGTACAGCACTATTCTTTGGTGATTTGTTTAGTTTAAAAGTTTTTTTTTTTTGTTTTTTTTTTTGTGAAACTGTGATTTTAGCTTTTTGTGCCATTGCTAAAAAGTCCTTTTTTTACACTAAATTCAGTTAATTGTAGTCAGCGCACCACCGCCACATAAATGCCTGGTATTGCAAGGCCAAACAAAAAGAGTCAGAGAAAGGAAATAAAAATCATCTGAAAATGTTCAGCTATATGTTGTTCTTTGAGATTCATCCTTCTATTCCATAAAAGAATGTCTCACACATACTCAGGTCAGGGCCAAGTTATGGATTGATTGTCCTTGCCAGGGCGATTTAGCATGTCAAGCACTTAAGCTGGTGGGGAACTAAGTGTTGCACTGAGTTCAACAACTTCTATTTTATGATTTTGAACACTCAAAATGTAATTTTGCACACAGCCTCAAATAATATTGAAGAGTTGCTGAAGCCAGGTTAAGAACAGAGGTGACATTCGGTGAGCAGCAGTACAGTTTCATGCCAAGAAAGACTAGTTCAGATGCAATGTTTGCTCTAAGAGTGTTGATGGAGAAGTATAAAGAAGGTCAGAAGGAGTTGCACTGTGTCTTTGTGGCGCTAGAGAAAGCATTTGATAGGGTGCCAAGAGAGGAAGTGTGGTGCTGTATGCGAAAGTCAGGAATGGCAGAGAAGTGTGTGAGGGTGGTGCAGGACACGTATGAGGACAATGAGACGGTGGTGAAGTGTGCTGTAGGAGTGACAGATGGATTCAAGGTGGGGCTGGGGTTACATCAGGGTTAGCTCTGAGCCCCTTCCTGTTTGCTATGGTGATGGACAGACAAGCTGACAGATGAGGTCAGACAGGAGTAGCCATAGACCATGATGCTTGCAGACGACATTGTGATCTGTAGTGAAAGTAAGGAGAAGGTGGAAGAGAACCTGGAAAGGTGGAGGTATGCTCTGGAGAAAAGATGTAAGGAGTAGAGGTAGTGAAGGTAGAGGAGTTTAAATACCAGGAGTCAAACATCCAAAGCAATGGAAAATGCACAAGAGAGGTGAAGAAGAGAGTGCAGGCAGGGTGGAGTGGGTGGGGACGAGTGTCAGGGGTGATTTGTGACAGAAGGAGAGCAGCAAGAGTGAAAGGGAAGATTTACAAGACGGTACTGAGACCTGTTATGATGTATGGTTTGGAGACAGTGGTGCTGACAAAAAGACAGGCGGTGGAGCTGGAGGTGGCAGAGTTGAAGATGCTAAGATTTTCATTTGGAGTGACTAGGACAGACAAGATTAGAAATGAGTATATCAGAGGGACAGCTCAGGTTAAGCAATTTGGAGACAAAGTAAGAGAAACAAGGCTGAGATGGTTTGGACATGTGCAGAGGAGGGATAGTGAATATACTGGACAAAGGATGTTGAAGATGGAGCTGCCAGGCAGGAGGAAAAGAAGAAGACCACAGAGAAGATTCATGGGTGTAGTGAAGGAGGACATGGAGACAGTGGCAGCTCGTCAGAGGAGGCAGGAGAGGTGGAGCCTTAGAAATTTGAGACAAAAAAGAGAAGAAATGATCCATACATTGTGATAATAAAAATGTTATTTAGTGTGCATTTTTCTTTCAAAGCACTGCTATTTCATTGAAGTTGGCCTCTGGTAGTATTTCATGTGACATTATTGTGTAACATTTAGTCAGAACGCTGTGAGAAGTTCAGTGGAGGCAAAAGGAGGCTTGGCACCGAGGGAACATTAATCAGCTAATCATTCATATTTGTTGCTTTGTAAAATGAAAGGAGCAGCTCCTCTTTGATAACAACCTCAGCTTTGGTTTTGGTCTCTTGGGAGAAAAGCTGCAAGTGAACGGTGGGGATGAAGAGGAAAGTGCTGAAGGTTGACATCACTGTTAGACATGAGGCTAAAAATTGCCATTCCATCACTGAGAACCCAGTCGGTGCTAAGCAGCAGCAAATGGGAAATTGAGTCCATTTATAAGGCACTTCTCTGGTCTTATGGAGCACTGGAATTGCCTTATTGTAGGATTTTTTACTTAGAGGTGGCATTTTAATGTGTAAAACTGAAATGGGAGTGCATTAGAGTGGAGAAGCAGAGATGTCTTTCGTCACACTAAGAGGTAAAGCTCCGTGTCACCGCCGCAATAATAGCCCACAGCTCCGTCACTGCAGTGACAATTGCCTCTTGGCTGCTGTGTCCTTGATGGAGTAATAAGTGACAGGCTGGGATTGTCCAATCAGAGCTGTCAGTCTGCCAAACGCACAAACAGCTAACTGCCGTCACTCCTAGAAAGACGGACAGGGAGAGAAGAACTAGGCAGGTAACACCCCGATCCCCTGATGTCAGACTTGAAACAGCTGACTGCTTTAAATTTAGCTGTCAGATCCACTGATTGACACAACAGACAGACGCGCAGACAGACAGACAGACAGACAGACAGGAAGATGGGTGGAGAGGCAGGGAGAAATCAGAAGTGTCTGGCCTGTAAAGCTCGGGGCCATCGTTGCTGATTCAGTTCTCCACATTTGTGCAGGAGCACTCTGCGCTGTCTTTTTCCATACACCATGGTCTCTTTATGGAGTTATGAAAAGTGTCACATTACCGTGAATGCACAAAGCTCATTCTGCACAGTCTGAAACCTTTAGACACACACATCAGCTGGTGGGAAAAAAAGGGCAAAGAGGCAGCTGCATACACCGCAGCTACCTCAAGGAATCGAGGAGGCCGGAGCACACAGAGAGAGTATACAAGCACCAAAGCCACAGAACAACAAGGAAAGTGAGAGTATTTTTATGCAACCCCACCTTGGCTCTACTGCAAAATAACAGTGCTCTACTCTTGCTAAAACTGTAATGCTATTCTGCTGGAATGTTCACGCAGAGACTTAGGCTACATGGTTTCAATCAGGCCCTCCTTACACCAGCTGTGCACATGCCGATCTAACGCAGACCCCCCTGTCAGCCGAGCTGCAACATCTCAGCAAGAGTAAAAGTGATGGCATACTTTGAACAAGACACAAGCAAAGTCAGTTTTATCTGAACTTTATACGTGTCTGTTATTGTGGCCAGAGTGGCTCTAACATCAGTAAAGGACGGGGGGATGACCCGTGTCCCTTAGTTCATGAGAAATGGGGGCCGGTCTGAGACTCATTTCAAACTCGGTGGAAAGGTCACCTCTGTGGTCACTGTTGGTGAGAAAGTCAGACAGAGGATAACCCTGACTGCGGATTCACACGGTGATGCACTGGGTTGGAGCACTAAAATGTTGTTGTCTGAAGGTATCGCATTATTATGTGCAGGGACGCAGCTGCTTAAAGCAAATCTACCTGCCTAATGTGAAACAAGAATTTTATTCAGAATGAGAATGTGCTGAAACATGTAAATAGAACTAAAATGATATCCAGCGCAACATCAAATGGCGTTAGTAACTTAGCATAGTATGTTATAGGAGTAGCACATATTGTGAATCACTCCACTGCAGCTGTGTTCTAACAATGTTTAAATTATAGTTAATATCACTGGCTTCTTATCTGAGAATTGTAAGACTGTGTTGGATACCTTAATTTCCACAGTGAGGTGCTGTTTGAAAAGAAATGATCCTAAAACTCCAGACCTCCATGACTAGGAAGTCCTGCCCTTGTAAGCATCTGGCGAGATATTTCACGTCTGTTTACAATAAAACAAACAAACTAGAGTTGAATTTATTGTCTTGATTAACCAACCATAATACCTTTGTGATGATGGACTCTGTTTCATCCGAAAATGCCAAGAAAAAGTGAGCAAAGTGCATGGAAACACAGTGTGCTGAATCCATCCATCCACCCATCCATGGGTTAGGCTCGCAGGGGCCGCATTCAAAGCCAAAGCTGGTAAAAGAGCGTCATTATCCATAGTGAAACGAGTCCTGTACCAACATGGGCTGAAAGGCCACTCAGAGAGGAAGAAGCCATTACCCCCAAAAGCACGTTAAAAAGACAGGTTTCAGTTTCCAAATGCACACAGGGACAAAGAACTTAATTTTTGGGGACATGTCCTGTGGTCTGATGAGACGACAATTAAGCTGTTTGGCCATAATGACCATCGCTACATTTGGAGGGAAAAGGCGGAAGCTCGTAAGCCTGAGAACACCATCCCAACTGTGAAGTACAGGGGTGGCAGCATCATGTTGTCGGGGTGTTTTGCTGGAGGAGGGACTAGTGCACTTCGCAAAATAAATGGCATCATGAGGAAAGAACATTATGTGGAAATATTGAAGCAACATTTCAAGACATCAGCCAGGAAGTTAAAGCCTGGGCACAGACAGGTCTTCCAAATGGACAATGACACTAAGCATACTGCCAAATTAGTTACAAAGTGGCTTAAGGACAACAAAGTCAGTGTTTTGGAGTGACCGTCACAATACCCTGATCTCAAGCCCATAGAAAATTTGTGGGCAGAGCTGAAAAGACGTGTGAGAGCAAGATGGCCTACAAACCTGATTCAGCTCCACCAGTTCTGTCAGGAAGAACGGACCAAAATTCCAGCAAACTATTGTGAGACGCTTGTGGAAGGAAACCCAAAATGTGTGACCCAAGTCATACAGGTTAAAGGCAATGCTACCAAATACTAAGGAAATGTATCTAAACTTCTGACTGTGAAGATACTGTATATATATATTAAAAAAAAAATTCTCAAAAAATTATTCAGCAAATAGAAAAAATTTTGGTAATCTTAACTGATCTAAAACAGAAAGGTTTAATCTGATTTAATGTTAGACAGTGAGGGGAAAAAAGGTTATGTTGTGGCGCAGATATTGAGTTCATATCTCCCCACAAATGCATGACTGTATGTGTATTGGTGACTCCACGTCTGGTGGGACAAAAGAGGTCTGGACCTGCAGGGATCTACAGGAGATGACGAGTAGGTGTGAGTCTTGACCTTTGTCTCCGAGAGGATGTCCCAGGAAGATTCCCGGAACACCGTAGGACAAGAGACAATAGTGAGACATGAAAGAGTGCATTGGGACTGAGACTATGTGCCATGTAATTATATGTTTGCTTAAGTAACATGTGACTGGGCCCCAGCAGAGTATAAGAATGTGGTATTCGATTGTTCAGCCTCTTTTCCTGCATAGGGATTGATAGAGCATGTGTTCACTCAATAAAGTTGACTCTGAGAAATAAACTCAGCCTCATTCTTGAACGCATTCTCTACACTGGTGACCCTACGACTAAGTATGGACGAACTTCATACAGCAGACTCATCAGGAGCCAACCAGGCCAGCGCAGCTACCGCAGTCCAGCTGCCCGAATTCTTGCAGCACAGCCCACATGCCTGGTTCAACACGGTCGAGGCGCAGTTTCACCTTCGGGGAATTTCAGCAGATGCAACGAAATTCTACTACGTGGTAGCAAAGCTGGACAGCCTCACAGCACAGCGGGTGGAGAGCCTGACTAACCATCCACCAGAGGTCAACAAGTACGGCGCATTGAAAGCCGCGCTCATCCGTGCTTTCACTCCCTCGCTGGGACAGCGGGCAGAGAGGCTCCTGATGTTGACCGAAGGCGAAGCAGACAGGCCCGCTGACCTGATGGTGAGGATGCTGAACCTGAGAGTCAAGGATGATGACGGCTTTATCTTCGCCCATCTCTTCCTCAGGACACTACCGTCAGCGGTGAGAGTCACCCTGGCCAGCTCGCAGCTGCTGACCAACCGAGAGTACCACGAGCTGGGCCAGGAGGCACAGCGACTCGTCGACGCCCATAGACGACACACGGCCACGACGGCGGCAGCAGAGCTGGGCGCAAAGCCAGGAGACGGCAAGGGGCCAGAGGCTACGACACCAGATGCACTGACGTCAGCAGCAGCGGAGACCAGGAGACGCGGGGCGCATGACGCCCTCTGCTTTTATCATCGACGCTTCGCCAAGAGAGCACGCAGATGCATCCCCCCCTGCCAGTTCAAGCACGCGGGAAACGTCAGGCCCGAGAGTCGGTAGCAGCTGCTGCTCTCGGCGCGAAGAATAAGCTGCTCTACCTCACGGATGGAAAATCAGGGAGGCAGTTCCTGGTAGACACGGGCTCCCAGCTGAGTTTCATCACATCCCTCCACGCTGATCGGTTGGCGCCTTCCAGCGGACCCCTGGTGTTGGTGGTGAACGGTTCGACGATCATGACCTACGGGTAGAAGACCCTCCCCCTGTCTTTTCACGGTCGGACATTTGAGTGGACCTTCGTCGTGGCAGCAGTCAGTCATAGCATGTTAGGTGCTGATTTTTTGTGCTCAAATGGTTTATTGGTTGATCTTACTAATAGACGTCTGGTTAATGCACTGTCTTTTTACAGCATTTCCTGCACAGCCCGGGTGGTCCCACCCACTGCACAGCCCAACCTCACAGCTGCAGGTGGTAAGTTTCAAGCATTGCTCACTCTGTTTCCAGCACTCACAGTCCCAACGTTTTCGGCGTCAGTGGCTAAACATGGGGTGGAGCACTTTATAACTACTACCGGTCCCCCCGTTTTTGCAAAAGCTCGGCGCTTGGACCCAGCTAAACTCGCCATAGCGCGCGAGGAATTCGCCAACCTGGAAAAACTGGGCATCATTAGACGCTCTAACAGCCCCTGGGCATCGCCACTACATATGGTCCCCAAGGCTGATGGCTCGTGGCGGCCTTGCGGTGATTTCCGCAGGTTGAATAACGCTTCAGCTCACGACCGCTACCCGATCCCGCACATCCAAGATTTTTCAGTACATTTGGCGGGGGTGTGTATTTTTTCTAAAATAGATTTGGTGCGCGGGTCCCACCAAGTCCCAGTTCGCGCTCAGGACATACCCAAAACAGCGGTAATAACTCCTTTTGGACTTTTTGAGTTTTTGCGTATGCCATTTGGACTCAAAGGGGCTGCGCAGACGTTCCAGCGCATGATGGACGCAGTCCTACGCGACCTCCCTTTCGTGTTCGTCTACTTGGATGATATTTTGGTAGCCAGCACGTCCGAAGACGAACATGAAAGCCACCTCACAGCGGTTTTTTGGAGGCTGACAGAGCACGGGTTAATAATTAACCCAGCGAAGTGCCAGTTTGGGGTCGCGCTAATCGATTTTTTGGGCCATCGCGTTTCACCAGAAGGAGCGGTTCCTCTGCCCGATAAAGTACGCGCAATAACGGATTTTCCCAAACCTCAGACGGTCAAAGCATTGCAAGAATTTTTGGGAATGGTCAGTTTTTATAATCGTTTCCTCCCAGGCGCAGAGCAGCTCATGCAACCACTGTACGCAGCACTTAAAAAGCAAAAACCTACGAATAAGATCGAGTGGTCCCTGGAGCGGGAGCGCGCATTCTCCCAAGTCAAATCAGCCCTGGCGAACGCCGTTTTGTTGGCACACCCCGTGCCAACGGCACGTATGGCGCTCACCACGGACGCTTCTGATTTAGCGGTGGGGGCGGTCGTTGAACAGTTCGTAGCGGGGAGCTGGCAATCCCTCGCGTTTTTCAGCAAAACCTTGCGCGATAACAAGCGGAAGTACAGCGCATTCGACAGGGAGCTTTTGGCCCTGCATTTGGCCACCCGCCATTTCCAATTCTGGCTAGAGGGGTGCCGTTTTACCGCGTTCGTGGACCATAAGCCGTTAACTTTTGCGATGGCCAAGATTTCAGAGCCTTGGTCAGGCCGGCAACAAAGACAGCTGGCAGCGATATCAGAGTTCACCACCGATATTCAGCATGTCGCAGGCAAACATAATGTGGTGGCAGACTGTCTTTCGCGTGCAGTAGCAGCGCCAAGCCCCATGGGGGCAGGCTCGGCAGCCGTGGCTGTGGGCCAAGCCTGTAGCGCAGAAGCACTCGCAGCCCCGGTCCACGTTGGTTTAGATCACGCAGCCATGGCCGCGGAGCAGGCTGACGACGCGGATGTGCGCGCGCTCCAGTCTGGACCAACAGGGTTAAGGCTGGAGCACAGGGTGCTGCAGATAGGTATGCCCCCTCTAATCTGCGATGTCTCCACCGGGCGGCCTCACCCCGTAGTTCCGGCTGCATGGCGCCGCCGCGTTTTCGACTCAATCCACTCTCTGGCACACCCAGGGGTGTGCGCATCGATTAAAATGGTGGGAGAGAAATTTGTTTGGCCCGGGTTGCGTAAACAGGTCAAAGAATGGGCAGCGGCCTGCGTAGCGTGCCAACGAGCCAAAATACACAAACACACTAGGGCCCCTTTAGAACCTTTTCACATCCCGGCTAAACGTTTTGATCATGTGCATGTCGACTTGGTGGGCCCCCTCCCGTTGTCGCAGGGGTGCACACACCTTTTGACGATGGTAGATCGCACCACGCGTTGGCCGGAAGTGGTCCCTCTAGCGTCAACTACGGCAGCAGACGTTGCACGCGCGTTTTTAACGGCTTGGGTCGTGCGTTTTGGAGTCCCGTCGGACATAACGTCCGACAGAGGTCCCCAATTCGTTTCTGAACTCTGGTCATCCATGGCCCACAGCCTGGGGGTGAAAATCCACCGCACTACCGCGTATAACCCTCAGGCTAACGGTTTGTGTGAACGCTTTCATAGGTCATTGAAAGCAGCCCTCAAAGCGTCTCTCACGGATACAAATTGGATGGATAGACTTCCATGGGTTTTATTGGGGTTGCGTTCTGCACCTAAGGAGGATTTGCAAGCCTCCCCGGCTGAGTTAGTTTTTGCTCAACCCCTCCATTTGCCGGGGGATTTCCTCCCTGACAACCCCGCGCCAAATTGCCCCCCCGCTCAGCTGTTGCAGAGCGGCACAGGATCAGACACCCTCCCTGGCCTGGTGCATCACAGTTTTCCACGCGTTTTTGTGCCAAGAGCTTTAAAGAATGCGGAGTTCGTTTTTGTTAGGCATGATGCTCAAAGACCAGGTTTGCGACCCCCTTATGACGGGCCTTTCAGAGTGTTGGAAACAAGAGAGAAACAATTTTTGCTTGATTTGGGTGACAGAAAAGAGTTGATTTACATTAACAGACTCAAACCCGCTTTTGTTCTGGCTGATGAACACGTGCAGTTGGCCAGGGCCCCCCGCCGTGGCAGGCCGCCTAAAAGGCATTGTTCGTTGACATCACAGAGATATGCTAACAAGTCCGATTCACAGATGCAGGGAGCCGCTGCAGAAGGAACAAAGCCGGCTTACAGCAGATTTGGCAGGAGGTTTAAACCCAGGCAATTGGTGGATTGATTTGTGGTGATGTTTCTGCCATACAACTCTGATTACATTTTTGATTACATTTTGTCCCTGAATAGACGTTTTGGGGGGGGGGGGTTATGTGGCGCAGATATTGAGTTCATATCTCCCCACAAATGCATGACTGTATGTGTATTGGTGACTCCACGTCTGGTGGGACAAAAGAGGTCTGGACCTGCAGGGATCTACAGGAGATGACGAGTAGGTGTGAGTCTTGACCTTTGTCTCCTAGAGGATGTCCCAGGAAGATTCCCGGAACACCGTAGGACAAGAGACAATAGTGAGACATGAAAGAGTGCATTGGGACTGAGACTATGTGCCATGTAATTATATGTTTGCTTAAGTAACATGTGACTGTGGGTTGTGGCCCCAGCAGAGTATAAGAACGTGGTATTCGATTGTTCAGCCTCTTTTCCTGCATAGAGATTGATAGAGCATGTGTTCAGAAAATAAATAAATAAATAAATATATAAATAAATAAATAAATAATAAACTCAGCCTCATTCTTGAACGCATTCTCTACAATGTGTCTTTTTATACAGTGCATGTAAACTTCTGGTCTCAACTGTAGCTGCTGGGATCATTAGGACACACAAACTTCCCCACCACAATGAGGTGGTGATCAGCAGAGCAGTACATTGATATTGTGAGACACGTTTACCTCCTGGATAATTCACTTAACACGTTTGATGTGAACAGACATGCAGACCAGGCATTTCCTCTCATTTCATTTATTAATTTTCCATCCATGTAAGTACTTCATATCTAGGAAACACAACTTCAAAGTTCATCATCACGCTGTATTGTCACTATGTAGTCTCACTCTTACCCTCCAACACACATAGCTTTGCTCTGGCAACTTTAAATGAGCTCTATGAACACTATGTTATCTATAATTCAGTTGTGTTTAATTTCCACAGTCACATCCCAACATGACGGCCCTTTAATCTGTAAGATGAACAGATCTTCTAGCTCTGTCATGTGTAAATTCAGTAAATGCTACTAAAAAGACCTGCAGATTGTCTTGTACTCTTGACAGAAATACCAAAGAATTCAAAATGATAGATTTTTTTTTCCCCAACATGACACATTAAATGTGTATAACTGTAATAAACTGTGATCTGCACAATAGCAACACTGCGGAGGAATATTATGTGATAGTGATGTCAGGATCCAACGTGACCTTTGCTCTGAACAGTTGTTAAATTCACTCCTGGCCGGAGTTAAGTGACCCGGTCGCCGAGAATCATTGCTTTGATTTATAACCCGTCAGTGATTACCAAGCTTCACAGACAACAATTCCAATGCATAATCTCAGAGCTCAATGCCTTCATCCTTGAGAGAAAATATCCCAAACTTTTCACTTCTGGGGGCAGGGACTTGCCGGGATAAGAGCTAAATTGAGGCAATAAAGCGAGCAGGAGTGAAGCTACATGGTTCAATGAAAAACAAACAATGATCTCAGTCCCTCCACAGCATTTTGGCAGCGACGAAACCACAACAGAACGCTCTTATCGCACCTATCCCTATTCCTCTGAGTACTGTTTGGATTCAATGGCAAAGAAACATACACACAACAGTTCATGCTTTGACTTTAGAACTGCATGAGAGTGAAGCGACCTTTTATGAGTGATTCTTTCCTTTTGTTTATTCAGCTCCACATCAAGAAAAAAAAAGCATTTCCCTGTCCATGAGACAGTTGTTTCTTGTTAACTTAACCTTTACAGTGACAAGGCTGTAGGCGGTCCAAGAAAGATTCAAAGACTGTGGTGCTATATAGGAAGTTTATTCACACTGAGTCTACATTCCTGCATTATATCAACTGAATTTAGACACACGCACACACAGGACCACAATTATGGGAATACCACCAACTAGTTTACATGTTTTTGATTCAGCGTATGTGCTACACACAGTGATTTAGTGTTTTCTTTTTTTAAATACGTTACACCATGATGGCTGCCTTCAGACATGACCAACGTCTTCTGAGATTCTTGGAATGGTTGAAACCAACATAGTTTTAATCTCAATAGTCCGATATTGATCCAAACGCTTTGGGAAACAGCTCTAAGTTAGATGTTGGTTAGAGGGATGATGCATGATAAATGGCGTTCACTTATTTTATTTACAGATCCTGCTATCCACACATTCACACACTGATGACAATGGAGCTGCCATGCACAGGTGCTGGCCTGACCCACCAAGAGCAACTGAGGGTTCACTGTTGGTTCAAGATTAACCTCCATTGTAGTTTGGGAAAAGGTTATTATTAGGGTGTTCAGACACTTGTAATACCTATGTGGTGGTCATCCACGACTCCCTCAGCAGAGCTATTAACTAATTAGCAGGCAGTCTTGGCATGAGTCACATGGCGCGCGGATGTGACTTAGTGTCATAATCTGGACATGGTCATGGACCATGTCCACGCTTTGCTTTACATTTTGGACCCTTGGCTGTTGTTATTATTGTCTGTTGTTATCACTAGTGTTCCCCTGGTCCTTGGTTATTTTGTAATGTTCTGTTATGTCTGTGCTTGTTTTGATTATGTCCCTTGTTTAGTTGCGGTTCCCAGTCCGTCTTGTTTTTTTTGTTTTTTTTTCTCTACCTGTAGCCTCCCTCACGTGTGTTATTTAGTTCTTGATTTGTCCCCACCTGCCCTGTGTTTGTTAATTGTCAGTTACCCTATGTTAGCTTTAGTTTTTGTTCCGTGTTCCATCGTTTCCCCATTGACTTGTTTTTGGAAGAAGTTAAGAACCACCAAAATGCTTCCTAGAGCTGGTTGGTCATCTAAACTGAGCGATCGGGGAAAAAGGGCCTTAGTCAGGGAAGTGACTAAGAACTCGATGGTTACTCTGTCAGGTGTCCAGCGTTCCTCTGTGGAGAGAGGAGAACCTTCCAGAAGGACAACCATCTCTGCAGTAATCCACCAATTAGGCCTGTATGAAATAGTGACCAGATGGAAGCCACTCCTTAGTAAAAGGCACATGGCAGCCTGCCTGGAGTTTGCCAAAAGGCACCTGAAGGACTCTCAGACCATGAGAAACAAAATTCTCTGGTCTGATGAGACAAAAATTGAACTATTTGGCGTGAATGCCAGGCGTCATGTTTGGAGGAAACCAGGCACCGCTCATAACCACGCCAATGTTGGTGGCAGCATCATGCTGTGGGGATGTTTTTCAGTGTCAGGACCTGGGAAATTAGTCAGGATAGAGGGAAAGATGAATGCAGCAATGTGTAGTGTTGTAGTTTGGGACCTTTATTTGTGAGACACGGGCGGTGGCTCCACCATTCCGGTTCTGCCACCACCCAGGGTATAAGAGAGCAGTGAGCGGTAGGGGTGGTCTCTTGGCCCCCTCTCTGCCTGGTAGGTACGCTGGTGTATTGTGGAGTGTCTATAAATAAACCTGTGTTTAGCTCAACACCTGGCCTCGTCCTTGGCTCCTACCACCGACATAACACAATGTACAGAGACATCCTGGATGAAAACCTGCTCCAGAGCGCTCTTGACCTCAGACTGGGCTGACAGTTCATCTTTCAGCAGGACAATAATCCTAAGCACACAGCCAAGATATCAATGGAGTGGCTTCAGGGCAACTCTGTGAATGTCCTTTAGTGGCCCAGCCAGAGCCCAGACTCGAATCCAATTAATAATTGATTGAAAAGCTTGTGGCATCATATTCAAAAAGACTTGAGGCTGAAATTGCTGCAAACGGTGCATCAACAAAGTCCTAAGCAAAGGCTGTGAATACTTATGTACATGTGATTTCTTAGTTTTTAATTTTTAGTGAATTTGCAAAAATTAAAAAAAAAAAAACTTTTTCCACATTGTCATTATTGGATACTGTGTGTAGAATATTGAGGGAAAAAATGAATTTAATCCCCTTTGAAATAAGGCTGTAACATAAAATGTGAAAAAAGTGAAGCACCTTGAAAACTTTCTGGATGTTCTATATATTCACTGATGCTACACTCCCTCCTGTGTAATACTGCCAAATGATTCTGAAAGAACCAACTGAACTGAATAGATTTCTATTCTATTTTAACTATTTCTTTTGTCTTTGTTTTCATCTTCTGCATCTGTTTACGTCAAGGAGACAAAGACATAGGAGTGATAAAAACTAATTCAAGTGCAATGCTATAAAAACTGCAGCTGTATAGTTGCCCATTTCAGACAAAATTAATACCACGCAACTGGGACAGAAAGGATAACTATCGTCCACTGCCCTTGGTAAAGCTGGTATTGTTTGTTGAGAGGCTGATATCAGTCCACATACAGACACAGACATATCAGCTGATTTATCAGTTCTACCATGTCTGTGTTTTGTTGGCATGCAAAAATCCCAGCAAGAAGAAAGCATTCTCAACACTTAAATTTTCTGTTTCTACCTAAGAGATGTTTGCTCTCTGTGGGAAGGCAACCTTTAAAAGAGAGGCAGGGAGAAGGGGGCTGATTGGGGGTGTCAGAGATTAAGCACAAAGAACGAGGAGAAAAGGGAAGAAAAAAAGAGGATAAATGACACTATTGTTCCTTCCTCTGGCTGTCAGGTCTCAGTAATGCTAATCACTGGACCGATCTGACAGGAAGACACACATGCATGCACACACACGCGCACACGCTCACTCCAGTGCTCAGTGTCACCGAGCGCGAGCCGCCATATTACATGCATGTTTGTTCCTTTTGAGCGTTTGCCTGCAGGGCCTTTATAACCGGCATGTGTGCGCGTATGTGTGAGTGTGTGTGTGAGTCACAATAATTTTTCTTGTGATTATAATGATATCCCTCAGACTCAATAATTAATCAGTATGAATGCCAAATTATTTATTTCAAGTTAAATGGATGATTATAGACTCAGTGAATGTTTAGGAAACCAGATCTTTGTGGGTTTAATTGTAGTTTTGTGTGTTTTTTATTTATTCGATTATCTATCGCAAATTTAAAAAAAAAATAAAATAAAAATAAAAAATAGTAACGCACCTTTTAAACCAAAAATGCTTTATTAGCAAAATATTTTAAAAGATGACAACAACACAGTTCTGATCATTATAGAGACAAAATAAAATTGTTGAATTTATTAGTTTGTGAAAACTCTCAGATGAACAGCCAATGAACAACACACTGTCATCAAAGCAGCCATACAACCAATAATATTGTGCGATGACACGAGCATGTCTAGCACCTGCACAGGTATTTGTGCTTCATGGAATATCAGGAACATGTCCTGTGTGCCCTGACTGGATTCTCCCGGCGAACGATTCGGCAAGAAAACAATGATCTGGCTCACTCATTTTAAATTCTGGCCTGTTCTTTATTTCATTACAACCAGTACCGTTGTATTTATTATCTGAAACTTCATATTGATAACTTATCTTTTTTGCTCAGGTCTTCCTGAGGCAGAGGGATTTAAAGTGTGAGTGGTAGTTGGAATACAGCCATGGTACCCCAGGTGTACAGTACTTGTCAGCAGTATGTGGTCGAGGGAAAACTTTCACTACTGCAGACTGTGAGAGCAGTACGTTTGGCCTGATGGAACGTGCCATAAAAAAATCCACCGATAACAGGCGATGACGACCCACACATTAATCACACAGCTGTCAGCAGTCTGAAATATTTTACAAAACATTTGTCTTTTCTGTTGGTTTTAAAAAAACTGTAAGTTAAAGCTTTCCCTTTTTAATGAAATGTTTGCAGAGATTATTACATACAGTATTTTCACAGTCTCCAATAATATTTTACATCCAATTATACAACAGTTAAATCCAGCTTAGCAATTTGATTGGACAATAACAGCTGTCAGTGTGCTGATGATTAAACATAACACCTACTATGTTTGCAAAATATCATCTCATTCTGCTTTATAGATAATTGTCATTAATCAGCCTACAACAGGTCTATTCAATTACAAAATCAGTTGGGCCACAATGTGAAATCAAGACATGTAACTGCGCCGCGCATTTTCAGTGATCTGCTGAATGACAAATTTCAAACCAACACAGATCAGTTTGACAAAAAACATGCACTTTTTATTCATTGTCTTGGTTTTAAATGTGCATTTGGCACATGACAAAGGCACATCAAAAGTGCATAAAAACACAGTAACAGTGCTGGGGTTGAGCAGAACTTGAAGTAGTAGAAATATTTTTACTCTTGAACAACAATTAAATAAATAGAATGAAAAAAATAAAATTCTGTAAACAACCATTTTGGTCACATCTTACTCAGGCATAGCTCAAAGTACATAAAAACTCAATGTGCACTGTTAGTAGCATTAACATTTGTTTCCCTTTTGAAATAAAATATACTACATCCTGGTCATAACTGACTTTGGCACATCACAAAATGCATTTAGCTGAATAAAAAATGAACTGTAAAACACTTCAGTGCACAAACAAGAAAAGGTTTATAACATTAACAAACATTGCACATCCACTATTGTGGTTTGTTTTGCTTTAAATCACCACACCTGTGAGTAGGAACCTCTTTTTAGAACTACACATTTCATTACACACACATAAGTCAAGCAAAAATTTCTAGTAGAGTTTAGGATGCAAAAAGCACCCACTTAAAAACTTGAGACATGACTTCAGTTTTGAAGGTTTGAGGTTTTTCTCCACAATTTTGTTATAGTTTTCTACATTTCTCTGTATAGTTATCTAAATTTGAAACCATTTTCCTCAAATTTGTAATTTTCTCTTGTAAAACTAACTTTTCTTGTACATTTGAGACTTTATTATAAATTTGTGGATTATTTTAAGGCTAACTTTTGTCTGTTTTTAAAATAAAATTACTGTTGTTTTTTTTATATAAATTTGAAACAGATTGTGGTAAAATTTTGACTTTTTTCCTTATACAATTTACACTTTTGATCATAATTTTTCAGAGCCTGAACAGAATAAACAAAATAATTTAACTCTGTTTTCAAAGAAAAAAAAAAATAAAATTATATTTAATGAAATAAAATAAGGCGTTCCCAGCTAGTCTGGGAACGCCTTGGTATCCCCTCTGAAGAGCTGGAGCAGGTGGCTGGGGAGAGGGAAGTCTGGGCTTCTCTGCTTGAACTGCTGCCTCCGCGACCCGGACCTCCGGAAAAGCGGTAGAAGATGGATGGATGGATGGATGGAAATAAAATAACTTAAAATACCAAAGACTAGTACATGCCAGTAGAGTATTCTTATCTGAAAACAGGTAGCCTAATCAGGCTTTCCAGGCCCAAATGTAGGCTGTGTTCGAAAGTGGAAAACAAAGAGTGTAGCCTATTATGTAGGCAATCACATGTTCGACTTTACCAAATATAAAAAGGAGTAAATGGCACAATGATTTATTTGATTGTGTGAATATTAATTACAGAATTGTTGAAAATGAATGGGACATCCAACATTAGTGACTGTTTAACCCTTTGAGTGTGAGAAATTGGTGTGCCCCTAGTGGCAGAGCACGGCACTGCGCCTGCCTTTTCACTCTGTCAAAAGTATGTGAGAAATTTGTTTTTTTTTTATTTTTTTTTTTAAATGTACTGATTTCTTGTTCATATACTTTGAAGATAAGATGATGAGGTACCTCTGTACAAAAAAGAGTGTCAAAAGACTGAACCATTTTTTGTGTAAATACATCCAAAGTCCAGTTTTGACTGAGTTATGGAATTTAAAGAGGTGCCGCGACATTATGCAAATTACATGTAAAATGTGATCCAAAGTTTCAGATAGGAATAAATTTACACATCTTTCTAATTGACAGTAAGTCATTATCTCTTACCACTTTCAAATTATAGCCTTGGAAATCTGAACTATTTTATTGACAAAAAATATTTACCACTCTTGACCACTAGGGGTTATGTTGCAGTTCTGCACCATACACACTCAAAGGGTTAAGAACCCTTGTTTACTTGTCCATCCATCCATCTTCTTCTGCTTAATCCTTTTTGGGTCACGGGGGGGGGGGGGGTTCTGGAGCCTATCCCAGCATCTTTGGGCGAGAGGCAGGGTCCACCCTGGACAGATCGCCAGTCCATCGCAGGGCAACACAGAGAGACAGACAACCATTCACTCTCACAGTCATACCTAAGGACAATCTAGAATCCCCAGTTTGATGCCAAAGGTTAATTGTTTACTTGTTTCAGACTTATTTGTGTGATCTTTTATGACTTATATTCATAAGTGTTGTATCTTGCACGTTGGGGAATGGGAGTTGTTCAGTGTGTAGTTATCATCAGTAAAGTAAAGCAGTACTTTAACAGGACACGTTTACAAATATTTGAAACCCATTGTAGTGCACCATTTTATATTTCAGCAATATTATAAGTACAAAACACTGAAAATTATTATACTCAGCAGAATGATCCGTTTGGCTGCAACTGCTGCATCAGTGTTGCCCATTTGTCAATAAATAAACCATGATTTATTTTGTTATTTGGGCGGTTTTTGTCACAGTCGTCATTTAGTCAAAGCGTGTGCATATGTGTCCGCAAATGATACGTAATTGATCTGGCTATTCCGCTCCACAATCATGGTGGTATTATTATTAACTTTTAATTTTTAGATAGCCATGAGCCATGTTGAGCCCACAGTGCTGCAAAGAACAGCGGAGGCACACGGGTGAAGCATGTGTGAAGCAGCAGCCAAGACTCAGTCCCGTTAATCGGGCAGGCTGGGCTTGGCTCCCTGGGAAGGACTGCGATAAGCCGGTCTGGTAGCTGTCCCCCCCCCCCCCCCACCACCTCATGTTCTCCACAACATATCGATGGCCGAAACGCAAAACGTCCTATCTGAAAAATGCACTTTTTTGAGAAAACTAAAAAAAAACCTTTGTTTTCTTGCAGAATGCTATGCTATTTTTTTTCATCAGAATAATTTTCTGTCACAATAAAGGGCGGGACTGTCTTGCAGACAGATATGAGCAGCCTTCCTTGTTCTCATCATTCAAAGTGAAATCCGCAAATCAGAAAATCCTGCAGGTAGGAGGTTTTGCATTTCAGCCATTGATATGCCAAATTATCCTTTAGAGCTACGCGATTACGGCAGCATTATAGTATAATTTTTTAAGCATTAAATCGTTAGTATTCTCTTTTTCTGGTCACATTTGTTGCTTTTCACTTCCTTAGTTTGTTTGAGGAGAGCTCTGGTGACTGGTTGTGATGCCGCACATAATCCAATCAGAACAGAGTCAATCCAAAGCCTTGCCCACACTGCTCGAAGCCAGGGCATGAAGAAACGGAGCGGTGGCTGTTGACTAAACTTTTATTGATAAAAATTACGTATTTTCACTGAGCAACTCCATCCTCGAGGATGCACACCCTCGTAACCTCAGCAAAGCACTTATAAAATCTGAAGTCAGTCTGAGGAACGGTTTGGGAGATATCGGAGGAACACACACACAGACAGACTGCAATATCTCACATTTATAGATATATGTAGTTATTTTTGTTATAATAATTCTATATATTTACATTGTTTTTAGAACTCTCCTCACTACTCAGACAGCAGTAAAAACCTCAGTTATTTTGAAATCCAAATGTTGGCACATTTAGTTTGTCTGAAGGCTGTTGATAGATTAAAGTCATTGACTTCGTGAATTTCGGTCATGATAGATAGATAGATAGATAGATAGATAGATAGATAGATAGATAGATAGATAGATAGATAGATAGATAGATAGATAGATAGATAGATAGATAGATGTACTTTATTGAACATTAATTATTAGTTAATATTGTAGCGGCTGGTGAAATCAAACCTCAGTGATTCATCAGTCACTCTTGCCTTTCCCTGCATTACATATGAAGCCTGTATATGAAGCCTCACCACACCTGTTTGCTAAGTGACTTTTCATTATTGTTCCCGTTGCATCACAAATGCCTCCACTGCTTACATACCTCTTCTGCTTTTTTTCTGCGTTTAAAGTACTTTAATAAGCTCATGTTTCTCTTGGACAGCGACGCTAGCGAGACACTCTGCCTGCCAAATGGAACGGTCACACGGGTGGGGAGATTCTGAACTCCGCACGGATGATGGTCACGTGCATTGTTTGTGTGCGCACTTGTGGACCGTCATTCCTTCATATGTTTTTTCTTAAATTTATGTATATTTCCTGAGCATGGCCTTGGCCTGGGCCACTCAGAGGTTGGTTCTGGGCCACTAATTGAATAGGCCTGGCCTACAGGAACTGTCATTTAGTTATTATAATGAGTGACTATACAGTAGGTGACTGTGTGATTGTGTATAATGCACCTTTGTTCAGCAGTGTGGAGCCGTTTGATCTAAGACAGACCTCACAGCGTCAACCTCCAGCTGTGACTTGGATGTATTCCTCTGATTGCAATTCACTTTAACATTAATCACAAGACTAGATATGCAGATATCCATAATTATACCCTTCCAGTCGAAACCTAAAGGGGTCATAGAGCCCTTTGGGTGAAGACCGAAGGGGGATTATGTTATGGGTCAGTTCGTCCGTGTGTCCATCTGTCCTAGTTTTGTGAAATCAACTCCTCCTACAGTTTTGTTCTGATTGTCTTGAAACTTGGTACCATGGTTTGATATATTCTGTTGATGTGCATATTACAATTTGACTCTCATCGGATGACCATGAGGTCAAATGTCAGAGGTCAGATTTTCCCTGAATCTTCTAAATGCAATCATTACTGAAATAAATTATGTAGGCTTTTCAAATCGATACATTAGTTGGATCTAAGGCTTGGATGACTTACATTCTGGCCTGACTATGGGTTTTGGGTCAAAAGGTCAAAGTTAACATTCCATTTGCACTGGTAAATGTTAAATTTACTATTACTATAAAACAAGTAAAGCAAGGGTCACCAAACCTGGTACACAGGTTCACCTGGGAATCCTGACCTCAGACTATGGGTTTGGAGTCAAAAGGTCAAAGGTCAAGATTAACATTCCCTATGCCTTATCACTGTACAATGAGCAAAGCTAGTGTCACCAAACCCGGTACACAGGTTTACTCTGAGACCATGACCTCTGGCTACAGGTTTGGGGTCAAAATATCAAAGGTCAAGGTTGGCACTCCCTATGCTCTCTTACTATAGAATGTGAAAAGCTCTCTAGGGTCACCAAACTTGCTACACAGGTTCACCTCGGGATCCTGCCCTACAACTATGGGTTGTATACTTTGTTGTATATTCATAGATGATGGGCTGATGATAATTTGGTTCTGGCACAGTAATAATATTGAAAAGTTGAAAACTGCTCTCCTCTTCAAAAAAAACAGAGAAGGGAATATTGCACTCGCCTCTGAGTGCCCTTGTTTCAATTCTCCCTTGTCAAAATGAACATTTCAAATATCGAGAATGACAGTCTTCTAATCCATACTGACCCTTTCAAATGTCTGAAACTTTTCCCATTCATGTGTATTGGGTTTTCACTTCCAGACATCCAGAATTATGTCCTTCCTATCTAGAATGAACATTCTGGATATCTGAAATGCAATATAATTATTAAGTCCCACTGTTACCAGGCATAATTTTCATTTCAGATATCCAAAATAATGGATTAAATGTTAACATTTCTTGCCATATTCCTCCTGGCAGCTTGCAACCACATTTGTAAACACACAGCTGCCTCGTCAGCTAAGCATCTGCAGTCTCTGATGGACTCTTTATTTGATCTGAAGAAGAAACATGGTAAGAGCGTGGAAACTAATGTGGAAATGACTAGAAGCTAACCACAGTTAGCTGCTAGCCACTAATGACTAACAACACCAGCTGACTGATGACAACATGGACGAGTTAAGGTTTAATTTATCATTCCGATCAGCCACGGATAATACACACACACAATGGGAAAAATAAGTATTGAACACATCAACATTTTTCTCATTAAACATATTTCTGATGGAGCCACTGACCTGAGATTTTCACCAGATATCAGTAACAACCCAAGTAATCCATACACGCAAAGAAATCAAGGCAACTGTGTTCATAAAACAAGTTATAAGGAATGATAGTGGATATATTGGACAAAGGATGTTGAAGATGGACAGCTTGGTGGAATAGTGGTTAGCACTGTGGCAGGACAGTAAGAAGGTCACACGATCGATCCCACCCCCTGACCATCAGTGACCCTTCTGTGTGGAGTTTGCATGTTCTCCCCGTGTCTGTGTGGGTTTATCCTGGATACTCTGGTTTCCTCCCACAGGCGAAAAACATGCAAGTTAGGTTAATTGGAGACTCTAAAGTGGCCCTCTGTATGAATGGTGAAGGGACTGGCGCCGTACCGTGGTTGCCTCATCCATTCAGGTGGGTGCCCTGAATTTCCCTCTGGGATTAATAAAGTTTACAAAAGCGGCAGCGGCAAGCTGCCTGGCATCTTCAAAAGCGGAAGACCACAGAAGATTTATGAATGTAGTGAAGGAGGACATGGAGAGGGTTGGTTTTACAGAGGAAGATGAAGAGATAGGGTGAGATGGAAGCAGATCATCCAATGTGGCAACCCCTGAAGGGAGCAGCCGAAAGAAGTTCTTGTAAACCTGAGACAATACTTTTGCAAATTTGTAACAGTTTCCTCATAAATGCAATTTAAAAGTCTCATGAAAATTAAAATAGCACATTTCTAAGAAAAAGGTTGCAATATTACATGAGAAGTTACACATTCATAAGACAAGATTCATACAGCGGGGAAAATAAGTATTGAACACAACATTTTTCTCATTAAGCATATTTCTCATGGAGCCATTGACCTAAGATTCTTACCAGATATCATTAACAACCCAAGTAATCCATACATACAAAGAAACCAAGGCAACTGTGTTCACAAAACAAGTTATACAGTACTTAATAAAGTGGAATGACACAGGGAATAAGTATTGAATGTGCTTGGAGAAATTCATTTAATATTTAGTAGAAAAGCCTTTGTTGGTAATAACAGCTTCCAGATGCCTCCTGTATTGAGAAACTAGGTGCAGGCATTGCTCAGGAATGATTTTAGCCCATTCTTTCACATAAACTGTCTTCACATCTTGAAGGTTCCGTGGACGTCTTCGATGAACTCTGATCTTCAGTTCGTTCCATAGATTGTCAATTGGATTCAGGTCAGGTGACTGACTGGGTCATTCTAGCAGCTTTATTTTTCTTCTCTGGAGCCAGTTGAGAGTTTCCTTGGCTGTGTGCTTGGGATCATTGTCTTGCTGAAATGTCCACCCTCGTTTCATCTTCAGCATCTTGGCAGATGGCAACAGGTTCTTATCAAGGATGTCTGTACATTTTTCCATTCATCTTTCCTTCAATTACATGAAGTCTGCCTGCACCATGTGCTGAAAAACACTTCCACACCATGGTGGGATGTGCAGTGCCATTTCTCATCCAAACATGCTGTGTGTTGTGGCATCCAAAAAGTTCAGTTTTGGTCTCATCTGACCAGACCATATTCTCCTAATATTTTAATGGCATTACTTATTGTTTTCTTTGAAACAGCAGTACCTGCTAACTCCAGGTCTTTCTGGAGCTCTCCATGAGTGGTCTTTGGCTCTTGGATAACTCTTCTGATAATTCTTTTGACTCTTCTGTCAGAAATCTTGCAAGGAGCTCCTGGTCCTGGCCAGTTTATGGTAAAATGATGCTCTTTCCACTTCCGAATGATGGCTCCAACAGTGCTCACTGGAACATTCAGCAGTTTATAAATGTGCCTGTAACCAATGCCATCATTATGTTTTGCAACAATAATGTTGCAAATGTCTAGAGAGAGTTCTTTGCTTCTACCCGTCATGAGTTCTTTGTGGTGTGACAATTTAATATTCACAGACCTTTCTAAAGGCTATCAGTCAGGACTTAACCAGCTGAAATTAATTTGCACTGATGGGGGATGGGATGGATTCCAAAATTCTGATGGATTTCAGCTGGTTTCTTGGCTTTATATGCTTTTTTTGCACCTCTTTTTCCACTATGTGTTCAATACTTATTCCCTGTGTCATTCCACTTTATTAAATATAACTTGTTTTGTGAACACAGTTGCCTTGATTTCTTTGTATGTATGGATTATTTGGGTTATTACTGATATCTGGTGAAAATCTCAGGTCAGTGGCTCCATCAGAAATATGTTCAATGAGAAAAATGTCAACATGTTCAATAC
The DNA here is from genome assembly GCA_020510985.1 of Pholidichthys leucotaenia. Classification (NCBI taxonomy): domain Eukaryota; kingdom Metazoa; phylum Chordata; class Actinopteri; order Cichliformes; family Pholidichthyidae; genus Pholidichthys; species Pholidichthys leucotaenia. Next base: position 286,734,887 of record CM035836.1, on the reverse strand, counting down.
TTATTTTCCCCGCTGTATGTGGTGATTACATAAGAAGAAGCCAACTCTGTTGTCATTCAGTCCGTACAGCCAATCATGTACAATAATGTTTCTCCTATCTACAATGTTAATGACATGTAGAATCAGAGGGGTCGCTGCCTTGCAAGGCGCCCCCACAAACAACTTCTCCTTCCCCCATTCTATTACACTGAGCACCAAGGTAGAAGGCGGGAAGTACCATTTTTATATGGTCTTTGGTATGACCCAGCCGGGACTTGAATCCCTAGCCTCCCGGTTGTGGGGCGGATGCTCTATCAACTAGGCCACCACTTCGGTATAGTGGGGACTCCCTCAACACAGCTACAACACAGTGAGCCGACAAGTGACCCATCAAAACCTAGAGACTGGGTATATAATGACTTGTGAACTGCATAGGATGTAATTTTGTTGTACATGTGGGAAATGAAAATAAGCATCTTCTGTTTTTTGTTGTGCTCATACAGGTGATTAGGAACAGTTATGAGTGGGTATAATCAGGCTAGACTATTTTCCTGGTCATAACTGGTTAAACAAAGAAATAAATCACAATCTTTTGTCACATAGTACTCGAGTAAATACTATCTTGAACGAGCCCAATGAACTGAAGAAATTTCTGCAAATGGTTGTCTTTCTGGGACTGAAATGCTTAAAAATGCAGTAATATGCTGGAATTATTTAGCTTTAAAAGTATATATGTAGAAGTAGCTTAATGTTGCCTGGAGTTAGCTTAAATTTGCTAAATATAAGCTTAAAAACTACAAAAAAATGCCAGCTGAAATGATAAAATAGCATAATCTTTAAAAAATACATTAGCATAAAAGTAGAAATAGCTTAAGGTTGCAGAATTTAACTTGAAGATGATAAATGCAACCTTAATTCTTTGAAAAAATTCTTTGGGTGTATAAGAGGGGGAGAGGAGGGGGAATACAGGGCACTAGTAGACAGATTTGTAGAGTGGACCGAGCAGAATCATCTGAGGCTGAATGTCAGCAAGACCAGACAGATGGTGATTGACTTCAGAAAGAAGAGGATGCCTTCAGAGCCATTACAGATTGGGGGGAGGATATGGAGGTAGTGGAGGACTACAAATATCTGGGTGTCATGATCAGCAAAGGACTGGAAATCTAACACCGATGTGTATAAGAAGGGGATGAGCAGACTCTACTTTCTGAGGAAGCTGAGATCCTTCATCATGTGCAACAGGATGCTGGAGCTTTTCTACCAGGCCGCTGTTGCCAGCGTCATCTTCTTTGCTGCTGTCTGTTGGGGTAGCAGTATCAGGGCCAGCGACACCAACAGACTTGACAAGATTATCAAGAGGGCTGGCTCTGTGATTGGTCTCAGGCTGGAGACCTTTGAGGCTGTGGTGGAGAAGAGGACACTAAACAAACTGCGATCGATCGTGGACAATCCTGATCAACCCCTTCACCACACACTGGGCAGACAGTGGAATACTTTCTCCAGCAGACTGCTTCAACTTCACTGCCGAACGGTCAGGTACAGGAAATCTTTCCTGCCGCATGCCATTTCACTGTACAATAACTCACTCTGATATTGAAGTCTGGTCATAACTATGCTGCCATACTGCACCTTACAGTCTAACTGGTACCTCACATTGCACCCTGCACCTGATAGTCCTACATTGTAGAGTGGGTATGATTCATGTATCTATATGGATCATCAACTATTCATCTATGATGTATATGTTATTGAGGCAGCTTTATTTTCCATGGGTAATTCCTTTGTTTTTTATGCTGTGTGTGTTTGTATCATTTTGGTCATGTACTGTCATGCTGCTGTTACACTGTAATTTCCCAGTTTGGGGTCAATAAAGTACATCTATCTATCTAAAAAGCTAGCTGAAAGACTACTAGCACTGAAAAACACTGGCATAAAAGTAGAAGTAACTTAAGGTTTCAGGAAAATAGCTTAACGATGCTAAATATTAGCTTAAAATGGGAAAAAATGCTAGCTTACATCCTAAAACAGCTTAATCTTGAAAAACGTTAGCATAAAAGCAGAAGCAGCTTAATGTTGGAGCAAGTTATCTGAAAGATGGGACGACCACCAAGCCTGAACTCTTCATAATGGTCAAGGGAGAAATTAAATTCCAAAGCCATATCCAGCGACTTAACAGGACAATGTGATGACGCAATCCCTGACCCGAAGCTGAGGAAATCTGCTCTTCTGAGAAGTAAACAGAGGGAGGGGAAAAAGTTCTCAAAGTCTTCGCAGTGCCAAATGATTCACAAATGATTTACACTTTGAGTGAAAGTTGAGGAGGCCACACAATCTGTGGCTTAAGTGGGATGCAGAACCATTAAATAGTTGCCTGCATACATGAGTGTGTGTGTGTGTGTGTGTGTGTGTGTCCTGAGGGAGGAGGGGATCTCGGTTCAGAATAGGTAACAGTGGAATGTAATTGAGCTGAAAATTGAAAAGCTGAGCCGTAGCAAAGCCAAGCTGGTGTGTGCGCAGGGCTGTCTGTCTCTCTGTGCGTATATGAGTGTATATAGGGGTGTGTGTGTGCGTGCGTGCGGTTTGTCTGTGTTTTAAAACCAGAGTGGGATGCCAGTGTAATCCTCACACAGAAGGACCCCCAAGGATAACAGGACGACTGCTGAGTGGGTGATACACACACACACACACACACACACACACACACACACACACACACACACACACACACACACACACACACACACACACCTGGGAGTAAAGGAGTGCGGGGACGGGAGCGTGCTGAGTCTTCTCCTCGGAAACGTTCACTTGGAAAATTGGAAAGAGCTTTGGCTGTCTCCGCCGGGCACTGCTCGTGATGGTTCACTTTTGAAACGCCACATACATAATAAAAACGGGCAGAGGAATAGACGATAAATGCTTGTTGATTTAGGAAAGAATTCCGTGCCGTTTCATGGTGGCTCTCCTTGAATAAAGCAGAGGTGTGAGGGAGCGGTGCTCTCCACAGCCCAGCGGTGAATAAACACGTTAGCGATTAGCACAAAGCTGAGAGCCATTTATGTGCTTTCCCACTGTGCTGTATAACTGAAACGTCCCAGGTTTCTAATGATGATACAAGTCAATAAAACAAGGCATACCCGTTGGAGGATGGATGCTTGTGTGTTAATCATTTCCTGATATTGTAAGAAAAACTGTTTGTTTTGGTGTTTTTGCAGAGGTGGCTAGAGTAGCTGAAAGCTGTGCTCCAGTGACGGCACACTTGCCTTATGTTACCTCAGACGTCACCAAAATAAGTACTTGGCTGAGAGGCCATGCAGTGCCCATCAGCATTGAAAACTACAGTGGGGGTGTCTGTCCTCTGGTATGTGCTAACCTTCTTTCCCCTTTCTGTTATGCTGAACCCCAAACTATAAGGTGGAAAGTATCAGTTTTATATGGTCTTTGGTATGACCTGGACAGGAAGTAAAGCCCGCTACCTCTCAACTGGAGCGCAGATACTCTACCAGTACTGGAGTGGTAGCCCAGTGATAAAAGCACTATATAAACTAGTTAAAATGCATAAATACTGTACACTCAGGTAAGAGTTATTAGCAAAAAACAGTAAATAACAATTTCATGAAAATCCCTTTCCGCACCTATTCCCAATTGTTATTTTTACTTGCAAACAATCTACCTGGCAGCATTATAGCTGTTATCTCAGCTATGCTGCAGTTGGGTTTATTTCCAAATTCCATACCATGTGGGAAATTAAGACCAGTATACCAGATGGCCTGGTGTATCACCCAGCCCTAATGAGGTAAATACAACCTTCTCAGGTACATAATAAAACTATGTAATCTATCATATATTTACAAAATAAAATTGATATCACCCCAAAATTGTTGCACTGACAAAGAAATCAGTCTGCAGCTCTTAAAGACAGATTATCATCCATTGTGCACCATGCACGAGTCCTCAGGTCAGCAATATCAGACACCACAATCCTGATCAGTGTTTTATCTGCTCTAGGAGTAAGCATGGGTGACCTGTCTGTTTCGTACAGTTCCATGGTGGAGCAGCCAAGCAGGTGTTACAACAAATTATACTCTGTTTTTTATATGCACCAGTGGGCATGCATTTTAATTTCCTTCATTGTGCTTTGTCAGCGTCAAAGAATGTTATTTGGTAAAAAATAAAAAGAAAAATTTCTTCTATCATTCCAAATATATTAACACAACTGATGATTTCTGGAGACATATTCATTTCTCCAGCCTGCTCCACTGTACCAGAATAACAGGAGCGACCTCTGTGCAGAACAGACTACACCTGTGTCTGGAATGGAATAAATACAGATGCAAAAACAGCAAGCACAACTGCTTACTGCCTTAATAAATCACCTTTGCATATGTGCAGCAAACATACCTGCACGCTCTCCCTGCAGTATTTTGGTGGCGGGAGCAAAAACGCTCCATTTTCTTTAAGGCAAACCATGCTCTATTTTGCTCCTATGAAGAAAGCCTTCGTCATTGTGTGGTCTTAATCAGTTTTAACTGGCAAGCCTTCAGTAGATCAGCCCTTAAAGTATTGAATAGCACTTCCTGTTTTTTTTTTTTTATCACATCACAAATTAAGAAGACCTGCCTTCAGTTCTTCAAATAAGCAAAACAAACCACCCGACTACCTCCTTACTTGTGACTGGCAAATTTAAAAAATTCATATTATTCATTAATATTAATGAAGAGGCAGAAAATGAACTCTCCCAGGCAGAACTTTAAAGACAGCTTTTTCGATGAGCTGTAAAGCCTGCACGCGTGCGCACACACACACACACACACACACACACACACACACACACACACACACGTATATATGTCTTCAAGGATCTCACAACATAAGCAGTGCTTTCTGTGCCCTGAGGGTTTTTGCACGATTTGCTGCCCAAAGCAAAAACTGAACCCGATGCATGTGTGCTGTGAGTCCGTATCGAACCCTACGCAAGGCCAGCGACTGCACCTGATAAATCCCCGCTATTCACTTCCTGATCGACACAAAATAGAATCACCAAGCTTATTTGATGACCCATACAGCTGGTCAGCACATGAAGAACTCCCATCTCCACCCTGGGTCTTCTCTCTCCACTTCTGTCTTTCACACCTTTCTGCAAGTGTCCCAGTGTGTGTTTGCATCTGTCTGAGGGTGTGTGCGTGTGTGGTCTTCAGAGAGGGTCGACTGACTGCTTGATAAGCGGGACACACAGGCACTGACAGCTTCATCCATCAGCGTGTCTATGTGATGGACAGGCCTCTGCAGAGGGGTCACACTCCACACACACTCAGGCATCTGTGGCATAAAGACGCAGAAGTAAAACTGGCCAACAATGACTCCGCTTTAATCAGTCTGAATTGTCTTTGATGCTAAGGTGGCCCGTCTCATCTCTTTGGTGTTTTTGTCTTCATCTACAGAGGTCCATTATCTAATTTATAGTGGAAGTTTTAGGAAGTTTTAGAGTAGAAGTTTTAGGGGGCGGCAGTGGCTCAGGAGATAGAGCCGGTCGTCCAATAACCGCATGGTTGGCAGTTCGAATCCCTCTCTCCCCGGATATCCTGCCGTTGTGTCCCTGGGCAAGACACTTCACCCCCAATTGCTCCTGGTGGGTCTGGAAGCGCCATGTTAGGTAGCATGCCACCATCAGTGTGTGAATGTGTGTGTGAATGGGTGGATAGCAGGATCTGTAAAGCGCTTTGGTCATCAAGAGATGAGAATAAAAGCGCTACATAAGTGAATACCATTTACCATTTCTTACCTACGGGGTCATCAGTCACTGTTCAGCTCCAGTTTTACATACTGCACATATACAGTATAACAGAGAGCACTACCACAGAGGTCCTACGATGGACTGGTGATCTGTCCAGGGTGTATCCTGCTCCTCACCCAAAATATGGTGGGATAGCCTCCAGACCCCCAAAGGATTAAATGGTTGAAGATGAATGATTGATCAATGCTGAACTTTTATCTACCCTTTTGAAGTCAAGTTTCTCCAACTTTAAGTTATTTCAGGTTTTTAGCTAATGGTATTAAGAGTTCAGCTGTGTTTGCTTTTAAGCTAACTTTGTCAGTTTCAAGCTGTCACTGGTCAGTTTTAATTGTCATGACGTGGAGCACGGTTGGGGAACTGTGTTCACGCCTTTTGTTAGTTTGATTATTTTCTCTTCATTCCCCACTTCAGCTTAGTATTGTATCTGGTTGGTTTTGAATGTTTTATATTACTCAGTTTGCCTTTTGTTTTTGCCGGTATATGAGAATGCTTGTTTCTTAGTTTGTTATAATCTTGTTTGTTATTATTTATGCATCCATGACCATCTGGGTTTTGCTTTTTAAATAGTATCTGCCTTTTAGACATGAGTCTACTTTTACCTTTGCTTTTAGCTCTCTTTTGTAATGTAGTATTTTAGGAATTGCATCTCTTGTTTTTGTATTTATCTTATCCGCACCTTATGGGTTATTTCTTCCTGTTTGTATTATTTGGTCTGTTTCTCATTTTGTATCATTTCATATTTATAGCTAGTTTCTTGTTGCCATATTCTCCTGTGCCTCTATTTTGACAGTGCTCCATGCTTACTTCCTCTTTTAGTTCAAGTTCGCGGGCTGTCACAGCTGTTATCATTTAAGTCTTTATCCTCACTCCCCTTAACCACACCTGTGATCATTTGTTAATCTCCCTTTGTCCTATTTAAGGGCCGCTGCACCGCAGTTTGATGCAGCATCCTTCTCAGTTATCTCCAGACGTGAGTCCCACATCTAGCCACTTTATTTCTGCGTGCGTCTCACGCTTCAACCGTCTTTCCCGGTGTGTGTCCCACGCCTTAGCCCGTCTGGCTATTCTACCCATGTATCCTGTAAGTGTTTTTGCTCTTGTTATATTTTTGTGTTTTATTAAAATCCCTGCAAGCTCCTAGCTCCAGCGTTTGGGTCTTCCTTCCACCCCTGCTGGGCCATTTTTGACATTAATCTGTTTCAGGTTTTAAGCTAATTATTCAGCTTTAAGATGCTTTTAACCATTTGAGCTTTTATGCTAGTATATTTGAGGCTTTTAATCATTTCAGCAAAGCATTTCTAACAAACAGCATTCTCGCTGCATTTTCTTCAAGAAATGTCAGGTTTCTAGTTCCTTCTAACCCTGACATGAAGGAAAAACTCAGGTAAGAGGACAAATTCTTAGCTGATTTAGTGCTGAAATCAGAATAATTATAGTAGGGGACTTTAATATACATGTAAATGTTGATAGTGATTGCCTTAATGTGGCATTTAATTCAATATTAGACTCGATGGGGTTTTCTCAGAAAGCAGGAAATTCTACCCATTATCTCCACCACACGTTGGACCTTGTTCTGACATATGACATAGAAATAGAAACTCTGGTAGTGTCTCCTCATAACCCTGTACTGTCAGACCATTGTCTGTTAACCATTGATTTTATTATTTCTGACTATTTGACTAAAAATATTACTACAGTAGATGCCTCTCAGATGATGATGTAACCAAATTTATGCAGATTGTTTCCTCTATTCCATATGTCAACACAATGGAAATAAGCTATAGACAGCTTCCTCCTTCTGTAATTGATAGCATGGTAGACAGTGTTACAGCTTCTCTGCATTAGACTCTAGACATGGTGGCCCATTTAAAAAAGAAAAAGTCTAATCAGAGATTTCTAACTCCTTGGTTCAACACAGAAACTCATAGCTTAAAACAGAAGACTCATCAATTAGAAAGAAAATGGCACTCCACTAATTTAGATGAAATCTATTCAGCTTGGAGAAACCATCTTTTAATTTATAAAAAAAATCTCTTAGAAAAGCTAGAACGAGTTATTATTCTGCATTAGTAGAAGAGAACAAGAATAATCCTAGGTTTCTTTTCAGCACTGTAGCCAGGCTGACAAAGAGTCAGGACTCTGTCAATCCTAGCATTCCCTTAGAGCTTACTAGTCAGGACTTTATGAACTTTTTCAATAAAAAATTTCATCTATCAGAGATAAAATCAATCAGATTCTTCCCACAGTTAACTTACATACAGTAACTACTACAACTCCTTCAACTGATATCTGTTTGGATGAGTTTACTCCAATTGACCTTTTAGAGCTAGACAAAATAATTTCCTCATCCAAGCCTTCAACTTGTCTTTTAGACCCTATTCCTACCAGGTTATTTAAAGAAATCTTCCCACTTATTGGTAACTTTATTCTTCAAATAATCAATTCTTCATTAACTTTAGGCCATGTACCATAGGCTTTTAAAACCGCTGTAATTAAACCCTTACTCAAAAAGCCAACGCTGGATCCAGGAGTTTTAGCTAACTATAGACCAATCTCTAATCTCCCTTTCATTTCAAAAATCTTAGAAACGTTGCTACGCAATTATTTAATTAATTAAATTAATTAATTAAATCACCCTTTATTGTCATTCAACTGTACAACCAATCATGTACAGTAGAACGAGATTGTGCTTTACCTATCTACTGTGTTAATCACACACACCCCAAGTGTAGAATCAGAGGGCCACTGCCATGCAAGGCGCCGCCACAAATTTCCCTCCTCCATTCCATTATTGCTGAGCACCAAGCTGGACGGCAGGAAGTTCTACTTCTACGTGGTCTTTTGGCATGACCCGGCCGGGATTTGAACCCCTGCCTGCCGGGTGTGGGGCGGATGCTCTACCAACTGAGCCACCACTCCGGTGGTATTTGACCACTTGCAGGGAAATGGTTTATTTGAAGAGTTTCAATCTGGGTTTAGAATCCATCATAGTACTGAAACAGCCTTAGTGAAGGTCACTAATGGCCTCCTTATTGCATCTGATAATGGACTTGTTCCTGTACTTGTCCTTTTAGACCTTAGTGCAGCTTTTGATACTATTGATCATAATATTCTACTTGATAGATTAGAACACTATGTTGGACTTAATGGAACTTTGTTGCAGTGGTTTAGATCTTATTTATCTGATAGGTTCCAGTTTATTCATGTCAATAATGAGTTTTCTTTCAACTCAAAGCTCAGTCATGGAGTTTCACAGGGATCTGTGCTAGGCCCTACTCTTTTTAGTTTATATATGCTTCCATTAGGCAACATTATTAGAAAGCACTGTATACATTTTCATTGTTATGCAGATGACACGCAGTTATACCCGTCAATGAAGCCAGATGATAGTAATCAATTAGCCAAGTTAGAAGCCTGTCTTAAGGAAATCAAAGCTTGGATGACTTGTAATTTCCTGCTATTAAATTCATATAAGACTGAAGTCATTCTTGTTGGTCCAAAAAACCTTAAAAATATCTTTACAAATCAAACTTTTAGTTTGGATGCGTTTGCTCTTTCTCTTAATAGCTCTGTCAGGAACCTTGGAGTTGTTTTTGATCAAGATCTGTTTTTCAATTCACATATTAAATTCGTTTCTAAGACTGCCTTCTATCATTTGCGTAATATTGCCAAGATTAGAAGCATCTTGTCTCAGAGTGATGCTGAGAAACTGATCCACGCTTTTGTTAGCTCTAGATTAGATTATTGTAACTCTTTATTATCAGGTTGTCCTAAAACATCTTTAAAAAAGTCTTCAGTTGATCCAAAATGCTGCAGCAAGAGTTTTAACAGGTACTAGAGAGATCATATCTCTCCGGTTCTGGCCTTCCTTCATTGGCTTCCCATCGAGTTTAGAATTAAGTTTAAAATCCTTCTTCTTACAAAGCTCTAAACAATCAGACCCCTTTATATTTAAAAGATCTGATACTACCCTATTATCCTAAAAGAGCACTACACTCCCAAAATGCTGGATTACTTGTAAAACCTAGAATCTCCAAAAGTACAATGGGAGGCAGAGCCTTCAGTTATCAAGCTCCTCTCCTGTGGAATCAGCTGCCAATCTGGATTCGGGAGTCGGACTCGATCTCTGTTTTTAAGAATAGGGTTAAAACCTTCCATTTTGATATAGCCTACAATTAGGGAGGGATCATGTGTCTCTGAACCCTCCCTTAGTTATGCTGCTAATAGGTTTAGACAGCCAGGAGACCTCCAATAATGCACTGGGCTTCATTCCTTTCTTCACTCTCAATGAATTTTTTTTTTTTTTTTTTTGTGGTCATTAACATCTGTTTATTCTTTCCCATAGATTGACTCCCCATTGTGCTGTTTGCTCTCTACATGTCTGTTCTTTTCATCTTCTCTATCCCCTCACCCCCCAGCCAGTTGCAGCAGATGAGTGCCTGAGCCTGGTTCTGCTGGAGGATTCTTCCTGTTAAAAGGGAGTTTTTCCTCTCCACCATCACCAAGCGGTTGCTCACAGGGGATCGCCTAATCGCTGGGATCTTTCTGCAATTGTGGGGGTTTCCCCTACAGTTGAAAGTGCTATGACAGAGGTGTTAAACTCATTCCATCGAGGACCAAGACCCTGCATGTTTTACTTCCACCCAGTATCTTCAGCAGGTGTTTTCACTGATTAGCAATCAGTGGGAAGACATTCAGTGAAATAACCTGTTGAAGGCACTGGGTGGAGGTAAAACCTGCAGGGTCTTGGCCCTCCATGGAATGAGTTTGACACCCCTGTGCTATGAGATGACTGTTGTTGTGAAATGGCGTTATATAAATAAAGATGAATTGAACTGAACTGAATTGAAAACAGTCAACATGTTTTTGTGCTTATTTGTTTCTTTTTATCCTCCAAGCATCTGAAGCATTTTCAGGGTTTATTCAGCGAACAAGCTGACAACCTTGGGAACTTTGGCACCTTATTTATTCATTCTTTCACGGCACACATGAATGACAGCATTGGTATGCGAGAACATGCATACCAAAAAGAAAGAGCACCGTCACTCTCTAAGAGGATCAAGATGGCACCCAAATACCGAACGAGGATGTTCTGCCTGGCAACACTTGCAGCTCAGTGTGTGGGGACTTCGACCTCGGATTTTCACACAAATTGACCCCAACATTTTTCAAGAGCTTTCAGTGCATTTCTGTAATTCACCGGTAACTTTGTTCTGGAGACGTGATGCATTGATAGTAATTATGTCAAAGCGAAATAAAGCTTTTGGTATGTATCAGGGTCAGCAGCCTCTACTATAAAAAGAACAATTCAAAGCAATTTTGGCCAAAAAATTCAGGTTTGAGAAAACATATTACAGCCTTAAAACAAAGATAAAACAGCAGAGGTTTACAGTGGTGTGCAACAATGTGTCAACCTCTAAACAAAGAGCATGTTTGTTATTTGTAAAGATGCAAACGCGGTCTCTAATATTACCAGCAAACATTAATGTATAGCGTATTTGTATTTAATAAATTGTACAAATAAATAAATAAATAAATGTTGCATGCACAAAAGTCTGGACACCCTATACACTTAATTACTGAAATACCAATTTAAAAAAAAAAACAAAACACTGAAATATGTTATTTGTCAGAGGTGGTAACATTTTTGCATAAAACAACAAAGATGCCTGTCAACAACAGTAATACATAAGTTTATCATCTGTTTTTTTATGTCTGTATATATATACGTATATATATTTTTTTTTTTTCAATTTACCATCTTTTCATATAAAATTGTGACTTTTTAAATGGAAATTTGTAATATTTTTCTTGTAAATTTGAGTTTGTTTGGTTCCTCAGGGAAATATTAGATCTGGCCAAAAAAGCTGTACATGTTTCCAAAGTAACACCACATACTGTACACTGTTTAGAAAATGTTATGGTCCAAAAATTGCCTTTTAAAATTGTTGTGTCAGAGCATTGGTTGGGCCCATGTCCTCGCCTTGTTTTGCAATTTATCATTTCTTGTCAATGGGGGATGGGTTGAGCCCACGCCTTCGCCCTGACTTCGTTATTGTATGGTTTTCTATCTAGATCTTTGGTCATCAGTTTTGTCATCATGGCTCTGTTTACGTTCCATATTATTTATCCCTGCCTTGTCTTTTGTCCTGTATGTTCACTGTCTTTGTCTTCATGTCTCATGTGTATCCCCTGTCATTGTTTAGCTGTACATCCTGTTGTTCTGTACCTGTAGCCATTTCCCTGCTGTTTCTGATTGCCCCTGATTGTTCCCACCTGTTGCGTGTCAGTAATGACCTGTGGTTTAATTTATGTCTGTGTCTGTCTTTGTCCTGCTTGGTGTTCTAAAGGTGCTTTCCCACCAAATGCGAATGGGCGGCGCAAATGCATACAAAGTCAATGGAAAGAGGCAAGCACACGCGAATCGCGCATTCACGTCCAAGGGATAGCACTAGCTTTGAGATTCTGCTGTTACCAGAGTAAAAGCATCAACATTGGAGAGTAAACTAGTTTGAAAATGAGACTGACACTCACCTTGAAACAAAAGGACAGGGAGCTCTTCACCTGAATTAGGATGTAGGAGTTATTTACCCACGGATTCCTGCCACGGATGTGCTAACAAGGCTAACAAGCTAGCAACAGAAACACCAATTATCTTGTAAAGTTTTGAAGACAGGGACAACTTTTTCAGGTGAGCCCCCCATCGGATAATGTAAACCTAAGCATGATGTTATTTTGGGGATTTCTACAGCAGGTTGAACACAACTGCATAAGTTATAAAGGCAACTTCACCTGTCTGCATTTCACTCAGACAGAGAATTCATGTCTATTTGTGTGTTTACATTGAGTTATAATGTAATCGTGCTGCGCAAAAAATTCACCCGTTCGCGTTTGGTGTGAAGGCACCTTTAGTCATATGTGTGAGCAACACGCTTCTTGTCTTCCTCGTCAGCCTTGCCCTGCCTGTTTTGGATTTAGCTTTGTTTTATTGTTTTTTTCAGCCCTCGAACTGTGTTTTGGGTTTACCAGCTCAATAAAACTATTGAACTTGAGTCTCGCATTTGGGTCCTGCTTCCTGCCCAGCCTGGGCACACCACCAACCTTGACCTGTTGCTATTCCACGAGGTTGCTCCTGGTCCTGTTGACTAACTGAGCTAATTCCTGATATTTCATTCATTTTGACAATATTTAAAAGTTGCTAAAAAAAAAATGCTCCGTTATCTGCTTTCATTCATTCTGCATCCAAAGTCATTTCAGTCTTTCTTGACCCTAGAGAAAATCGGTTCTCAAATTTAAATAAACTTTTACTACTTTAGTTGCACTTCAGAGCATCCCAGCCATCCTGCCCTTGTGGGCCCCACCTGTCAAGATCTGGCCACAATGCCCACGCTCTATGTTCCTTTTTTGATGTCATTGTGTTTTCCCAGATCATTATTTGCATTATTTGCCCCTGTTTTGTTCTGTCTGGTTTTGGGTCTTGTGTGTATATTGGTTTACTTATTGTTCCCAGTTCCCATTGTTTTCCTATACCTGTAGCCTTTCAGGTGTCAGGTCGGGCATTGGTTTGCTTGCTAACGAATAACCATGAAAACTGGTACTGTCTCATGGGTTGGGCCGTCGGCGACTCAACCAGCAACCCCGCCCTTCTGAGGGCATGGAGGGTGAAACTGGACACCCTGGCAGAACTAAAAACAATATCTGTCACAGGTCTGTGGTGGACCACCCCCAATTACACGGGGTGAGACTGGGCATCCTGGCAGACAAGCACATCTGTTGCAAGGTCTGTGGTGGACTTTTGCCAGTCGGTGCATCGTGAAATGCACTACACAAAGAGCAGAGATAAACAAACCTATCATCTGGTCAGTCACTGCAACAGATACTGGTGTCAGTTTGTCTTGGCCTGTCCTTGCCACTGATAATGCCTCTATCTGCCAAGAATGTGCAGATAGAGGCAAAGGACAGAGCTATGGAGGAATCTGATCAGATCTAAATGAAACAGTCATTGTCGCCCCCGACAGACTGCTATGATATGAGCCTTTCAGGTGTAATCAGTTACCTCTTGATTTGTCCCTACTTGTTCTGCATCAGTTCATTATCAATTACCCTTTATATGTTGGTGTGTCTCTCAGTTGTTTGTGGCATTATTACAGAACTCTACCTCCAGGTAGTCATCATTTAATAAGTGTTCCTTCATTCGCAGCCTCCGTGCTGTAGTGTTCTGATTCAGTTTTTTACAATAAATCTTATTCCTGCACTTAAAGTCCAGCCTGCCTTAAGGAGTCATCCTTCATGTTTTATCGGAGGTTAGCTCCTGACACCACCAAAGGTTAAATCTGGGCTGTCTTACGGGTCCCATGTGGGTTTGTTTGTGGGTTTCATGTTGGCCTCATCTGTGTTTGTGTGCATAGACTTTACCTTTTTAACTATTTTCAACTTTTTTCTTAAATTTGTGACTTTTTTTTTACTGTAAAATTGCCACTTTTTCTTTTTTCTTGCAAATTTGTTAATTTCTTTCTGTAATTTTGGAACTTTCTGATAAATTTGCCATTTTTTTACTGTACTCCTGCAACTTTTTTTTTCATAAAGTTGCTACTTTTTTCTTGTTAATTTGTGACTTTTTCCCCATAAACTTGAGCCACTTTTCTTGCAAATTTGGACCAACTTTTTTTACTGGTAACTTACAACTTTTTTCATAAATTTGTGACTGTTTTCTTATAAATTTTCAATTTAATTGTTCATGCATTTGCTACTTTTTTGTTAATTTGCAAATTTTTCCTCATAAATTGTGACTGTTTTCTTGTATATTTACATTTTTTTCCTTGTAAATGTTTTCTCTTAAATTTTCATTTTTTTCTCATAAATTTTCTACAATTTTTTTTTTTTTGTGTAAATTTCTTGCCTTTTTTCTCATGAATTTGTGAGATTTTTTCTCCCAATTTTTCCCATGATGCCAGCGTTACTGAAACCTGCTCACTTACATGAAACCCATGTGGGGCCCAGATGGGTTTAACGTGGGTCAACATATTACCTGCTCACCTGCACCACAGGTAAAGTCCATGTGGGCAAACACAGATGGGGCCAACATGGAACCCGTGGACAAAACCACATGGGACCCAGAAGACAGCCCAGATTCAACCCATGGTGGGGCTTATTACATCGCCTCCATAAAAGCAGAGGACATGTCTACCTGGTTTGTCTTTGCACGTCCACATTTTCAGAAATTCTTTCAGTGTTTAACTCTTTCCCACTCTCTCCATCAGTCTCACATTCCAGACGAGCTTGGCTTCTTAGTCCTGCATTACATCACAGCAATACGGTTGGGACAGGCAAGACAAGAGGAATGTGGCGTGAGACGAGGAGGGAGACCAGAAAGGAATTGGGGGGGGGGGGGGTGAATACATGAAAAAGGTTGAAGAAAGAATGGGGAAACCAGAGAGGGAGAAAGAATTCCATTCAATGACGCATGAATGGACTTCACAGAAGACTCCCAAAACAACACACACTCACACCGTCTGTCCCCTCCTCCTCTGTCGCTCTTTCATTAATCTCCTTTTTTCTCTTTTTTTGAGAGTCAGACAACAGTGGCACCCCCTCCCCTCCCAAAGGGAAAAAAATCCATCAAGGCAACGTTCTTAAATATGCAGCCCAACTTCCACACTATTGCAGTTTGGGGAAATCAGAAAGTAAAGAGATGAGCAGATTTCAGCAGATTTCAACTTTAACAGACTTAATATTTTCATTAGTGCAGGTGGGAAGTGGATGGTCGGCGTATTTAGGTCTGGTGCACATGACGACGTTTTCGTTTAGAGCTGGACAAAAAGATCTGCACACACATCCCAGAAGCAACCACACGTGCACATGGATCCAGTCTGAAGGTGTGGAATCTGCTGTTGTAACTGACAGATGACAAGTGGAAGTTTGACTCTGAGGTTCTGTGGATTGTAGACTACAGCTATAAATCCCAGATTCCCCCTGTAAGAAATGTTTATATTCCTTTTTAAGGTGAAAGAATGAATGAGTCAGAAATAAACAGACTAAATGAAAACATAATTTGTGTAATTTCAGGCTGACAGCTGGATTGAATATTTGATAAGGAGTCTTCAGTCGTAACGTTCAGAAAAGCATAAGAAAAAATAGTGATGTGATGTCAGCAGGCTGAGATGTCCAGAGCTGGATTTAAAAATGTGTCATCATTCAGCAAAGGTAAGCAACATTTTAGGGATGTATTTCAGTATTTCAGTCTGTAAATCCTCCTTTGTTAAACGTGTGTTGATTAAGAGCCATTTTTTCTGTGAAACTACATATTCCTTCACGTGTGGATTGGCTGAAATCTGCTGTAAATCGGAGCTGTAACGTCACTATTACTGTTTATATCTGGGCACACGGGTGTGGAAAAATGGTGCAGATAAAACCTCTCCACTCTGAAGACTGGATTTACAATCTTTACACCTTCACGCTTCCAAAATTCCAGCGTTGTATGCACGGACAAGCTTTGGCAGTTTGGGGTGAAAACATTATCGTGTGCAGAGAAAAGAAACTGGTGACACATGCTGGTCAGTACTGCTCTGAAAAGCTAACAGAGCAACTCCGACATTTTCACAGATCTAATGTACCAGTTGTCCAAGTTCAAAACATTAAAGTCATAATATTGCAGTCTTATGACAGTGGTGTGAAAAGGTGTTTGCCCCCTTCCTGATTTCTCATTTTTTTGTATGTTTGTCGCACTGAAATGTTCCAGATCATCAACAACATTTAAATATTAGACAAATATAACACAAGTAAACACAAAATGCAGTTTGTAAATGAAGGTGTTTATTATTAAGGGTAAAAAAAAATAAAATCCAAACCTACATGGCCCTGCATGAAAAAGTGATTGCTCCCCCATTAAAACAAATTAACTGTGGTTTATCACGTCTTTGGAAAGCTGAGTTCAATTTCTCTAGCCACACCCAGGCCTGAATACTGCCACACCTGTTCTCAATCAAGAAATCACTTAAATAGGACCTGCCTGACAAAGTGAATTAGACCAAAAGATCCTCAAAAGCTAGATATCATGCTGCAATCCAAAGAAATTCAGGAACAAATGAGAAACAAAGTAATTGAGATCTATCAGTCTGGAAAAGGTTATAAAGCCCTTGCTAAAGCTTTGGGACTCCAGCAAACCACAGTGTGAGAGCCATTATCCACAAATGGCGAAAACACAGAACAGTGGTGAACCTTCTCAGGAGTGGCCGGCCGACCAAAATTACCCCAAGAACGCAGCGACGACTCATCCAAGAGATCACAGAACACCTCACAACAACATCCAAAGAACTGCAGGCCTCACTTGCCTCAGTTAAGGTCAGTGTCCATGACTCCAACATAAGAAAGAGACTGGACAGAAATGGCCTGCATGGCAGACTTCCAAGATGAAAACCACTGCTGAGCAAAAAAACCATAAAGGTTTATCTCAGTTTTGCCAGAAAACATCTTCATGATCCCTAAGACTTTGGGGAAAATACTCTGTGGAATGACGAGACAAAAGCTGAACTTTTTGGAAGGTGTGTGTCCCATTACATCTGGCGTAAAAGTAACACAGCATTTCAGAAAAGGAACATCATACCAACACTAAAATATGGTGGTGGTAGTGTTGTGTTCTGGGGCTTTTTTGCTGCTTCAGGACCTGGAAGACTTCCTATGGTAAATGGAACCATGAATTCTGCTGTCTACCAAAACATCCTGAAGGAGAATGTCTGGCCATCTGTTTGTGACCTCAAGTTGAAGCACACTTGGGTTCTGCAGCAGGACAATGATCCAAAACACACCAGCAAGTCCACCTCTGAATGGCTTAAGATAAACAAAATGAAGACTTTGGAGTGGCCTAGTCAAAGTCCTGACCTGAATCCAACTGAGATGCTGTGGCATGACCTTAAAAAGACGGTTCATGCTCGAAAATCCTCCAATGTGGCTGAATTACAACAATTCTGCAAAGATGAGTGGACCAAAATTCCTCCACAGAGCTGTAAAAGACCCATTGCCAGTCATTGCAAACGCTTGATTGCAGCTGTTGCTGCTAAGGGTGGCCCAACCAGTTATTAGGTTTAGGGGGCAATCACTTTTTCATACAGGGCCATGTACAGTAGGTTTGGATTTTTTTTTATCCTTAATAACAAACACCTTCATTTACAAACTGCATTTTGTGTTTACTTGTGTTATCTTTGTCTAATATTTAAATTTGTCTGATGATCTGAAACATTTAAGTGCGACAAACATACAAAACGAGACATCAGGAAGGGGGCAAACACTTTTTCACACCACTATACCTACTTCAGTGACAGCAAGAATGCACAGTTTTACTGTTAAAGTCACAAGGTAAGGCTAATCACGAGCAGGCATGCTAAGAGAGAAGCTGGCAAATGACCACAGACCAGGGAGCACATAAAGCTATATTGTGGAGGTACAAATAAGTTCAGGCGAGACACGGCGAGCTGAAGGTTTCAGAGTTTTATTCCTCCATCATCATGAGACACACTGTAGCGCTGTGTGCTGTGCAGTCTGCATTGTGCTGGGTGCCCACAATATTAATGTTTAATAGAGTCATCTCTCTAATATGGCCATAGAAAAAATGTCACCGTGATTTAGAAACTGACTGAAGTAGCTGGATAAAATTCTAACTGCAAACACCACTCTAAGTTTTTAATGATGCAGATGACAAAAAATATTTTTAAAAAATTGCATATTAAATCCGTATTACAGTTTTGTGAGAAAAAAAAATAGATTATTTTCTTAAATTGTTCAGCTTTATTCAGTGCATGGCTGTTTTAAGAAGTGGAATCTCCAGTGGAGTTCATCTTCTAGAAGATCTTCATGTTTTCTTCTACAGGTGCCATTTTTTTCTTTTAAAATGAGTTTTTTTTCCTCCCAAAATTCTGTTGTTTTTCCATATAAATGGAAATGGTTTCCTCTTGAGCTTTTGCCATGATTGAGATTTTTATTCCTATAAACTTAGAAACTGGAGTGGTGGCCGAGTAGTAGAGTATCTGGCCAATAGCCAGGGTGTTGTGGGTTCAAGCCCCAGCTGGGTCATACACACCTTATCGTGGTGGTGGTGGTGAGCTGTGTGCCCTAGTGATCCCAGGAGCTATGTTTTCCGGGGCAATTTGTGTCTCGTAGGGTCTCCCAAGATAAACTGGTCCTGGCTGAAGAGCCAGACTAAGAGCGGCCCAACAGAATCTCATGATGAATGAAAAACCAAGAATTCAGTGTACCCCAATGGGTATGAGGTTACCAGGGCCCCGCTCAGAAGCCAGACTCAGGGGATGGGCTTGATGGCAAACATCTGGTGGCTGGGTCTCTGCCCAAGAGACCTGTCCGGGATCAGCCCTAAGGATCTACGGGGGTCCACCCTCCAGTGGGCTCACCACCTGCAGGAGAGATCATGGGGGTCCAGTGCTATGTGGATCAAGTGGCAGTCAAAGGCAGAGACCTTGGCGGTCTGATTCCCAGCTTTCTAAACTGGCTTTTGGGACATGGAATGTCACCTCTCTGATTGGGAAGGAGCTTGAACTGGTGCACGAGGTTGAGAGATACAGGCTAGATATAGTTGGGCTCACCTCAACGCGCAGCTCTGGTTCTGGAACCAGTCTCCTGGAGAGGGGCTGGAGCTTGGCCTGCTCTGGAGTTGCCCCTGGTGAGAGGCGGTGAGGAGGGGTGGGTATTCTTGTTTCCCCCCACCTTGCTCCCTCTGCACTGGAATTTTCTCCGGTGGACAACAAGGTTGCTTCCTTGCACCTTCGGGTTGAGAAGCGTGTCCTGACCCTCATTTGTGCGTATGCACCAAATGATTGTTCAGGGAACCCAGGGGGCAGTGGAGGATGCCATTCAGACCCAGCAGACCTGAATGTACAGTGAGGGTGGGCTGCGAATGTCTGTCAAAGAGGTTTTAAACTTCCACCTCCAGAAGAACTTCGACCACATTCTGAAAAAATGTTTAAGGTATTGAAGAAAAAGGCTTTTTTTTCCATCATTATACTCGTAATTTGTTGACAGTCCGTAAGTGTAAACCCTGCTGTAGAACACCAGGCCACGCGAGGAAGCTTGACTGGGAGTGAACGTCTAATTGCTGGAGTCCTCTGCTGTCAGCTGCTGGCAATGCCGACAGCCAGATATCGAATGTCAAACGTAAAACTAAAGTCACTGTGGCTGTGTCAAGTCTTAATAAGAAGGGAGCAGCCAAAAGAAGAAGATTCCTGTCGCTTTTTTCCTGTAAATGTAAATTTTTTGTATCTAAAAAGTTTCTATTTGTTCATGTTGTGAGTTTTTTTTTTGTCAGAGCAACAGAGAGCTGCTGGTTGAGGAGACAAACTCCGGAGCTGCACAGTGAAGTCTGCTGGTTATTCACCGCTGTGGTCACAGAGCCGCTGTGGCATTTATGAGGGATGCAGGCATGAGCGCGAGTCGTGGCAAACTTAATAAATGCCTCATACTCCAAATGTGCAAGTTCAAGGTGGAGGAGTGGTTGGAGCAACTCTTTCACGAAGCGCCTTGGTCAGAAAGCACTTCACATTATTAAAAGAGGAGAAGATACAGAAGGGAACAACATGAGACAAAACACAGCACTACTGACACACGGAAAGCCTGAAATGATTTGAGCTTTTTTTTTTTTTTTTTTGTAAGGAAATGGCCTTCATTTTTTCACAGCGCTCTATGCCTGCCACCTCCTTTCCTTCACCCTGACGCAGACACAGCTGCGGCAGTATCTCTGTGGTCACAGGCCCAAGAGCAGAAAAGTGGGAGAGATGCAGGATGTGGGGAGTCGGACAATGGCCGCCGTCGCGTGAAACATTCATCTGACCCCTAAATCACACCAGACACATTGCTTTCTCTCACATATCACTGCACGACCACATCAAGGGAGAAAAAAACAGTCATCCTGACAGTAATAATAAGAGGCATGAGTACATAAAAAGGGAAAAATAGTTACAGGGACTGAAGAGTGAAACTGGAGCCTGGAAGAGAGACTCAAAGTTACGGGAATGAGAGAAAAAAAGTGTGGCACGCCGACCATCAACCCATCTCCACGGTAACTAATTAATTTGATGATGGATCGATAAGTCATTACTGCGTCCCGAATAGAAGCGCACACACATTGGGGGAAACACACAGAGTTCGGGGGTGAAGGAACTGAGAGGTGGGGTGAACTTCTTCAAACCTCTGTGCTGATGTGGTGAAATCCTTTCATTTCATTAAAGAGAGCACAGCAGCCTGGGCCAAAACTAATTATGGAGATCTGTGCCAGAGTAAGAGAAGGGCGGTAAATAGGACGGTGCGGGACCACACATGGGGCTAGCAAGCTCAAACCTAATGTGAACGTGGCTTCTGCAGATGGAATTAAAGGTGGACGTGGCCCATGGAATCCAGACAGTCTTTAGATTATAATCAATGGCAGGTTGAGTTTATGATAAACTCAATACAGGCTGTCTGATGGAGTATTGGCAGGTTCTGATTGGATCAATACAGGAAACAACACCTCCACCACACGTGCACTTAACACTGTGAATCATCTCTTTATCAGAAAACCAATAAATTTGAAAGAAAAAGCAATGAGAAGTTTCAAAAGTGAAATGAGTCGGTGCGATAAATCCGCCGCAGCTCGTCTATCTTAATTATAATGGAGTTAATTGAAACAGAGGGACTACTGAGGAGTGTTGCCACGTGCACTATTTAGGCAGCTGGAGCAGCATCTCAGCTTTGGTTTACGCTCTTCCACCTTCTGCCTGGCATCTTCAGATGAAATGAAGAAGAGTCTGAAGCTGTGAAGCTTTGATAGACACTGTAGACCACGAGGCTTTAACACAAACTGGAGCAAGCCCAGTACAAGAACTGGGACGAGATGCCCGGGTCGGAGGATAGTGTTATATCTTTCACCCTTTACATTACTTAATATAACAATAATAACTCGGACCATCGACGTAATGTTCACGGTTTATTAGCGTAGCAGCAACTCATCGCACACAGCCAACGACAACACACTCTCACATTACAGGTTACCCACAATGCTTTTAGCAAAGCACTACGACGGGTGCCGTAGTAAACCAAAATACATAACATCTCCTCCCCCCTTACAATAGATGTCCTACAGGAGATACCAAATGTCTTTATTTTGTCTCTCTTTTTTTTTTAAATTATTATGCTACCTTAGGAGTGAGGGTAGACTACCTCATCCCATAACTGTACCCCTGGGGATTATTCTATTCTATTATTAATGTGGGTCAGTTACCATCTAGTCTAGTAACTCAGACGGACAGGAGGTCGTCGCTCCCTGGTGGGGTATCGGCGCTCTGCAGGAACATGAGTCTGTGTTCTTTCTAATGTGGAGGTTGCTTCTGGTGCTGATGCAGAAGAAGATGTCACATCTCCAGCTGGAACTCCGGTCTCTGAAGTGGTTGAGTTCTGTACTGGTGTAGGTGGACAAAGTGGTAAGTTGGTGAGTGCATCGTTAGGATATCCAAGAGACGGTTCTGCAGGCGCTGGTGGTGTCTGCAGGAGTTGATCCACGTGCCTTTTCCAAACACTGTCAGTGGTTTGAACTGTATATGAGACTGGTCCAGTTTGTGCAATAACAGTTGCAGGAACCCACTTAGGTTCACCTCTGTAGTTCTTGGCCAGCACAGATTCTCCTGACGTGAATGCTCTGTCCTTTGCCCGATGTTCTCTGTGCATAATTTGTTTCTCTTGTTGCTTTTGCACAGTGTCCTTTAATCCTGAGGGTTTCAAAAGGTCAAAGGTAGTGCGCAGATCTCTCTTGAACATCAGACTAGCAGGGGTTGTCTTTGTGATTGCATGTGGAGTGTTGCGGTAGTTTAGCAGGAACTTGTGCAGCCTCTGATGCAGTGTTCCTTGACCTTGTGATGCTTTCAATGCATGTTTCATTGTCTGCACAAACCTTTCTGCAAGGCCGTTCGTCGCAGGATGGTATGGAGCTGATTTAATGTGCTGCACTCCATTAGCTTGTAGAAAAGCATCCATTTCTTGTGAAACCAACTGAGGTCCATTGTCAGAAACTAGTTGTGCAGGAGACCCAAAACGACTAAACATTTCTCCTAATGCCTCTGTGGTCTTCTCTGTGGTGGTTGACCTCATAATAGCCACTTCAGGCCATTTACTGTGTGCATCCACAGCAACGAGAAACATTCTGTCCTCAAACGGACCTGCAAAGTCAATGTGCACACGATGCCATGGCTCCTGTGGGAATTCCCAGGGATGGAGAGGAGCCAATGGTGGGTTGTTCCGTACCTTGTGACAAGATGAACAGCTTTTGGCTAATTCTTCAATCTGCTTGTCAATGTTTGGCCACCAAAAATAGCTTCTCGCTATTTCTTTCATTCTCACGATTCCACTATGTCCTGCATGAAGTTGCTGTAACACTTTTGTTCGACATGACAGGGGAATAATCCCTCTCCTCCCCCACAGCAAACAACCCGACTGAACAGACAATTCTGTCCACTTCCCAAGGAAGGGCTTCAAGGTTGCGTCATCACCCGCAGGTTGTCCTTTAATGATCAAGTCCATGACTGCAGACAACACAGGGTCATTTCTAGTCTCCTTTTTCACCTGTACAGCTGAAACAGGTGTGTTTTCTACCTCTATGAAGTAGAAGATGTCCACAGTGCTTGACTCTGGCTTCATGACAGGAAGTGGTAATCTGGATAACCCATCTGCATTACCATGACAGTCTGACTTTCGATACCTGATGTCATAGGAGTGTCCTGACAACAGCAATGCCCACCTCTGCAGTCGGGACGCTGCAAGAGATGGTATTCCTGGATGGTCCAAGGATGGTTGTGAGAGGTCGGTGGTCAGTAAAAAGTGTAAACTTCCGTCCATACAAGTACTGGTGGAATTTTCTGACACCAAACACAATGCTCAGAGCCTCTCTTTCCAGTTGAGCATAGTTAGCTTCTGCCTTGTTTAATGTCCTTGACGCAAAAGCGATTGGCTTTTCCTCACCGTCTAGCATTACGTGGGACATCACCGCCCCTACGCCATAAGGAGAGGCGTCGCAGGCAAGCTGGATCGGAAGTGATGGGTTGAAGTGGGTCAGAACCTCTGATGCCGTCAGCGCATCTTTTGCCTTCTGAAAAGCCTCCTGACAGCTTGCTGTCCACTTCCATGCTTCCTCTTTGCGCAGCAGGTTATGCAGCGGTTTTAATAGTGGTGCCAAGTTTGGTATGAAACGTCCATAATAGTTCAGCAGTCCCAAGAAAGACTTCAGCTGACTGACATTTTGGGGTGGAGGTGCATCCACAATGGCTGTGATTTTCGATGGTGCAGTGTGCAGTCCCTTAGCATCGATCACATGACCTAAGTATTCCACGGATGACTGGAAAAACTCGCATTTATCCTTGCGGATTCTCAATCCATATTCCTCCAGTCTCGTGAGAGTTGCATCCAAGTTGCGCAGATGCTCTTCATCATCTGCTCCTGTACACAGGATATCATCCAGGTAGCACTGCACTCCTGGTAATCCACTCAGGATTTGATCCATAGCTCGCTGAAAAAGTGCTGGAGCAGATGTGATGCCAAAAGGCAGTCTGCAGTATCTGAAGAGTCCTTTATGGGTGTTGATAGTCAGCATTTCACGTGACTGCTCGTCTACATGCATTTGTAAGTAAGCCTGGTTGAGATCTATTTTGCTGAACTTTTGTCCTCCACTCAGCCCTGCAAATAAGTCATCAATCAGTGGAAGGGGATACTGCTCTGCTGTTAGTACAGGGTTTACTGTTACCTTAAAGTCTCCACAGGTCCGGATTCCTCCGTCCTTTTTGGGTACTGGAACTATGGGCGTGGCCCACTCACTGGTTGTCACAGGCTCCAGAATTCCATTCTTGACCAGAGCATCCAAGTCAGCCTCCACCTTTGGTCTGATGGCGTACGGCACTGGTCTGGCTTTCATGAACACTGGTTTACTGTCAGGTTTGACATGCAGCTTCACTATAATTTTTTTCATACTGCCTAGTTCATCACGAAAAACCTTTTTGTGCTTTTCCAGTATGGCCTGCAGCTGAGTGGAACTGTGTGACAGCTTCCTTACTTCTTGCCAGTCAAGTTGGATTTTCTTTAGCCACACACGCCCCATTATAGCTGGACAGTTGTTCTTGGTAACATAAACTGGAAGCTCAGCAGTTTGGCCATTGTACTGAACAGTTACCTCTGTCATCCCTTTCATGGGCACTCGGTGTCCAGTATACGCCCTGAAGACGGTGTCTGAAGGTCGGAGTGGAAGATGTTTCAGAAACTTCTTGTAAATGCCATGCGACACAAGTGATGCCTTTGATCCGGTGTCTATCTGCATTTTAATAAAATGTCCCTCCACTTTTGGTTTAGTCCAAAAGCCTTCTGAGCCTTCATTCACATTCATAATCCAGACAGTATTTATTGCAGTTGACACCTCTTCCTCTGAGGAGTCGCTCACTCTGTCCTCGCCATGTTTAACTGTGTGAACATTTCTTTTCTTTTTGTATTTTACCATGTCACTTTTATTCCTTGTCTTTGGGCCTTTGTCTTTGCTCCTTTTGCTTCTACATGCCCGCTGCACGTGGCCTTTTTTTCCACAGTTGTTACAGTCCATCTCTTTGTACCAACAGTCATTAGGAAGGTGTCCCACCTTGCCACAGCGGAAACATGGCCCTGTTGCATTGGTTTTACCACTGTTGAGCTTATGTACTCTGCCTGTAGCATGCAGTTGGTGTGCTTCTTTGGAAGCCATCTCCATCATCACACTAATGTTAATGGCTCTTTCAAGCGTCAAATCACTTTCTGTGAGTAACTTCTTCTGTGCTGCTTCATTCCGTAGTCCACACACAAGCCTGTCTCTTAATGTGTCATTTAAAACATCTTTAAATTCACAGTGTTCGGCTAACTTGCGTAGCGCTGCAACAAACATGTTAACAGACTCACCCTCTTCTTGGTTGCGTCTGTGAAACCTGTATCTTTCTGCAATCACTAGAGGCTTGGGTGAGAAGTGGTGGGTCAGTGTGTCCACCAGTTCTTTGTAGGTTTTAGACCCTGGCTTTACTGGCTGTAGGAGGTTACGTAGTAGGTTAAATGTCTTGGGACCCATCACACTCAGAAAAGTGGGCACTAACTTTTCATCCGTTATTCCATTGGCCGCGACAAAATAGTCAAAGCGCTCAGTATAGGAGCTCCATTGTTCCGCGCTCTCATCAAAGGGCCCGATAGAGCCAATGACTCCAGCCATTTTAACACTCCCGGTTGAATGTTGCTCTTTCCCTCGCGGCTCCTTTCTGTAACGTCGTTTCTTCCCTCCGGCGTTACTGAGTTTTTTTTGTCCTTAACGATTTCCACTGCTCCGCTCCTCCCCGCTTAGCAGACAACCCGCAGCATCCACCTCAGCACAGTGGCGCGGTGTATCACCCTGTCAGCACGAAGTAGCGGCGGGAAAAAAAAACACGACAAAAAAAACTCTCCTCTGTCACGGACTGCAGCGTCGGTCCAGACGTCCTCATCGCCACTTTTTGTTATATCTTTCACCCTTTACGTTACTTAATATAACAATAATAACTCGGACCATTGACGTAATGTTCACGGTTTATTAGCGTAGCAGCAACTCATCGCACACAGCCAACGACAACACACTCTCACATTTCAGGTTACCCATAATGCTTTTAGCAAAGCACTACGACGGGTGCCGTAGTAAACCAAAATACATAACAGATAGGGCCGACGGGAGCGTCACCAAGGGCCCCGAGGGACAGCAGCCGCAGCTGGGTATGGTGACGACGCAGCATGGCGCCGGGTACATGAGTGTGGGAATCAGTGGCGAGGTGCCTGAGTCGGAGAACGACATTGGCGAGGGCATCGTGGTGAACACCGGGAGTGAGCAGCCAGACTTGGTGTTAAAGCAGCGGAGCGCCCTGGTGGAGGACGTTGGGTGCTATGACAAAGCACCCGAGGCAGCGGACGATGCCGAGGAACAGGCCTCGGGTCTACCCGAGGTGCGGCCACTGGGAGCTGGAGTGGCTGGAGCCATGACGGTGGTGCGTATGGCAGTCGGGAGCCGCTCGTCAGGCACGGAGAGGCGGCTCTCTGAACGTCAGCATGGCGGGCCCAGAGGAAAGAAGCGCCGATGGATGGGAAGAGACAACTTTGTCAGGGAGGGGGGTTTTGACCGTGGAGGTAGACAACGACTGTGTGCACATATGCCATGGGGCCTCCGTGGCAGACTAGAAGATGGTGGCTGGCCCGAGACGTTGGGGTCACTTGAAACATGTATTTAATGTAAATATCTGTGTACATATTTGTGAAAATATGCACTTTGTATGTAGCTGATGTGTATGGGTGTGAGTGAATGTATGTATAATGTGGGATTTTTTTGTGTTTTCAAGAGACATGGTCCAACTTTAGTTGAGTGAATGTGATAGGCTGTTCTGGTACAATATGTTATTTCCCATGTTCTTAGTGTGTGATTCGGGTTCTAAATTTGAGAGGGTTTCACTTGTGTGTGTGACTTTCCATTTTCTACGGGGGGACGCCGGTTACGGGTGTGATTTCCGTGACCCTCCAATATCATGTAAAAACAATAATGCGCTGCAAGTGTTACTGAACATGAAGAGTTCCACACACATCCACCCCCTCTCTCTCCCTGTGGAACTGTTTTTTGTCTTCTTCTTGAGGCTTACAGTTTGGAACAGTTTTTTCTGTACTGAGAATATAGTATAGAGGTGGACTTTCTGTGAGATTTTGTTTTAAGTCTATGTCATTTAGTTTGTGTTCTCCTGTACAACTTTGCATTTTTAGGATTTAAGTTGTAGATTTTATAATTTTAGAGCTATCTATTTGGTATCATCAAACACATTTAGTGTTTTCCAGTATTGCTCTGATTAAATTATTACATGTTTTGTTTGAAATTGTGCAAAATTTTTTTTTTTAAATTAATACAGTGCTAAAAGCAGTGAAATACATTTTAATAAAATAATATGTAAAAGCAAATGATATTGGCCTGCCTGCAGACAGCGGTGGTCTTCTGAAAGACTGTCCATGAAGGGACGGCAGTTCTTAAAAGCACATTTTAAGTCAAGTTTTATTTTTATAGCACATTTAAAACAACCCTAGTTGACCAAAGTGCTGAACAGATACCAAAAACACAGAATTAACCATAAAAACAAGCTATAAGTAATAAAATAAAAACATGTTTACATAAAAGGATTAGAATACTAAGAATTAAAATAAAAGCATGTATAAATACAATACATTTTAAAAATATTAGTGATAATTAAGAACAAAATAAAAGAGGCCAAGCCAACTTTCCTAGCTGGGGCTTAATGCCAAAGTGAAAAGATGAGTCTTTAACAGTGTTTTAAAATGCTGTAGTGTCTGTGCAGCTCTAACCTGATAAGGTCGGCTGTTCCATAGTTTCGGGGCCACCACTGAAAAAGCTTTATTGCCACTAGCTTTGAGCCAAGCCCTGGCAACAGCCAGAAGCAGCTGGTTTGATGACCTCCGTGCTCTGGCTGTAGAGTGTGTAACAGCTCGGATAAATAACAAGGAGCCAAATCATTTCAACTTTTAAAAACAATTAATCAAATTTTGAACTGGATCTTAAAATTTCAGGAAGCCAGTGCAATGATGCATGAACTGGACTTACAGTCGTGAAAAAATTAGGACACCCCGTTAAATATTCAGTTCTTTATTAATAAATGTTCACATATCTATGTCTAGCCTTGTTTTTGTTGTTATTTGCATGTTTTAAAATGTACTTTAGTCATATAAAGTGGGAATGAATGTGGGGGTGTCCTAAAAAAGATGGGGGTGTCCTAATTTATTTCTCACTATTTGTTTAAAATTACACTTTACAGAAAATTTGAAACAAGTCTTTAATTCATTTTCAGTTGTTTAGTTGTATTACATGAATCTCCCATATGTATCCATATGTCCAAATATGTAAAAAAAACAAAAAAACAAAACACAGGCTTATACAGGGTGTCCTACTGGATGGAGGGGTGGATGGGTGTGCACTCATATGTGAAGAAGGTGAAGAGGGC
This sequence comes from Pholidichthys leucotaenia, assembly GCA_020510985.1. Taxonomy (NCBI): domain Eukaryota; kingdom Metazoa; phylum Chordata; class Actinopteri; order Cichliformes; family Pholidichthyidae; genus Pholidichthys; species Pholidichthys leucotaenia. The sequence goes on along the minus strand of CM035836.1, from coordinate 286,706,072 downwards.
CGGGCTAAGGACACAGCCTTGTGGTGCACCTGGACTCAGTGTGAGTGTGGATGATGTCAGTTGTCCCAGTATGACATTTTGCGGTCTGCAGATGAGAAAACTGTGGATCCAGGAGAAGAGTGTGGTGTCTAGTCCCAGATGGCCAAGCTTTGTGATCAGTTTGTGAGGGAGCTGGTGGCCCCCTCCACAAATGTCTGCGAACCTGGAAGATTCTTACAAACCCATTGTTCATAAGAATCTTTGTGACCGTAGCTTAAAGTAATTTCTTCAATATTTATTTTTGTTTATTACTTTAACTACTGTGATCAGCAAATAATTTAAACAAGTGAAGATTGCTTATTTTGCAGGAGCTGCTACAGTCTATGTTTCTCTGTCATTATAATGATGTTCCCTATTCATGTAGGCCAAGACAAAACTAAAAGTGTAAAAGACAAAAGCCCAATTTAGCCAATTTTTTCCTGACTGAGTGGAAGTGTGTTCTTCCCTCTACTCCGTAACGGGTAATAAAGCAGTTATTCCACTGAACTGGGCTGTGTGCAAGGAGAACAAAAATCCTAAACAGTACACATAAGAGGACATCTGATGACTGCTAGACCCTGAAAATGGAGAGCACAGCCCTACACGCAGCAGAACAGCGAGCTAGCTCTAGTCATTAGAGAGTGAGTGATGGTGTGTTATGTTTGAGATGACTTTGGTCTGCGTCAGGGCCCCACTCAGCTTCTCTGCCAGCCTCATTTCTTTTATTTTCTTTGGTTTGCCTGTTTTTCCAAGCTGTTTTCAGAGTCACTTTTGCCATCTCTTTTTTACTAATTGGTTTGCCGCCGTGCGTTTGTTTGGCTTCTAAATCATTGAAACTCATTTTCAGTCTTGTTTTCACTTAAAATTGAAATGGTTTCCTTTGTGTTGGTGCTGCTGCTTCCATTATCTATTAAGCTGTCTTTTTAAATTTCATTTAGTTGAGGGAAAGTCATCTGTTTAATTGAGCTGATCTGATAACAGCACATATAGAGGGGCAGGATGGATGACAGTGAGCTAGCTGGTCTGTTTATGCTGGTTATGGTTTGAAATATTAAATATTTGGTTTACAATAACGTTAAGTGGCCTGGGTCTGAGTTATGGCACCGCAGTGGCTTCTCTGTTTGTTTTGCAGTTTATGGTTCTGAAATATTAATCCTATGTTGTAGACTAATAAGGCTAAGTGGTCTGAGTGAGTGAGTTATGGCGTGCGGATCAGCTGCTTTTGAACCCCCGGAGCACATTTACATGCTCAGCAGCTCATGCTCCATTCAATGTCACATCTGAGACGGCTCTGTGCGCCCTCGTTAACTCTCCGTTTGGTGCCTGAATGCACCAAACGTATAAGAATCATCCAACGGTGACTTCTCTTGCAGTTATAAGGGAGTCTTCGAGAACACAAACAATTATGATCTAATTCAGCTTAAAAAGTTATTCACATTAATTCATTGTTCCATAAACAGAATTATTCTAAATGGTTCAGATATATTGCAGATTCTGCTCTGGTGACCGCTTGCTAGTTATTTCTTTATTTATTTCAAATGTCATATAATAAAATACAAAACCTAGACAACAATAGGTTATATGTAATTTCCCTGTGGTGGGGAAAAAAAAAAAACAAAAAAAAACCTTTAGATACTGTTTGGCAGCTGTTGATTTTTGATTCTGTTCATGAACTGAACAGTTTTATAGACTAGCAGGTCCTGGAATTTTCAGTTGATGAAGAGTGGATTTGTTGGTTCTCTGTTAGTAGAATTTGTAATCATTCTTATGGCTTTTTCTGAAGAATGAAGATTGGGTTTACAGTTGTCTTGTTTGTGTTCCCCCACATGTCCACACTGTAAAGGTGCCTTCAGACCAAACGCAAATGAGTGGCGTAAATACATACAAAGTCAATGGAAAGAGGCAAGCACATGCAAATCTCGCACATTCACGTCCAAGGTATAGCGCTAGCTTTGAAATTCCACCATCACCGGAGTAAAAGTATCAACACTGGAGAGGAAAGTAGTTTGAAAATGAGACCAACGCTCAGCTGGAGACAGAAGGGGGGGGAGCTCTACAGCTAAATCGGAGTGTCGGAGTTTTTTTTAACCACAGACTCCTACCACGGGCGTGCTAACAAGGCTAGCAGGCTAGCATTGTAAACAACCCATCATCCAGGTGAAATTTTGGAGGCAAGGACCATTTTTTCAGGTGAGACCCCATCGGATAACGTAAACCTAAGCATGACGGTGTTTTGGGAATTTCCACAGCAGGTTGAACACAGCTGCAGAAGTTATAGAGGCAACTTCACCTGTCCGCATCTCACTCAGACTGGGAATTCATGTCTATTATTAGTATCTTTACATCGAGTTAAAATGTAATCACGCCATGTGAAAAATTTGCCCGTTCGTGTTGGTCTGAATGCACCTTTAGTCATGTATGGGAGAATGAAGGAATAATACAAGGTGTAGAGGGGTGACTGGTTTCAAAAATATTTTGCTTTATAAAAATTGCAACTGATTTTGATATTTTAGATTGACTATAGTTTATATGTTCCTTCCAGATTAATTTATCATCTCTTATTACTCAGAGAAATTTTGTCTTAAACACCCTTTCATTTTCTACATCATTTATTGTGAGGTTCTTGATTGAGCTCATTACCAAAGATAATGTATTTAGTTTTGTTTAAATTCAGGGTTATTTTATTTGAATCAAACCAAGACTTCAGTTTGTTCAGTTTATTTCTAACTGTATCCAAAAGTTTTTTTTCCAAGTTGTCCCCACAGCAAAGTAAATTTGTCATCTGCAAATAAAATAATTTTTAACATGCTGGACCCTTCACATACATTATTGATATACAAAGTAAATAACAATGGCCCCAAAACTAAGCCTTGCGGAACCCCACATATTACCTTTGAGGATGTTGATTTGACTTCATTTATTTGTACATACTGCTCCCTGTTGTTTAGGTAACTGGATAGCCACTTGAGTGGCACCCCTCTGATTCCATATCACTCACACACACACACACACACACACACACACACACACACACACACACACACACACACAGAGTGGTGCGAAAAAGTGTTTGCCCCTTTCCTGAGTTCTCATTTTTTTTGTATGTTTGTGTCATGATCTGGTGCAAGGGCGGAGACCGTGCTTAGTTATTAGATTTATTTTGACTTTTTCTGTTTGTTTATTTTTCTGTTTAACTGTATTTGGTTTCTGTTTATTAGCGCCTGTATTTCCTTCTTTGGGGTTTGTTTTGATTGTTGCTGGTGCAGTGACAGCTCGCGTGTCACTTCCTGCTGTCAAACTTTGCTCATGCTCTGCTCACGGCTGCCAGCAATAATCGCCACTCAGGACCCCGCAGGTGTTTGTGATCAGGGGCGGCCTATTTAAGCCAGGGGCACCAATTCTCTGGTGCAGCGGCATTGACAACTCTCGTCAGTCCAGTAATGCGAAGACCTCAAGCCAAGCTAAGTCTTTGTTCATCTGTTCTTGCTCAGGTTACTGTCTAGTCTAGTTATTATTTATCTGTCTCTGTCCACGTCTTTTGTTATTTTGCATTTTTAGGCTCCAGCGTTAGCACTGTGTTTTTCATTGGTTTGTGTTCTGCATTTTGTGTTTTGTTAATAAAACTGAAAACTCACGGTCTGCATTTGGTGTCCTGTTTGCCCTCGGGGAGGGCTGGTTCATGACAGAACGCCACTGCCAGATGGACGCCAGCATACTGTGAGTTTTATTTTGTTTCCCTTCCGTATTTTTCTTTAGTGTGTGTTTTTCCCCTGCTGGCATGACAGCGTTGCAGGACTTTAGTTGGGTTGGGCTTGACGAGGAGGAGTGTTGGGTGGCAGAGGAGTTGTTGGCTACCATTTCAGATGTTCGCCTCACCCGCTGTCCTGAGGAGGAGTTCCAGGTATGGGACTGCGCAGCACAGGTTACTGAGGAGTTCTCCAGCATGTAGAGCATCCCAGAACTCACAGACCTCCTCACCTCTGTTCTTCATGCTCAACACTGGCTTCGCGGGCCGGGGAGAGCCCCTCCGCCACCTGAACCTATGCTGTGTAAGAAACGCTCCCGGGGACGGAAGCCCTGAGCTCGGGCCCGCTACCCAGCTGTGGCCCCACCTCCCTCAGTTGGATCGAGTCCAGAGGCTGGCTGCATAAGGTATGAAGCCTTCATGTCTCCTGCCGGACTCAGCATGGAGGAGCTGAAGGAGTGCCAGTGGCTGATTGCAGCTGTAATGGAGCTCCTCGTTGACTACAAGCCGTGGCTCCTTCCGGAGTAGCTGCCACCACCGGAGAGAGCATTTCTAGCCCAGACCGAGCATGAGCGAAAGGCGGTGCTCCACCCACCGTACCTGACGACCTCGACAGGTCCTGGAAAGATGTCGCCAGGCCTGACAACAGCCACCACCAAGACCCAGGATTTAAGACAAGTGTCCTTTCATTTTTTAACAACCCTTGATGAAATGCCTTGCCTTATTCCACGTGGGGAGGCTCAACCACAGCAGCCCGGCTTGGCTGAGCTTTCACCATCAGCTGCTGTGACTTTTACCTCTCCTGTTCCTCCTCTTTCATCCATGGAGGGTCCACTGATCCTGGGAGGGAGCCGGCGTGTGGTGGAGAGGCCTGCAGCGTTGGAGAGTTCAGCTCCAACTGTCCAGCCAGAGGTCCGGATCGCCACGGTAGAGTAGTTGGAGTTCTGGATGGCAGTGGAGCTCAAGTGCAGGGTCACCGAGATCTCCATGGGTGCTGCTCCCCCTCCGTCCAAGAACTCCGTGAGTGCTGCTCCCCCTCTGTCAGGGATCTCCGTGGGTGCTGCTCCCTCTCCGTCCGAGATCTCCGTGGGCGCGACGCCTCAGTCCAAGGCTACCGTGGGTGTGACTCCTCAGCCCGAGGCCGCTGCGAGTGTTGCCTCCCCACCGTCCATGGTCCCCGAGGGTGTTGCCTTCCCGCTGTTTTGGGTCTCTGAGGGCGCTGCTGCCCCGCTGTCTAGGGTCTCTGAGGGTGTTGCTGACTCACCACCTGAGGCCACCACGGGTGCAGCAATGCCTCAGTCCGGGGCCACTGCGGGTGCTGCTATGCCCCAGCCCGGGACCACTGTGGGCGCATCTTTGGAGGTTCCCGCTGGTCGGTCACCGATCTTAGGTAAACGCTGCCTCCTGGCTCCTGTGCTCTGGAGGGGCTGTTTTTCCCAGCTGCGGCCCCACATGTTGTGTGCTGTGGCTCGCTGGCTTAGGGATGCCGGGGGCCGCCCGATGGTCTGCCCCTCCTGCTCGGGTGGTTCTGGGTCTCCAGGAGACCACCCAATGTGTTCCTGCATGGACGCCAGTGATCCTGGGACTTTGGTAGGCTGCCCGAGCTACCTCAGTTTCTTTTCTGACGCCCTTGAACATTTGCCACCTGTTGTTCTGGGTTGGGGGTCCTCCTCCCCCCTCGGGGTGAGTTTTTTTTTTGTTTGTTTGTTTTTTTTCATGTTATGTTTTCCCTTTGAATGCAATGTTTTTTCTGAGTTTTTTTTCTTTTTCCCAGAGTATGCTTAGTTCTCGTGTTTGCCTTGCCTTTGAGATGTTGAGTTCTTTCTGAGACTGAACTTTTTGTTTTGCTTGTTGGTTTTTGCTGCTCATTGTTTTCTGTTCTTTTGTTTCTTTTCTTTTTGCATTTATTTGAAGAAATTCATTTGCTAATTTGTTTTGAGTTATTATCTGTAGTTTGGAGCCTTGGGTATACTTCATGTTAGTGTGGCTTTATTTTTGTTTTGTTACTTTCACATCCTCAGTTGGTCTACCGTTGAGGAGAGCACATTAAGCTCCAACCAGGTTTTGTCCTTTTCCCTTTTCCCTCAGCCGTCGAACCCTGCTGTGCTCTGGCTGAAATTGTCTCTGGTTTCCCAGCATATGGGTGCACCTCAGCCACAGTGTTTCTGGGCTGTTCCAGTCCCCCTGGTCATGAGCTCCACCCTCCTCCAGTATGTACATTTTCCCTTGTTTTAATTTTTGTCATTGTGTCATGATGAGTTTTGTATTGGGGGGGGGTCTGTGGGGGGTGTTTTTTGTTTTTTGTGATGGTACCCTGGGGCTCTGGGTGGGGGCCGTGGTTAGTTATTAGATTTATTTTGGCTTTTTTTGTTTGTTTATATTTCTGTTTAACTGTATTTGGTTTCTGTTTATTAGAGCCTGTATTTCCTTCTTTGGGGTTTGTTTTGATTGTTACTAGCGCAGTGACAGCTTGCATGTCACTTCCTGCTGTCAACCTTTGTTTGCGCTCTGTCACGGCTGCCAGCAATAATCGCCACTCAGAACCCTGCAGGTGTTTGTGATCAGGGGTGGCCTATTTAAGCCGGGGCCACCAATCCCTGGTGCAGCGGCGTTGACAACTCTGGTCAGTCCAGTAACCCGAGGACCTCAAGTCAAGCTAAGTCTTTGTTCATCTGTTCTTGCTCGGGTTACTGTCTAGTCTAGTTATTATTTATCTGTCTCTGTCCATGTCCTTGGTTATTTTACATTTTAAGGCTCCAGCATTAGTGATGTGTTTTCGTTTGTTTGTGTTCTGTATTTTGTGTTTCTTTGTTAATAAAACTGAAAACTCACGGTCTGTGTTTGGTGTCCTGTTTGCCCTCGGGGAGGGCTGGCTCATGACAGATTATCACACTTACAGTAAATGTTTCAGATAATCAAACAAATTTAAATATTAGACAAAGATAACACAAGTAAACACAAAATGTAGTTTTTAAATGAAGGTGTTTATTATTAAGGGGGGGGGGAATCCATTCCTGCATGGCCCTGTGTGAAAAGGTGATTGCCCCCTAAACCTAATAACTGGTTGGGCCACCCTTAGCAGCAACAACTGCAATCAAGCATTTGTCATAACTGGCCATGAGTCTTTTACAGGGCTGTGAAGGAATTTTGGCCCACTCATCTTTGCAGAATTGTTGTAATTCAGTCACATTGGAGGATTTTTGAGCATGAACCGCCTTTTCAAGGTCACGCCACAGCATCTCAGTCGGAATCAGGTCAGGACTTTGACTAGGCCACTCCAAAGTCTTCATTTTGTTTTTCTTAAGCCATTCAAAAGTGGACTTGCTGCTGTGTTTTGGATAATTGTCCTGCTGCAGAATTTAAGGGCGCTTCAGCTTGAGGTCACAAACAGATGGCCGGACATTGTCCTTCAGGATTTTTTGCCCAATATTCCCCCTCCCCCCTGTGACACTGCCTACATGGTCCCCATTTCATCAAAGGTGGTTCCCCTCTCCTTCCCTCCTGCCTTTGCCATCAGTGAGCAGGACGTGCAAAGACAGTTCTCTAGACTGAACCCGCGCAAGGCCCCCGGTCTGGACGGCGTGTCTCCCTCCACCTTAAGACACTGTGCGGAGGAGCTGACTCCTGTCTTTACAGACATTTTTAACATCTCTTTGGAGTCATGCCATGTGCCGGCCTGTCTCAAAACCTCTACCATCGTCCCTGTTCCCAAGAAGCCACAGATCACTGGACCTGATGACTACAGACCTGTAGCGCTTACCTCTGTAGTCATGAAGTCCTTTGAGCGCCTGGTCCTGTCCCACCTCAAGACCATCATTACTCCTCTCTTGGATCCGCTGCAGTTTGCCTACAGAGCCAACAGGTCTGTGGACGATGCAGTTAATTTGGCCCTTTATTCCATACTGCAGCATCTGGACTCCCCGGGAACCTATGTTGGAATCCTGTTTGTGGACTTGAGCTCTGCATTTAATACCATCCGCCCTGCTCTGCTCCAGGACAAGCTGATCCAGCTCAACGTGCCTGACTCCCTCTGCAGGTGGATCACTGACTTCCTGACGGACCGGAGGCAGCATGTGAGGCTGGGAAAGACTGTTTCGGACTCTGTAAGCATCAGCACCGGATCACCACAGGGCTGTGTACTTTCCCCCCTGCTCTTCTCCTTGTATACCAACTGCTGCACCTCTAGCCATCAGTCTGTCAAGCTGATCAAGTTTGCGGACGACACCACCCTTATCGGGCTCATCTCCAATGGTGATGAGTCCGTCTACAGGAAGGAGGTGGCCCGGCTGACGTCTTGGTGCAGCCACAATAACCTGCAGCTGAATGCTCAGAAGAAGACAGTGGAGATGATTGTGGACTTTAGGAAAGTCACAGCCCCTCTGCTTCCTCTTGTCCTTACAGATTCTCCTATCACCACTGTGGATTCCTTCCGTTTCCTGGGTACCACCATCACCCGGGATCTCAAGTGGGAGTCGACCATCAGCTCCCTTATCAAAAAGGCCCAGCAGAGGATGTTCTTTCTGCGGCAGCTGAGGAAGCTCAAGCTGCCCACCAAGATGTTGGTGCAGTTTTATACGGCCATCATCGAGTCCATCCTCACTACCTCTATCACCGTGTGGTACGCTGGTGCCACTGTCAGGGACAGATTAAGACTGCAGCGTGTTGTGCGCGCCGCTGAGAAGGTGATCAACTGTAAGCTTCCATCCCTCCAGGACCTGTACATCTCCAGGACTCGGAGGCGTGCAGGTCGGATCACAGCCGACCCTTCACACCCTGGATACGCACTGTTTGCTCCCCTCCCCTCAGGCAGAAGACTACGGTCCATTCGGACTAAAACTTCTCGCTACATGAACAGCTTTTTTCCTTCTGCTATCAGACTGCTGAATACTAAATGACTTATTAGACTCTTGTGCATTAGGTACAGCAGCTCAACTCATGTACAATTGTCGTTTAAAAATTGTATAGAATAGCATTATTTATTTTTATTTTTATTTAATTTTTTATTGCATGCATAGTTTTCTTATTTTTTAATTTATGTTTAATGTTGCAGTATTGCACCGAGACAAATTCCTAGTTTGTGTATTACATGAACAATGGCAATAAATTTTATTCTGATTCTGAGGATTTTTTGGTAGACAGCAGAATTCAAGGTTCCATTTACCACAACAAGTCTTCCAGTTCCTGAAGCAGCAAAAAAGCCCCAGACCATCACACTACCAACACTATATTTTACTGTTGGTATGATATTCCTTTACTGAAATGCTGTGTTACTTTTACGCCAGATGTAATGGGACACACACCTTCCAAAAAGTTCAGCTTTTGTCTCATCAGTCTACAGAGTATTTTCCCAAAAGTCTTAGGGTTCATCAAGATTTTTTCTGGCAAAACTGAGACAAGCTTTTATGTTCTTTTTGCCCAGCAGTGGTTTTTGTCTTGGAACTCTGCCATGCAGGCCATTTCTGTCCAGTCTCTTTCTTATGGTCGAGTCATGAACACTGACCTTAACTGGGGCAAGTGAGGCCTGCAGTTTTTTGGATGTTGTTGTGGGGTCTTTTGTGACCTCTTGGATGAGTTGTTGCTGCGCTCTTGGGGTAATTTTGGTCAGCTGGCCACTCCTGGGAAGGTTCACCACCATTCCATGTTTTTGCTATTTGAGGATAATGGCTCTCACTGTGTTTTGCGGGAGTCCCAAAGTTTTAGAAATGGCTTTATAACCTTTTCCAGACTGATAGCTCTGAATTACTTTGTTTCTCATTTGTTCCTGAATTTCTTTGGATTGCAGCATGACGTTGAGGTTTTGAGATTCTTTTGGTCTACTTCACTTGGTCAGGCAGGTCCTATTTAAGTGATTTCTTGATTGAGAACAGGTGTGGCAGTAATCAGGCCTGGGTGTGGCTAGAGAAACTGAATTGAACTTTCCAAAGATGTGACAAACCACAGTTAATTTACTGTATGTTTTAAACGGGGGGCAATCACTTTTTCACACAGGGCCATGTAGCTTTGGATTTTTCCCCCTTAATTATAAAACACCTTCATTTAAAAACTGCATTTTCTGTTTACTTGTGTTATCTTTGTCTAATATTTAAATTTGTTTGATGATCTGAAACATTTAAGTGTGACAAACATACAAAAAATGAGAAATCAGGAAGAGGGCAAACACTTTTTCACACCACTGTACATATATATTATTAACAACTCAAGTCCAACTGCATCAGATGCTTTTTTTTTTTTAAATCTAAAGACACTCCAATTGCATTTTTTTTCAATTTTCTATTGTAGAAGTTATTTCTTCTACAAATTCTGTAAGAACAAGTGAAGTTAGCATTGTACAAAAAGAGATTCCACTGAGGGTTGTGCAGGAGCTTGGATACTAGCACCACAAGGCTGTTGACACCACACAACATAGAGGAGTTCACCAGAATTTGGGGACTAATCTGGAATGTTGGTTAAAGGAAGGTTTTAGCCCCGATGGACTTTGTGCACTGACAATAAATACGCTCACAATTGTCTTTGTGCTGGTGGAGATGATTTGCTCCACTCACACCTGGAGCAAACAAGCTGCCTGGGATAAAGCTGTGCTCCTGGGAGATGAAAGTGAATAGTTTTGACATTTTTGGACTTTCAGAGGGCACCTTTAAATCCTACAAAACAACAAACCAAACCGTTGCAGTTCTCCGCTCAAGTGTTAACCACTCTAGAACAGGCTGTCAGACAGCACTTCATATCACGCAGCTGAAGACACCTATCTCTGCAGATAAGAACACATTTCAAGCTTGAATCATGAACCTGTAATCTGTTCCTATTGATCAATCGGCTGCACAAATTGGTTTCTCTGAATGATTTTTGAGACGACAGATTCACAAACACTGAACCCATGTTAGATACCCCAGCTGTCAGCAGGCTTCACAGTGTGTTTACTGCTTCAGATGGAATCTTAAAGACACGTTTCCTGAATCGGCGTCCCAAAATGATGCAATTCAAACTATGTGTTTTTTGTTCCCTGCTGCCGTTCTCCACGAGTGGCCGACAGCTGTCACAGCAGGAGGAAGCACCAGTCACGTTTACACACATTCTGCAGCCTGCACTTTAACACAGGACACAACTACTGTATGTCTTCCTGCTCTTCTCCGTCACTGTTACACCTCTTCAACACACTAGCATTTTCTCTTGGCTCAACTCCAAACGCCTTATACTGTAAGAAAAAAAAAAAAAAAAAAGAGAACGATATCTAAGTGTGAATGGTTTTCCTTTCACACTGCAGTTTTCCTGCATCTGACTGCAGACGTTCACTCCTGTCTGCCTGCGCGGTATTGGTCTGCGGGGAGGATTATTCCTGTGTACAATACTGGCTGTGTGATAATTAAAAGGATTAGCAGATTAAATAGAAGATTACGCCTCGACTGTCACGGCTGTACCTACACAAAACACAGAAAATCATGAAAATTAGCAGAAGAATGAGAAGAAGACACTGAAATAGTCTGACAAATACAGAACCAGCTGGAAAGAAACTGATTCTTTTGTTAAAGCCCAAAATATCATCAGTGATCCACAAGTTTTTTTCTTCTTGATGAACAGTTTAAGTCTTAGCAGAAGTCTTAACAAAAACTTTCCACAGATTCAGGACTATTTAAAACAGCTAGACAGAAAATTTACAGCCATCGCAGTCTCTGAAACCTGGCTTAATGAAGAGCAGGCTCCCCTGATGGCAATAGAGGGATATCAGATGTTTCATATTAACAGATCTCAAAAAAAGGGTGGTGGTGTTGCACTGTATATTGATGACCTGTATAGGTGTAAGCTTGTAAATGGAATGTCCTTTGTACTACCAGGGATTCTAGAATGTGTTACTGTTGAGATTGACCAAGATAAAACAAAAAATCTAATTAAAAGTTGTATATATAGAAAGCCGGGAACTTGCATTGAGACATTCAGAGATAAATTAGTCGAGCTGTACAATAATATTACTAGTAAGAAAATGGTAGTAATTTGTGGAGATTTCAATATTGATTTACTAAATCCATATCAACAAAATGTAATTACAGAGTTCATGAATTCTATGTACAGCATGAGTCTATATCCCACAATAACACATCCCAGTAGAAACACAGTTCACACTGCTACACTTATTGACAACCTGTTTGTTAATATTATTGATAAGAAAATAGAAAGTGGATTATTGATAAATGATATAAGTGACCATTTGCCAACCTTTGCACTTATCCATGGCCACACGGGGGCCAATACAGAAAATTTTTTAAAATTGTTCAGATACAAATCACAAAATGCAATCAGTTCTTTTAAAGAAGACTTGCTGAAGCAAGACTGGACAAAAGTCTATGTATCAGATGTAAATGAAGCCTACGACACATTTATGAACATTGTAACCACTCTTTATGAAAAAAATTGTCCATTAGTAAAGAAAAAGCTTAAACATAAATTTGTCGATAAGCCATGGTTAACCAAAGGATTACAAAAGGCGTGTAAAAAGAAAAAAATATTATATAAAGCTTTTCTAAAGAAAAGGACAAAAGTAGCAGAGCAGCGGTATAAAACATACAAAAATAAGTTAACATACAGTATATAATGAGATTGTGGTTTGATTCAAACAAATTAACGCTCAATTTAAGTAAGACAAAATTTATAGTTTTTAACAACCATCACAACAACATAGTATCTAAACTCAGTGTAAATGGTGTAGAGATTGAAAGGGTATCTGAAACTAAATTTCTTGGAGTAATAATTGATAATAAACTGTGTTGGAAGTCACATATTAATTACATTAAAGGTAAAATATCTAAATCAATCGCAATACTACACAGAGTGAAATATTTGCTGAATCAACCCACATTATATACCTTGTATCATTCATTAATACTCCCATACATGACATATTGTACTGAAGTATGGGGAAATACATATAAAACAAACATATATCCAGTCTTTATGCTTTAGAAGAGAGCTATTAGAATAATAAACAAAGCAGCTTACAGGGAACCAACAAACCCACTTTTTCTTAAATTAAAAGCTCTCAAGTTGAAAGATCTGGTTGACTTTAAAACTGCAGTAATAATGTTTAAAGTGAAGAATCTATCACTGCCCGCAAATATCCAAAAGTTGTTCCAAATAAGGGAGAAACAATATCATTTCAGAGGAACATGTATATTTCAAAAACCTTCAGTGAGAACTACCGCCAAGCAACACCGTGTTTCAGTGCAAGGAGTCAGAATATGGAACGATTTTGGACCTGAATTAAAATCATGTACAACACTTGGACAATTTAAACAAAAACTAAAGGAAGAAATACTCCAAACATATATACAAGACGACATGTAAACTCACATAAGGATCGTCATATCCAGTCTGTGTTGCGTTGTTGCTTAGTTTTTTTGTCACATTTTGTCTTAGCTTTGTTCCGAATTGTAATCGCTCTTGTTTAGTTTTTCTTTTGAATTCTTGGATGGAATATGGGTGGGCAATATAAGCTGCGGCTTCAGCCATCACCCATTTCGGATAACTTATGTTGAACTGTATAATCAGAGGAGTTATTGTTAAATTGACCTTGTTGGATTTTTTTCCCTTTGTTATATTATTCTGTTTCTTTTTTAATCTTTACTTTTAATCTATTTGAAATAAAGATTCATTCATTCAGATGTAGTAAAAGAGACTATTACAGTAAAGAACTGGAGAAAATCAGAGACAATGTTAAAAATACATGGACAATACTTAACAATATTCTTGGAATACAAGCTACCCAACCAAATTTTCAAAAAAATAATACATCAACTCAGAGTGTGAATACAGTTTCACCTGCAGATGAATTTAATAACTTTTTTGTTAACATTGGTCCTAATTTGGCTTGAGAAATACCCATTACGGCACCTATGGGTGATACAATAAGCAAAAACACTGCTATAAAAGACTCCATTTTCATAAAGAACACAGACGAGACAGAGGTCATTGAAACTGTTAAATCGTTTAAAAGTAAAACATCTACGGACTGTGATGGTATTGACATGCTCTTAGTCAAAACTATTATTGAATACTTAGTGAAACCACTGACGTATATTTGTAACCTGTCTCTCCAAACAGGTATATTTCCCAATGCAATGAAAATAGCTAAAGTAATTCCGATATACAAGACGGGTGACAGAGGGGAACTTCAAACTATAGACCAATTTCACTATTGCCGCAATTTTACAAGATACTTGAAAAAATATTCTGTGAGAGAATTGACAACTTCATAATGAAGAATAATTTATTGTGTGAGCAGCAATATGGGTTCAGACATAAGCGGACAACTGCATTTGCTCTAATGGAATTTATAGAAAAAATATCAACTGCCGTTGAAAATAAAGAGTATTCAGTTGGGGTATTCCTGGATCTTAAAAAAAAGCATTTGGTACAGTGGATCATAATTTATTATTAAAGAAACTACAAAATTGTGGTATTAGGGGGGTAGCACTGTTCTGGTTAAGTAGTTACTTAAAGAATAGATATCAGTATGTATGTGTTGGTAACAAAAACTCACAGTTACTGAAGGTTACTTGTGGAGTCCCACAGGGTTCAGTTTTGGGGCCATTGTTATTCAATATGTATATAAATAATATATGTAAAGTCTCGGAAAAAATGGATTTAATATTGTTTGCCGATGACACTAATCTATTATGCAGTGGAAGCAATTTGGAACAACTTTTGGATACACTCGGAAAGGAATTAGGAAAGCTTAAAGGCCAAATGTCACGTAACAGGGTACTTTAAATATCTTGAAACTAGATATAAAAGGGAACCGATCCGTTCGGGTCTTGGTGCATATGCTTCAGTAACAACGGAATATTCGTTAATTTAAAACTGCCGCGCTTGGCCTGACACGGCCCCTGGAATCGCCTGGGGAAGAAGGTGGAAGTGACGAAATAGATTGTACCCTAGTTTGATGCTTGGGGTATTTCAATTGATTGTTTATATGGAGACTGGAAGGTTGAAGTGAGCAACAAGAAAGAAAAAATTGGATATTTCACCCATACCTTAAAACGGGACTATCAGGGACAGCTGGGTAATAAGGGACACTTCTCTGGGAAATGTTTTCATACCTGTCAAGTGAGATGTTTTCGCCGTACTTCAACACCGTAAAAAGCGGCTATAAGAGACGGCGGAGCAACAAGGGACACCTCTCTGGGAAATGCCCCAAATGCAACTAGTGTTGTTATTGTCAAATATTTTAAGGATTCATGGATATTTGACAATAACAACACAACTCAGCGTCCGGCGCAAAATAAAAAAAAAAGCAGAATTCTGTCTTTGTAAGGCGATCTCTCTCTGTTCCGCAACCGCTGCACAGCTGAAGGTGTTAAACCATTGTCCTAATGACTTCTCATTGTAGTGAGAATAGCTCCCGCTGAGCGATCTGCCCGCCGCGGCCATCAGACTGATTGAGTCCACACTTCTCATTGTAGTGATAATAGCTCCCGCTGAGCGATCTGCCCGCCGCGGCCATCAGACTAATTGAGTCCACACTTCTCATTGTAGTGATAATAGCTCCCGCTGAGCCATCTGCCAGCACCAGCTGTGGGGGATCACACACAGGACGTGTTCCTCAACACACTCAATTTTTTTTTCCATATATTTTTCTTTTGGGCGTACAGAAATGGCAATACGCCCGTTTTTGCTAAAATTGCATTTTCCCCGTATTTTCCTTAAAATATTTGACAACAACAACACGAACTACATTTAAAACATTTCCCAGAAAAGTGTCCCCCACCACTCCGCCGTCCCCCACAGCCGCGCTTGGCACCAAAATACGGCGAAAACGTCTCACTTGACAGGTATGCGCCTCCATTTTCATATTGATCTGGTCAATTTCTTGACAGCAGCGGCTCTCCTCCACTGTAATAATAATGGCTTCCGAAAAATCAATATTTATGGGGCGCCCTCGACAGACCCCCTTCGGCTTCGCAATTCTGGAGGCGATTAATGTCCAGTTCAATGACATTTTCCACTGGTTCTGCTCTCTGGTCATCGTTGGAACTGTTGTCATCACACAAAGCATCTGATTCCGTCTCGGACGGCTCGAACCTGTAAGGTTCTATGCCTCTGTCACTGTCTGAACCACTGACAAAAAAAAAGACAAAAAAAAAAGACAAAACTAAACTAATTTGTTCACAATCGCTGTCACTTTCCGTCATGATTGTCCAATGTTGATAAGTGTGAATGTGGATAGGCAGGGCAGCCAGGGTACAACTGGTGATGTCAAAAACATGGGTATGGTCTGGACTGGCTGTCACAAGCCAGCAAGCAAGGTGGGGCCTTCACCTGGTGTATTTTGTGCAATTATGTAAATACAGGTGGGTGATATGGTCTCCGGTATGAATATTTGGTTTAAGCTATGTGTATTTTATCTAAATTCGTTGTCATTTAGAAAAAAAAAAATACGTGACATTTGGCCTTTAAACTGTGGTTTGATTCAAACAAATTAACGCTCAATTTAAGTAAGACAAAATTTATAGTTTTTAACAACCATCACAACAACTTAGTATCTAAACTCAGTGTAAATGGTGTAGAGACTGAAAGGGTATCTGAAACTAAATTTCTTGGAATAATAATTGATAATTGTGTTGGAAGTCGCATATTAATTATATTAAAGGTAAAATATCTAAATCAATCGCAATACTACACAGAGCGAAATATTTGCTGAATCAACCCACATTATATACTTTGTATCATTCATTAATACTCCCATACATGACATATTGTACTGAAGTATGGGGAAATACATATAAAACAAATATATATCCAGTCTTTATGCTTCAGAAGAGAGCTATTAGAATAATAAACAAAGCTGCTTACAGGGAACCAACAAACCCACTTTTTCTTAAATTAAAAGCTCTCAAGTTGAAAGATCTGGTTGACTTTAAAACTGCAGTAATAATGTTTAAAGTGAAGAATCTATCACTGCCCGCAAATATCCAAAAGTTGTTCCAAATAAGGGAGAAACAATATCATTTCAGAGGAACATGTATATTTCAAAAACCTTCAGTGAGAACTATCACCAAGCAACACTGTGTTTCAGTGCAAGGAGTCAGAATATGGAACGATTTTGGACCTGAATTAAAATCATGTACAACGCTTGGACAATTTAAACAAAAACTAAAGGAAGAAATACTCCAAACATATATACAAGATGACATGTAAAATCACATAAGGATTGTCATATCCAGTCTATGTTGTGTTGTTGCTTAGTTTTTTTTTGTCACGTTTTGTCTCAGCTTTGTTCCGAATTGTAATCGCTCCTGTTTTGTTTTTCTTTTGAATTCTTGGATGGAATATGGGTGGGCAATATAAGCTGCGGCTTCAGCCATCACCCATTTCGGATAACTTATGTTGAACTGTATAATCAGAGGAGTTATTGTTTAATTTGACCTTGTTGGATTTTTTTCCCCTTTGTTATATTATTCTGTTTCTTTTTAATCTTTACTTTTAATCTATCCAAAATAAAGATTCATTCATTCATTCATTGTCAGTTTAGTTTGTTTGCCAGTTTTACACTATTTTCTGTCAATGAGAATTTCCAGTGACAGTGTTGGAGCCAAAGTTTTAGCATCTGAACTAGAGGTGTGCACCGTAGCCAGAAACTGTGAAGGAATATTTCCTGGTAGTATTACTGAAGTACAAGTTAGCAGAGGAAAAACATGTCTACTAACAAAGTTACACTTTTGTCAATAAATCATTTTCTCATAAATGTGACTTTTTTTTCCACTGTAGAACATCTCTTAAATTCTAACTCCTAAATCTCTGATTTTTTTCATAAATTTGAGACTTTCATGCAACTTCTGTATTTCTTATATTTGTGTCCATTTCCTCCAATTGATAGGTTCTATCATTTGCAGTGATTTTTATCATTAATTGTGAGTGGGTTCTTGTAAATTTGCAGTTTGTGATGTTTTTATCTGGAGTGTGTTAAAGTGAAATACAAACTATCCACACGTGCACTCTAACATGACAAACAAGAGCACTCTCAGGCAAGTGCAATCTCCCCTACTTACTGATGGAGAGCAGTTTTCAACTTTTCAATGTAATTACTGTGGCAGAACACAATTATGATAAGCTCATCATACACAAATATACAACAAAGTATACAATCCATAGTTGTAGGTCAGGATCCCAAGGTGAACCTGTGTAGCAAGTTTGGTGACCCTAGAGAGCCTTTCACGTTCTATAGCAAGACAGCATAATGAGTACTAACATTGACCTTTTTGACCCCAAACCCATAGTTGTAGGTCAGGATCCCAAGGTGAACCTGTGTAGCAAGTTCAGTGGTCCTAGCATTACTTGTTTTATAGTAATAGTAAATTTACCATTTACCATAGTGCAAATGGAATGAAAACTTTGACCTTTTGACCCCAAACCCCTAGTCAGGTCAGGGTGTAAGTCGTCCAAGACGTGCATTAGATACAACTACTGTATCGATTTGAAAAGCCTACATCATTTCTTTCAGCAGTTATTACATTTACAAGATTTAGGTAAAATCTGCCTTCTGACCTTTGACCTGAACGTCATCACTCTATAAATTTAAGAAATCGCTGTCTGTCTGTGTGTCACAATCATAGGACATAGTAGGACGGCCTATGATGTGCCTGTTTGATGTCTTTATGATGTCATATAAACCATCAGGACTCGCGATGCCATCATATAGACAAAAGGACGATGCCGTCATATACACAGTAGGGCACAGCACTTTAAAGCACACCCATTCAAAGCAGTAAATCTGGAAATCTTACAAAATATCACCGTAAAAATTGAAGAAATCTCTTGTCACTTTCTGTGTAAATCTGGAAATCTTACTCATCACCCGATTAACAATAGGACACACTACTTTAAACCACAGCCATTCGAAGCAGTACATCAAGTCTGTGTGTCACGATCAGAGCACATCATAGGACGGCCTATGATGTCTGCTTGATGTCCTATGAGGATGCTATGATATCAGGCAACACAGGAGTCGTGATGCCGTCATAAACACAATAGGACTGGCTACCTATGATGTAGGCATGAGGTCCTATGATGCCTGCCTTCATGTCTTTATGATGTCATATAGACCAAAGAAGAGATACTCGTCACCCGATTACCAAAAGGACACAGCACTTGAAACCGAATGGGAGTTGCCAGAAACAGGAAAGAAGAGATACTCATAACCCGATTAAGAATAGGGCACACTAATTTAAACCAGGATCAAACGCAGGCATCATAGGACTCACTAGGCCGTCATCAAAGATCATAGGACAGCTTCCAAGATCAAACACAGGCATGACTTATGATCATATGACTCCCTATGACATCATCACAGATCATAGGACTCACTACGACACCACCAAAGATCAAAGGCAGGCATCACTGAATGAGTGCTGACATGCTTGCTTACACCCTTGCTTACGCCTGCTTTCTAAGGGCATGCAGAAATACTTGCTTATACTTGGTTTCTATTGGCATGCACGGGTATGCACGGCCATGCATGGGTATGTACTAGTCAGATTAGAATCAAAGCAATATGTGCATCATCGGTGTATATCAAACCATGGTGCCAAGTTTCAAAACATTTGAAACAAAACTGTAGGAGGAGTTGATTTTCACAAGACTGTTACCGTCTATGAAGTGAGGTGGAACAGGCGGTCATAGATCAGGGGCTACAATTCCTGCAAACACCAAAAACTGCAAAAAGGGTCTTTGTCCCCTTTTGGACTTTGACTGCTGAGGGATAAAAACCATAACAGAAGTAAATCAAGTATCTATTAGAACCGAGCAACAATTTAAAAGAAAGTGATTTCAGATCTGAGGTGAGAAAAACTTCAATTCAAACCAGAGACATCCAAACTCGTTCAGAGTGCAACCACATGTACTGAAGTAAAACTGCAGTACTCAAGTCAGAGAAAAATGGTAAATGTAACTAGTTACTACCAGCACGCAGTTTGAGGGGTGGCGGGGAACGCCATCCTAGCCCCACGTTACCCCCCCCCCCCCACCATCCCCACTGCAGCGATAGTGACAGAATGACTGAATTTCAGTGAAAGTAGAGCTGCAAAAGTACCAAAAATATTGAAAATTATGAGAAAAAGTTTAAAATTTATTAGCATACAGTTGTAAATTTGTGGAGAAAAATGCAACAAATTTATAGGAAAAAGGAATTAAAGTTGTTAGGAAAGTCATAAGAGTTATAAATTTCAGAGATAAATACAACAACACCCTCAGGTGTCGGTGAAAAATGGGGGAAAAAATCATGAGACTACATTTTAAAACATACAAATGTGCAGATTTTGTAACTGTAAATTTGTTTTTTTTTGTGTGAAATTGTGACTTTTTTCTTGTAAATTTACAACTTTATTCTTGAAAATGTTTTTCCTCCTCATCCATGAGTTTTTTTCTCATAAATCTATAACTTTTCCTTTACATTTATGATGTTTTTAAGTGTAAATCAGCATCTTTTATCATATTTTGACATCTTTATTCATGCTAAATTGGACTGAATTTACATTTATAGTTTAACTTGTGCCAAACTTGTGAATGACCCCCCCCCCCCCCACCACCACCACCATCACTATCCCCTCTGACGAAACCCTATCTATAGACGTACACGTGTTCTTACATGTATGATGGTGTGCAGTCTGTCGCCAAGGGTCTGTGATCGGTTCTCGTCACATGCGAGCAGGACAGCTGTGCTGAACATCAGCTTTGGAGCTTCAAATATTTGTCAGAAATCCAGTGTGAATATTCGCTACAGTCTCAGCAAACCACATCAGCATCAGGATTTTTCCACACGTTTCTAATAAATGTGGATTTTTTTTTTACAACTTGTTTTCATAAATTTGCAGATGCTATTCTTATAAATTTGAGACCTTTTTATAATTATAAATATGCAACTTATTCCTTTAATTTCCATTCATAATTTTACATTTCTTATAAATTGCAGGACCTTGTTCTTATAAATCTGTGGGTTTTCATTAAAATTAATAATAAAAGTCTTTTTTCTTTAATATACAAACCTGTTCATATAAATGCATAATTTTTAGGTAAGTTTTTGACTTTTTCTTGAAATTGCTGATTTTTCTGATAATTCCATGAGACTCTCCTCCTAAATTTCCTGAGGGTTTCAATATAAATTTGGAGGTAATATTTTAGTTTTAGCCTCTCACTAGATTAGGATTAAATTTTCATCAGAGGTGACCCTTGAACCCCTGAAGAATCCAACAAATCTGGGGGCAGATCTGCAATAGTGTGTTTATTATAGCTCACTTTAGAACTTTATTAAACACTGTTGAATATTTGTGTACAGCCGTGGTGAGCGATACAGGGCAGCAAATCAGCAGGAATGTCATTGTCCACTTGGAAGACCCAATTGCACCCAAGCTTCAACTTCCTGGCTGATGTCTTGAGATGTTGCTTCAGTATTTCCACATAATGTTCTTTCCTCATGATGCCATCTATTTTGGGAAATGCACCAGTCCCTCCTGCAGCAAAACAACCCCACAACATGACGCTGCCACCTCCGTACTTCACAGTTGGGATGGTGTTATCTGGCTTGCAAGCTTCCCCCTTTTTCCTCCAAATGTAACTATAGTCATTATGGGCAAACAGTAAAATTTTAGTTTCACCAGCCCACAGGACATGTCTCCAAAAATCAAGGTCTTTGTTCCTTTGTCCCAGAAATAATTCTGGCAATCCTAACTGACCTAAAACAGGAAAAGGTTGTGTCTTTTTATACATCGTATGTACACTTCTGGTTTTGAAGCTCCCCCAGGACCACACTGCTCTTTGACAGAATTTAAGTCAGGATCTCTGTTACGAAGAAAACTGACAGCTTTTCTGCTCATCACCTGGACCTGACAACACCTGTCACACTTCAGCAGACGCACCAGACCCTCAGAGAGAACAGTCGGCGCCTCGGGGGAGAATTTATCAACACCACAAACCCTCAGAGGTATAACAGCACAAAACCACCCTGTTTTTGTGGCAGTGATTGTAGTGACAGTACAGAGGGTCTGTCCTTGGGGTCTGCAGCATGCGGCTCCACAGTCACATGTCGCTCTTTTACCCAAAACAACAGTTATCTAAAACCAAGCAATTTGATTGGACAACAGGAATTCAAAGTGTTACTATGTTCTATGTTTTTTACACTTCACTGGATACTGTGTGTCTCCTTAATCCTGGATTATAATAAATGTCTGTGGCTTCTTTTACGATAAAACATCTTCATTTGTTGTTAGTTTTTAGTCGAGTGTTTTTAAATCAAACTCCTTTTTAAAGTTTGTCATCATCATCTGGATACTTGAAACGAACCTTCACAGCCAGATGGCTTCTGATAAAATGTTAGAACCGTCATTTGTGGTGCTGTTTGAAAACAGACAGACTTCATAACCCTGAAACCTATATTAGAAAAGATAAGATAAGCCTTTATTAGTCCCACAATGGGGAAATTCCAGTATTCATCCAATATTATGGGTTTATATTTGTATTATGGGCTAATAATTAGCCATGGTTAGCTTACCTGCATATATTAATAAGCCCAAAGTTTAGATAAAAACGTCACAGTGTACAGTTTCTACTGAAGCCTCACATAATAATGCATGTTTCTGATTAATTACTCCTGTAGCATCCCTGGTGGTGATCAGCTCTACAATGGGGGTGTCCCGGGTTCATTTAAATGCTAATTACTTTAAAGGTTAATCAACCACACATAACATTCTATGTACTTTTGATTGAGAACTCTTCGGTGAAAAAATATGAAATATCCACACACAAAAGTCGGACTATCACCTCACAGCAAGAAGGTCTTGGGTTCAATCCCACCTCTGGCCATCTGACGATCTTTTGTGAGGAGTTTGCATGCTCTCCCTGTGTCTGTTTTCACCAGCTCCTCTGGTTTCCTCCCACAGTCCAAAGACATGCTCGTCAGGTTAATTGGTGTTAGTTTAGTCACCTTCCACAGTATGTGGGACACCATATGGTGTATAGGGGTGGCACCTGTCTCCATTTCTGTGACCCTAGGCCGCACAGCTACTGCAAGTAGTTAAAGCTACAGTGGGGTTCAGTCCTCTGGTAGCTCTGTGTGCTAACTTTCTTTCCCCATTCTATTATGCTGAGTACCAACCTAGAAGGAAGAAAGTACTATTTTTATATGGTCTTTGGTATGATCCTGCTGGGATTTGAACCCACAACCTCTCGGTCATGGGGCAGACGCTCTACCAACTGCACCACCTCTCCGGTGTTGGTGTTAACTCTGGATAAATTGTCCTTGGGTATGAAAGTGAGACTGAATGGTCTCTCTGTGTTGGCCCTGCGATGGACTAGGGATCTGTCCAGGGTAGGGCTATGCTATATATATATATCCGATGACAATATAAAAAGTACTCTCACAATATAAAGAGTACTCTTTATATCGTGATTTAAAAGGCATATACTCCTGTTTCTTCAGTAAAGCTCCTCACCCACTACTTGTCAGCGCCCCACCACTCCCCCGAAGTGCGCACAGCGGAACAGGTGTGTGGTGCTGTGGGAGTGTGTGGGCCGGTCTCCGGCCCGGGGGGTGGGGGTACTGGCCTTCTGGCACCTGGGGTCCTGGGGCTGGCGTTGGCCCCGCTGGGGGGGTGGGGGGGTGGCGGGCTTGGGGGCCTGGGCTGTTTGTACCGGCCACCTGGCCTCCCTCGGCTGTCCCTCCTGGGGCGGACGCCTGGCTTTCCGGGGGCTTGTTGACCTTTTGACCTTGGGTATTTGTGCCCTGTGGGGGCTGGTGGTGTTGCCTTGCCTGCTCAGGGTTTCCGGGGGGGGGGGGGGGGGGGACCGGCCACTGTCTTCGTATCTTACATGACAAACTACTCACATGCACACACTTATTTTGTGTGCGCTCTCATATACACGCACATGGACGCACATGCACAAATGTCTCCCCTTTAACAGGTACGGATACCAGACTCGTGTTGAGACCTCTTCGGTGGAAGAAGCAGTTTGTCTTCTGTTTGTTTTAGCTGTTGGTTTGTTTGTCTTTTTTGTCTGTTCCTCTCCCTTTTTTTGAACCATCCCCCCACCTCCTTTCCCCATTCCCCATCCTGTTGGGCCCTTCATCAGTAAAATCATTTAAATAAAGTATTAAAAGCTATTACAGGAGGAGTTTACCTATCTATGTACTGTATATTATTGTAATGTATAAAGCTCCTTTTGGCAAAGTAAATCTGTTTTGGCAAAATAAGGGTAGCAGATTTTTGCTCTGCTCACTTAGCTGCCTGACAGGACAAGGGGAAAGAAAAAAAAGGAACAATTCAATTCAATTCAATTTTATTTATATAACGCCAAATCACAAAACACAGGTTATCTCAAGGCACTTTACAAAAAAAAAAAAGAGTGGGCTGACACCACGCTCTCAAATTTATAGAACCCAGCAGAGACCCCTAAGAGCAAGCACTGGTGCGACACAGGCAAGAAAAAAAACTTCCCTTTAACGGGCAGAAACCTCGAGCAGAAACATAGCTCATAGAGGATGGCCATCAGCCTCAACCGGCTGGGTTGAAAAAAGAGGTAAAAAGTAGGAGGCCTGGCAGTAGCTACATTCAAAACAAATGTAACAAATACAATTCAACATTAACATTGACAGCCAGACATTCCAGTATCAAGCCGGGTTAGGCTCCACGTGCGAGTGATGGCCTGGCAGCGGCAACATTTTTAACTAGAAAAGCACTCGGAGAGCGCAGACCTCCGCCAAGCGCCACAATTCCCCCCATACAGTGTTTGTGTGTACGTTTTCACATTCCTTGAGCATGTAAACATATGACTAGCAATTGGATTCACAATGGTTATTTGTTTATTTGACAGGGACAGTGCAATAAACACACAATTAATCAATGACAATCAATCTGATAGTGATAGGATTAGTGGTTCAGTAGTAAAAGCATTGCCTCCTTGGCGGAGGTAATAAACTGAAGTGTTGCTGTTGTGTCCATCTCCTCCACTGACGGATGCAAATTGGGTAGACAGGTTGCCGTGGGTTTTATATTATATTGTAACGTGCTGCTCGACATGGCGACGTCCCACCAGGAGGTTCGAACTCACGCCTCCCGCTCCGGAGTCCCGCACTCTACCTGTGTCGCCAATAGGGTCAACCCACTTGGCAAGCCAAATAGGGTGCTCATATTGAGTTCGCTACAATATTATTGTTTTGGGGGTTGCGCTCCGCGGCAAACGACAATTTAGAAGCTTCGCCGGCAGAGAGCTCGTTTTTGCGCAGCGCCTATGGCTGGCCGGTGAATTTCTGCCAAATGCGCAGCTCCTATGGCTGGCCGGGGAATTTCTGCCAAAGAATCCGTCGGCGGACAGCTGCCCGTGTGAGGTTTTGCAGTTGCACGCTGGTGGGCCCAGGCCAGCAGTGTTTTCGGCGTCCTTTTGTGCCTAAAACGTTGAAGAACGCAGAGTTTGTGTTGCAGACACGACGACCAGCGCCCTCCATTGCGCCTGCGCACATGTTGAAAATGGCTGTATGTCACAGTGTTGAATGAAAAATGCTTTAAAAAATTCCTGTATCCAGACGGTGAACCGGATCACCCCCAAAATTTAATCAGTTCTTCCTTGTACCATTTCCAACAACGCCTGAAAGTTTCATGGAAATCCGTCCAAGATTTTTTGAGTTATCTTGCTAACCAACAGACAGACAGACAGACAGACAGACAAACAAACAGACAAACCCCGGCAAAAACATAACCTCCTCCTGGCCTTTCGGCCTGGCGGAGGTAACTATAGGCCTTATCAAAGAGAAAAGATTTCAACTTACTCTTGGATAAAGAGAGAGTGTCTACCTCCAGAACTGAACTGGGAAGATGGTTCAACAGGAGGGGAGCTTGATAACTGAAAGCTCTACCTCCCAATCTACTTCTGGAAACCTTCGGGACCACCAGTAGTTTGGATTTCTGGGAGCGCAGAGCTCTGGTTGGATGATAGGGAACTATGAGTTCTCGCAGGTAAGAAGGAGCCATACCATTAAGGGCTTTAAAAGTTAGGAGTAATATCTTGAATTCAACTCTATACTTTATTGGGAGCCAATGCAAAGAAGCTAAAACTGGGGTAATGTGATCTCTTCTCCCTGTTCACATCAGGATATGTACAGCTGCATTCTGAATGAGTTGCAGAAACTTTATGGACTTTGGACAACCTGATAAAAGTGAATTACAATAGTCTAGCCTAGAGGTGATAAAGGCGTGGACAAGTTTCTCTGCATCTTTATGAGACAGGATGGACCTGATTTTAGAAATATTAAGCAGATGGAAGAAGGCAGTCTTAATGGTTTGCTGTATATGAGAGTTAAAAGACATATCTTGGTCAAAGAAAACTCCAAGATTCCTATCGGAAAACTTAGAAGCCAGTGCAATGCCATCTAGTGTTGTTATCTTACTATAAAGAGTACTTCTAGCATGTTTTGGGCCAAGAACAACGACTTCAGTTTTATCTGTATTCAGCAATAAAAAGATGTAGTTCATCCAGGTTTTAATATCCTTAAGACACTCCTGGAGTGAACCCAAATGGCTGGGATCATCTGGATTGATGGATAAATATAATTGAGTGTTGTCAGCATAACAATGAAAATGAATAGAATGCTTCCTCATAATGTCTCCCAAAGGCAGCATGTATAATGTAAACAGTACTGGTCCAAGTACCGATCCCTGCGGAACTCCATAGCTAACCGTGGTCTGGATAGGGGACTTGTTATGGACATAGACAAACTGGGAACGTCCTGATAAATAAGACTGGAACCACCTTAGCGTTGTTCCTTTCAAACCAATTTGCTGTTCAAGTCTCTCTAGCAGAATATGGTGGTCAGTGGTGTCAAAGGCAGGACTAAGGTCCAATACGACAAGGACGGAGACAAGTCCTTTGGCAAAAGCCATAAGGCGGTCATCAGTAACTTTCACTAAGGCTGTCTCTGTGCTGTGGTGTTGCCTAAAACCTGACTGAAATTTCTCAAATATAGAACTATTTCCTAAAAAAGTGCACAATTGATTGGCGACTACTTTTTCGAGGATCTTGGAAAGGTAGGGGAGGTTAGATATTGGTCTATAATTGGCCAAAATCCCAGAATCAAGCAAAAGTTTTTTTTAAGCAGAGGTTTAATTACTGCCACTTTAAAAGACTGTGGTACATGTCCTGTCAATAGAGGCATATTAATTATCTTAAAAAACAGTGGACTAATCAGAGATAGCAACTCCTTCAGGAGTCTAGCAGGGATTGGGTCTAAGAGGCAGGTAGCTGGTTTAGAGGCTGAGACTATTAAGGCTAGATCAGAATGACTAACAAGATAAAATTCAGAAGAGCGGAGTTCTGAGCCTGTGGACACAGCAGTGTTAGGCAGAGGCTTGGTATTTTTAAAGGGGCTATTTTTTGGAATATTATTCCTGATACTGACAATTTTATCATTAAAAAAAATTCAAAAAGTCATCAGCACTAAGAGTTGGAGGAATGTAGGGGTCTATGGCATTGTGGCTCTTGGTTAACTGAGCTACAGTGTTAAAAAGAAATCTATGGTTTCTATGGAAATGAACAAGTGTGTGGTGGGTGGCTAGACTTCAGTCCAAACTACCGGTTTGGTCAAATAGCTGCTACTCCTTTTTGCCAGGGATGGGGGACTGTTTTCCATTGTGCTGCATCAGAGAGGATAGTCTGCTAACCTCATTCTATTAGGAGGTAAGTGATGTTAACACCATATCTAATTATAAAACTGTTTATGGGACCAGCATGGATACGATCACTATTGCCAGTGGAATTAATACTGCTTCCACTACCAATACTGGCAGGGCTAAGGCGACCCACATCCACACCAACCAGCACCGCTGCAACCCTGCAGCCCACCAGTGTGTCAGTGGCAGCTTAACGGCATTGTCACGGACCGACAGCGGAACTGAGCCAGGGTGGACTGGCGATTGACCCTCATCCCCGTAGCACAGCAACAAGCTCACCTCACCACAGCACAGCAGAGAACCCACATCACCAGACGCCCAGACATCGTGGCTCCGCAGCCGGCCCTCGGCACCACAATCAAACAGCCAGTCCCTGCTGCAGCAATCCAGCGATTGGATTCCACCACAGCAGCAATGCAACAACCAGATGTCAGTGAGTGTAAAACTCGTCCGAGAAATCCAGTGTTAAAGAAACATAGATCCCTCAAAGTTTTTCAAACCCTGAACCAGGCAAAATGAATTTGGGACCCTCAAAGTAAAAAAAAAAAAAGGTCTCCTGGGGGAAGGGGGGGGCACTTAAATGTACGGAGCATGATCTCCAAACATGAACAACTAGACCATCTGCTGATAGACACTAATACTGATTTTATGGGTCTGTCTGAAACCTGGTTATCATCCTTGTCACCTGAAACTCTTGTTACCATGCCTGGCTATAATGTATATAGGAAAGACAGGGAGAAGGAAAAGGAGGAGGAGTTTTACTATATGTTAAAGACACCTTAAAATGTAATCAGATTGAATGGTCAAAAGATCTAAGTCTAGAATGTGTAGGAGTTAACATCGTCAGCCAATATGAACTTCTCTTTTTTTGTTTTACCACAAATCCTCCTCTAAAGCAATTTTTTTATGACCAATTTAAAGTGTTTCTTAATCAATGCAATCCTAAAAATGAATTAATCTTATTGAGTGATTTTAATATAAACTGGGATGACAAAAAAAAGACTAAAAATCTAAAAAAAAATCTAAAAGTCATTGCAGATCACTAAAACTTAACTCAGTTAATAGATAAACCAACCAGAGCCACAAGCCAGTCAAAAACCAAAATTGATTTACTTTTTACAGATAGACCTGAAAGAATCTCCCATACTTATAACCTTTTAACAGGACTGTCTGACCACAATATAATATTAACAACAAGAAAACTTCCACAGAAACAGCTTTCAAATCAAGTAACAGTAAATTATATAATCCCAAAAAATCAACAACAAAATATAACTGGAGTGGTGGCCTAGTTGATCAAGCATCTGCTGCACAATCCGGAGGTTGTGAGTTCATCATGGCTGGGTCATACCAAAGGCCATATAAAAATGGTACTTCCTGCCTTCTAGCTTGATGCTCAGCGTAATAGAACAGGGAAAGGAGAAGTTGTTTGTGGTGGCGCCTTGCATGGCAGTGACCCCTCTGATTCTAGATGTGATTAACATTGTAGATAGGAGAAACGTAATTTCGTTCTACTGTACATGATTGGGTGTATGGACTGAATGACAGTAGAGTTGCCTTCTTCTAACAATGGCAATAAACAAAATCGAATGGAAGGAAATCACCTCTTAAAATGACATAAATCACAGCAATGATTTTTTTTTATAATGAAAATCAAAGAGGTTATTGTGACATTTTCAAAAAAAGGAAATAACAGAAGAAGAATCAGTTTACCATGGCTGAACTCCAAATGTCTACAACTAGTGAAGACCAGAGATCAGCTTCTTAAAATAGCTCTAAAAACAAGTTTAACAACAGACAGACAAAAATTTATGTCTGCTAGAAATAAGGTAACACAAACCATGAGGAAGGCAAAGGAAAACTTTTTTTTTATAACCATTATTGAAAATGCAAAAGAAGATGGCAAAAAAAATTGGAACAATACGAACAAATTGACAAATAAAAAGAACAAAAAAGATGACGGAGACATGGAACTTAATATTAATAACAAATTGGTACAGAATCCCATGGTCATTGCTAGAGTTTAACAACTTTTTCATAAACTCTGTGCTAGAAATATCAAATTCATTTAATCCACCTGATCATAATTATAGTCCCATTAACCCCCCACAACCAGTTTTTAATATATTAGAAATAATTGAAAATGAAGTCATAAATATCATCAGCTCACTGAATAGCTCAAAAACAACAGATGAACATGGTCTTAACACCAATTTTGTAAAAGAAAATAAAGAATCTTTCATTTGTCCAATTACTCATTTAATCTGTCAATCAAACATGCTGTCGTCCCAACTGCTTGGAAGGTAGGAGTGGTCAGACCAATTCTCAAAACAGGGAGTAAAACTGATATAAACAACTACAGACCAATCAGCATCTTACCTGTCATCTCCAAAATAAATGAAAAATGGGTGGCCACACTATTGTGTGAACATCTGAACTATGGAAACACCACTCTGCATCACGCACAGTTTGGGTTCCGTGCCCACCACTCAACAGTCTGCAATAAGCTTGTTCTTAGAGAAAACTAAATCTTTCTTTGATAAGTACAGCTGTGTAGGTGTTGTGTTTTTACTTCCGAAAAAGGCATTTGACACCGTTGACCACAACATCCTTTTAACCAAACTTACTCAGTTTAATTTTTCAGAACATGCCATCAAATTGATGAAATCCTATTTAACCAACAGACAGCAATGTGTAATAGTCAGCAGTGTCAAATCACCATATTTGAAATGCCAAATGGGTGTCCCACAAGGCTCCATATTTGGACCAATATTATTCTCCCTATACATAAATGATTTACCAAATGCATGCAGAAACATTCATATACAAATGTATGCAGATGACACGGTAATATTCACACCTACAAAACACACAAGAAGCCCCCTGTATTGTTACAACAGTGATGACCCAAATCCATGACTGGCTGAATAATTCATGTTTCCTACTAAACACTAAAATAACTGTTTGCATGATGTTCACCAAACAACAATCAAATATTTCAAACGCATTTTCTTAAAAGGGGAGGAGCTGCAACTAGTTGAGGAATTTAAGTACCTTGGCGTGATTTTAGACTCCTCAATAACCTTTAAAAAACACATCAAAAAAATCTCAAACATAATCAAATTCAATCTGAGAAATTTTAAACAAATTAGACCATAGACAGTTAATGCAGCCAAAATGTTTCTGCATGCAATGATCTTCTCACACATCAATTACTGTTTTACCAACTGTTCACTCACTGGTGTAACCATAATCAAACCCACTGAGTCTTCTTCTGTCTTTTGAAAATTATAAAACTCCCAAATTTGCCTGTTCCATTTATAAAATATTAAATGGCTATGCACCCCCCCCCACCCCCCAAAGAGAATATGTCGCCGGTACAACCACCACAGCAATCATTAGAAGAGGCTGTGAGGTCACCCACAGATGCACCACATTTGCTCAATCTGTGCTATCAGAGAGGGGCACCAAGATCTGGAATAATATACCACCTGCAATCAGAGAACGTACCACACTAAACACTTTTAAGACATACTGTAAAAATTGGCTTTTAAACAACCCAAACTGTACCCATAACTAGTGGTTGCTCTACGGCATGCACATATATATACAGGTGCATCCCAATAAATTAGAATGTCATCAAAAAGTTGATTTATTTCAGTAATTTAATTTTAAAAAAATGAAATTATTATATTATGTAGATTCATTACACATAGAGTGATATATTTCAAGTGTTCATTTCTTTTAATTTTGATGGTTATGGCTTATAGCTCATGAAAACACCAAATTCAGTTTCTCAAAAAGTTAGAATATTGCAAAAAAATAATTAAAGTAAATTTTTAATAGCAATGTTGGCCAACTGATAAGTATGTCCATGTACACACTCAATACTTGGTCAGGGCTCCTTTTGCATGAATTACTGCGTCAATGTTGTGTGGCATGGAGGCGATCAGCCTGTGGTACTGCTGAGGTGTTATGGAAGCCCAGGTTGCTTTGATAGCTTGTCAGCATTGCTGGATCTGGTGTCTCTCATCTTCCTCTTGACAATTCTCTATAGATTCTCTATGGGGTTTTGGTCAGGAGAGTTTGCTGGCCAATCAATCACAATGATAGCATGGTCATTAAACCAGGTTTTGGTACTTTCGGCAGTAAAGGCCGATGCCAAGTCCTGCTGGAAAATGAAATCAGCCTCGCCATAAAGCTTGTCAGTAGAGGGAAGCATGAAGTGCTCTAAAATTTCCTGGTAGGTGGCTGCACTGACTTTGGACTTGATAAAACACATTGGACCAACACCAGCAGATGACATGATCCCCCAAATCATCACTGACTGTGCAAACTTCACATCGGACCTCAAGCAACTTGGATTCTGTGCTCCTCCACTGTTCCTCTGTTCCTCCAGACCCTAGGATCTTGATTTCAGAATCAGAATCAGAATCAGAATCAGAATCAGGTTTATTGCCATTGTTCATGTAGTACACAAACTAGGAATTTGTCTCGGTACAATGCTGCAACATTAAACATGATAAGATAAGAGAAATAAACTATACATGTAATAAAGTGTAGGATAAGATTAAGTGATACTGGTCAACAGTTAAAATATATATTAGCCAGCAGCAGATACTGTGGAGAACTATATAGTGCAGTCGGTAATGCAGGAAGAAAACAGTGATGATTGACATGAGTCTGGTTGAGCTGCTGTACATGGTGCACAGAGTCACTTAGTGTTCAGCAGTCTAATGGCAGAGGGGAAGAAGCTGTTCATGTGACGGGAGGTTTTAGTCTGGATGGACCGAAGTCTTCTACCAGAGGGGAGGGGGGCAAACAGTACATGACCAGGGTGTGAGGGATCGGCTATGATCCGGCCAGCACGCCTCCGGGTCCTGGAGATGTACAGATCCTGGAGAGATGGGAGCTTGCAGCCGATCACCTTCTCAGCAGTGCGCACGACGCGCTGCAGCCTTAGTCTGTCCCTGGCAGTGGCTCCTGCGTACCACACGGTTATGGAGGTGGTGAGGATGGACTCGATGATGGCTGTGTAGAACTGCACTAACATCTTGGTGGGTAGCTTGAGCTTCCTCAGCTGCCGCAGGAAGAACATCCTCTGCTGGGCTTTTTTGATGAGTG
The DNA here is from genome assembly GCA_020510985.1 of Pholidichthys leucotaenia. Classification (NCBI taxonomy): domain Eukaryota; kingdom Metazoa; phylum Chordata; class Actinopteri; order Cichliformes; family Pholidichthyidae; genus Pholidichthys; species Pholidichthys leucotaenia. Next base: position 286,673,489 of record CM035836.1, on the reverse strand, counting down.
AGCTGATGGTCAGCTCCCATTTGAGGTCCCTGGTGATGGTAGTGCCTAGGAAGCGGAAGGAATCAGCAGTGGTGATGGGAGAGCCTGAGAGGGTGAGGGGGGGCAGAGGAGTAGTGACTTTCCTGAAGTCTACAATCATCTCCACTGTCTTCAGAGCGTTCAGCTGCAGGTTGTTATTGCTGCACTAGGACGCCAGCTGGGCCACCTCTCTCCTGTAGGCGGACTCGTCGCCGTTGGAGATGAGCCCGATGAGGGTGGTGTCGTCCGCAAACTTGATCAACTTGACAGACTGGTGGCTGGAGGTGCAGGAGTTGGTGTAAAGGGAGAAGAGTAGGGGGGAAAGTACACAGCCCTGGGGTGATCCGGTGCTGATGCTAGTATAGTCTGAGACAGTCTTTCCCAGCCGCACATGCTGCCTCCGGTCCGTCAGGAAGTCGATGATCCACCTGCAGAGGGAGTCAGGCACGTTGAGCAGGGACAGCTTGTCCCGGAGCAGAGCGGGGCGGATGGTGTTGAATGCGGAGCTGAAGTCCACAAACAGGATCCTGGCGTAGGTTCCCGGGGAGTCCAGGTGCTGCAGGATGGAGTGGAGGGCCAGGTTGACTGCATCGTCTACAGACCTGTTGGCTCGGTAGGCAAACTGCAGCGGGTCCAGGAGAGGGGTGGTGATGGACTTGAGGTGGGACAGGACCAGGCGCTCAAAGGACTTCATGACTACAGAGGTGAGCGCTACAGGTCTGTAGTCATTAAGTCCAGTGATCCGTGGCTTCTTGGGGACAGGGATGATGGTGGAGGATTTGAGGCAGGACGGCACGTGGCATAACTTAAGGGAGGTGTTAAAAATGTCTGTGAATACAGGAGCCAGCTGTTTCGCACAGAGTCTCAGGGTGGAGGGAGACACGCCGTCTGGGCCGGGGGCCTTGCGCGGGTTCAGTCTGGAGAACTGTTTGAGCACATCCTGCTCACTGATGATAAGGGGAGGGGGGGAGGTGGGGGGGGGTGCCTTAAATGAAGTAGGGAATGTGGAGGCTGTGGAGCTGGAGGGAGGGGGGGAGTTGGACACAGATGACGAGGTGTCAAAACGGGCATAGTGTTGGGACAGTCTTTGACAAAGGGCTTTGTCATCCTGACCTTTAGGAGCCTGAGGCCGATAGTTGGTGATCTGCCTCAGTCCTCTCCACACGGAAGCCGAATCATTAGCAGTGAACTGCTGCTGGAGTCTCTCTGAGTACACAGATTTAGCCCTCTTCAGCTCTCTGTTAAACCGGTATTTAACCTCCCTGTAGCAGTCCCTGTCTCCACTTTTCAGCGCTGCTTCCTTCTCCTTCCTGATCTGTCTGAGCTTAGCTGTGAACCAGGGTTTGTCATTAGAGTAACTCACCCTGGTGCGTGATGGAAGAATGTTCTCTTCACAAAAGTGGATATATGAGTTCACAGTGTCCGTGTACTCATCCAGATCATGCGTGGCTCCTTTAAGCATGCCCCAGTCAGATATTTCCATGCACGTTTCCAGCTTCTCCTCAGCATCACTGGTCCGTATCTTCGTAGTGCTCACAACAGGTTTAGTGAGCTTCAATCTCTGTCTGTATGTGGGAATGAGGTGAACCATCACGTGATCAGATAATCCCAGCGCAGCTCGAGGGACAGCGCGATATGCGTCTTTCACTGTGGTGTAACAGTGATCCAGTGTGTTTAATCCTCTGGTGGGGCATTTAATAAACTGTTTGTAGCGGGGGAGATCGTGGCTCAGATTGCACTGATTAAAGTCGCCAGCCACAATAATCAGCGAGTCTGGAAAACTCCGCTCTGTGTGTTGAATGTGATCCGCGAGCACGCGCTGAGCTTCGCGCGTGTCCGCGTCGGGAGGGGCGTACACAGCGATCATTATAAAAGAAGCAAACTCCCGTGGGGAATAAAAAGGCTTGCAGTTGATAACAAGAAATTCCAAGGCAGGAGAACAGTGTTTGGAAATTACCGTTACATCAGAGCACCAGCTACAGTTGATGTAGAAGCAGACACCGCCTCCTGTGGTCTTGCCGGAAAGCTCTGTGTCACGATCAGCACGGAAGAGCTGGAAGCCGTCGAGGCGCAGCGCGCTGTCCGGTATATTTTCCCGGAGCCAGGTCTCAGTAAAGCAGAGGACAGCTGAGGAGGCGAGGTCCTTAAAACGCATCAGCAGTCTCAGTTCATCCACCTTGTTAGAGAGAGAGTTGGTATTGGACAGAAATATGCCAGGCAGCGCCGTTCGCGAGCCTCTCCTGCGAAGTCGTACGAGAGCGCCCGCTCGTCTACCTCTCTTCCGCCGTCTCACTTTCCGAGCCAAACAATAAACCAGATCGGCGGCAGGGGCTAGAAAAACTGGGAGGAGGGCCGTGGGGGTCAAAGTCCTGATATTTAAAAGTTCTTCACGGGTATAAGTGCAAGCAGACACACAATTGACAAACAAAAACAAACAAAGAGCGCAGCGAAGCACCATGTCGACCGCAAAAATTAAATGCAAAATTTACTTTAATCTGAAAAGGTTACTGTAACAAAGCCTGGTTTAATGACCATGGTATCACTGTGACTGATTGGCCAGCAAACTCTCCTGACCTAAACCCCACAGAGAATCTAAAGAACTGTCAAGAGGAAGATGAGAGACACCAGATCCACCAATGCTGATGAGCTGAAGGCCGCTATCAAAGCAACCTGTACAGTATGTGCCAGTGAGTCACATACATATGCCCCTCCTCTTGTTTGTTGCTGTCTCTTGTTGCTGTGAGATGTTTGGGTGCATGTGTGTGTAACATACACAGCACTTCACTCGTGACATTTGAATGCTTTGTTTTGTAACACCTTCACTCTTGCACTTCAGCATATCCACTTTGTACAGTTTCATTGCAGGTGTTCTTCTTGTGTGATTGTTTGTTTGTGTGTTTTTGTGACCCGCCTACGGATGCAAATTAGCAGTATTGCTAAATCTGGCATACTTACATTAGTATAAACTAGTGCATACCCGTGCATGCAAGCATTTCTGCATGCCCGTAGAAAGTTACTGTTACCATGGCAACAGTAACCATGGTCATATCGTACAGCTCTCATCCAGGGTGTACCCCATCTCTGACCAAAGATGCTGGGATGGGCTCCAGCAGCCGTACCCCAAGAAAGGATTAAGTGGTTAAGAAAATGAATGTAGAAATTCACATACAAAAAAAAAAAAAATTAGTAGTCATATCTGTCTACCTGCATGTAGATGTTATGAATAGTATGTCTCTTCTTTCTTCCTTTTCTCCCCTCACCCCCCACCCAGTCGTGGCAGATGACTGCCCCTCCCTGAGCCTGGTTCTGCTGCAGGTTTCTTCCTATAAGGGAGTTTTTCCTTCCCACTGTCGCCTAGTGCTGCTCATAGGGAATCATCTGATCGTTGGGGCTTTTCTTTGAATTATTTATGATTTGTGCTTATGTATCTAGCACCTTGAGATGACATTTGTTGTGACTAGACGCTATACAAATAAAGTTGAATTGAATTGAAAAAATAGTCAAAATTAAATCAAGGTCAAAATCAGGTCTATGATTTATCTGAATAAATAAATAAAATAATTAACTAATAACACACATACTCCCCTAAATAGCCCAAGTCCTATTCTTGCAGCCGTGAATTGCTGATTGTGTACACAGGAGCCAACAGAAGAACAATTCCATTATTTGCTGTTGTGGCACCGGTCCAGTTTCCAGCCGTTATGTTCAACATCAAAGAGCTCCGCTGCTCAGAAGAAATCAAAATACCCAAACAGGGATATTCATCATGAAAAATGGTTGAACATTATTCTTTTAAAGTGGATTTCAGATAAAACGCCAACACTATCTGAATGGCACAAAGAGTTGTTTGACCTCTTGCCAATGCAATATTAAACATGTTGGTCTAAAGGTAAAATTAATGTTTTTTACATCAGATATGATCTCTATTTTTGGATTAGATCAGTTCAAAATTGAGAAAATCATTTTTGAAGGTACTTCCAAAAATAGACGGTTAGTTGCCATATTGTTTAACTTGGTTTGATGTCATGATTCTAGTCTCGGCAGAACAATAAAACATTATACAACAGTTAGTTCCAACCGAGCAATTTGGTTGGACAATAGGGATTCCAGGCGTTACTATATTCCATGATAATTGCACTCCAGTGTTTCACTGGCTATGTATCACTCCGCTTCAAAGGTGTTCCAGTAACCGTTAATTACAAACTGTAGTGTCAAGTTTATCATTTCTATCATTGATGTCTTATGTGAGATTGACTGAGACTGTGACTGTGTTGGACACTTTAACTTCCAAAGTGAGGCGCTGTTTGAAAAATCGTTGCAGTGACCCGGAAGTCCCACCCTTTCTAAAAAGAAAAACTGTATTCAGTTTGCTTACTTTAAGCTATTTGACGTCTGTTTAAAAGACATAGGAAAGGCTAGAGTTGGATTTATTGCCAAACCACAATACCTCTGCGGTGATGGACTCTTTGTTTCATCTGAAAATGCCAAGAAAAAGTGAGCGAAGTGTGCTGAAGCCAAATCGCCAGCATGCCAACTAGCCACCGGCATTGGTCACTTTTTTGATCTTGGCCCTTCTGCAGTAGCGACTCGGCATGTGACCAGTATGTTATAAACACTGACATTTGTTTTGTTGTGAGAAATGACAACAGACATCTTCATGCTGACTGCGATGTTTAGCAACAGTTATTGGCTACATTTAGAAGAGACTTTTTTCCTCAGCACAAAATAACGGGTTAAACAAACAAATCATAACATTTTGTCCAGTATTGCTGTAATTTAATAAAATGTGCTTGTGGAGCTGTTGTGTAAAAGCAGTATTACACTCGAGCTCGTTGTGGTGTCAATGAATATTTTAACTGGTGGCGACTCGTCGTACACCCAACACGTTAGGGCTGTGCGATACGACCAAAATTTCATATCACAATACAAGTAATCTTATTTGATGATGACAACATATATAACAATATACATTTTCTGTAAATTCTATAGTGTGTATACAATGACCAATAAAATGGACTCTCTCCTTTTCTACATTTTTAAATTACATACTGAAAAAAAAATTAATTGTACAAATTCATTCAGTCATTAATTTTATGCACCTTTTTTCTGAATTTTGCAGTGTTGTTATAAAATTGTTTTTAATGTGCATTTGAGACGACTTCAACTTGACTAATTTAAAAATTATTAGAAATCAAGCTCCATTAAGAGGGAGTTTGTTCCTCCGACATGTTTTCATTTATTTATTGTTTATTTATTCAGTGTGTATGCGGCCGCTTTCACACACTTTTGCAGCTTTAGTAATATTTTTTTTTCAGACAAAATTAAGAAACGATGGTCTGATACACTATAATGTTTCCTATTAGGGACAAGTTAGCATCATCATTTAGTATTTGCTGTTTTATAAGTAGGGAGAGATGGTGTTAGCGTTACTTACCTCCAATTAAAACGAGGTTAGAGGACTATCCTCGCCGACGCAGCACGGTGGGAAACAGTCCCACATCCCTGGCACAGAAGTAGTAGCTATTTGACCAAAATATTAGCTTACAGTTAGCGGCTGTGCTAACCAGCGGAACCCACTGTTGCACACGCCTGGTGCACTGCGGAGGAGAGGAGGGGCAGCGACAAGGAGAAATGGTGTGCGTGTCTTTTAAATCCAGATATAAATGATACAGTTTTATATGAAACGGTAGATGTTTTTTTTATCGCATCACCGATATATATCGTAATATCGCACAGCCATACGACATGTTACTACAGTCAACTGTTCTATAAAAGCAGTATCACATCAGAGGGAGTGTGGCATCGTCATTATAACACTGCAAAGCCAGTGAACGCTCCACCGTGATGCTACAGTCGTGACACCGTACTTCTGCCCTTGTATTTCTGCTTAAATGACAATAAAGTAGTAAATTCATAAGAAAAATCATACATTGTAAAGAAAAAAAAAATCACATTTGTGAAAAAAAAAGTTTAAAATAAAAAAAATATGTCAATGGAGCCTCAAAATTCACTCTGAAGTATTTTATAGATGACAGATAAATTTTCTGTTTCACCATCGTTATAAAGCTCAGATAAGGCTCTCTGATTTTTAACCAGTCCTACATTAAATGATTTATGCGTAAACCGGTGTTGAATAATAAATAAGGCCTCGTCCTTCCTGCACTGTATAGCATGTAAAACCTGACCCTACATTAAACCGTCCCTGTGTGGGATGTTAAATCCTCTGCCAGGATGTGGGGAACAGCAGCAGAGCTGGGATCAGAATAGACCGAGGCCGACGGCTCCGGCGTCCCTGGAGCTAAACACTACCTGCTGCCACCAACCACCGCCACACATCCAGCATGTGTCGGCAGCAGGCGGGCCCGCCAAGGCCACGGGTCAGCCGGTCACAACAACACGGCCTCCTGCTCGTCTTCACCCAGGGCCGGTGTGGCCAGACGCTCGCGCACTAAATAAATTACAGGCTGTAGCTGAGGGAAGAAGGTTTTAATTTGGTGGTTTCCAACTGCTGAAATCTCAGTTTTTTAAAAGAAGTTATATAAAAGAATGAAATTTACAACGCAAAAAGTCACCAGTTTACAATAATTCAAGTCACAAATTAATGAAAAGGGCACAAATTAATGACAAAAGAATCAGCAGTGAGGGAAAACCACATTAAAAAAGGTATCAATGGACATGAAAAAGTCAGTTTTACAAGAAAAAGTTTTGTTTTCCACTTACAATTAAAACTGTGCACATTTAAAGGAAAAAATGACTCATTATTATTGCTGGCAGGTTTACTGATATATTCTGAATGATTTTATTACTTTTGTACAGTGTGTGACATTTTCTTTATAAATTCAAAAATATTTCTTGTAAATTTAACAACTTTTTTTTCTCATAAATGTGCAACCTTTTCCTGGTGTATTTATGACTTTTCTAATAAATTTAATAGTTGTTCCTTTAAATTTGCCACTTTTGTAGCATATCTGTTACCATTTGACACAAACTGATCACTCTAAGCTCATAAACAGGAAGTTTTTGGTGACATTTTCCTCTCGGAAGTAAATCCGAGGAAACTCATAGCAGCTGCACACACGAGTCATAACAGAATAACTGGTCAGAGGCTGCTGGAGTACATGAAGTGACTGGAACTCTTCGTACTTCTCAGTACTTCTGTTACTGTAACTCTGCACTTCTGCTCCTCAACCAAGTCTGGGATTCTTCCAGAAGTAACAAGGCACCACGAGGATAACATCCCTCCTGAAATCACCTCCCAGGTTTATTCAAGGTCGGCACACTTGTCCCACCTGACCTCTTGACTTCTGATTCATTTTTTTTGTTTCACATTAACTTTTAATCAAATTAAAATGCAGCTTATTAAAACATGTTCCACTCATCTAACTCCAGAAGCAGTCTGGGGCGTAAACAGCCTCAGACTTACGTGGAGTACTTTTATTCTCTGTTTCTTTGTTTTGAAGCATAATCAGGATGTAAAAGGCTGCCTTCTCATTCCAAGCCAGATAAAATGTTTAGCCAGGAGAAAGGAGTGCGTTACGAGCTCCGACATCAGCAGCAGTTCACTCTGAGATGAATTCAGGGCGACTGACGTCATGATACGCTTCTTCCTCACTGTGAACATTAGCGTGAGTGCGGCAGGTTGAGCGTGAGCTGGGCCTGCTTGCCATTACTCTAGAACTATGGCGGATAGACGAGAGACGTCCACGTGTGTACAGAGAGGAGGGGGAGGCGGACTTGAGATTTTTAACTTTAATCTGGCGGTTCTGGTTGGTTCTGAGTCCCTTAAGAAGCTAAGTTCCCACTGGAGAGGACCTCCTTTGCCACTTTCATAGGGTCAAGACAGCTGAGAGTAGCGTTTTCAGAGATAAACTCGTGCTTCCATTGTCCATAACCTTTTCTGTAACTGCAGTCTCTTTTTGAGCATAATTCAAATATAGTAGGATGGGATTGTTGCAGGGTCCCTGTGCCGTTAAGAGGCAGACGCTCATGGGTGATTTACTATAAAGGCAGGTGTGTGTGTTTGGTCTGCCCTCTTTCTGATACTCTGCACGCATTGCGTTTCCTGGTCAGGCATGGTTGTCATTACTGCTGCAGGCTGTTGCCCCCTGGTCTGCTGTCTCTGAGGCTCGGCGTGCTTTGCACTTCCCAGCTACAGGTTGTTACTACCACTACTGCTGCAGGCTGTTGTTTTCTGTTGCTGCCCGTCGTGACTCACTGCTGGGTCAGCACGGTAACAACCTGCTGGGGGACTCGCGCTAAGGTCTCGTTGGTGCAGTGATCCCACCGCTGATCGGAGCGGCGGGTTGTCACCTGTTGCGTTCTCCTGCGCTGCGGGCCCATTCACCCAAGGCTCGCATTATTGTCTGTTGTTTTAGCTCTTGGAGATTTATATTTTTAAGATTTATCTGTGTGAGACCCACCTTGATGCAACTGGTTTCTTATTCGATTTTAGAGGTTTTATATTATTAATTGAGGTCACTTTTATTTTGGGACTAGTTTGGAGGAATTATTTTGGAAGGAGCTCAATGTGTTATTTAAGTAATTATTTACTCGTTCTTTTTGTTTAAACATATTTTTTATGCCCTCTGGGTAATTCTGTGTCTTTTTCCTTTAGAACTGAAGGCCTACGGTAGTGGGATTGGTTGCCATTGGTGGTTGCATCCTTTTGTGTGCTGTGTGTTGCACCGTGGGCTTCGCCCTCACGATGTGTGTCTTGTCATTTAGGGTGCCTTTTTTTATGCCACTTCCCTGTTTGACACCTACTCACTGCCGGTAAGCCTCAGTTCATTTTATTGATATTATTACTGGGTAGCCCAATTAAGGTTTTTATATTTTATTATTGTGCTAAAAATTTCTGTATACTTTGGAACGTGTCTCTTGCCTCCTGGGTATAACGAACCTGTGTGCCCAAAGTTAAGGTTTGGGGTGTGGAGAAAGAAAGCAGACGAGGCAACGAGCTGGACGACACATGAACTTTATTTTCTCCTTCAACATCAAGTACAGTAAAAACTCCAAAGCCTGAGTGCCTGAGCGAACTCCTTCATACTCTTTAATTCCCACCTCCGGCACTCAGGGTGAACACATTAACATTCAGACTGCAAGACATGCACACACATTAACATATAGCATCTCTACTGTATATCTTCTCCCCCACTACCCCCTTTGTCCTGGGTGGAGTGCCATGTGGATTGTGTCCACCATACAGCCCCACCCCCAAACACCCAGAAGGGGCTCTACCCCTCTGGGACCTTGGGCTTGAGCCGGCACCCGAAACTGGTGTAACGTGGACTGGCCGAAGTGTCTTGCTGTTGAGGAGGGCAGGAGACAAACTCGGTCCCTGGCACACAGTCCTGTGGAGGGCAAAGAGTGGGGAGGGGAAAAATTTAGTCTGCTGCCAACAGTTCTCTGCAGGGGGAACATCAACTTGTGGAGCCACTGTTGGTGGGCGTCCGGGCTGGGGAACTTGAGCCAACACCACCTGTTTGTCTGCCAACACATAAGCGGGCTTCAGCCTGTCAATGCAGACTGTCTCACTACCCCCCCCCCCACCAAGTCTAACACAAAATGCTTTGCACCAGGTTCCAGCACCCTGAGCGGTCCACTGTACGGTGGGCGCAGCGGGGTCTGGTGCGCATCGTGCCTGACAAAACATAACTGCCATGCTGTAATCTTTTTGGGACGAAGGCACGAGGAAAACAATGGCGGGTTGGGCCCGGCACATTAACAGCCTCCGTACTGTGCAAAAATTGTGTGGGCGGATCGGCCCCGGGTGCATGGTTTTCCGGTAAAAACTCCCCGGGGAGCCGCAGTGGCTGAGGAAAAACGAGTTCTGCCGGGGAAGCTGCCAGATCCTCCTTAGGTGCGGAGCGCAACCCTAAAAGAACCCAGGGCAGATGGTTGACCCAATTTGCATCCATGAGCGAAACTCTGAGCGCTGCCTTAAGCGACCTATGAAAACACTCGCATAACCCGTTAGCCTGGGGGTTGTACGCAGTACTGCGGTGAATTTTGACCCCCAGGCTCTGGGCCATCGTGGACCAGAGTTCCGAAACGAATTGCGGACCCCTGTCGGAAGTGATGTCCGACGGGGATCCGAACCGTGCAACCCAAGCCCACAAAAAAGCGCAAGCCACTTCCGCAGACGTGGTGGAAGCCAGCGGGACCATTTCAGGCTAGTGCATGGTGCGGTCCACTATTGTCAAAAGGTGCGTGAAACCTTGTGACGGCAGGAGAGGTCCCACCAAATCCACGTGGACGTGATCAAACCTCCTGCGCGAGATTTGGAACGGCTCGAAGGGGGCCTTCGTAAGCCATCCTTGCGCAAGCACGGCCAGACAAATTTCACCCCGTTCCTGCGTCCTTTGGTGTCCGTCTTAGCTACCACCAACGGCTGCTCAGTCTCGCTGGAGTCCCTCATGGATGCCGGTGCTGCAGCATGCACGCTGAGAGCTCTGGTTGCTAAAATGATGCGGCCCGCTTCCTGCGCCAGGGTGCGGTAGTCCTTAGTCACCAGCAGCGGTGAGTTGGCCAGAATCACCCTTGCTGTAGCAGGTAGGTTCCTGAGGAACAAGTGGGCAAACAGGAAAGACTTGTCATTCTTCCCCCTCAGCGTCACCTAACTCTGAATGTGTTAGGAGCCTCTCTGCTCTCTCACTGTCAGATAGGGTATAACGTTGGAGTAGCATCTGCTTGAGCGCTTCATATTTCTCCTGGGCCGGCGGCCCCTGGAGCAGGCTCATCACCTGCTGCGTGGCATAGTAATATTTTGTGTCGTCCGTTGTTATCCCGCGGAGTGCAAACTGGGCTTCTATGTGCAGGAACCATGTGGTCGGGTTGTGAAGCCAGAAGTCTGGGAGCTTGACTGAGACAGCGCACGTGGCGCTGGTGTTCTCCCTCCAGGTATTCTCCAGGGCGGTGCTCAGCTCGTTTTCCATGGCACGTCTTAGGGTCACCAATGTCGAGGAAGAAAGCAGACGAGGCAATGAGCTGAACGACACACAAACTTTATTTTCTCTCCCAGCATCAAGTATAGTAAAAATTCCTTTATACTTTTTAATTCCTGCCTCCGGCACTCAGAGTGAACACATTAACATTCAGACTGCAAAACATGCACACACATTAACAAAACATTGAAACACACGTCACAGAGCATGTCTTGATGCAATACATTCACATCACACCCCTGTGTGCTCAGGTGCCAGCCTGGTTCAGCAGATGGCGAAAGGCACATCTTTCTTTGGTTGGCTCCACTCAGCTTTCCCCCTTAGCATCTCTATGTCTTCTCCCCCACCAACCCCTTTGTCCTGGGTGGAGTGCCATGTGTATTGTGTCCACTGCAGGGGAATAATTCTCTGGGTGAAATTACCAGGGTGGTATTGTCGGGTTTTTATTGCGTGACATTAAGGTCAGTACTTTGTACATCACCCCTTATTTTGGGGATCTCTCTGTGCCGCAACACAAAGTTAATTTGTTTTCAGAACATTTCTGGTTGTTTCACTAATTTCCCATCCAGATACCCAGTCACATCTCAGCTGTATTTCACATCCGCAGGATCTGTAAATATGTACAGCGGGGAAAATAAATATTGAACACGTCAACATTTTTCTCATTAAACCTATTTCTGATGGAGCCATTGACCTGAGATTTTCACCAGATATCAGCAACAACCCAAGTAATCCATGCATACAAAGAAATCAAGGCAACTGTGTTCACAAAACAAGTTATATTTAATAAAGTGGAATGAAACAGGGAATAAGTATTGAACACATGAAGAAAAAGTGGTGCAAAAAGACATAGAAAGCCAAGAAACCAGTTGAAATCCATCAGAACTTAGGAAGTCATCCCATCCTCCATCGGTGCAAATTAATTTTAGCAGGTTAAGTCCTGACTGATAGCCTTTAAAAAGGTCTGTGAATATCATGTGTCACACCACAAAGAACTCATGATGGGTAGAAGCAAAGAGCTCTCTCTAGACCTTTGCAACCTTATTGTTGCAAAACATAATGATGGCATTGGTTACAGGCACATTTCTAAACTGCTGAATGATCCAGGGAGAACTTTTGGAGCCATCATTCGGAATTGGAAAGAGCACCATTTTACCATAAACTGGCCACGACCAGGAGCTCCTCACAAGACTCCATTGCTAAAGAAAAAGCATGTTTAAGCTTGTTTAAAGTTTGCGGCACAACATTTGGACAAGACAGTAAAATACTGGGAGAATATAGTCTGGACATATGAGACCAAAATTGAACTTTTTGAATGCCACACCACACAGCATGTTTGGAGGAGAAATGGCACTGCACATCAGCCCAAAAACACCATACCAACAGTGAAGTTTGAAGGTGGGAGTATCATGGTGTAAGGGTGTTTTTCAGCACATGGTACAGGCAGACCATATAGTTGAAGGAAAAATGAATGAACAAATGTACAGAGACATCCTTGATAGAAACCTGTTGCCATCTGCCAAGACGCTGGAGATGAAATGAGGGTGGATATTTCAGCAAGACAATGATCAAGACAATGGCTCCACACACAGCCAAGGAAACACTCAACTCGCTCCAGAGAAGGAAAATAAAGCTGTTAGAATGTCCCAGTCAGTCAAGTGACCTGAATCCAATTGAAAATCTATGGAACAAAAATGAAGATCGAAGTTCATAGAACAGACTCACGGAACCTTCAAGATTTAAAGACAGTTTGTGAGGAAAAATGGGCTAAAATCACTCCTGAGCAATGCCTGCACCTAGTTTCTCCATACAGGAGGCATCTGGAAGCTTTTATTACCAACAAAGGCTTTTCTACTAAATATTAAATGAATTTCCCCTAGTTTGTTCAATATTTACAGTAGTCCCTGTGTCATTCCACTTTATTAAATATGACTTGTTTTATGAACACAGTTGCCTTGATTTCTTTGTATGTATGGATAACTTGGGTTGTTAGTGATATCTGGTGAAAATTTTAGGTCAATGGCTCCATCAGAAATATGCTTAATGAGAAAAATGTAGATGTGTTCAATACTTATTTTCCCCACTGTAAGTATTGTTTTTTCCTCACATATGCAAATTTACCACCATTAATGCCACCCCTGGTTATCTCTTCATTTTACAAGCTATACAGATGTCTACTGTTGTTTTTTTTTTAATCAAATTTACTAACTCAAGTTTAAGGTGTGACTTTGTGTCCAGATTTCAGAATCACTCAGTGTCAAGAACTGATGCCCACATTATAAGACTGATCCAATAATCGTCAATGAAATTATTTATTAATGCTTAGTTTATTATTTGCCAAATTCTTAAGTTAACTTGTTTCTTAATAGAGTTCAGGGTGAGGCAGACTCAAGATTTTAAACTTTAATCTGGTGGTTAAAAAACAAACAAAAAGACCCCGAGGATGAGAAGATGAGTTTTGGTTCACTAACAGGAGTTGTATTCAGACAGAATGACAGAAGCCTACAGGGCTGAAGGATTATTCACCAGTCTGAGTCCACTATGAAGTCTTTTGAGTTCCAGTCTGTGACATTGGCGTGACCGGACTCCAAGCTGCAGACCCCCCATCTCTGCTACGCTGACACTCACGACACAGCCCATGGCATCACGACATCACCTTCAGCTTCACAAACGACCCATAAGTCCAAAGGTACGGAGGCCGAGAGAGCTCAACCCACTGCACTTTGCAGAAACAAATTGGCAAAACAAAATCAGTTTAAGAAAGTGCCTTCAGCAAAATGACAACATGCAAATACAGCGGCAAATGCAAAAATGAATATCGCAAATGCAGTGTAGAGGGGAGCAGTAGTGACAAGGGAGGCCTGTCATGATAACGAGTCAAACCAGCTGAGTGAGTGTGATAAAAGAAGAGACCACAGGTTCGCCATCTGATACCACCGCCACCACGTGACCAATCACTGCTCAGACAACAGCACTGCTGCAGCTGAAGAGATGCCGACCAAAAGATACTTGGGGCTCGATTATGATGACCTATTAAACAGTCAGTTGTCTGAGGTGCGGGGCGCACTTATGGGCATTTCCAAGTTTGTTTTGCTACTAATGCAGTGCAAAAACAAATCCTGCACTGTTGTAATTTTTATATTTTGGGACTCAACATTCACCTGTGGGTTGCCATTTTGACAAAGACATTTTCTTAATTTGATTTTGGTTTGTCGTCTTGTAGTTGGAGAGTGTTGAGCCCTCTGGGCCGCCGTACAAACTCATCAAAAAACAAGAAGCAAGGTCCAACCGTAAATGACCACAGGTGATGGCCCACTACTCGCATCTGGTCATTTAAATCCACATCTGTATTAATTAATGCTACAAATGAACAGATTTAATTGTAAAAATACATATTTTGTTTTTTGTGTGCATACAGCAAACCCCTCCTCTTTTTCTTGTAATTTTTAAGAAACATTTTTCTTGCAAATTTGCAACTTTTTTTGCATTATGTTGCAGGTTTTTTCCACATATTTGTTACTTTTATCTTGCAAATTTTAAGCTTTTTTCATCTACCCAGGCCAAGCAGTTGACACATGCGCACAACCATCATTTGTAGTTTCACTCCCGCCCGATAGGTAGCGCCAATGCGCTAGGATTTTCACCAACGAAGAAACGCTGCTTGACTTCTGCTGCTTGACTTCCTGGTTTTCACTCTTTTTCCACGAAGATGCTGCTGCTGCTGAAGTATGTATATATGAATCATATATGTTTATTCTCATCTTCCGCTTCCTCATTGTCTTCTTTGTCTACTTTTTTTGGTATGCTGTGCCGATATTGCTATCTCATGAATGTGACGTTCAGTCTTGCGCATGCGCTTTTCAATGCGTTCAGGTCGTGGGCAGGCGGCGCGGTCACAAAATCTGGGCTGCACGCGGTCACCTGCGGTCGAGCACTGCGGACACTAGCGGAGTGGAGACGACGATGTAAATTTCGTCACACGAGGTTTCCGGTTACACGTACGCGGACAGCAGAGGTCCAGCATGAATCCAGCTTAACTGGTGCGTGCTGCAGCATCACCAGCAGATGGATGCTTCCTCTCCCCATTTACATCACGCGGATGCGTTCCAAAGACAATAAAACACGATATAGCGAGCCCCCACAGAAAAAAACGGCACGGCCGCACTGAGACCCCGCTCTGAACTGTGCTGCCGTTGTTGACTGTGCGGCTCACTTTGAAGGGCAATTTCATCTGGCTAACGGAAACGCGCGAGCGGGTGTGAGAGGGGAGCATGTGTTTTTCTCAGCTCCGGAGGGGAAGCGGGGGTCAGTCACCTGGAGTGTCAGGGAATTTTCTCTCCAAATACTCTGGTGTAACCAAAGAACTCTGAGATCAGAGTCGTGTGTGTGCGTCCAAATTTGTCCACATAATTTGCAGGAGGCAGCATGCGTTTCTGTGAGGATCCACTCTGTGTGTGTGTGTGTGTGTGTGTGTGTGTGTGTGTGTGTGTGTGTGTGTGTGTGTACACGTGGGCTCACAAATGTGTTGCAGGCTGGCATGAGGCCAAAGAGCAAAGAAGCCTTGTTGGAGTTCTAAATCCCTTCTTGGATGTGACGGCACACACGGAGGCGCGCAAACACACGGGCGTGTGTGGCTGCGGGAGCGAGTCCATCACATGCGAGCACACACCGCGTTTCCTCATCATATGCGAGTTCAGACCTCGACAAAAACATTTCTGCGATTCCCAAGACCGGGCTCCTTAGATGTTTTGGTGGGGTTTGAGCGAGCTCACACGCCCGTCCGTCGTTTCCCCAGATAAGCTGAAGCCTTCTGATGTGGAACTCACAGCGACTCACCGTCTGAGGGCTCCCACATGGGTCTGTCACGTGGGGCTCCACGCTGGCCCCGGCTGTGCTGGCCCACATGGACTTTACTGTGGTGTCGCAGGTGATGCATTTACCCGCTTTGAAGCCACCAGGGCCCCACATGGGCTTCATGTGGATGAGCAGGTTTCAGTAAGACTGGCGCCTGAGGAAAAACTGCACAAAAACTCACAAATTTATGAGAAAATATTTAGAAAATTTATAAGAAAAAGTGACAAATTTACAACGTGGCAAATTTATGAGGAGAAAAAGTCACAAATTTATAATAAAAAAGTGAAATTTTAAGAGAAAAAAGTTGCAAATTCACAAAAAAAAATTGTAAAATCACTTGAAAATAATGACAACTTACAAGAAAAATTTAGTACATTTACAGGAAAAAAGTCATAAATTTGAGGAAAAAATGAGAAAAACTTCCACGTTAACAGAAATAAAAGGTAGCAAATATATGAGTAAATAAATCAAAAATTTACGAGAAAAAAGTCCCAAATTTGAGAAAAAGTTGTAAGTTTATAGTTTTAAAAAAGATGAAAATTTTTGAGAACGTTCCAAACCTACAAGAAAAATATCACAAATTTATGGGAAAAACTCACAAAATTACAAGGAAAAAAAGTAACAAATTTATGAGGAAAAAAAAACCCGAAAATTTATTAGAAAAAAGTGACAAATTTACAAAACAAAGTTGGAAATTTATGAGAAAAAGTGAAAATTTGGGAGAAAAAGTTGCAAATTTACAAGAAAAAACCTGTAAAATCACTTGAAGAGCTACAAATCCGGGCCGGGTCATGCCAAAGACCATATAAAAGTGGAACTTCCTGCCGTCCAGCTTGGTGCTCAGCAATAACGGAATGGAGGAGGGAAATCTGTGGCGGCGCCTTGCATGGCAGCGGCCCTCTGATTCTGCACTGGGGTGTGTGTGATTTGACACTGTAGATAGGTAAAACACAATCTCGTTCTCCTGTACATGATTAGTTGTACGGTTGAATGACAATAAGGGTGATTTAATTTAATTAATTTTAAACTTACAAGAGAAATTAACACATTCACAAGAAAAAAAGATTTATGAGGAAAAAATTGAAAAAGTAACAAATTAACAAAAAAAGTAGCAAATACAAGATAAGATAAGATAAGCCTTTATTAGTCCCACAATGGGAAAATTCCAGGATTGCAACAGCACAGGGATAGAACACTCAGAACAATAATTTAGAAGATAAGAAAATAAGAGCAGTGAATATACATATGTACACATAAATATATAAATATATACTGTATATACACAGTGTGGAGCATTGTAGCTAGATGGAATAAACCGCATAACCGTCTATTTAGTTACTCCACATAGTATGGATATGTACCCATACATATTGTCACCCTCCGTAGCGACTGATATTGTCCTAGTTGTATACTGGAGGGGACCATTTGTGTAAGTCTGTTGCGTCTTTTGTATTCAATACTATTAGGTTGTCATGTTTTTTTTTGCTATCTCTGCGAGCAGCCCTGCTTTGGTTATAAAGTCTGACAGCTGTAGGCAGGAAGGACCTGCAAAACCTCTCGGTTGCGCACCTAGGATGATGTAGTCTGCTGCTAAATGAGCTCCTCAGTGCATTCAGTATGTCCTGCATAGGGTGGAACTCGGACTCCAGCAGAGATGACAGTTTGGCCACCATCCTTCTCTCTCCTATCTCCTCCACTGGGTCGAGGCGCTGCCCCAGGACAGAGCTAGCTTTCTTGATCAGTTTGTTCAGTCTCTTCCTATCAGCTGCTGTAATGCCGTTGCCCCAGCAGACCACTCCAAAAGTGATGGCTGATGCCACCACCGTGTCGTAGAATGTCTTCAGCAGTGCCCCCTGTACACCAAAAGACCTGAGCCTCCTCAGTAGGAACAGCCTGCGCTGTCCTTTCTTGTAGAGTGCGTCGGTATTGTGTGACCAGTCTAGTTTACTGTTCAGATGAACACCCAGGTACTTGTAGGATGTCACCATCTCGATGTCTGTTCCCTGGATGTTTACTGGTGCTGTGAGGGGTTGTCCTTGCCTGTGGCAGTCCACCACCAGCTCCTTAGTTTTTCTCGCATTGATCTGGAGGCAGTTCGGATGGCACCAGTCCACGAAGTCCTGGATAAGTCCTCTGTACTCAGCTTCATCTCCATCGGAGATGAGGCCGACGATTACAGAGTCGTCAGAGAACTTCTGTAGATGGCAGTGTGTTGTGTTGTGTGAGAAGTCTGCAGTATAAAGGGTGAACAGGAAGGGAGCCAAAACTGTTCCCTGGGGGACCCCCGTGCTGCCGATGATCGTGTCGGACACACAATCCCGGGTTCTCACAAACTGTGGCCGGTTTGTGAGGTAGTCCAGGATCAATGATGACAGGTGCTGGTCCACCCCTGCGCACAGCAGCTTGTCCCTCAGGATCATCGGTTGGATGGTGTTGAAAGCACTGGAGAAGTCAAAGAACATGATCGTCAGTGTGTTCCCAGGCTTCTCCAGGTGGAACAGGGAACGGTGAAGGAGGAAGATCACTGCATCCTCCACCCCGATGCCATGCTGGTAGGCGAACTGGAGTGGATCCATCGCTGGTTCCACCAGGGGGCGGAGGTGAGCAAGGAGCAGTCTCTCCACGGTCTTCATCATGCGAGACGTCAGGGCCACTGGTCTGTAGCTCTTCAGGTCTCTGGGGTGGGGAGTCTTTGGTACAGGTACCACACAAGATGTTTTCCACAATTGTGGTACCCTCCCCAGCTTCAAGCTCAGGTTGAAGATGTGCTCCACAATCCCACACAGCTGGTCTGCGCAGGACTTGAGGAGCTTCGCGCTGATGCCGTCTGGATCCGAGGCCTTCCTCGCCTTGATCTTCCTCAGCTCCACCCTCACCTGGGTCTTAGTGAGGGTCAGGTTGGGGGGCTGTGTGCTGGGAGTGGGGGGTGGTGCTGGTGGAGTGGGGTGTGGACAGCAGGTCTCGATGACTTTAGAGGCAGCAGTGGTTGTTGTGCAGGCAGAGGGGAGGGCGGTTGGTCAAACCTATTAAAAAACAGGTTCAGATTGTTCACCCACTCCCTGCCCCCCGTGGCCTGGGAGGAGGTATTCTGGAGCCCAGAGATGGTTTTAAGGTTTCTCCAGACCCCGCTGATGTCGCTCTGTTGCAGCTTGTCCTCCATCTTCTTCCTGAAGCTGTCCTTGCCTTCTCTGATCTTCCTCCTCAGCTCCCTCTGTACGGACTTCAGCATCTCCCTGTTCCCCGACCTGAAGATCCTCTTCTTCTCTCTCAGAAGTGTTTTTATCTCTGGGTTGACCCAGGGTTTGTTGCTCAAGCAACACCGTATGGTCTTGGTGGGTACGGTGTTGTCCACACAGAAGCTGATGTAGTCCGTGATGGTGTGAGTGAGGCCATTGATGTCCTCACCATGTGGATCGCAGAACTGCTCCCAGGCAGTGGTTTCAAAACAGCCCTTTAGAGTGTCCATTGCCTCCTCAGACCATAACTTCACTGTGCGCATGACCGGAGGTTGTCTGTGTACTAGGGTTTGTACACCGGCAGGAGATATATAAGCAAAGAAATGCTTTTCTACTAAATATTAAATGAATACCACCAAGTGCATTCAATACTTATTCCCTGTGTCATTCCATTATTAAATATAACTTGTTTTGTGAACACAGTTGCCTTGATTTCTTTGTATGTTTGGATTACTTGGGTTGTTACTGATATCTGATGAAAATCTCAGGTCAGTGGCTCCATCAGAAAACATGTTGAATGAGAAAAATGTTGACGTCTTCAATACTTATTTTCCCTGTTGTATA
Organism: Pholidichthys leucotaenia; assembly: GCA_020510985.1. Classification (NCBI taxonomy): domain Eukaryota; kingdom Metazoa; phylum Chordata; class Actinopteri; order Cichliformes; family Pholidichthyidae; genus Pholidichthys; species Pholidichthys leucotaenia. Next base: position 286,653,874 of record CM035836.1, on the reverse strand, counting down.
TGAGTAAATAAATCAAAAATTTACAAGAAAAAAGTCCCAAACTTGAGAAAAAGTTTACAGTTAAAAAAAAAGTCAAAAATTTTTGAGAAAGTTCCAAATTTACAAGAAAAATATCACAAATTTATGTGAAAAACAAGAAAATAGCATATTTACAAGGAAAAAGTAAAGTTATGAGGAAAAAGTTTCAGGATTGCAGTAACAAATTTCAAGAAAAAGTTTACAAATCTGCAAAAAAAAAAAAAAAAAAGGCTACAATTTTTCAAGAGAAACTAACAAATTATGAGAAAAATCTGTAAATTTACCGGAAAAAAAAAAATCACAAATTTATGAGAAAAAGTTGCCAGTTTACAGTAAAAAAAAAAAAAAAGTTGCAAATTTATGAGAAAATAAGTTGCAAACAGGTAAACAGGTAAAGTGCATGTGGGTAAACCCAGATGGGGCCAACATGGAGTCCAAGCAGAAAACCACATGGGACCCAGGAGACAGCCCAGAGTTAACCTTTGGTGGGGCCACGTGGACACGCTGGTTGGTGCACATGGACAATAGAATTACATTAAAAATGTGGCGTTCTTCTGAGGAACGCAGCCACGAGTGTGAAGTTTCATCAAGTCTGCATCACTGCATCAGAAGATAAATGAGAAAATACAGGCCAGCAGAAGCTGTGCAGAGCCACTGGCCTGAAAAATCAAAAGGGACTGGCATTCTTAATCATTTTAACAACCTTGACTGTCAGTATCTGTACAAGATTCATGGTTGATGTCAAGTAATTTAGAAGAATGGTCTGTGAGGGCTTATTATGGCGTAGACAACTTCCTTTTTAGAGCGTAAGACCAGCGGAGAAAAGTGGTGGACGATTTCAGAGAACAGAATCATGAACGAATGTTGAGTCGAGGCACAGTCATTCCTGAGGTATCTGCAGAAACCTAAAACTACTTATTAGTTTATAGTACCTTGATTTTGTGTCTGAGTCGAGGATTATTCAACGACAAAAGAATGACATGAGTGCAGTAAGTAATCCACAAAAAAAAGTTAGTGGAGTAGTAATAACTTTGCTTTTTATGATTTTTTTTTTCTTTTTCATTTTTTATTAACTTTTCCTGTAAATTATGTAAGGTTTTTTCTCAAAAATAGACATAAAATTTACAACTTTTTTCTCATGAAATCATGATATTTTTTAAAATAAAATCTGTAAGTTTTTGTTTAAATCTACAACTTGTTTTCTCCTACAAAAATGAAAGATTTCTCACTAAGCTTTTTTGTATAAATTCATATTCTCTTATAAATTAGCAAATTTAATTTTAAAAAATAATTTTTGGATTTGTTTTCTTTTGTTTGCTTTTTTGATGCTCTTTGTAATTTTTTAATGTAAATTAGTGACTTTTTCACAAATATTCAGTTTTTTTTCTGTGTACATTTTTTAAACGTGTCATGATGACAAAGATAAAATCTAACCTCTCCACGAGTGAATATGGCTTAGCACTCAGTTGAACTTAGTGAAACTAAAAGAAACTCACACCGTTTATCAAATATAACAAAGTAAAATTACAGATTTTTATTAAAAAAAAAACATTTTCAGGAGTAAAACTAGTCATAAAATTTATGAAAAGTTTTTTGGGGCCATGATGCTCTTCATTACATTTAACGAGTCCCATTTTATCTTCATGATGAATCTTTTAAAATCCGTTTTTCACCCTAGAATCTGGGGAATTCACACATTTGTTTCAGAGGAAAAGCGATCCTTCAGATGGACGTGATCCAGAATGTTCATTCTGTGTGCAGCGACTTTAAACCCGAGCTCTACTCCCACTCACACACGCTCTGAAACCATGTTTCTACTCTGTGGAAATACTTCAACCCCAGGAAATGTTTGCATGCTGCAGCAGAAACATATTTAATTGGAAAGGAGGCTATAAATTGGGTTTGACACAGCCAGCGGGGGGGGGGGGGGGGTCTAAAAGGTGGTTGTACCAATATTTGTCATTCAAAATGGTTTTGTAGAATATTTGAAAGCTCTTCTTTTTATGTTGATTGAACCCAATTAGCCAGCCGAAAGCAGCGAACATGCTGCCCTCGGTTTGCATCACTTCATAAAGCTCCGAGCCACAGAAACATATAACCCCCGCACTACCAGGCACGTTTAGGGTTTCTGTCACAATTAATCTTATACCAGGCAGCAGCTAGCTTTAAGAAAATATGACATTCCACAACAGTTATTTCCAATCGAGCAATTCCAGAAGTCACTGCAGTATATTTCTCAGTGACCACATTTGGATGTTTCACCAGATATGTATCAGTCCATGCGGTTTGGCCAGTTACTTTTAACAGCAGAGTTCAGAGTAAAACCTCACAGTGTCCTGATTCTTTTGACTCTTTACATCATCTGAACACGCTGATGAAAGGATAACGGCGAGAACGAACAAAAGTGAAGATCAGGTTTTTCTCTTCTCCCTGTTGTGTGCATGTACAGTATCTCACAAAAGTGAGTACAGCGCTCACATTTTTGTAAATATTTTATTATATCTTTTCATGAGACAACAGTGAAGATATGACACTTTGATACAATGTAGTCAGTGACAGCTTGTATAACAGTGTAAATTTACTGTCCTCTCAAAATAACTCAACACACAGCCATTAATGGCTAAACCGCTGGCAACAAAAGGGAGTATACAGTACCCCTAAGTGAAAATGTCCAAATTGTGCCCAAATAGCCATTTTCCCTCCCTGGTGTCATATGACTCGTTAGTGTTACAAGATCTCAGGTGTGAATGGGGAGCAGGTGTGTTAAATTGGGTGTTATCACTCTCATACTCTCTCACACTGGTCACTCGAAGTTCAACATGGCACCTCATGGCAAAGAACTCTGATGATCTGAAAAAAAGAATTGTTGCTCTACATAAAGATGGCCTAGGCTACAGTAAGATTGCCAACACCCTGAATCTGTTATGACTCTCTGTGCGCTTTTATGCAGCGCACGGAGAGGGAGAATGAAATGCCGAATCTAGGTGCAGGTTTACACCACAACACATTTATTAAAGTAAAGGCAAACAGTCCAAAAGGTAAAGACTTACAAAAAATATAAAAACACACTTACAGTTGGTGTTCGTATGCTGGCATCACCCTGCGAACACAAGAGGAGGAACGTGTAGCCACGCTGACGTCCCACAGCCAGTATCGCTGTGGGGACGCGAGAGAACACATCTTACCAAAATTTTGGTAAGATTGCAGTAAGTATGCTGTAGGAAGATCCCAAGGCACCCTTACGAAGAACGTAAAAACTCTAGGGCCATTGTACAACAGAAAAGCACCTCATCTCTCAAGAATGCCTCAAGTTGCTCTTGTGAATTGAACAGCAGCCGTTAGAAACCATGCTCCCCTCCACGAATGTCTGTGAACTCCAGAATTTGTAGGAAATGGGAGATTCTCATGAATCCATTGTTCGTATGAATCTTTGTGACTGTAGCTTTAATTAGCCACCGCTCATAACGTGCCCTAGAAACGCTCAAGATGTATGTGTTGCAAACACTAGACAGCATTTATTTTGTGCCTGAAATGACAATAGGTCTGTACATTACTATATTATGCTCATTTACTGATACAACACCACATTCTTGTGTAACACTGTTTAATTACGAGCCTTGCCAGTTACAAGTAGGGAGAAAAATAAACGGAAAAAAGAAAACCAACATGAAAGGGTCAAGTAACTGTGATGTTGTTTTAAGGCCAAATGTGCCCAGCCCCAGTGGAGATACAGCTTGAGTTCTAGCTACAGTAGCTATCAGAACTGCTGGGACTCTAGAAACGCTAACATTTTACGTCAATGCAAAGGGCCGAACCAATCTGAAAAGTCCAAGAGTCCAGATCAAACAGGTCAGACGTGAAAGCAGCCTTAGTGAAGAGGATTTTTAAAAACTGGATTAAAAAAAAAAAAAAATCCCCATTTTTTAGTCACAGGGGTTGAGAGCAACTATGTCAACAGAGCAAACAAAACCAGGAGGAGATAAGGACAGAAATGATGGAAACTCACACCAGAGTGCACACTGAAGACTGGAGGATGGTGCAAGTGAGGGGAGATAAAGTGAGGGCCAATAAAACCCAACATGAAGGAAGGTGAAGGAGCGATATGAAAACAGAGAAGGGAGCATGGGAACGAAGTGCAGAGAGGCTGAGGAAAAAAGGGGAAGCTTTACTGGGCGCTTGGGTGATGAAACGTGAATGACCCCCTACTGTGGATCAGTGTGTGAGGGTGCATCCCCCACTCTAAAACACACACACACACACACACACACACACACACACACACACACACACACACAAGTGCGAACAGACAAACAAGCACACAGACACAAGACTGCTGAGAAACACACACGATCACACATCAGTTCCCAATCTTGGCCCAACTGGTGCTCCGCGCCCCTCGTGCACTCCGGCCTTCTCTCCCTTTCATTTTCTCCCCGCCCATCCGTCGCTCATCATCACACTAAACATAAGGTGACAGCCAGCGAGGGACAGACTGACACAGAAGGAGGCGGGGAGACAAAAGAGACGGAAACACCAAAGGGGAGGAAACCTCTTGACACGAGGAGAGGGACTGAGATAAAGAATTAGAGGCTTTAAAACGGAGACCTGGTTTTTACAGACGCCAAATAAAGAGATTAAATTAAATCAAATACATTAAAGCCACAGTTTTAACAGACAGAAATCCATAGGAAAAGGTATAATTTAAGAGGAAAAAAGTCAAATTAAGCAGCTTCTATTCTAACTAATGGGTTTGCTTTTCTAAGAAAGGACAAATGATTGGATTTTACAGTGTAAAGTTCCTTTGATTTGACAGGCCTATGTGTTTTCATAACTCTGCTACTTCATGTTGAGGCTTAAATATGATTTGTCGGGATGCACAGAATTGCTTGGGTCAAGAACTGTTCTAAATGGTTCTTTCCTGGGGGAGGTTACAGACCTCCGTCTCAGCACACTGTTCACTAACATGATTCAGTAAAATAACCCTATGGGAAGCTGTTCTGTCCATCAAATGTCTCCGTTAAGGACCTATTTTGTCACGTAATGTATTTTTTTCTTTTTTATAAGGTAAACTGAGCAGCTGCAGAGAAGGTAATGCCAGGATTATTTAACAGCAGCTACAATGGAGTTTATCATTTTATACCGACTCTCAACAATAATAAAGAGAAAAATCCATCACAGAGAGAGAGAGAACCATTCCTCCTCCAACAGCTGCAGCCATGCGCTGCCTTTTAAATAACAAACCCACTTTTTCAGCAATTGGACAAAAGAGCCTGCCAAATCTAAAATCTCCTGTAGAATGTAAAATGCATTTGGAAACGTTTAGAGGATGGGGGGAGGAATGTAGAAAATGAAGGATGAAGCCAGACTGTGGCGCATCACCTCACTGTTACAGAGCAGGATCACCAGTCACCACAGCTAACTGCTTAAAGTCAAATGAAATCACTGTTTTAATGTATTTTTACTTTTATGAACCTGGCAAGTAACTAAGAACAAATTCTTACTGTCAGTGACTTCCTGACAAAACACAAAGCCCATCTGAGGATATTGGGGAGTACAGATAATATACTGTATACACATATACATTAGTGGTGTCGGCGTTATCGCATTAAGTGCCCATTAATGCTTTGCCCCTGTTAATGGCGACTAATTATGTGATCGCAATTAACCACAGTTAACGGCAGAAAGCACCAACAGTACTTTTTTGGCCTAGCTGCACTCCGTTCCGAAGCCGCTTCGCGCCATACAGACACTGGAAAGTGAAACAAGCTGGACCCAAACGTGATCATGTTTAAGTTGACATCGTCTATCGGAGCTCTCACTTGGATAATTGTCACAACCTCCTCCAAAACTTTGCTTGGATGTCAGTTGTTCTTCTTAGGAAGTCGACTAGCCGGCTGCTAGCCAGTTTAGACAGCTACATGCTACGGATGTAGCCAGCTGCTAGCAGGCGCGTGTTACGTCTGTATATGGAGCCAAGGACGAGGCCAGGTGTCGAACTCAACACGCGTTTATTAGAGAGGCACTTTACAGCACTGTTGCAGCCATCAGGCAGAAGAGGCGGCAAAGAGGCCGCCCCTCCTGCCCGCTGCCCTCTTATAGCCACAGGTGGTGGCGGGACTGGAAAGGTGGAGCCACCGCCCACACCACACAAATAAAAGCTCGAGCTCTAACACAGCAGCGTGGCTGGTGACGTCATTGCGGTGAGACAGCTGTTTAAGTTCACAATTTTTCTTCTAAAAGGGAAACTGTTTCTGTTGTGACGCGCAAGGTCTGCTGTTTTGTGGTGAGTTGCTTAAAAGCCGTGGATGTTTGCTACAGGACTTGAGTTGGATGTTGCGTCAGTATTGTCAGTAATGTTGCGGTGACGTTATTGAGCCCTGGCGTTCTGTTGTTTGCACATGCAGTAGAACTTTGAGGATTTTCTGGAGAATATTCTGGATAGTTTTTTTTTTAAAAAAAGGGGTCTCTTAAAGGGGTCACTTTTTCCACATTTTAACAACTCACACACGTCTTAATGAAGTGTTTATGACATATTTTGTTCACATTTTCTTTTATTTTTCTTTGCTGTCTTGAAACACTGATTTAAAGCCTGTCACTTTAAGAAACATCCTTCAGCTGTTCAGCGCTGCCCTCCCTCTTACGTCAGTTAGCCATGAGCTGAGTAGTTCCTAGCTTTCTTCTAGCTTGGATGAGCAGCGCTTTTTCATTGATCCGCAGTCGTCTGTGCATCTGGCGTCATCCCGGCCCACCCCACAACAACCCTGCCAAGACGCCACAAAAATTCACCAATACCACGCGCCAGGCGATCCACCCATCACCGCACCCGTTTATGGTAAACACTGGAGCTGTTACCATTTCTTTACGCTATACTAGCAGTGAAGGTATACAGTATTTTCATAGTACTTAACAGGCCATGTGTTAAATTATTACCAAAACATCAAAGCTGAGATACCATTTCAACACTAACTAATCACAGTCATTTTGCAGTGTTTACATCTATAATTATGACATTTTTTAAACCTCGTTACCATCACGTGTTCCATCAACAGAGCAGTAGTGTAATTATACTACTTTATGGATAATATACAGCAACAGGATAGAGCAGTCGCATTTTTTTTCCCTCCCTCCTCCTATCCTGCCTTCCTGACCTAATCCCAGCTTGCTGCGTCTGAGTGAGTGTCTGTGCCGTCTCACCATCTTGCTGATCTCAACCCAAATGGAAAATACGGAAAATGGATATAAGCTGGGCTTTAAACGCAATTGACACCACCTTTTCAAACAGAAAATTGGGCCCAGGGGAGCCCAAATGTGGAGAGACCCATGGATTGGAACTCATGTGTCTGTGTGATTTGACTGAGGATGTGGAAAAACATCTACCTGTTTTGGCTACGATCACAGGATTTCTGCCGATTGGGCTTTGGAGTTCTCCTGGTGTATCGAAAATTTAACTGGAGGAGCTAATCAAAATGCGGACCCGGCGGAGCTGCTTCTCAATAATTCGACCAGATGGGGAGTGCACGAAGTAGCGGCAAATGACCAACATGGAATTTACCATCTGCATGCACTGTAGAGAGATGGACTCTTATCGGACATGTTCATCTGTGTTTAGAAGGGGAAACATCTGGAGTCGCTTCGTGCTCTCCAGGGAATGATATGAATTTAAAGCCAGTGAATGTTAATTTGAATTGTAAGCTCAGAATATGACAATAGGGAAATCCTATACTCCTATACTCTGTCTGAGCAGATTCGGCCTTGATCGGCGCCCCTGGATAACTCACTCCTCCAGAGTTGAGATAAGCGGATGTGTCAGCTGGCTCGCTAACCCAAACACCGCTGCTGTGCAATAAACAGAACTCTTCAGGGACAGCGTTCATGAACTATAACATCTATCGTTGCCTAGGAGACTATTTGTTGTGCTCCAGTAACTGATACACTCAACACTGCACACACACTGATATCATCATACTGATATACACACACTGCTCTCTCCCTGCTGTGTGATTTGTCTACTAAATGTCTGCTAAATAAGCATTGAGGGTTTTTTTGCCTGCAATCAAAATTTCGCTTACTTACTCATGCGTCAATTTGATAAAACATGTTTTTTTCTCTCGCCTACTGTGTCATATCCACTCTTTTTCTTTTTTTCCTTTCTTCTTTATGACTGGCGCCTAGCGGCTGCCCCGGCCTTGGATGCGCTCTGCAGAGCGTGCCCAAATGCCAAGTCACGTTTCGTTACCTTGTATTCATACATGTGTAATGACAATAAAGTTGAATCTCATCTCTCATCTCTCAACAGGATACAGCTGTCTACACATTTTAACACGGTCAGAAAGCTAATTGAAATGATCCAGGCCATTTCAACACACACTCATAACAGCAGGTACAGCACATGTACAGCACAGATTTCTGATGCGTCTCGGTGCTCCGCCCTACCACAAACCGTCAATAATGATCAGGGCTCCCTCACAAAAGTCCACTCGCTCAAAGCACATTGAACGTGTAGACCGCAGGGGCAGAATAAATCCATAGACAGACAAACTCCGCTGCTGTACACTACACTGTAAAAAAATAAATGTTATGACTTAAAAAAAAAAAAAAAAAAGGTGAAACATGAGAAGATAACTGCTGTAACGAGTTCAGGCCACTTAAAATTTTAAGGTAACTTGGACATAAGGAACTTTTTTAAGGTGGAACAACTAGTTATTTTTTCAATGTACAAATGCCTTTGAACACCTAGAACTACCCTTAAAAGTCCTTATTAATTTTCAGTTCTATTCTCAGATAAACCCAGCCGGCTCAATGGTTAAGTTAACACCAGGCGGCCCGTCTGTCAGACCCCCACCGTCACTGAAACGAGCTCTAATACTGTTAGACTGACCAACCTTGACCACCTGGCCACCTAATGCTAATGGTTTGATGTAGGATCATGGTGAAAATATAACATCATAAGCCATATATATATTGGATTAGTGACACAAGTGAAACAGGGATGTTAACTAAGGTGACCGACAGCTAAAGAAAGTAGCCATGTAAACTGTGCTTGGTAAGCTAAGTCCCTGGTAGCTCTGAAGCTCCCCGTTCATCTACTCGACAGACAGCTAGGCTGGCCGGTAACAGAGCAGCAGGCGGGTGTCAAAGCTGGGCTTACCATGATTTCATCTTTTAACACCTACTTATTTTGCAGTATTAGATGAAATATATGCACATGTTGACATTCCCTGTGATATTTGCATCTGTTAGTTTTTCTATCTCCTCCATAATAGCATTATGTTCAATATTTGCTTTGGTTCTTTGCACCTTTGTAGTATTAAATTACATGCGATATTTGCATCTTCTGGTTTCATCACTCTTCTAATATTCACTGTGTTTTCAGTGTAAATGCCTTGGATGGGTGTTGGATGTTGTGTGCCCATAGTAAAGCTGTTTTGTAATTTTGTTATACATAGCCCAGATTTTATCACGTAGAGTGTTTATACATAGTTTTTACATGCAGATCACTGAGGCACAAACTGTACAGATTGCTGGCGCCAGCCTGGTGACTGTAAAGAAACTACACGACTACATACTGTAGGTACAGTTTTTGCATCGCGTCACTGGCTTCCTTTAAATTTTAAGATCCATTTTATTGTGTTAATTGCTTTAAATGTTTAAATGGTTGGTGTCTTCTTCTCTGTGGTGAAGAGGGAGCTGAGCACTAAAGCAAAGCTGTCGATTTACCAGTCAGTCTACATTCCTGCCCTCACCTATGGTCATGAACTTTGGGTAATGACTGAAAGAATGAGATCATGGATACAAGCGGCTGAAATGAGCTTTCACCGTAGGGTGGTTGGACTCACCCTGAGAGATGGGGTGAGGAGTTCAGTTATCCGTGGGAGGCTCAAAGCAGAGCTGCTGCACCTCTGCATCGAAAGGAGCCAGCTGAGATGGTTTGGGCATCCGATCAAGATGCCTTGCATGTGAGGTGTTTTGGTCATGTCATCGGAGCAGACCCATGACATGCTGGAGAGATATGGGCCACCTTACAGTGGCACAGTCCACAATCAGTTGTCAGATGCTCAGGGTGCAGTTATGAGCATTTCCAAGGTCATTTCACTATTGCGCAAAGTGCACAAGGGCTGTCCTAATGCTCTTAATTATTCAGAGGTGTGTGTGGGGTGTAACATGAAATAAACCAATTTCTGTCTTTGTTTTCATTCCATTTAATGAACAGGGGCACAAGACCAAAGGCATAATACTAATATGACAGTGTTTAAATGGGAGGACTAATCAGTTTTGCACTGAGGACAATGCCGGTTTGTTCATGCATTTAAGAGAAAAGAGCTTTTTAACCTCATCCACAGCCTTGCTTGCACTGGGGAAACTTGATCATAATTACACATGGATGAGAGCTGCAGGCTGCAATTCAAAGATTATGGCAGTCTCTTTGTTCATGATTCTGACAGAGTTGTAAAATTTCCTTCACTATCCAAACTTGCTAAGCCGCCTATTAATCTCCTTTGCTGAATGCAAAATTGTTGAGTTTTAACTCAAAACAACTGTCAGGATATTTTCATTTTGAATTATTCTGTTAAAAGAATGACAGTGAATGAGGTAAAAAAAAAAATGTAAAAACTGTCATCATTAGATAATATCTGTGCTTGCTGGGTCTACTCTGGAGTCGTGTTGACAGCTTGCTTCCAGGTATAGGGAAGACTGGTCCTGCTGCTGTCCAGTAGTTAAATTAAAAAGAGGGCTGACTCATAAACCCACAGTTTTTTGTTTGTTTGTTTTTTTTGCTCAACTGTGCCGTGAAAAACTCTACTGTTTCTTCAAATAGTTCATTTTTAACTGTCCTCACTGAATAGAAAACAATGACTCAGTGTGTGTTTTGCATTTGTGGGGAAGCACAAGTACAAACTGATGAGATATGACGTTATATGATGACAGACATGATTAGTGGACAGAATACTTTGTCACAGAAGAGGATTGCCATTTAAAACCTTCAGACTTAAGCCTGCTTCATGCTACACCTCTGCTGTCCGTGTACGTGGAACCGGAAACCTCGTGTGACGAAATTTACATCATCGTCTCCTCTCCGCTAGTGTCTGCAGTGCTCGACTGCGGATGACCACGTGCAGCCCAAATTTTGTGACCACAGCGCCTGCCCACGACCTGAACACATTGAAAAGTGCATGCGCAAGACTGAATGTCCCATTCACGAGGTGGCGATATCGACACAGCATACATCAGTAGACAAAGAAGCCAATGAGGAGGCGGGAAATGAGAATAAAAACATATATGAATCAAACATACATACTGTGGCACATATGTTTGGTTCATATTTCCCACAAGAGTGTGGCACATATGTCTGTATGTATGGCTTATGTGGATTGAGGCTTCACGTCTGGAGGAACAGGAGATTGGATCGACGGGGGCCGACAGGAGATGGCAAGGAGGTGTGAAGTCGGGCCCTTGTCTCAGAGGAGGCCCTGGGGGGTTTCCCGGGACACCGGAGAATAAGAGACAATGGTGAATCTTCAGAGACTTGCATTGTGATTGAATGTTTGCAGAAGCACCATGTGACTTGAGTTCTTAATCCCCCGGAGGTATAAGAGTGTGCTGTAATATTATTCTGCCTCTTCTTGCTTTTGAGAATGTTGGATGATTGTGTTCTGCAATAAAGCCGAACCTGAGAAATACACTCATGTCTCGTCATTGAACACATCTTCCACACTGGTGACCCATGACAAAGAATGAGCAGGGAGAATTCTCCCGAGCGGAGCTCATCAGAGGCCAGCCTGATGGCTGCCTCCACGCTCCAGCTGCCCGATTTCTGGCAGCACAGCCCGCGCTCCTGGTTTAGCGCGGTCGAGGCGCAGTTCAACCTCCGGAGAATCTCAAAGGATGAAACGAGGTTCTACCATGTGGTGGCGAAGCTGGACAGTCACACGGTCCAGAGGGTGGAAGATCTGGTTAACCACCCACCGGACACCGACAAGTACGGCGCATTGAAGGAGGCGCTGATCAGCCATTTCACCCCCTCGGTGCAACAGCGAGCAGAGGGGCTCCTAGAGTTGACGGAGTCGGAGAACGACAGACCGGCAGACCTGATGGTGAAGATGCTGAGACTGAAAGACTCCGAGGATGGCGAATTTATCTTCGCCCACCTTTTCCTCCGGACTCTGCCGCCAGCAGTGAGAGTGACCCTGGCAGACTCACCCCGCTTGGCCAAGCGGGACTACCATGGCCTCGGCAAGGAGGCGCAGTGACTCGTCGACGCCCACAAGCGGAGCGCGGTTTTGGCCGCGGCAGCTGAGCAGAGGACGGCGCCCGGAGATGGTTTGGAGCCAGAGGTGGCAGCGCCAGACGAACCGACGACGGCGGCGACAGGCGACGCGGAGCTGAGGTCGGCCTGTGTTTCTACCACCGCCGTTTTGCGGAGAGGGCGCACAGATGTCTCCCACCGTGCCGCTTCAAGCGTCAGGGAAACGCCAAGACTAGGGGGCTGGTAGCAGCTGCATCCCTCGGAGAAGAAAATAAGCTGCTTTACCTGACAGATGCACACTCGGGGAAACAATTCCTCGTGGACACGGGCTCCCAGCTGAGTTTCGCCACGCCTACCTACGCGGAACGGCTGATGCCGTCCAAAGCTCCCTGGGTGTCAGTATCAGCAGCGAATGGCTCAGCGATTAAGACATTTGGTGAGAGGACCATGCGTCTGTCCTTACAGGGCCATTCATTCGAGTGGACCTTTATTGTAGTAGCAGTCAGTTTCAACATGTTAGGGGCTGATTTTTTGTGCTCACATGGTTTATTGGTTGACCTTGCTAATAGATGCCTGGTTAATGCACTGTCTTTTCATTCTATTCCCTGCACAGCTCGGGTGGCTCTGCCGACTGCACACGCCAACGTCACAGCTGCAGGTGGTAAGTTTCATGCTTTGCTCACTCACTTTCCAGCACTCACAGTTCCAAAGTTTTCGGCGACAGTGGCCAAACACGGGGTGGAACATTTTATCACCACCACTGGGCCGCCCGTTTTTGCAAAAGCCCGGCGCTTGGACTCAGCTAAACTGGCAATAGCGCACGAGGAATTTGCCAATCTGGAAAAACTGGGCATAATTAGACGCTCGAACAGCCCCTGGGCTTCCCCGTTACACATGGTCCCAAAGGCTGATGGCTCGTGGCGACCTTGTGGCGATTTCCGCAGGTTGAACAACGTCTCAGCACATGACCGCTACCCGATTCCGCACATCCAGGATTTCTCAGTTCATTTGGCGGGGGCGCGCATTTTTTCTAAAATAGACTTGGTGCGCGGCTACCACCAAGTCCCCATGCGCGCAGGATATTCTCAAAACCGCGGTAATAATTCCGTTTGGGCTTTTTGAGTTTTTGCGAATGCCGTTTGGGTTAAAGGGCGCCGCGCAAACTTTCCAAACGCATGATGGATGCAGTTTTACGCGACCTGCCTTTCGTGTTCGTCTATTTAGATGACATATTGGTAGCCAGCACGTCTGAGGACGAACATGAAACCCACCTCACAGCGGTTTTTCGGAGACTGGCAGAGCACGGGTTGATAATTAACCCAGCGAAGTGCCAGTTCGGGGTGGTGCAAATCGATTTTTTGGGGCACCGCGTTTCACCACAGGGAGCGGTTCCCCTTCCTGAGAAAGTGCGTGCAATAACAGATTTCCCCCGACCTCAAATGATAAAAGCGCTGCAGGAGTTTCTAGGAATGGTTAATTTTTACAACCGGTTTCTTCCGAGCGCAGCGCGGCTTATGCAGCCACTGTACGCGGCACTAAAAAAACAAAAACCCACTAATAAGGTCGAATGGTCTCCGGAGCGGGAGCGCGCTTTCTCCCAGGTCAAATCAGCCCTTGCAAGCGTCGTTTTGTTAGCGCACCCGGTTCCAACTGCCCGTTTGGCGCTCACCACCGACGCTTCTGATTTAGCGGTGGGGGCAGTCATTGAACAGTGTGTGGCAGGGACCTGGCAGCCTCTCGCGTTCTTTAGCAAATCCCTGCGCGATAACGAGCGTAAATACAGCGCGTTTGACAGGGAGCTTTTAGCCCTACACTTGGCCATCCGCCATTTCCAGTTCTGGCTGGAAGGGCGGTGTTTCACCGCTTTCATGGACCACAAACCGTTAACTTTTGCGATGGCCAAGATCTCAGAACCTTGGTCAGGCCGACAACAAAGACAGCTAACCGCAATATCGGAGTTCACCACCGATATCCAGCATGTAGCAGGCAAACACAATGTAGTGGCGGACTGTCTCTCACGTGCTGTGGCAACGCCAGGCCACGTGGGGGCAGACTCGGTGGCTGTGGGCCAGGGCAGTGACGCGGGAGCGCGCGCAGCCCCGGTCCACGTAGGTTTGGATTATGCAGACATGGCTGCGGAGCAGGTTGGTGATGCGGATGTGCGCGCGCTCCAGTCTGGACCAACAGGGTTAAGGCTGGAGCACAGGATGCAGCAAATAGGTATGCCCCCCTTAATATGCGATGTCTCCACGGGTCGGCCTCGTCCCATGGTTCCAGCCGCGTGGCGCCGCCGCGTTTTTGACTCGGTCCATTCGCTGGCGCACCCGGGGGTACGCGCATCGGTCAAGATGGTGGGGGAGAAATTTGTCTGGCTGGGGTTGCGCAAACAGGTCAAGGAATGGGCAGCAGCTTGTGTAGCGTGCCAGAGGGCTAAGATACACAAGCACACGAGGGCCCCTTTGGAGCCTTTTCACATCCCGGCTAAGCGGTTCGATCACGTGCATGTTGATCTGGTGGGCCCGCTTCCCTCATCTCAAGGACGCACACACCTTTTGACGATGGTGGACCACACCACACGTTGGCCAGAAGCGGTACCTCTGGCGTCAACAACGGCGGAAGAGGTTGCGCGCGCGTTTTTAACAGCTTGGGTCGCGCGTTTTGGAGTTCCGTCAGATATAACGTCAGACAGAGGCCCTCAATTTGTTTCCGAACTCTGGTCGTCTATGGCCCGCAGCTTAGGGGTGAAGGTACACTGCACTACCGCGTATAACCCGCAGGCCAACGGTTTATGTGAACGCTTTCATAGGTCATTGAAAGCAGCCCTCAGAGCATCGCTCACGGATACAAATTGGGTAGACAAACTGCCATGGGTTTTACTGGGGTTGCGTTCTGCACCTAAGGAGGATTTGCAAGCCTCCCCAGCGGAGTTAGTGTTCGCACAACCTCTCCGTTTGCCGGGGGAATTTCTCCCGGAAAATCCTGCGCCCAATTGCCCCCCCGCTCAGCTGTTGCAGAGCGGCACAGGAGCAAACACGCTGCCTGGCCCAGTGCATCACAGTTTTCCAAGCGTTTTTGTGCCAGAGGCTTTAAAAAACGCAGAGTTTGTTTTTGTTAGACATGATGCACAACGCCCAGGGCTGAGACCGCCATACGATGGACCGTTCAGGGTGCTGGAAAAAAATGAGAAGCATTTTTTGCTAGATTTGGGGGGCAGAAGGGAGCTAATTTGCATAAACAGACTCAAGCCTGCTTTTGTCCTGGCTGATGAACGCGTGCAGTTGGCGAAAGCCCCCCGCCGGGGCAGGCCACCGAGAAGGCATGCTCCAGAGCTCCCACAGAGATGTGCTAACAAATCTAATCCCCAGGTGCGAGGAGACGCTGCAGACACAGCGAAGCCGGCCTACAGCAGATTCGGCAGGAAGCTAAGACCTAAGAGATTGGGGGATTGATTATTGGTTATGTGGTGATGTCTTTTATGTTATGCATTTATGAGTATGTTTGTCCCATGCAGATGTTTGGGGGGGTCATGTGGCACATATGTTTGGTTCATATTTCCCACAAGAGTGTGGCACATATGTCTGGTTCATATCTCCCACAAATGTATGGCTTATGTGGATTGAGGCTTCACGTCTGGAGGAACAGGAGATTGGATCGACGGGGGCCGACAGGAGATGGCGAGGAGGTGTGAAGTCGGGCCCTTGTCTCAGAGGAGGCCCTGGGGGGTTTCCCGGGACACCAGAGAATAAGAGACAATGGTGAATCTTCAGAGACTTGCATTGTGATTGAATGTTTGCAGAAGCACCATGTGACTTGAGTTCTTAATCCCCCGGAGGTATAAGAGTGTGCTGTAATATTATTCTGCCTCTTCTTGCTTTTGAGAATGTTGGATGATTGTGTTCTGCAATAAAGCCGAACCTGAGAAATACACTCATGTCTCGTCATTGAACACATCTTCCACAATACTTCCTTTCACAGTGGCAGCAGCATCTTCGTGGAAAAGGAGTGAAAACCGGGAAGTCAAACAGCAGAAATGGACTCTATATTTGGTGAAAATCCTGGCGCGTCAGCGCCTTGGCGCTACCTATCGGGCGGGAGTGAAACTACAAATGATGGTTGTGTGCATGCATCAACTGCTTGGCCTAGGTAGATGAAAAAAGTGAGCATGAGCAGCACCACGTGTGTGCTGGGCTTGTCCAAAGTGGATGCGGACCACAGCGGACTAGAGGGAAATGGAGCATGAAGCAGGCTTAACAGTATCCCACCACGCCTCCCCATGCACTGCATATGCATGCTCCCCGTTCATTCACTCAGTCCCCTAAAAAAAAATAATACATTAATGCCTAATCTATAGACTCAAACAGTAAGTCAATGATTATAATGAGAACGTGGTAGAATAAAAAATTAAGTGTATCATATTATAATTAAAATAATGTGATTAGATTATAACTATTACAACTCTCTCCATTAAAAAAATAATAAAAAATCCCATCACATGTTCCTTCCTCATGAGCTCCTGTCAGTAGGAGCTGTGCAATTTCAAAACATGCCACTGAAACAGCATGAAACAATACGCTCATGATGACAGACCTCATTTTTGATCAAAAGTGTAGTGTCAAAAAATGCACCAAAATACGACGCACATGACATTGCAAGCTACCATGCCTCTTTGAAATTAGGCCACTCTCCCCAGTGCAAAGCTGGCACACTGTCTACTGGTAATTAGACTGCGTGACGTGAAGTGTAAAAAACAGACAATGCACTAACAAAAAACTAGCAAAAGCAGTGGCGTAAGGTGGAAAGTGTGGTGCACAAATGCATTTTTGATCCTCATAACAGCGCCCTAAGTCTCCCAGCTGACCTAAGAACACTTTGCTGTTTTCTCTGAATGTCTGGAGGAAGTGGCTGGGAAGAAGGAAGTCTAGGCATCTCTGATTAGAAGGCTGGCTCCATGACCTGGATCCCCGGAAAAGTGATAGAAATGGGTGGATGAACGGACTCATTTCAGACTTTATTTGAAAGTAAGTAAGAGTTTGTTAAAGTTTTGCTTATTTAAATTCTACAAACAGCTTGTCCGTGTTCCCAGAGGGTGAAATAATAATTAAACCAAAGTTGGATAAAAGACAAAAAACAAACGGCAAATACGTGGTTTACAGTATGTGAAAAGTACTGTTGCCTTCAATCGCTCCAATCCTCTTATCACGCATGCACAGAGGACAAAGCTGCTCCCTATGATGTACAAACAACAGCGTGGCAGTTAAAAACCGGTCCGAACTCACTGTTTGTCACGTTTGTTCACTGAGAGGTTTTATCTTCTTCTCCAGCTCAGCAAAGATAAATCATCTTGCTGATTTTGCGGCAGGGTCAAATGCCTCTTTGGGAGATTGAGTACTCACGATAAATGAGGATGCAATAAACTGAGTTTTATCTTCTGATGTAGTCAGGTAGCCACATGTCACTGCCTCTGTCCATCCATTATCTTAAGCAATAACCCAGGTGTAAGGTGCTGGACCCATCCTCAGCTGCCTTTGAGCTGGATGGACCCCAGACATCTAACCGTCACTATCACAAACAAGGAGGAGCAGAGGAGAGGACACGATTTCCAGCAACAATCCAGTTCATGAGGCTTCATTAAATAACAAACAAACAAGGCAGAAGCTACTAAATGAAGACTTACTAACTATAAAATAAAGGCAAGGCTGAACTGAAGTTAAACGTAGATTACCATGGAGGAATGAAGAGCCAGGTGATGTGGAGAACCTGGCATCTAATGACGCCACGAGGAGGGGAAAGACAATCAACAAATGGATCACAGGTGAGGACCCTGCAGAGTCAAGCTAACAAGGGAAACACCAGAATTAATCTGAAGATCATGCCCAAGGACTGACGGGGAAGACATTTCAAAATAAGACAGGAAGTCAAGTTAGAAACTAAACCAGAACACGGGAAACACTTTCAGAATAAACTTAGAGCAAGGGAGACTAAACTAGAAAACAGCACCAGGCATCATCACCAACACCATCACCGGGACAACACCAGGCATCATCTTAACATAAACCTGAAACCAGACAAGAATAAATCAGAATAACAAGTACAAAAAATACAACAACTGAAAGCGTAGGGCACGATCATAATCACACCCCCATGACATTAGCCAGACCATCACAAAACACGAATTCAGAATAAGAAACTAAATTGACCGGTGAAAATCAGTCTTTTCTTTCTTCTTGTTAACATGTCTGTAACATGTTTTTTTGTGACCGGTGGCGGAGTAGTTAGCACTGCGGCAGCACAGCAACTCACCCTTGGCCAGGGGATCCTGGGTTAGAGCCCAGTCCCCGACCAACAGTGATCTGTGTGGAGTTTGCATGTTCTCCCCGTGTCTGCGTGGGTTTACTCCGGGATTTCTCCGGTTTCCTCCCACATGCCAAAAACATGCATGTTAGGTTAACTGGCATCAAACTGGGGATTCTAAATTGTCCTTAGGTGTGACTGTGAGAGTGAATGGTTGTCTGTCTCTCTGTGTTGGCCCTGCCATGGACTGGCAATCTATCCAGGGTGTACCCTGCTTCTCGCCCAAAGATGCTGGGATAGGCTCCAGCCCCCCGCGACCCGAAAAGGATTAAGCGAAAGAAGATGGATGATGGATAGATGGACAAGACGTATCAAGAGTGAAATCACTCTAATGTGTCATGTCTATGTTTTTCTGCTGTGAAATTTCAGTTAAGCTCTGCCCCTCTGAACAGGCGAGTTTAGACAAACTGCTTTTGTGCTGTCACTATAGCAGGTGAACCAATCAGGACTAAGCACTAGATATGGCCTTGGAGGAAGCGGACAGAACTAAAGAGTCAACTTAACGTCTAGTGCCAGTTAGCATTTTTGTACAGGTGCTTTGAAAACTTGACCCAAATTAAGATGGGTTTTACCATTAAACTGCTTTTAAGGACCAATGTGGTTTCAACCATTATCCTAGACCGCTGTGCATATAAGTGGGCATGTCCTTCAACTGTTAAATCTGTCTTCTATTTCAGGATTCTTTCTGTTTAATGTAGCACTAGCCACTAGTATTTAAAATGCCTGATACGGTAGCCTATTCATGGTGCAATTTTACGTACAGTAAATGTCAAAGCCTTGTGTCAAATAGGTAATGTGCTAGAGATAAAGTGATCCACAAACATCCAGCTAAACCTGGATATAGTTAGATACTGCAAGTGTTGATTTGTTTGCTCGAACATTTTTCGAGAGGCACTGCTGTACGTTAAGGTTTTGCAGGTTGCTGCAGGTTTTGCCCCAATGCAGCACAGCATCGTTCAGATCAAGCAGAGATGAGTGTGTACGGAACAAATGTGTAGTGTTTGGTAATTGCTGGCAGGCAGCTCAGGCTCCTTTAAACATGTACAACACTTTTTGTGTATGGATTTTTCCCTAAACAGTTGCAAGCATTTGGAAACTAGTTGTAAGCGATTGCAAACGGCTGTAGCATGTGTCGCTAAAGCTCGTTACTGGACACTATCAACTGTTTAAGAATCTTTACCACAAAACTGTTTGCGACCTTAAAAACTGTGTGCCAGTTGGTTTGTAACCTTTTACAAACTCTGATGAAACCAAAAAGCACAATATTCGCCAGCATTCGTTGCTTTGTGAGACACTAGCTTGATTTTCGTGAACATCTATCAGAAAAGTTGGCAAATCTGTGCGGTACCACCCTGAAGAGCTCATTCTCTGCTCGGGTGGAGTTTCAAGGATGACATTGATGAAAAAGCAGGCTCTCTCCAAGGCTGTTGGTGTGGATGTGAGCGTGTTCCTATCGGATAATTGGAAAATGAAGGCTGGATCATTTAACCTTTGTGTGAAGCACTTTTCTGTTTATTTACGCAACATAATCAGGTTTGTTAACCAGCAAAGACACCCAACAGCTGTTGTCTGTACTTCCTCTCATCTTTGTTACCGTTCCAGTTCTAATGTGCAAGTATTTATGAACAACCAAACAATTAGCACTTCTTTCATATCCCCAAGGAAATCTGCATGCCTTCTTTGTTGCTTTATAATTGCGGGTCTTTAAAGATCAACGCTCCAATTAAAAAAATGTTCTTCAAATCAGATCAAACCAACAATTTTCTGCTATCATTAAGCATATTGAACAGAACCGAGATGTGTTCCATGGTCGTTCTTCTGTTCTGCTATTTAAATGGCAAACAGGTTTAAATTCAGGCTGGTGTAAACTTATCTGAGCCCACGCTATTTCAGGAATTCAAAAGACATGTTTGCCTTTTTTTCAGCTTTGCTCATTATTTGGGAAATGGTGACAGTAAACAAAAAGCTGCGGAGCCATTTCAAGGTGTCTGAACCTTAATTACATTTTTAATAAACTCCTTGGTATGCAAGCATATGAGAGCACGGGTGTGTGTGTGTGTGTGTGTGTGTGTGTGTGCATTTAGGGGCACAAATTAGCCACCAGGAAATGCATTTTATCTGTGTGTGTGTGTACTTCTCTTCTTTCACCGAAGGGTAATTTGTGGACACAGGGGCAGCACGCAGCGCCCCCCCCCCCCCCCCCCCCCCACACACACACACGTGCACGGATGGTCAGATGCTACATGGGCCATATCTGGTGAACTGTAAGACACGTTGATATCGAAGCCTCTAATGGCCGTCATTAATCATGTGATACTAAATCACATTAGAGATGGAGAGGGAGGAAATAAAAATGGGAAACATGATCGAGGAGCAACGTGAGAGAGAGAGAGAGGGAGTAAAAATGGTCTGAGATGGCAAACAGAGAGGAAAAGATGAGAGGAAATAAACATTTTTGGAATGGATTCCTGCCATGATGGCACATCTGTGATTCTCATTCATTACTTCCAAGGAGGGCGTGGGATCCGTCTGGTCTCTGTTAGAACTGCTGCCAAAAAACCTACTGACGGATCTACATTAACATTTTGTCAGATCAGCTTTCCCCAAATAAAGCCTTTTGAGTCTGTTCACAATACAGATCCAGCTTTGGAAGAACAAACATGGCCGACATCTCTTCAGCCATTTTGGGTTCCTCAGATTGTTAAGTTATGAGAATTTTTTAACATTAGAAATGATTCCTTGACTTGGACACCAAAATCACCACTGACAGCCAGCCAGCGTGTCCATGTGGGCCCCACCACAGGTTACACTGGGCTGTTTCCTGGGTCCCATGTGGGTTTGTCCGAGGGTTCCACGTTGGCCCCATCTGTGTTTTCCCACATGGACTTTACCTGCTTACCTGTTTTCAACTTATTTTCTCAAAAATGTGCTATTTTCTTGTAAATTTGTGACTTTTTCCCATAAATTTGCAATATTTTTCCTTTAAATTTGGAGATTCCTCAAAAATGTTCAACTTTTTTTTTCACTGTAAATTTGCAACTTTTTCCTCATAAATTTGTGACTTTTCTCTTAAATTTTCAATTCATTACCTCTGCCAAGGAGGTTGTGTAATCGGGGTGGTTTTTCTGTCCGTTTGTTAGCAGGATTACGCAAAAACTACTAGACAGATGTTGATGAAATTTTCACCAGAGGTCGCCCTTGGGCCAACGATGAACCCATTAAATTCTAGTGATGATCTGAGAGTGCATACCTCCATCAAGGGCCTTGTTTGTCTTTATGCAATAGGATTAAACAAAAACTACTGGATGGATTTGGATGAAGTTTGCACCAGAGGGGGTCCTTGGGCTAAAGAGGAACCCATAATAGTTTGGTGATGATCTGAGAATGCATACCTCCACCAAGGCTCTAATCCTCTCACAGTGTGTTAGCAAGAATCCTCCAGAACTACTGGGTAGACTTTGATGCAATTTTCACCAGAACTGGCTCGTGGCCTACACACGAACCCATTACATTTTGGAGGTGATCCATGAGGGACGGAAGGAGCCTTGGCAGAGGTATGCCCTCTCTGAGTGCTTTTCTAGTTTTCTCATATATTTCTACTTTTTTTGTTCATTTGCAGCTTTTTCTAATTTTTTCCTCATACATGAGTGACTTTTTCTTGTAAATTTGCTAAATTTTTCTTGAAAGTTTGTAATTTTTTTCTCCCAAATTTTCATTTTTTATATAAATTTGTGACTTTTTTCTCATACATTTGCTATTTTTTTGTAAATTTGTGAATTTCTTGTAAATTTGCTAATTTTTTCTTGTAAATTTGCAACCTTTTTCTCCAAAGTTTTCATTTTTTCTCATAAATTAGTGACTTTTTTTTAGTAAATTTGTGATTTTTTTCTCATAAATTTGTGACTTTTTTTTTTTAGCAAATTTGGGATTTTTTTTTCTCATAAATTTGTGATTTTTTTCTCATAAATATATGATTTTTTTAAGTAAATTTGTGATTTTTTTCTCATAAGTTTGTGTCATTTTTTTTTATACTAAATTTGTGATTTTTTTCTCATAAATTTGTCACGTTGGCACCAGTGCTACTGAAACCTGCTCACCTGCATTTAAACCATGTGGGGGTTTAAAGCGGGTAAAAATAGCTGTTCACCACAGGTAAAGTCCATGTGGGCAAGCACAGATGGAGCCAGCATGGAACCTGCAGACAAACCCACATGGGACCCATAAGACAGCCCAGATTTAACCTTTAGTGGGGCCCACTGGACACGCTGGCTGGGTAGTAGCTAATTTATGACTTCCATAAGCTTCATAATGTTGAAAATAGCAACCACAGCAACCATATTGGTTTCTTTTTACCATATTGACCAAGGAGATGGTCCGCCCAGGGCATCATGTGCAGTTGAGAAAATGGATGGAGTGGAGCCCTGGATGAATGGAGATCTTTTGTTGTGTGTGTGTGTGTGTGTGTGTGTGGGGGGGGGGGTCTCCCCCTTCCTCTCAGATAAGGCGACACAACCAGGCCCTGTGCAATCGCTCACATTAGCTAAGAGCAGCCAAGCTGGCCTCCTGGTCTCAGAAGGAGACCACCAGAGGTCAGGTCATCGCACTGGAAAAAGACCCCAGAGGGTATGACATCGCTGACTGAAGAACCTCTTGACCGAGAATGGTACTTTGTGTGCCTTATATATAGTTTTTCAAAGAACTGAGTGGTTCATTTCTACTGAAGTTGTCTGGAGGCAGAGTACTGCCCACATAGCAAAATCGACACTCTGCCCACACGCTGCAAAGGTGGCTGGCAAACCAGATGTGGGCCACCAAAGGGCTGTCATTCCTTGCAGCATGTGGGCCGAGTTCCATCTAGCTGCAATGCTCCTGCGCTGTGAATATAACTGTGTACGTATGTATAATCATCTACTGCTTTGGCCAGCCAGTTCTTATTATCTTGTTGACTATTGCTCTGAGTGCTGCTGTCCCTGTGCTCTCGTAATCTTGGAATTTCCCCATTGTGGGACTAATAAAGGCTTATCTTATCTTCTTCTTCTTTTAGATTTGATTGGCGGTTGGCAACCAGCTTACAGATGCATTACTGCCAAGTACTTCACTCTATATCATCACTCTAGCCATCATCATCATAGTCTGTCGGGGCGACAATGACTGTCTCATTTAGGTCTGATCAGATTCCGCCTCGCAGCTCTGTCCTTTGCCTTCCACTGCCAGGACCTCCTGACCTTGTTAACCCGGGCGACGTCCGAGCCGGTCTGCCTCATCTTATCTTATCTTAAAAGGCTTTTTAAATGATTCTTCCATGACATCACTATGATGAGCCTTATGGTTGTGGACACATTTACTTTTCTTTCAACCTGCGGCCCTTTGGTGAGTAATCAGTTACTCCCATTGTTTAAAATTACAGTTCTACAAGGGAAAAGTTGCAGACGAAAAAGAAAAAGTCACTTTCATGAGAAAAAGCCACAATTTCATGAAGAAACTCTTGAATTTATCAGTAAAACCTAAAAAAGCTGATACATTTAGGAACTCTAGACTTTGCCTAATTATCGTTTTGAATTATCACTCAACATTTATTGCTTTGTACTTTCTACTCTTACTTGTACTCGAGTACTGATCATCTTAAGATAACACCACTTTTACTTGATTTAAAGCAGAGCACACAAATGCTATGGAACTCCTGAGCCGATGGGGGACCCCAGGCTGGTTAGATTTTTATTCTGTGTAATGGTTTGAGTTTTTTCCCATGTAGACAATGGCCCAAGTTTATTCTTTTAATGTTTTTTTTTTGGGGGGGGGGGGTAAAGGTTTCAAGTCTCCCCATCACAAAATAAGCCCCCACACCTCCACACCTCTGTCTACTTTTGTACGTCACCCCTGAAACCGAGCAGTACAGCTGCGTTTCCACGACACCGTCCTGCAGCAACGACTGTCATGGCTGCAGCACAGCAGTGAAGGCCTCAGTTCGGGAGCAGAGGAGCGGTTAGTGGTGTGTGGCCAGACCAAAGGAAGCACCCGTATCATTAGCTGTGCACGCGTTCCAACACATCCCGTCTCTGAACAACAACGCGCCATCCTTGAACACGGCCCAAGAGCCAAAAGGCACACATCAGCAGGGCTGACTCCAGGACGACTGCAGGCTTCTGCGCGTGTGAGTGAGCGGGCGCATCACTAACCACCATGTGGAGGGGAAATGACTGGTTTGAATTCTGCCGGAGGAAATTCCCATCTCAGATTATACACAGATCAATTTTTATGTGGCTTTGTGTGTGTGTGTGTGGGGGGGGGGAGTCAGATGCTGCTATGCCTTAATCATGGCTTGCACCTAAGAATGCACAGTAACCACATGTGCAACACCCTGAATATCAACACAGACATGAAAATTACTTTCAATATGACAGTAATCATCGTCTCACATTTTTACCATTGAAAATAGTTACGTTTGACCTTGTCTTTCTATAAAAAAAAACAATAAGCTAAGACAAACCAGACTGTTAGTCTCACAGAGGACGTTTTCATTTTTAGACTACAAATGCTTATTAATATCTTGTATTATCAGTCAAGCACTTTGCATTTTTGCATTAGAATTTTATCCTTTGATACATATTAACCACAACGAATGCAGTGAATGCAAGTTTTGTTTTTAAGACGACAGCAAGGTCATCTGCAGCCAAAGACGGACGGGAAAGGAAAAAAAGAAAAAAAGAAAATAATGCAAAGTGATTCTCCAGAAGCTGCTGACTCAGTTCGTGAGTGGAGGGGAGGCACCGTCGGTCCTACAACGGTTACCCCGCCGGAGAGGTGGAGGTGACGGGAGGTGGGGCGGTGACACGATCGCTGCAGGAACCAGGACGAGTCACGGTGGTGCACGCTCAGCAGCTGCAGCAGAGTTTTGGTGAGGAGCAAGAGGAGTGGGTCACACACACACACACACACCACAAATCTAAGCCTCATGGGAAATATTCAGCCAGCGCTCCAGAGGTCAGCAGTCAGCGGCTACTTAAAGAGGCACCGACTCATTTTTCTTGGAAATATCCTCCTAAATTTGCCAAAAAAAAAAAAAAAAATCGAATTGAATTCAGAATTTTATTTTCTAAAAAAATCCACATTGTGCTTACATGTGCAGCCTCTTCTCATAAAGCAAATGAACATCTGTTTCATATACATTTCCCATTTACTTCCTCTCTTAAATTTGCATTTTTTTTCAGAAACTTAGAAAAATTCTTACTGTAAATTAGGGACTTCTCAGAAATTTGAGTCTTGTTCTTGGTGCTCCTGGTCTTGTTTTTTTTCGGTTCTACTACAAAGGTCTGGGATTAAAGCTGGATTCAGCTACACCTCCGCTGCCTGTGTCCACTGGGCTGCAGGGCTTGTGTGAGGAAAATTACGTCATCGTCTCTAGTCTGTGGACGTCCGCGAGCGGCCCAAATTATCCGACTGCACTGATTATGCATGCACAAGATTGAACCTCCTATTCACAAGGTGGCGCTACCGACACAGCATACAAAGTCAAAGTAGACGAGGAAGACGAGGATGGAGAGGAAGACGAGAATAAACATACACGAATCGTTTGGCAGGAGTGGAGAAGAGCACTGAAAAATGGTAATTCCTCCTTTTCCCTGAAACGATGCCACTGTTGCTACAAAAACTGTGCATTGATCTCATGTTTCTTCACTTTTATATAGCCAGTGAACAAATTGGTGTGTTAGCACATTTGCGCTATCCACAGGACTGGGGTGAAACTACAAATAACAATTGTGCGCATGTGTCAACCGCTTGGCCTGGACAAAAGTGAAGCATCTACACAACCACGTGCACGCCAGCCTCGTCCAAAGTGGACACACATCTCAGCAGACCAGAGCGGAAATGTAGCATGAATCCAGCTTTAGGGGGCCAGGGCTAGAGACTGAAACTGGAACAGGAACTGGTCTACCCCAGAACCAGAGCCATCCATCCATCCATCCATCCATCTTCTACCGCTTTTCCAGAGGTCCGGGTCGCAGAGGCAGCAGTTCTAGCAGAGAAGCCCAGACTTCCCTCTCCCCAGCCACCTGCTCCAGCTCTTCAGAGAGGATACCAAGGCGTTCCCAGACCAGCTGGAAGACTTAGTCTCTCAAGCGAGTCCTGGGTCTGCCCCGGGGTCTCCTCCCAGAGGGACGTGAAACATCTCAAGTGGGAGGCGTCCAGGAGGCAGCCTGATCAGATGCCCAAACCACCTCAACTGGCTCCTTTCAGAACCAGAGCATCTCAACAAATTAGAATCATGTGAAAATCACAACTTTTCCGCAATACAATCCATAAAGGAAAACTTCAATATTCAGTTGTAGTTTTTTTTTTTTGTTTGTTTGTTTTAATTACACGTCCTGATATTCTGACTGAATGCGATGTACTAATCTGGGATGATTTTCACAGCACAGCAGGAAAAAACGAACAAAAACCATTTAAAATAACGATTAAAAGTCAGTGAAACCAAATGTCCTGTTTTTTTTTTCTTTTCTAAAGTATCTCATCAGTGAACAGTTTACATTTAACTTTGCCATGCTAATATATGTACATAAAACACCTTTTTAAAATAAAAAAAAATGCATTCCTAATTAAAATGAAGAAAAAATAATAACATTTCCAGCAAATATACAACAAAGAAATACATGCATAGACAATTGTGCAAAAGTCTGAAGAGCCTAGACCAACGTTTTTAACCAGCCGTCCCTGGAACATTCACGTTGTTGTGCATGGTTCTGTAGGTACCCAACAGCAAATCACTTGCAATTTTTTGGACCAATTTGAAATTAGAACATTCCCTGGCCTACAGAACCCTGAACATTCTTTGAACCCTGGTTAAAAAACACTGCCATATATACTGAATGAACAAAACACACCAATTAAAAAAAAATAATCATATTTGTCAAAGGGTGGCCATGTTTTATCATAGCACAGTAGCAGATTAGAAGATTAGACTGTGTTTAGAACATCTTGGTTTCAGAGCAGAGCAGAACAATCACTACGCTGGAACTGAATCTTAATAACCATTTACCAAAAGATCAAATAAACGATGACATTCTGCATCACATTACCCTGCTGCCTCCAGCATGTCACCACTCTGTAACCCAATAAATTATGTTCAATTTACCCATGAGTCCATTAATCCCAATTTAATGACCAAGCTTTGCATCTGACGTAGAAGACACCAGCCATGCCCTCTGACAGAGGACTTCTCAGGTTGCAGAATCTCTTCGCACTGACCTTGACAATTCTACAGCGTGCGTTATGAATCGTAAAACAGCCAACAGTCCAGCTCGCTCCATTCAAAGGATATGTGAAGATATGAAAAATTGTTGTCATGTAGAAAGCTCAGATGAATAATGCATGCTTTCTGAATCAAACTTCCATGGCGAGCAGACACGTTCTCCCATCAAATACCTCCTGAGCGGGGAAACAAACCACTGAGATTGAATTTTGTAATGACACAAGCGGGCAGATCTAATAAGCTTCTCTAATACCTTTTTTAAAAGCCTATTTGATGCTGGAGGTGTTTGATGTTGCCCATCATTAACCTGGAGGTCACGGGCTCAAGATTAGAAGGACATGGCAGGACCTGTCTGAACACAGAAGATTGTCACTTATCTCACTCAAAGTGGCCAAAACTCCTGTGTCATACTAATGTCATCATTGGCAGTTTTAGTACATAATGAAGATGTTTACTGCAGTTGTTCTCCTCCTCATAGATTATTCTAAAACTAAATGTGACCATGCACATGTAAATACTACAGTATATTCTATAATTGTTTTTACTTGTCCTCAAAAAGTTTTAAATCTGTGCATCCAAAATTAAGACCTTAAGTATTCATAAAAAAAAAAAAAAAAATCAAACCTGCTTTTTAATTAATTAAAAAATGCCACAGATATAATACACATTTTTAGTTGTACTCTGAATCTTGTGCTACTGTTTCACTACCATTGTTTCATAAAGTAAATAGATGGAACCAACAGCAGTCATTGGGTTGAGTGGGAGGTGACCATTTTCAGGTGTGCACAGTTGTGGCATTGCACTTAAATAGCTAGCAGCAACATGGAAAATAAAGTACCAGAAAATAAAGTACCACAGTGAACGATTTTCACTTTAAAATAATGCTTCTAAAATAATTTGGATGGTAAAGCAGTCTTTGACCCTTGACCAGGCTCCTCCACCACAGCCTACAACTGCCACGTGGTGTGGTTGCATCCAATCACATGGCGCTGTGCTAGCTGGCCACTAGCCAGAGCCAGCAAAGAAAACAAATAGGACATATGCTTCTGCTAGGTAGCATTATGAGAAAGCATTGAATAAATTTCTATTGTTATGCAGATGATACACACTTGTATTTACCAGCTAAGTCAGTGGGTCTTAAATTTGACAAACTAAACTTGAAAAGGTCTTTTAAAAGTCTTACATTTCACATCGCTGAACCTGGAAATACCCTCCGTCTGTTGTTACGAACCGGGCGGTGTCTGAGGCTCATCCTTCAGAGGTGGATGGCACTTGTTAGCACTGGGGTGCTACGATGGACCTCCCCCAAATTGGAAAAAGCTGTTATGGATGGACACGCCCACCTGTAAACTGCTCTGTCGTGACTTAGACAGAGATGGAGTGTCCAGGCAGGGGAGGCTGGTCTAGGTGGGGTCATTTCCATGTGCCTGGAACAAACATTATCTGCTGCATTGTGTCTTACTTGCTCTGTGTGTGTGTGTGTGTGTGTGTGTGTGTGTGTGTGTGTGTTCTGGGTCTCCGCTCTTGCAGTGAGTGTATTTCTCTAAGGGAGTGTTATGTATCTAATTGCTGTATGCTTTAATAATTTACATCGCCTACTACTCTGATGCCCATCATTAAAAAATGAGGGAATTACCCCCGGCCACAACTGTGTGTACACACAAGCATGTGCGTGTGTGTGCGTTGTTGAGAAAGTTGTCCACACACACTGTATTTGTGTATGTCTGGGATTATCACTGCACATCCCTGTCTATGATTGTGCCTCCGTATGTGTGTGTGTGTGTGTGTGTGTGTGTTCTCCCGGCCCCCTCTCTCCACCATTACGGGAAGTGTACATTATTCATTGTGGCCTGCCAAGATCATTATCAACAGAGAGCAAAGATGGGCAGGAGGAAATGAGCGGCGGGAGCAGCAGCTCATGGAGCACTTTTTTTTTCTTTTTTGCCTCGGCTAGATAAATGGCACAGCACTTCACCTTTTGTCACCAATTCCAGATTTAATCCTACTGTATGTTTGGGGCTGATTTATCAGTATTAAACCGCCTGAACACATTGCTTTGACACGTTTCCCCTTAAATCTGTCTCTGTGTAGGTCCTGTGTTCGACTGCTGGAAATAAAAATCCTGTTTTGAGGCCATGTTTTTACTAAACTGAGAAAATGAAAAAAGTAATTTGATCTCTAATTGTTAGTCTTGTAGTCAAGACCAAGACAAGACTTTGAGGGGTGAAGACCAAATCATGATGAAGTCAGACGTACACAACGGTCTTGGTCTCAACTCGATCTCAACCCCTTACAGTCTTGATTTCAGGACCGAAGTGTTCCTCACCTCTCACCCTGATACACACTAAGGGTGCTTTCACACCTCAGGCTTTAGTTTGTTTCAGTCGAACTTGAGTTTGTTTTCTTCGTTAGTGCGGTTCATTTTGTCTGGTGAGAACACAGTAATCACACTCATGTGCGCACCAAACCAACTGTACCAAGACCACCTGAAAGAGGCAGTCTTGATTCAAATCAACTGGCGGACTCTGGCGCGGTCCAGCAGGTGAGAAAGGGACCACACTAAAACAGGACCAGTGGCAAACGGTAAGACATTTTATGCCACTGTACATATGATAGGATATTTTTATGCTCTTCTGTATTATTCTATATAATTTCATCTCTGTATTATTCTTTTATATATTTTGTCTGTATTTTGGTGCGTTAAATGAGCCATTATTGCATCGCTTGTCCTCTTCATGTCTCAGGGTCTGGAATGTTTTTGTAAGTGGATGCCTGCTTGAGATTAGGTTAGCAAGGTTGTAACTAGTGACGTAGATAATGACCCAGGTTTTATTGCTCTTGTCATACCAACCTGCCCTGGTCAGGATGCCAGAAATCAGCTATAGATTAGGATGCTTAAACTGTCTCCGGTGAGATGTCTCCACAGCCGTCTTCAACATATGGATAAAGTCAAGGTCTGTTATTCTCCCACTATAAGAACACCAGACTTGGAGTCTGTGTCAGTGAATGAGTGTCGCAGACCCTGAGACGGTCAAGCTGTAACTCTTTCCTCCTCTGATCAGAGTTAAATAAATGGCTCATGACTTGGAAACCGCCTATTGATTCAGTCTCAATCAATTCAATTTTATTCCATCATTTGGCGCCCGGACAGGGACCCAGATAAAGAATCCACGGTGTTTTCTGGCGAATCCAGACTGAAGACTGTACGGTCCGGAAGTGAACCCAGGTTTTTTGGGAGAGGCTAAAAAAGACGCAGAATCCCTCCAGAAGCCTTGGAAACGTCGGAGAGCTGTATGGTTTCTGACGGGTCTTCTAGAACTCAATAAGGCGGACCAAGTGTGAGTAATTTATTAATTTGTTGAGTAGAACATGTGTGTTGATATGGTTTTTAAGGCCTGATCCATTTGACACCGGAAAGCCTGGTTAAATTTCTGCTTGCACTAAATCGCTGGTTTGACCCAGAATTTGTTGGCTTTGGGAAATTTCGTGTCGGCAAGGTGGAGGCTCAGATGTGTTGCACGCAGGAATTAAAGCAAGATACTGTATAAATATTGCACAGTGAACCCTTTGATATTTATTGGGCTGAGATTCTGCCTCAATACTGCAGTGAGCTGTTAATTCATAGGTTCAGGGAAGATTCTGTTATTCTACCAAAGTGAGCATTGGATTTGGTAAAAAAGTGATCTGTTTAATATTGCGCAGTGAGTCCTCCGAGAAGCAAGATACTGTCTGGCAATATTGCAGGAAAACAGGTAATCATTGCAAGATACTATGGGGAAGATAAAGTGGCCACTTATTTCTGTGTACCGGTAATTTTTTTTAAGCTTTGTTGTAGCGCTGGTTTGGATAGAACTTACTATAGCTTGTCTGTTTCTTTGTGTTTCTGTCTTGTGCTTCAAGAAATCTGCTCCGGTGAGAAAGAGACAAGAGTTTTCCGTGAAGGCGGAAGATGCAGGTTGCACGGAGCTTTAAAGTTGTTTTTGTGATTTATTTTGTGGTCATTGTGGAGCACAAAAGAGTTGGTTAATTAATTATTATCCTCTTGGGAAATAATTAAAATTATGGGCATTTGCAAATAATACTTTTGAGTAAGAGGAGTTGAGTTGTGTTGTGTTTTCACAGCTGTGTAGAAAAACCAGTAGGACCTTCATGCTGCAGTGAGTGTGTGTGGTTGCCAGACGTGCACATTCTCCGCTAAAGTTGCCAGTTTTGGAGATTAATTGAAGTAATTTTCACGCTGCTTTGTGTGTGGGTATAAATCTGAAGCTTTTCATTGTGTGTGTATGTTTTGTCTAGCTGTGACCTTGTGTGGATAACAGAGAAAGGAGCATTTCTGTGTGGGCCCTGTCTGTCCTTGTGTGCGTGTGTGAGTGTAGTTGAAGAAAAAAAAATAAAAAGAGGCTGTGTAGCTGCTGATCTGTGTGAGAGAAAAAGGGGAAAAAAACTTTTTAAATGGGTTGTTGTTACAGCAAACAATATAGCATAGGGGAGCCTCAAAATATTCAGACAGGTAGAAAAAATAGCTTGTTTTGGTGTAAGGGATACAGAACACAGCAAGATGACAATGAAATCTTTGTGTTGTCTGGTGATGGTAAATATATGAACAGAAAAGAGAAATAGTATGAGGTTTCTAGCAAAATGGAGAAAGAAATTTAATTTCACTGGTAAACTTAGGGTTAATGACTGTGAGAGCTTAGTCTCAGCCATTAAATTGGCTGCAGATGGGTGTAAAAGAAAGGAGCTGAAATATGGACTTATTGAAGCTGAACAATGGCTTCAAGTTGCAAGGCAGCGTCAGGCTGATTTAGATAAGGTGGTAGTAAACAGACATTGCCAGACCTCCAAGGACTCGGATGTTTGTAATAAAAAAGATTTGACTAATGTGCCTTGTGTTTCAAATTTCCGAGGAGAGGATGACTGCGTGGGCCGGCGCCAAACCCCTCCCTCTCTCTATCCCAGCCCTGAAGCACGGCCAGTCCCCACGACTCCAGCTGCGGGTCCTCCTCCTCCTCCATCTCCTGCTGCAGCTGAGGCTACGGCATCTCCTCCTCCTCAGAGCCTAGATGTGAAGCCTAAGATTAAGACGGATTATGGCTTGAGAATGCAACCTTCCAGATTTACCAAAGAGATAAGTGCCTATGCACCCTCACACTATGCAACTTCAAACACACACTCATCTTCATCCACAGTTAAACACATTAAGGAAAAACAGTGTGATCAATTTAACACCATAGATCAGTTCCCCATGATTGAGCTTTCTAATCCAGTTTATACAGGTCCAGCTACAAATGGTAATCAGAATGCCATTCAACACCAACCTATAATTCTGGTCTAGAGACCTTGGACTGATGCAGATTTTTCTGAAGCGGTTAAAGAAATTCCACATCCTAAAGATAAACCTACACAGTTTTTGGAAGGGATGGCAAACCTTCAAAGTTTCAAATTAAATGGCCAGGAGACAGAGAGGGCCTACAGGAAGGTCCCAAAAGGTGATTGGTGTGCGGTTTCAGGTGATTGGAACCCAAAGGCTGATGACAATCAGGCCCTGGCACCAACTGATGCAACACTAGCTCAGCGGGTGAGACAATTAAATGATCGCATTGGGAACAAGTGGAGATTAAAGCACGATTGGACAGTTACACAGAACACCACTCAGAACAAGGAAGAAGGTATTGAAGCTGAGAGGTGCAGATTACAAGATGTCTTCATCTCTTCAATCATTCTGGTTTGGAAAAACCCAACACAGACAAAGATTCAGAGCCCTATTAGCAACATTTGAAAAGTGTATTCCTGCAGAACATGCATCCCAATTTAGCACAGTACATACGCAAACACCTTGTGACATATCGCACATGTTCATTTGCTGATGTGCTGACTTATGCAAAGCATGTAGAGAAGCTTGAGGAGGACTGGGTGGAGAGGGAGGAAAAAAGGGCTAAAGCGAAGCCCACTCCTGTTGATGTAATTGCTGACCCGGAGGGGGAGGCCTTTGCTTCCCCCACTTCTGTATTATTCCAGGGGCCCCAACGTGGAAGAGGGAGGAGATGCCATGGAACTGGGGCTGCAAATCCCCGACGGTGGGACCGTGAGACCTGTCAGCTTTGTGGACAGTGGGGTCACTGGCAAAAGCACTGCCCTGTTCAGCTGCTGAGCTGGGAGGAGGGGAGGGGACTACGCGCCACCCAGCCACCACGACAAGAACCGACGCATCCCAGCATGTGACTAGCCGACTCAAAGCTAAGTACAGCAACTAAAACTGACAATGACACAGTTGACATTTTTCATTTACCTGACTTTGACCTAATAATGACACTAGAGTGTTTACCAGAGGTAATACAGGTGCTTGTAGATCTGTCATTTCAGGCCTGGATGTTGAGGGGTTCACAAAATCAGGACACACAGTGACTGTTAAATCAGAAAATGGTAAACTAAAAACAGAATATCTTTCTGACCTTGTACAAGTAAAAGATCATGTCACAGGGATATTGCAGAAGGTTCATTTATCTTGTCACAAGCATGTCCTGTTAACCTATTAGGTAGGGATTTGCTTACAACTCTCAGTATTGCCATAATTCGAACAGAAGGTGATATGAGAGCATCACACTTCCCACATGTGGCAGAAACTAATGTGCCGCAAGGTTTTGCAGTGCCAAAGTACTCGTACTCACTCCGCTTGGTATTGGCCGGACCAACCGGGGTGACGGAGAACTTGGCGGCGAAAACAATGCAACATTTCAAAACACAGATTCCTACAACTAAGCAGGCCACAAATCAATATCATTGCAACATGTATGACAGATATCTATACTGGTCACCAAAGGGTTATGCAGGGGCATCTGTGAGATTATCTGATGAAGATAACAGTCATTTCAGACACTGGGAGTCACCACACATTGCATTGATTAAACCCAAACACATGCAGGGGAAGGATGTGGGTGGGTTTGTGAACACAGCAGGACAATGTGAGCAATCATGGAAGGACACACCTGATCCAAGAGTTCAGTACTGTCTGAAGCTTGAAACCTACAGACTGCCTTTGAACTGGGTGGCACAAGTCCAAAAAGACGTCAGCATTGACGTCCCAGAATCACAAGCATGACATTTTCCTCTGACAGAGGGAGAGGAAGATGAACTCTCAGAAATTTCAAATTCCTTGTGGTCAACAGGAAAGGCAGATGTAGGCTTAATGAAGAATGCAGAATTGGTAGCAATAAATGCAGAGTCTCATTTTAGGCCTTATCAGAGACAATATCCTCTATGCCCAGAAGCACAGAAAGGTATTAAACCTGTTATACAGGAATTGATAGATGCAGGGGTTATTGTATCATGCCCCAAATCACCATGTAATACACCTCTGTTCCCTGTAAAGAAGGCTGCACCATCCTCTGGTTGGATAATGGTCCAGCATCTCCAGACGGTGAACAGGGCCATCATTCCTAGGGCTGTTACAGTCCCAGACCCTCACACTTTGTTAAATGATCTACAATCACAAATGAAATTTTTAACAGTGATTGACATCAGTGATGCTTTCTTCAGCATTCCTATTCATCCAGATCATCATTTCTGGTTTGCATTCACATTTGAAGGCAAGAGGTACACGTTCACAAGGTTACCACAAGGCTATTGTGAATCATGAACCATTTTTTCACAGGCAATGACAGCAAATTTGGCCCAGTTTGTTCCTCCTCATGGAAGGCAGTTACTCCTGTATGTTGATGACATTTTGCTGGCATTTCCTGATGAAAGCAAAAAAGACACCATTGCCTTACTAAAATTTTTAGCTGAGCAGGGTCACAAGGTCAGCAAAGCCAAGCTGCAATTGTGGAAGACAGAATTTAAATACTTAGGCCACATTTTGTCAGCAGAGGAAAGACATGTTGATCCCGTCCGCAAAGAAGGCTGTTTTGGCAGCACACAAACCAATTACAGAGACATGATGTCATTTTTGGGGACATTAAACTACTGTCGCTCCTGGATTGCAAATTATTCATTTGAAGTGCAACCATTGTCTGACCTTATCTACAAAAAGCCAATGGCACAAGTGGACAAAATTGAGTGGACACCTGAGGCAGAGGAAGCATTTGTCAGGATGAAAAAAACTTTTGGTCAGCACTGCCGTTTTGGCACTCCCTGACTACAAAAAAAAACATTTATTCAAATGGCGGATTGTAGGAAGGGACACATGATGTCAGTTCTTCTTCAGCCATTTGGTGGCATATTATCCCACAAGGCTGGATGCTGTTGCAAGAGCCCTGCCTCCATGTGTGCAGGCTGTAATAGCTGCATCCATGACAGTTCAAGCATCTGCAGGAATTGTTCTTTTTCATCCTTTGACCCTAAAGGTCACACATGCAGTGTCAGTTATTTTGTCTCAGAGCAAAATATCAGTTCTCTCACCATCTAGACACCTTGCATGCATGACAGTGTTGTGACAGTGACAGTGCCACATTTAACCATTGAGCGTTGCACAGTACTAAATCCAGCGAGCTTTTTAACAATTTCCACTGAGGGTGAACCTCATGACTGTTTGGCAGAAATTGAAAATGAAACGCTGTCACGTCCTGATTTACAGGATACTCCTTTGGATGATTCAGATCTCACACTGTTTGTAGATGGATCATCAAAACGTGACTGTGATAGATCAGATCTGTCTGGCTATGCAGTTGTCACTCATGACACTGTTTTAAAAGCCCAAAAACTTCCATCACATTTTTCAGCACAAACAGCAGAGCTGATTGCTCTGACTGAAGCATGCAAATTGCTCCCCCCCCACAAAAAAAAAAACAAAAAAAAAACGTACAGTTTACACTGACAGCCAATATGCATTTTCCACTGTTCACCATTTTGTACAGCAGTGGAAAAACAGAGGTATGATTACATCAACAGGAAAGCCTATTCAGCATAAACACCTTATTTTGGAGCTGCTTGAAAGTGTCAAACTTCCATCGCAGCTGGCCATATGTAAATGTGCAGCTCATACAAATGGCACTGATCCGGTTTCTCAAGGTAACCACTTTGCAGACCAAACAGCAAAAGTGGTTGCACAGGGTTTGCAGATTCCATTCTGACACTGACAGAGGAGTTGTCACATGACATTCTTACTGAAGCACAAAAAGAAGCACCACAGGCTGAAATTTACAGGTGGATAAAAAAAGGGGGGGGGGCATTTTTGATGACACCTCAAAGCTCTACAAATGTAACAAAAACAAGCCCATTCTGCCACGCAAACTGTTTCACCAGATCTCTACCTTGCTGCATGGCGTCTCGCATGTAGCAAAGGGGGGGATGGTATCTACATTGAATAAAACCTTTACTGCTTATGGGTTTAACCAGTTTGCCACACAGTTTTGAAAAAAAAAAATGTCTGATTTGTGCAAAAAACAATGTACAGGGAAATTTTAGACCTGAAAGAGGCACTTTTCCAGCCTCAACTTTTCAATTTCAGAACATTTGCATGGACTTCATTGAGCTAAATAAATGTGAAGGCAAGAAATATTGTCTGGTCATTTGTGATATGTTTTCTAAATAGACAGAGGCTTTTCTCTGTATGCATCCAAATGCAATCACAGTGGCAAAGAAATTGCTGGCCGAAATTGTACCTAGGTTTGGAATAGCTGAGAAAATTTACTCAGATAGCAGTACACACTTTGTAAATCAAGTTATTTATTTATTTATTTGTTTATTTGTCAGGGACAAATCACACTTAGGCACAGCACTGAACATTAAGTTGAAAAATCATTCAGTTTATCATCCACAATCTGCAGGATTGGTGGAACGCACAAACAGAACCATTAAAGAAAGACTCAGAAAAACAATGGAAGAAACAGGACAAAATTGGATATATTGCCTCCCATTAGTTTTGTTCTACATGAGGATAATTCCCACCAAAGTGGGGTTGTCTCCATTTAAAATCATGTATGGCAAACTATATTGCTCCCACCTTTAAGAACATTCAACTCATGTGATGGGGAGGTATGTTTAGCTGATTACATGAGAAGGATGTTGACTAGCAGAGATGTTGTTGCTGCTACTCTCCCCAGGAGGGTTTAACTAGGAAGCTGCACCAATCTTGGCCAAGCCAGGGGATCTCGTTTTTATCAAAGTCATCAAAAAGAAGAATTGGACTGATTCACCCTGGCAAGGACCACATAAAGTTGTTTTGTCAACACCAACAGCAGTGAAAGTTCGAAGGACGGGACTCTTGGGTGCACTTAACACATTACAAACTTTACCCCACTCAGAACTCACAGCCAGAGACTGCTCAATAAACACTACCAACTTTATTTCATTAAAGACTTTCAGCAAGTGACTGTTTAATTGTTTCTCTATACAAGCGTCGACTGATGACGCCCCACGTTGGGCGCCCAGTACCGGCTTGGAATGGCGAAGCAAGCATTCGTCCATTATGGAGAGAGAAGAAGCGGGAGGAAGACGGTCAATCATTAAATGGTGTGGTTGCTGTTGTTTCCTTTGTATCATTATCCTAGGGGTGACATTTTTGCTCTGGTTTCTTTTAGCTACTCCACAAACCATACACCATAGGGCTAGGGATCTTACACACATCCAGCATGGTTGGCTGGAACTTCAGGAGCATCAGGACCATGAGTATGCTGCCAATACTTGCTGGAGGTATGCTAGCTACACAGCTAGGTCAGCTAATCGCTCCAATTGTTATGTTTGTTCCTTGGTGCCACTGTCAACTGGGCAGACTTCTGTTATGGCTAGAGTAATGAAACCATCACAAGCTCTCTGTTTCTTACAGAAGGCTATGGAAAGGGACTATACAAGAAAGATTATTCTGAATTACTCTTGTAAAACCTTTCACCACTCCACTAATCAGAAAACCTATGGCACCCCTTACTCTGTAAGGGCAAGATTAGTTTCATTATGGAACTTCTCTTTCTGTTTGAGGGGAAGTGGCAATAACCCACTGGGTGAACAACCCCTTTCTCGGTGTGCAACGGTGTACAGTGTATACCGCACCTGTGCTGCCGGTACCCTGACCAACCACGTGGGCAGGTGGTGCCTGCAAGTTAATCGTTGTCATGATGGACCTGTCTCCATGCTGGAGCTCTGTAGTGCTGCTCTCTCCAACTTCCACATGTATGGCGCACATATGGTGACAGGTGGTTGGTGGCTATGTGGTCATAGGGCGTATTCTCATGTGTCTATGGA
The DNA here is from genome assembly GCA_020510985.1 of Pholidichthys leucotaenia. Classification (NCBI taxonomy): domain Eukaryota; kingdom Metazoa; phylum Chordata; class Actinopteri; order Cichliformes; family Pholidichthyidae; genus Pholidichthys; species Pholidichthys leucotaenia. Next base: position 286,614,839 of record CM035836.1, on the reverse strand, counting down.
ATGGGCAGGAGTCTGTGCCCCTGTCCTTGTGACTGATCACACCCTCATCACGTCAGTGGGTTAGGTGGGCAGGGTGAAAAGAGACCTATCACAGGACGCCACTTTCACACCACATGACTCTATCTGGGGTACGGACGTGCCAGAGCAGTTTAAACTACACACAACAGGACAAAAGGTTCTTCAGTCACTGTTCCCTAGGGTGGGAGTGGCAAAGAACACTTTGTTGGTTGAAACTCTTAATTACAGATTACAGTCTTTTGTGAATTTTTTCTTGGCTGCCTGGAAAGGTGAAAGGGAAGAAATGACGGCTATAAGACTTATGGTAACACAGAATAGAATGGTACTTGATCAGTTGACTGTCGCCCGTGGGGGTGTATGTGCTATTGTGGGTCAGTGCTGTTGTACCTTCATTCCTGCGAATGATGCAGATGGATATGTCATTGCTTCAGCCATACGCAATCTTACTGCTCTACAGGCTGCTGGAGCTAAGGATAATGTTAAGGATGCACAGCCCTGGATAAATCGGTTGTTTTCCTCATGGATGAGTCTTGCTATAAACTTGGTGGTGATTTTTGTAGTGATACTTTTGATTTTTTTCCATGTGTCATTCCCTGCATCCGTGATATGATGATGAGACTTGTTCATGTGAATATAGTGATGTATCATGAAGCTACAACTGGAGATGATGGGGTAACAACACCAACCTACGGTTTTTTCATGAGTTACAGAGAAAAAGTGTGACTGACATGCAGAAAACCGAGAGGAGTTGCATGTTCATTATGTGAATCTGAAATGTGCTAATTTGCGAACGTAACAAACATGTTTTGAAGTTCTGAGATGTTGCTTTCATTATTGTTTGGGATCTTCATTTCACTCTATTTTTAATACATTATATTTGAAATCATCACATTGCTAATCATTATTTACCCATTATGCAGTTTTACTGTCGTGATTATTGCTTTGATTCTTGATTGATTGAGCACATTTTTACGTTAATTTACTAATATTCATAGATGCTAACACACATATATCCTTATTACACACATATATAATCACTTTTCATATTATTTTAGTCACATAATCATTTTTATTGTTCTTCATTAGGATTTTACTAGTTTATACTTACATTTGTATAATAACTTATTTCATTGAATTGCTGCTAATCTACTAACACATAGAACAATAACTACATACACTATACATATCATTTTACAATTGATCAATACTACTGATTTTATTTTTCTCTTATGATTTTATTAAATGCTTGAGTTCTTTTCTGGAACAAAGTGTACTATCTTCTCATGCTCCCCAGGAAATGAAACATTCCAGCGGTGCTCGGGAGTGGCAGCGGGGCCAATGGCGGTCTTTGCTCATTAAAAAACGAGTTAGGATCTTTTGCAATAAAATGCTTTTCGCATAAAATGCACCAGAACTTAGCAAGCTGCCCAATGAGGTTTTAGATGCCATAGTGTTTCATCTCTGATGCTTTTTTATAGCATCAAGGGGGGGATGATATGATATTTCTATGCTTTTCTGTATTATTCTATATAATTTCATCTCTGTATTATTCTTTTATATATTTTGTCTGTATTTTGGTGCGTTAAATGAGGCATTACTGCATCTCTTGTCCTCTTCATGTCTCAGGGTCTGGAATGTTTTTGTAAGTGGATGCCTGCTTGAGATTAGGTTAGCAAGGTTGTAAAGAATGACGTAGATAATGACCCAGGTTTTATTACTCTTGCCATACCAACCTGCCCTGGTCAGGATGCCAGAAATCAGCTATAGATTAGGATGCTTAAACTGTCTCTGGGGAGATGTCTCCACAGCCGTCTTCAACATATTGATAAAGTTATGGTCTGTTATTCTACTCCTATAAGAACACCAGACTAGGAATGTGTGTCAGTGAATGACTGTGGCAGACTCTGAGAAGGTCAAGCGGTAACTCTTTCCTCCTCTGATCAGAGTTAAATAAATGGCTCATGACTTGGAAACCGCCTATTGATTGTTGGTTCAGTCTCAGTTAATTCAGTTGTATTCCATCAACATACCTGATGGATCTCTGAAAATATCTGTGGCTTAGCATGTCACGGTTCTGGAGGATTAATGAACCTTACCATGTTATTTTCCATCTGCAGCTGCACTTCATTTTCAAACTGTACGATCTGCCGAAAGTGGTACATGCACGTATGTAATAAACAATAACCAGGGCGATGAGAGTCCACGTAGATTATGCTACAATTTGTATTATTTTCTTCCCAGAAATGCATAAATGCACAGTAGTCATCCTACTTTCTGTATTTACCTTTCCTGTTCTCGCAGCAAAAAAAAATCTGACCAATAAGAACAGAGAACGTTCTGACTTAAGTCTTGCAGGATTTAACGTGAGGGAATTTGGTCCATTTGAATTTTTGCCTGTGTGAAAGGGAACTGAACCAAGGAGAAAATTATACAAAGTAACAAACTTATCAACTGATTTGGACCAAAGTAAATGAATTTAGGGGTGAAAGCACCCTAAAAACACTTGCCTCAACCTAAACTGTTGTGAATTTGCAGGGATTATTTCAAAGTTTTGGCATGCTCAGAGACATAAACTGGTCAATTTAAAGACTAAAACCAGTTTGTGTATGAAAAAGAAGCTGTCTGGAATGTTCTGTCTGAAACTGTCCATTTATAGCCTGTTCATTAATATTAATGATCCCCTAATCTGATTGGGTAAAGGTTTTGTTGTTGTGTCTTTTTTTTCTTCACAGTCCAGGTCATTTGTTTTGCTAGCTTGTTGGTTTGTACAATCTGCTCATTTCTTTAACAATTCCACTATGTGAAGGTAGTGTCCAGTGCGTATAACTAACACAATGGTTCAGTACAGCAGTGGTTCCCAACCTGGGGTCCCTGGAACATTCAGGTTTCTGCGGGAAACTTTGTAATTTCACATCTTAGTTGGTCAAAAAAATTGCAAATAATTTTCTGTTGTTGTGTATGGGTGCCAAGAGAACACCTGCACAGCAACAGCAGCATGGTGGTATAGTGGTTAGCACTGTTGCCTAACAGCTAGAAGGTTAGAAGGATCCTTTCCGTGGGGAGTATGCATGTTCTCCCTGGTTTCCTCCCACAATCCAAAGACATGCATGTTAGGTTAATTGGTCATTCTAAATTGTCCCTAGGTATGTCTCCTTTAGGCCCTTAGAATAGAGGGTCAGTATGAGTGAAGTGCTTTGAGTGGTCTTTGAGACTAGAAAAAGCACCATATAGTATATCTTTATCCCTTAAACCTGAAGGTTCAACGGACGCCAAGTTGGGAACCACTGCACTACAGGAAGGTTTAACCCTCCAGTGTTTCATCATTTCTACTGCACCACTTCAAATGCACTGAGCACCCACTGCAGGAGTGGTGGTTGATTGGTAGAATAGCTGCCCCACTGCCAGGAGTTTTGTGGGTCTAAGCCCAGCTGGGCCATATAAAAGACCATAAAAAGTTGAACTTTCTAGCTTGGTGCTCAGTATAATAGCATGAGGGAAGGGAAAGCTATGACAGTGGCCCCTCCACTAGGAGAAACATAATTTTGTTCTTCTGTATATATTGAATTTTCTACAGCGATGAGTGAAGGATGGTGGGTAGCTGTCCTGTCTGTGTCCAAGGTGAGGCACTGTTGTTACTATAATGGTTAAGGGGCTCATTCTGAAACATCTTGAAAACTAAACGACTAAAAATGTATCACTAGTAGGTGTTGTTTCCACTACTCTCCACTATTTGCATTACTTTTCTTGACTATAGTAATTTTCACAACCACTATAAGGTGCTTTTTGCACTACTTACAACATTACTTACAAAATGTGTAATGTACTGTATACAGGGGAAATATCATGTTCGCGTTTGCTCCTCCTGGGCAAAGAAGGAGCAGACCCACTCGCCAGGCAAATCTGGTAAACCATACTCTATTATAAAGTGGAGAATGAAAATAAACACTGCACGTGGGCAGGAAAAATATGACTTCTAAACCAGACAGCGTGGAAGTGAAAAGCAGCAACTCACACTCCGTGGTGCAGAGACTGATGAAGTAACCACAAGAATGCAGCAATGGACACAGAACAAAAATGCACCTATATAGACAGAGGAGCAATAAGGACAAAACAGAACAGATGAGCACCACCAACGCCATCAGTCAGCACAGCACGGATGGGGTTGTACAGACACAGAGAGAAAACACAACAAACATGATAAATGGGTCAAAACTGAAACACAAAGTGTGGACAGGGGCTGCAGACCTGTCCAGACAACTACAGTAACCCCCCCCCCCCCCGCCCCAAGGGTCGGACCCCAGATGACCCTAAGGTGACACCAATAAGAGAGAAAGAGAAAAAAAAAGGAAAACCCAAAAACCTGCACAGGGTGGGTGGTGGAGGAAAAGGCCAGGTGTGCCGAGACAAACTCCCTCCCCAAGCAAAATCCAACACAAACGGGTCAGATGGTCTTCCAGAGTCCCAGGACCATCAGACCAGAGAACAAGGCGGATCAGGGGACCTATCCAAGTCCATGGAGCCCCAGACCAGAGCACAGAGCGCGTCGGGTGGTCTACCACAGACCCTAGACCACCAGAACAAAGCAGGTCGGGGGGCCTAGCTCAGTTCATGGGCCTCAAGATTTCAAAACATAACCATTCAGGTGGTCTCCCAGAGTCCCTAGACCACCAGACAAGAGAGCAGAACGGGTCCACAGATAACACAGGGTTACAAAAATCTTTTTTTTGTAAGTTGTCTGTGTTTTTTTAACTGATTTAAGACAATTTTGCACTGCTGAATCCGAAAATGACATCTGTTTCTCTCGATCAGGTGCTAAGTAAAAACCTGTACTTACTTAGTACTTACTTAGTACTGTGCATGTACTTACCTTTATATAAAAGTAAGTACATGTAAATTGAATGTTACATCATCATTGTTCAAAATTCAGAGAATTTCAAGAACATAAAAAAGAATTTTGTATCATATAAAGCGAAAATACCCGTACATGCAAACAAAAACATATAAAACAACATGTGGCCATAATTCAAAAAGTTGACCTGATTGAACAAAACCAAAGTGATTTTTGGATTCAGCACATCAAAATTGTCCTAAATCAGGTTAAAAAAACTTAGACAATAAACTTGGTGTTGACCAGTGTAATTGCAGGAGCACTTTAAACTCAGGTGAAAACGACAAGGAATTCTTAAACTCAGGATGAGATGGTTGGGCTGCGTTGACCGCTTGGTACGGCTGAGGAGCCCTGACCTCTGGATCAGATGACTGAAACGCGCCATCCTCATGAGCTGATGGTTTGAGCGGGCTGATTCCTGAATGACATGACCGGGGCGCGCAGACCTCAGGCTGAGGCGGCAGGGGCGCATCCAACCCAGGTGCCCAGGAATCCTGCTCCGACGCCACCTCGGACAGGGAGGAAGAGGTACAGGTTGAAGCAGGCATCACATCAAAACAGTCAGCAGAAGAGCTTGGTGGGGAGAGCTCACATCCCCTTCTGTCTATCATCCTCTCTGAACCATTCAAGGATGATCTGTGTAGACCAGACCTCTGGACAGGCAATAGTAGATGAACGGATGGGCGGATGGATGGATGGAGGGATGTGTCAAATTTATAGTTAAGATGCTTTTAATTGTAAATAATCTCCAGGTTTTTGTTTTTTTAAACTGCACAAATTATTTTTACTCATTTATTTTTAACAATTAGCCTCGTCTTCCTTTCTAAACTTCAGCACCGTGGTGTGTAGCCTCTGAATCATGCTACCATAATGAGCTACACCCCAGTACTACCATGCAGTATTCCTGTTAATTCTTCCTTCATTTCCCCAAAGCATTTTCACACTGTCCACTATCTTGGTTTTTCATTGTAAGATGGAACTATAAAATACCATTGGGGAAATCTGCCTAAAGCAAAAGTGAATTAGGTTAATTATTTCTTAATGAGCTTTAGAAAGATAATGCAACAGGACTGCAGAGACAAGGTGGTGTTTTTTTTTTTTTTTTTCAATTTAATGCTTCAGCTGGAAAAACACAGTCTGCGACTTTTGTTGATGAGACAGACGAGAAAGGCAATGTGCCAATTAAGAAAATAATGGAGGACAATTTAAATATGGTGTAATACATTAAAAGAAGGGTAAAAATGTATAATTGATTTATTAATAGCCTACAAATAACACAGTCCAACTCATAATATCCATGTTGCAGCCTACAGCGAGTTTGTGTAATTGCACATGGAGTAAACAGCGGCAGCTATTATCGGCCGTCAAAGAAACAGCTCGAGCATAAACGTGCTGAGTAAGGGTGCGTTTTCTATCAGCGACATCCTATTAGTGTCAACATCCAACCAGGGGCGTACATGGATTCACTGTCTCTCCATTTCTGTCTGTCCTTCTGGAGTCTGTGTTTGGAGCCATTTTCTATCACCTCACAGTGGAGAGCATAAGCCATAAAAAAGTCAACAAGAGAAGAAGTGGACATTTAAAAAAAAAAAGACAGAGACAGAGAGACAGAGAGAACTTGCTTTCTGATCAAATGGTGGAAAATGAAACTGGATTAAATTGTCAACTAATACTGCACATACCAAGGAAAATTAAACCAAAGTGACAGAAATGATAGAAAGGCACAGACTTGGAGCAAAAGAAGAAAGAAAAAGAAAGAAAAGCGAGAGATGGGGGCGACATTAAGAGCACAGAAGGAGGGCGGGACTGAAATGAGAAATCAGTGTGAGCAGAAAGATCCCGGCAGGTGCACCAGACTGTTACGACTTTGATGATTCCATCTTTCTGTCTGATTAGCAAACAATAACTTTCCCCTCCAGAGATGCTGAAACAAATCTGAGATCATTTCATGTTTTCTTTTTCCTCACACAGACATATAGGCATACACCCACCTGTTGGCTGACAGAATACCACCGCGCATCTCAATGTGTGCTTGTTAAATGTACACTAGTATATAATCTGTACAATGAAGCCGGTTCCTTCTAGTTCACACCACACCAATGGCCGTTTTCCACTAGCGCCTACTCTGCTCGACTCGCCTTGACTCTACTCGTGCCAACACAGTTTCGCTTGTTTTCCATTACAACTGAGTACCACTTCAAAGTGAGTGGGTTCGTTATAGCAAGGCGGCCTGTTATGTTGTTGACATGCTGATGTTTTGTTCTCAGAAGTGAATGCTTAAGAGACAGCAAGTGCAAAATACAAGCAGAGCACAGAGTTAGCATTGATGGCTAGCTAGCTAGCTAGCTCATTGTCTGCATACAGGAGACAACGGCAATATCCTTGGTTGTTGAAACTGAGCTTGCCACCAATGGGATAAATAATGTAAAATATGCTTAAAATCACAAAACACCATCTTCATTCATGGTTTCCAACAATGCCATGGCCGAGGTTTTCAACGATGCTGTGGCCGAGTCATGGCCACTCTCCCTCCTGTTGCTCCCCGGTTGGTGCCTGTAAATGGCGTCCATTTGATTGAACCACTTCCAGTCTTTTCTGTTCGACCCACTTCGGCTGCTGTGGTCCTTGATGGTCTGGTAATAAGCTTTTAATGTCCAGTGGTACCTGTGAGGGGCCATTGGCTCAGAGACCTCCTGGTATACATTTTCATTTCAGGTTGCTCCGTCTAGCTCCCTCTGGATTCTCTCTTCAGTCATCAAGCACGGAAAAGTCTGAACCTCATAGTTGGACCACAGTGTTGATTTGTGTGTAGCCATTTATCTTGTTAATTATCACAGAAATAATAAAATTCACAGTCGCTGTTGCTGAATTTTACAAATAGCGGGTTTGATTCTTGTGAAGACGTCGCTCTCATGACTGATTCAGTGATGCAGCACTGATTATATTGATTGGCCTTGGCCAATCAGTGGTCTGCAGTCTGTTGACGTCACATTTTCAGCTCGACTCAGCTCACTTGGAACCCCGGCTGAGTAGGTACTAAAAAAGTACCAAGTACCAGATACTAGGTACTAATGGAAAACCCTACAAACAGAGTAGAGTCAAGGCGAGTCGGGCTGAGTAGGTGTTAGTGGAAAAAGGTCAAAAATGAAAATAATCTTCTGTAAATGTTGCAGATCCTTGGGTATTAATTATCCAGTTGAGTTTTCAGTCCACTAGATGAGGAAAAGTAAGTGTGCACTGTCAGATGAAGTCATAGTTTGTCTCACCAGATTTGCAGCCGGGTTTACAAGTTAACTTAGGGCGAGCCAAGAAGACAACAGTCCACTACCATGTCACCATGGAAAACAAAGGCCCCTTCAACGTGAGGCACTGTAACCCCTGCATGTGACCCCCCTCCCCAAGCTGAGGAATCCCTAAACACGGCAGAAAGGACCGCACAACAGTGCCCCAGGCCACGGAGGACTGGGATCCTTCAGCCACGGAAAAAAAAGCGACCATAGTGAGGTGAAAGGAGGGGAAACGTATATGAAACAGATGCTGATAGCTAGATAGGGAGATATTGCAATACTTAAGGAATTATAGTATCGTGATAGTATTGACCCAACTATCATGACGAGCATCATATTGTGAGGTCCCTGGTGATTTCCACCCCTAATGGTATCATACTTTAATATGGCCTGTAAGTTATAGGTGTACAGGGGAGGCAAAAACATGGTAAAAAGAAGGGAAAAGAGATTTTTATTCTGTTTTTACCATATTTTTTTATCTTGTTTATTTCAGATACCCTGTTTTTTCTAGTTTCTCTTTTGTTTTACTCTGTCTTTTCCAATGGCTACACTATTTTATTTTTACAAAGTCTTACCTAATTTTTTCAGTACTTAAACTGATTTACTTAGTTTTTTCCTCCCAATTTTATTGTCTTTTAATGCTTTCTTTTTTTTTGGGGGGGGGGCACCAGATGTTGCTATTGAGCTTCTTCACAGTGAACAAATAATACTGTGCATTTATTAACTAGGATTTTTCTTCCAGTAATGTTGTTCCAGTTCACATGAGGCTAGCCCCTTACACCTGTGTAAAGTGATCCTGACGCTTAAAACTGTAAGTGCACGCTTCAGCTGCTTTCAGTGTTGCACTGTGGAGCCAAAGAAAACAGGCCCCACAGACAATCAGAAGTTACTAATGGACTGGACCTAAGTCTGAATTAGACTACTAGAGTTAGGCAGTGCAGTAGCAACTCTGTTCATGCCGATGGACCACTTTTTTCAGCAATATAATATAGAAAAATAGTGCTAGCATCACCATGGAGTTACAGTGGAATGTAGCAGTTCTGACATACTTTGAAGGGGTAAGACATTCAAAGTTTATAATTTTGTATTAGCAGCACATCAGAATCAAATGTGCACAAGCTGGTTAATACGTTTTTTGAATAGTTCCGACTGGATTAGTAAATTTAAACAACAAAATATTAAGCTGGGATACAAAGTAAAGTTTAGCAGTACTACATTAACCACCATCAGTTTATGATTAGTAATTCTGTTAATGCTATTTCTTTCAAAAGTTGTGAAATTATTAAAAAAGGGGCTTTTAATTTTTCTCTTAAGATGGGGGTAGTTAAGGGTAGTATCTCACTGAGCTGCACAAGCTTGAGATTAGTTGGAGAATGGCATTCTCGAGGAAGTTTCCAAAATGTCTCCAAACATTCTCTGCAGTTTTCATTTGTGACCCATGCTGGCAAAATGAGTCACTTTGAGGAAATTATCAAAACTGAAGTAACATTTTTCCATATTCTGTATTGAAAGACCTTCAAAATGATATTTAATTTCTAGGAAGTGCGCAAAAACTGACCCGGAAAAAGATAATTTTTTTATACTTTGGCTAGGTTGAAAACTTGTGTTCGATCAGTCGGCGGTTATGTGTTCTGCAAAAACATAGGTATTTTTAGAAAGTACGATTTCTAAGCTTTCCAATGATAACAGGCACTCATGGGAGTTTTCCCAGGACTTGGCGCTAGCAAACAAAGAAGAGTCATGATTTATGACTTCTCGTGCCTGTAGCTCGTAATGACACGTGCACATTCCAACTCATTTTGTCGGCACGGGTCACATTTTCCTCTCCGTGTAGTGTCTGGGCTTGGTCTCTTGCCATGCCCAGCACTTTCTGTGTTTTTACATGTTATTGGTCATTACTATTATTATCGCTGCATAATGATTCCTGGTTTCTGTGTTTGGTTTTATTTTGAAATCATGCCTGTTTCCTGTACTCTTATTACCATAGTCTTCCTTCTGGCTTACCATCATGGTTACACGTTACGTTTCATTATACAACCTTAATCAGCCGTTCCTCATTTGCTCTCATTAGTATTTGTATTTAGTCTCCCCTCATTCCTCTGTTCCCTACCATGAGTTAAACTCATATTGTTTCTGGTTATCCTGTCTACACTCCAGTCTGGTTTTCTCCTCTGCATCCCGGTTAGTACTTTTAGTTATCGTTTTGTATTTACATTTAGTTTTATGTTTACCAGCGCTTGAGCTGCACCCTTTATTTATTAATAAACTGCTGAAACTCATTTCCTACACTTCAGTCCGTCCCCTCTGCCTCCCCGGCAGCACCAAAACATAACACTCCTGAGTCGCAGGGTCTTGCATTTGACTCGCAGGAATTTTTGAACATGTTCAAAAATGTGTGGAAAAGCTTTTCTCTCAAAATAGTCTCAGTCAGTGCAGGTGTCTCAAACCCATCTCAACCTTGTCTTGAACCCTACTCCATTTAGTTTCCGCCAGTCCAAAAGTGAGAGTAAAGTAAGACAACTTTGCAGTGGGTTGGGGACCTATGAAACTAAATTGTGAATGACTGGAGACAGGCACCTGCAGCACTTGTGACTGAATGGAGAGGTGGAACGGCCGGCAGCAGGTGTTTATTATTACACCAAATCATTGCCTGGAGCTTAATACCGAGGTGCCCATCACCCCCTCATTGTTTGAACAAGAGCACTCTGAGGCAAGTGCAATATCCCCCGCCTCCATTTTCTTTGAAGATCCCAATACTTACTGACCGAGAGCAGTTTTCAACTTTTCAATATAATTACTGTGGCAGCACCAAATTATGATAAACCCATCATCCATGAATATACAACAAAGTATACAACCCACAGTTGTAGGTCCGGATCCCGAGGTGAACCTGTTGTAGCAAGTTTGGTGACCCTAGACAGCTTTACAACCTAGAGGACATAGGCAGTGGCAACCTTGACCTTTGACTCTTTGACCCCAAACCTGTAGTCAGAGGTCATGGTTTCAGAGTGAACCTGTGTACCAGGTTTGGTGGCCCAAGCTTTACTAGTTTTGTAGTAATAGTGCAAATACTATAGTAGCCTTGACCTTTGACCTTGCAACCCCAAACCCATAGTCGGGTCAGGGTGTAAGTCGTCCAAGATGTGTCTTAGATACAACTACTGTATCGATTTGAAAAGCCTACAGCATTTCTTTCAGTACTTATTGCATTTAGAAGATTCAGGGAAAATCTGACCTCTGACCTCAAGGTCATCTGATAAGAGTCAAATTGCAAAATACGCATCACCAGAGTATATCAAACTATGGTACCAACTTTCAAAACAATCGGAGCAAAACTGTAGGAGGAGTTGATTTCACCAAAGTGGGACAGATGGAGGGACGGACTGACCCATAACATAATCCCCTTTGGGCTTCGACCAGCGGGGGATAATAATACCCTGGTTGTAGAGGTGAGCATCATTTTTAGTCTATCCACCTTCATGTTGTTTATATATCAGCTTGTCATTCACTAATGTTGTGAAAAATGTAGAACAGTTATTATTGGTTTCTTTGCTAGCCGTAAGTTTGAGGGATCAGGCTAAGTCCTGGTTTTTGACCTGTATTGGAGCTGGAGTAAGGAAGTGGTTATATACGTATGTGACTTGCCACGAGTAAACTAGCAACAAGTTGGCCTGACGTGATTCCTAAAAAACACAGAAATACTTCTTTTTTTTTTTTTTTAAATTGTGATTTTCATTTTTTTGCAAAATATGCTACTTGAAATCATGACGAAGCTACTCCATGTTTCAAATAACAGTGTGGGAGATTTTAAAACCATAAACTTTGTGATTGAGTACTTTCAGAGCAAAATATCAGCGAGACCGCTTCCTATTTTCGGGGGCATGGATACCACAGCTGATTTACATATCCGGTTTGTTTGGCTATTCACACGTCTTTGTTAGTCTTTTTGGCCAATCAGCATCATGTCCAGGCAGAATAATATGGCTGCTTAAGCAGGTTGTCTTCCTGTGTTTCCAGAGTTCTTTTGATAAGCACTGTAAGGGGGTTGGGTTCATGCTAAGTCACGCAAATGACCAACTTTTGTTACCGCCCCCCACCTGGTTTCCCTGGAAGGTGACAATCCCTGGAAACTTGGAACCTGATTTTCTCAGAGAAGTAGTTTGCTAACATTCAAACACACATCTTCTTCAAATCTTTTCGGATTTTCATGTGTTAGACATCATTGGAAAGCTTAGATTCCACACTTTTAGAATCTGTAAATAACTCAATATACCCTTCAGGAGACTTGTTCCTGGTTTTTCCATGGCTGGTGACATATGCTTTTACTATTGTTTCTAGTCATTGCCAGGCATGTTTATTGCATACATGCATTTGTAGTGTGTAAAAGTCATTTTACGTCTGCGCTCCCTGGCAATACTCTGGTGGGAGAGAAGCTGCAGTATGCAAACAGTGAACACATTGTTATTCTATTGTTTGTTGTGGTTCCCAGGCATGTGTAATTGTACTGACATCAGACGATAAAATGATCACTGGAATGGAGAGACACCCTATATTTATAAGGTAGAGACTGCACAGTTGGCACGGATATCTGTCAGGTGAGTGTTGGGCAGCCGTTGCGGGACTGTCGTGAGTGCAAAAAAAACCCCAAAACTAAATCTTGTCTCATGCATATTGCGAGAATGTCCGCGTGGCATGTATGCAAACACCCAGAGAACTTTTTTAATCTTCAACTAGTTGCGAGCTGTCAGCAAACTGAGATCTGACACAAAGCATTAATTAAAGCAATGTGTCCAGTGATAAAGACAGGAAGTGGAAATGTGACGATATTTGGAGCTAGCAGAGGCGGTGCATCAATAGAGGGCACAAGTGCAACGCCCCCTTGAAATATTCACAGATAAAAATATTTCCGAAATAAGTCAATCGTGATATTCAAAATAAATGAGAGACATAGCATGTCCTTCTGTAGTTGATGTGTAAGCTTCTGTAGCAGCAGCCATTTTAAATAACATTTCAATGTAGGCTTGCATTATAGACCACTTCCTGGTTAGGGGTGCCAGTCTAACTAGAATCACTGAAGTCAGCAAACTTTTTTGCCCCATGTGAGCAGGAGCCGTTTTTCATTGGCCATCCAAAACTCGATTCTGGGACGCATATCTGGGCACCCTGGAGCCAATCGTCAGTTTTTTTGTATTTTTAATCTTAATGTGATTGAGAGTAAAGGCCGTCAATCATCAGATCCCTCCTGCTTGCCAGGAAACACGGAGCTGCTAGTGGAGCAGCTAGTTTCATAAACAAACACCATTTTGATATGGAAAAAAGAGGATAAAGGAGCGGGGACCCGATCGTCCAGATTTAATCATTCAGCAACAGACCAAAGATCGCGGAAGGACTTATACAAGGAGCTTCTCTCAGAACCATAAAAGGATTGCAGAGGTGAGTTTTTGTTGTAGAAAGCTAAGCAGAAATGGCCAGAATTGTGAATCTAAAATCCAAATTAAAGATTACATGTTGATCCAATTACAATTACAGAAAATAATAATAAAAGATAAAGAAGAGGCTTCTCTGTCTCTATAAGTGCAACAGATGCAGTATTTTCCTCAAAAATGTTTATTTTGAATTCAGAAATCATACTTCTTCAATATAAACCAAAACCACAAGCAAAGCCACAAAAAGAGCTCTACTTTAGTTTGACAGGAACCAAATCTCCTTGGTTTGAGAAGATGCAAACTGTATAATGCATCATTTAACCAAATATAATCTGGAAACCCAACTGGAAAATAGGCAGAGGTGAGAATAGTAACCAGAAATTGTACTAAAGTAAAATTAGTGTTATATTAATAACTTTATCTAGGTCAATAAATTTGGCCATTTTTTTCTCAGCATCATTTAAAAAAAAACAAACAAAAAAAACTTCTCTGTCCCCATAGGTTTTTGATACAATTCTAGGATACACCAGGGAACGCTTTGTATTTTCAGACCACCTGGTCAGTGCCACATTGCTTCAGGGGGAACGGTTTGAAGGATACCACAAGGCATTCCCTGCAGTTGCACTGAGCTGCACCTTGAAGGCATTTCCAGTGCTCAATGGAAGCAAGCTGAAGACAGAGCTTAGCCTCCTCTACAGCAAAAATGAACTCAAATTCTATTGTGGTTCCGTGGATCTGCTTCACTTTTTCACGGACAATAACCTGTCAGAGGTATTCTCAGAGACAGTTAAACTCCTGAAAATTATTATCACAACACCTACAGTATGACCACCGCGGAGGCTGAAAGGTGTTTTTGGACACTGAAAAGGATTAAAATGTTCCTGAGGAACACCATGACTCAGGACAGACTGAATGCCTTAGCCACTCTCTCCATGGGAAAAAAAAAGCTTGTGACTGACATGACTGACTTTAACCAGAAAGTCACAGAAAAATTTGCTAGCTTGAAAGACAACAGAGCTAAATTTCTGTACAGATAGTGGGCAGTACTACTGATGTTCATGCAAGAACCATTAGTACAAACAGATTTGTTCATAAATGTGACGTTTGATCGATTTGGTGAATCCTACAAGTTCACATGATCCGTTGCATCTTGAAATTCAGTACAGGTACTAACAAAATTTAGGAGTGCTCCAGACTAGTTGTAAGAGTTCTGCTGTTATTCTAACCTAGTTGCTCTGGTCTGTCAGGGTCCTTAGATGATTTCACCCATCACATCCAAATTTTTTATCACCCACCGCCACTGGGAGCTAGTATAATAAAGCCAAAGTTCTAAAAGAAAACAGAAATGAAACCATAACTTATGGAGTGGTGTTTGTAAATGTGATTGTAATTATTAAGAGGCAATACTTGTGCTTTCGTCATTTTCGATTTGAGGAGGGACAGCTGTATTTACATTCACAGAGCAAGTGGTTAGTGTTTATTGTGCCCCTCCAGACTTTCTGTCAGAGACACCACTGATTCTCTTACTACTGATTATTCATTTGTGATTGTTCCCAGCCAAAAAAGTGCAGCTTCAGATGGCTTAAAGCCTTTTGTATTCAGCTTTGTCACTTTGAATCAGTGTGGGGATGAACAACCACATCAGGAACTTAACAGTCTTTAGAATATCGGAATCTTACCAGAAAACCCAATAAGAGCTTATATAATCCACATGAATGAAACCAATTCTGGGCTGACAGAACAATTTTCACATTCAAAGGCAAAGACAAACATTACAATTTGATTTTACCCCACAGCAGTGTGAGATGGATTTTTGTGTGATTTGCTCTGCTGCCACAAACACTTGAAGCTTGATGAGTAAAATGTGACTCTAGTTGTGCTGAGGAGCAAACCGATGCCCGAAACAAAAAAAAAACGCACAAACTGATCAGCATAGGAACTCAAAGGATGCCACAACAGTTTGATCAAAATATAATTGAGCCGATCACAAGTATATGTGATCTGCATGCATCGGTTTGGATATTGGCGTTAACCCTTTGAAGCAACGCCTGCACAAATAAGCAGAATTTCATTGGTCACACTCACACATGGACTGAAAACACACAGAGCACCACTACAGCCTACACTGTCATCCAGCCAAGACCAACATCCCCGTGTTTTTCCACAATAAGAGCGCCTCATTCGTCACAGTGGTCGTGTTTGTGTGAGCTTCCTTTCATCCGCCCACTGCAACGTATGTGTGTTGTTTATCCTAATCACACCTTGAGTGCTCATATTTGTTACTGTAAATCTCAGAGTGCCATGTGCTTTATGAAATATTCCTGCTATAGGTACAAATTCCTATCATAACAACAGGTATAAAAAGACTATTTTTGTCAATGATGCTGTTGTGTGTTTTGCATACATCTCCTTTGGGATCATCCTCCATACTTATATATAGAGAGAGTCTGGGCTCACAGCTGCCTAGTCCCCATGGAGGTGACCAACAAGCTGGTGGAGCTGGAACATCTCCCTGTCTAGTAACAAAGAGTTACTTGTTAGAAAACACAGAAATGTTTGGTAGATTCTAAAAATTCGACCATTGGAACTGAATTTTTTTAGAGTCTATATCTACAGTGAGATGTGCTGTGTACAGAGAATGAACCTGGATCTCCACAACAGAAAGAGTGACGCGTGATGGGGGTTAAAATGCCATTTTCATTGATGATTATTTGCTGGTTCAATTAATATAATTGATTCCACTGGATTTAATGTCCTTTTGTGTTTGTGAGTCAGACTGAATTTGAACTCTGAGGCTAAAAACATGAAGCAAGACATGGAAAGTCAGTCCTCAGGTTTGCACTGGTGGTTAGATGAAGTTTTTCCTCAGTAAAGTACCTATAAAACATTCACTACACACCATTTTCCAGTTACTTCATACCTACTGTTTGGGATCTTAGTAAGTGTGTATGGTCCTTCAATGCATTTTCCATTTGTGAAAGAGCCCACATTGTCCCCAGCACAAAACAGATTTGTCCTCACATTTAAACACCTTCATATTAGTATTACACCTTAGATCCTGCACCCTTGTTTTTTTTTTTTTTTTTCAAAGGAATGAGAGCAAAGACAGCAATTGGTTTATTGCATGTTACACCCTAAACACACCTCTGAATAATTAAGGGCATTAGGAGAGCCTCTTCCTACTTTTACTGTTACTATTACTATAGAGGGTATGCACGTGATGTCACAGAACAGAACTCATGGCAGTTACAAAACACTGAGTGGCAGCAACAGCGTGTATGCAGTAAAACACAAAAAACACACAGGTATTCAGTCACAGAAGTATACAGAGTGCCTTCTTGCATTGTGGACAGCTAATCTTATCATTCCACCTTGTATTAATTGATAAAAAGATAAATAAATAATTACAGGCCCAGAACCAGTTCTTCACTAATGTGTGCTCTTACCCACACATCATTACAGTCAAGTAAACAGTGTGATATTGACATCTAAAGTAAAAAAAAAAAAAAGGCACTCTTTGTACTGCTGGGACTAAATATTTTGTGTAACTTTTATGTTTAGCTAGATATGAACTAAAGCTGCAACATGTATTTGCCACTCAAAGACATGTGGCAGCTTCTGTAACTATGGTAACTGCCCTGTAACTGCTAAGAGTTCTGTTCCAATGCATTCCCTCTATAGAGAGCTTAAGTCACGCCCCCTCTATTTCTGCATATGGGACCTTAAATCGGAATAAATCTCCACTGAAATGAATGGCAAGAGCGAAATTATCTTTTGATCCCAGTCAAAATTTGCCACGAGTTACACATATAATGTTTGTCAATTTAAAAGATAATTTTCCACATAAATAACGGTGTAGGTTGTTGTCTAACTGTTAAGGTAAAAGGTTCTAAAAATAAGTAAATTAAAAGACTACAAACTCAGGTTCATGTAAGTTATGTCAAGTTTTCAAAGAGCGCCCGGGGTGAAGTAACTAACAGTCCTCTGGATCAGCTCCAGCTCTCAAAATACAAAATATGTTTGTGTTGTTTTATCTCCTCTTTGGATCCGTCTTTTATCAGTCAGGAAACAGGAGGTGAGGTATTAGATAGAAACTGCCATGATCATGTTTTATGATGTGGGATGATGGGAGATGTAGTCCACAAATCATTTTTACAAAAACTCAACATTACTCTATTATACGACAGCTGAATTACATGAATTTATTTACGTGAAAAATTCAGTTACGTGAAAAATTTAATTACGTGAAAAATTATCTTTTAAATTGACAAACATCATATGTGTAACTTGTGGCAAAATTTGATCAGGATCAAAAGATAATTTTGCTCTCCATCACTCCATAAAACCTGTTTTATGAACTGATAAAATACTGATTTTTCTTTTGTAGTCCAGCTCCTGTGTTCCTATATTCAGCCATTTCGCTCTGATTTGCTCCCTTAAGAATGGAAGCTTGAAAATGACCCTTCCATTCACACCATCTCTTATGAGGTTTTGTTAACCAAGGACAGATGACGTCTCCAGATCCTTTATCAGGTCTTTGGTCAATCTTTCAATCTATCAGATACTGTTTATCTGTTTTAGGCTGGCTGTTTTCCTCTTTTCTCCTCCACTTGTCCAGTTTCCTATTTTTTTAAACTGAGGAAACTGGACAAGCGGAGGTACAGTGTGTAAAATAACCGATATCCAAAGAAAAATTTTGGAAGACCTTCAGAAAACCCGGAGAACTGTTGATCAACTGTTCATCAATACAAATGAATCAGGGGTTATTTTTGCATAGTACCGAATAATTGCACAGAATGGTGAGTTGGGTATGTACACACAGAACTGCCTGAGGATGTAAAACGATGGTCAGTTCAGTCAATTTTCTAATAATGGTTTACGGCGTCACCAACCAGAACACAAAAATCCTAAGACGCATTCACCACTTTGCTCCAAGACATTTTCTCTCGATACAATATTTAAACTGCTTCTTAGATACCCACAGAAACAAGTGGGCTGTTCCTGAAGCATGAAGGTCTAGCAGCGTGTACGTAAATCATCATCACTTTAATAAGTCAGTGAGGAACAGCCTCGTTGGGAAATGCCGATTAGTTTGCTGCTTCAAACACAAATGGGCCAAACAGAGTAAATGGAGAAGTCACTTCTATCATGAAGCGTGAAATGATGTTAGGGCCAAGTTCATTATACACTTCGATAATGAAGTATACACATCATGTACACATAGAAAAAAGCATCAGTCCACTTCTGTGTGCTGGATTCAGCATGGATATGTCGTCATTCATAACCCACATAATGAGACATACAGGTGCATCTCAGTAAATTAGAATGTCAACAAAAAGTTAATTTATTTAGGTAATTCAATTCAAAAAAATTAAACTTCTAGATTTGTATACAGTGCATCTGGAAAGTATTCACAGCGCTTCACTTTTTCCACATTTTGTTATGTTACAGCCTTACTCCAAAAGGAATTAAATTCATTTTTTTCCCTCAAAATCCTACACACAACACCCCATAATGACAATGTGAAAAAAGTTTGAGATGTTTGCAAATTTATTAAAAATAAAAAACTAAGAAATCACATGTACATAAGTATTCACAGCCTTTGCTCAATACTTTGATGATGAGTTTCCAAAATTTCTCCAAATGTTCGTGGGGGTTCTCAATTTCCTCTTGTGAGTCACAGGGCCTCGCTTTCATGCCACAGGAATTTTGAACAAGTTCAAAAATGTTTCCTCTCAAACTAGTTACAGACTCACTACAGGTCTCTCAGACCCGCCTCAATTTACCTTCCATGAGTCCAGAAGTGGGAGAAATGTGAAGCAACTTTGTGAGGGATTGGTGAACCCTGAAACTAAATTGTGACTTATTGGAGACCAAAATGAGAACATTCCGGCGCGGAACAGGCTCCAACAGTCCTGTGACCCCTGTGACCCCTGGGAGCATGACAAAATTGTGAATCAGAAGAGATTCAATTACACACAACTTGCAACAAAAGTAAGACACTTGGGGGCAGATTTGCTGATGTGCTGTGCCATCGCAAAACCCTGTTTTGGCATTAAAAAAAAAAAAAAAAAACTACTGTTGAGATTTACTAAAGGGCACAGGGCAAAGTTAGTGGTGGAAAGGTGTGGACTATGTTAAATTTGTGCCTGGCCTCATTGCATATGTATTTGTAGGAGTTGTCATGTCAGAGTGCAAATTTGAGGGAGGAGAGTATTTAACTGACTGGTGCAAGGTGATTTACTAAGGTTTACGGTTGTCAGTCTTTTGCTAAATGTGCCAGGATTTAACGTCCAAAAAAGCATGTCTTAATTCACCTGTGCCTGACATGACAGCGGTCGTTGGTGCTGAGACACCAGCGACAACTGAAGGCACATGGCCAGAGAGAGAGAATCTTCTTTCTGCACGTGACTTTATTTGGCATGACAGAACAGATTAATATGAACAGAAACAATCTCACAGAGATCGGTGTTGTGCTGAACTGGACATCAGCCGGCAGAGGATTTTTAAAATTTAATTTGTTTATATATAGCCTAGTACTACTACTACTAATTTATTTCATTATATAACGCAGGGAATAAGTGAAATTGAGTGTGTTTAATTTTATTATGTTCCAGACTTCAGAAAAGATAAAATGCACATACAGTATTTTTAAAAAGTCATGGACTGGGAGACCTGTAGATTTTGTTAAAACAAAGTTATTCACATAATAAAACCCCAGAGTCTCCATCAGACCATCTTGATGGTTCCTGTGTTAATAAAATAAACACGTTGGTTAAATAATCAATTTATTCATGAGTGGTCCTTAATTTATAAATATTAAACAAAGGAGTCTGCCATGTGAAATAAAAATCAAAACTCAGAAATATGATGAATAAAAATTAACTGTTTTACAGGGTTTTGTGCTTAAACAAAAGCTTAAAAAAAGCTTTAAAAAACCCTCCTATATTATGCTCCTCCGAACTGGCTGTGCCTGTGTTGATGACCGACTTCTTCATCAGCTGTGCCTGTGCACGATTTTGCGGTGCTCTAGGTGGATGGGTGGTCATTATTGAAATGAAGTGTCTGCATCTGTGTTCATAATTTTGCGTATTGTTAGTAGGTCACTGGCAAAAACTGACCACTCCCTTAGACGCTCTGTCTAAATTGCACACTCGCTAATTTGCCCTGCCTTAGTAAATCTGTCCCTTAATTGAAACAAAACGTTTTCACAATTTGTGCAAATCCATCCATCCATCCATCTTCTACCGCTTAATCCTTTATGGGTCGCGGGGGGGCTGGTGAGCTAGTGCAGCCCAGTGATATTCTACTTGTACAGCCTGGATTGCACAGCATGCTACTACTGAAAGTTGGCATATGTGTGTGAGAGGGGAGACATTAACTTATGATGCTTTGTGGGCCAAACCACTGTGAGGTACCAGAGATGGGTGGTCCAATATTTAAAGGGGTCATTGACTTTTCCCACATTTTAACAGCTCACACATGTCTTTGTGAAGTCTTTGTGACATATTTTGTTCACATTTTCTTTATTTTTTAATAATTGAAGCAAATTTCTTTTGTATTTTTCCTGGCTTTCTTGAAACACTCTGATTTAAAGCCTGTCACTTTAAGAAACATCCTTGACCTTGACTGTTAGCCATTAGCTGACAAGGTTTTAGCTTTTAGCGTTTAGCCTCCTTCTAGCTCGGATGAGCAGCGCTGGTTCACTGATCCACAGTCGATGGTGCATCTCTTGTCACTCTGATCCATCTCCCAATAATTTTGCCGTGATTCATCATTAGCACCGTGTGCCGGGCAGCCCCCCCCCCCACCACCACCAATCACTGCAACTGACCTGGCCTGGGACCCGAGGCGAAGCTTGCTGAGCCGAGCTGCCGAGCTACGGGTTCTCAAAGGGCAGTGCCTCACTCTGTGGGAAGCCGCTTCACTCCCACGGTCAGCTGGCGGGGATGCCCTGTTACAAGGCTGCTCCCCTACGCTGCCCGTGAGAGCGGAGCGGAGTCGCACAGAGCCCCGGAGGATGGTGAGGGAGCTGGCCACGAGAGCCAGCAGCCTCGGATCCCGGAGTAGGTACCACCTACACCACAAGGTATATTGTGGACTGGTGAACCAGGTGGTAACAGGGATGGCTATTAGGGTGACTAAGATCTGAGGAAAATGACAATATAAGCCACGCTAGGTGCAAGAGTCCTGGTACCTGTGTTAGCTGGGGGGCTAATAGGCTACCTTCAGCACCCCTTCTATCTACATGACAGACAGCTAGGCAGGCCAATAATAGAGCAGTGGATGGGTTTCAAGGACGGCGGTGGTTTTGTTAAATCATGATGTACGTATACGATTTACCTGTAAGAGTAAAAAATGTTTCTCGTGTTTTTTGGAGAGAAAAACGAGATAAAGGCTGTTTTTTTTTTTTGTTTGTTTGTTAGTTTTTGCTTTTTTTAAAGCGAGTTGACTGTTTTTGGTATTTTGGGGATAATTAGGTGACCAATAGACACATTTCAGACGGTTAAAACCTACAAGCACACCATTTTTCAGTCAGTGACCCCTTTAAATTCATGGGTGCTTCAAACACACCTTCATCTCTGTCAGATCACACAGAAACGTTGATGGTGATATTGGGGGACAATTCTCTGCTTTTTCCAATTTACACCTATGGAGAGAAGTGTGAAGTTTGGGCCATAGAAGAACTTCTCTTTTTTATTTTCACTTTGTTTCCCACTGCAGAATTACTCATTTTTAAAGTTTTAAACAGATGTGACAGCTGTTTTACCTTTCAAAACCTTTGACATTTGGAGGATTTCACACTGAAAGAGTGGTCACCGACCAAGCTCTCATGGATATCTGATCGCCGCTCTGCTGCTTGACATCAGTGGAGCAAACTGCTCAACTTCACGGCTGGACACTGAGCCAAAGGGGAATAGTTTGTGGTCGCCATCTTCCTCACGCTCTCAAGACACACATAGTATGAAAAAACAGCCGAGAGAACAACAAAATTTCTATTTTACTGGACTAAAGAGAACAGGCTTTACATTCTTCACTGTGACAAGCTGTGAAGCAGGAGAAAACACCCACAAACAGCAATGTCTACACACACACACACACACACACACACACACACACACACACACACACACACACACACACACACACACACACACACACACACACACACTTGTTTTCCTGCGGCTGTAGAAAAGCTGAGCAAACTGGAGACAAGATAATAACAGAGAGCACCAGCCGGTTTATTCCTCTACCTCTGGATGGGTAATTAGAGTGACGAAGGCAGATTAGAGAGAGAAGCATAAATGAAGAGAGCCACAACGATTTCAGCTCACAGCAAGTTAGGCATAATCATTTTTATCAAGAGTTTGATCAGGATCTAAGATGACCAACAATTAACATAAGGCCATTCCAAACCTGCCACAACACTGATAAGAATCCTATGGAGAAATATCAGGCATCATTTATGGAAACAACAGCGTGATAAAAAGGAGGAGAGAAGAAAAATATAGAGAAGGGATGAGTGAGCTGTGATAAGGAGGAAGACACAAATCAACATGATTTAAGAGGACATTTTAATGACTGGAAGATCACTTAAGCCAAAAAAGGGAGAAGAAGAAAGCACTGGCATGACAGCACTGACAGCACACTGCCAATTACCCAAAATTCCTCATGCTTTCTTTTTCTTTCATGCAGTTCATGCAAGTGGAACAAAGCTGCAGCATTGTGCATTTAAATGGAGCATGGAGCCACATTTCTGAAAGGGCAGAAGAATTTTTAAAGCCACTCGAAGCTAAACAATGACCGTCATGTTTGTTATACAAACTTGAGTCTTTCCCCCAGAAATCCAGGTTAACCAACACTAGAAAGTCAGTTAATACTAGGTATTACATCCAAAACCAAAAGGGAAACATAAGACAGTTTCTGCCCATCTGATGGTGTGACGGGATGCAGACAGCAGGGGGCAGCAGAGGTGTTGTATGTGTTTATTTACTTCCTTGTTCCAGGTAGGAACACTGAAGGGACTACAACTATGGAGACTATGAACTCACTTCCGAGAGCCAATCACATGGTGCTGTTGGGGGCTACAATTGTGCCCTGCGATTGGCTGTTGAGATGATCATAGTCACCATAGCTGTAGTCCTTTCTGTGTTTCTACCAGGAACAGAGCTGAAGCAAGGCCCACCCAGGCTATGAAGGGAGTGACATTAACCCGGTCAAATGTTCATGTATCATCAAAATAATTTTGGAAACATCATTTTAAGGTGAAAATCTTACATAGCTTTGCTTTAATATAATGCTATTTCGCCTTCTCTTTTAGTATGCTTCTTTTGGTTGCTTTGAGCACAGTGATCTGGTGCATGCCAGATAAATTGGATCGAGGTGGTCTCAACCCAAATGATCCAGTGAACTCCAATGTGACTGACCTATGATTTAAGCCATAGTGAACCAAAACAGGACCAAAAGCTTCAAATGGCATCACTTAGGGAATTAGATTTTCATTTCTCTCATTGGGATAACAACTGCCGCACAATCGTGAAGTCTTACCCAGGAGCAGATCAGTCAGATCGTTACATATGAAAACCTTGTATCTCCATATTTACTCTTTTTTTATTGGTCACCCTTTATGTCTTTGGATGTTTTTACTAATATCAAACCAGTGAGACACATGAGAAGAGCTGTGTGAATAAATGTCATAACTTATAAAATCAATGAGAAAATTCTGAGTTTTTCTCATTTCCTGAAAAAACGTTTTGGAGATGTGAGGTTTGTGCCCGATAGTGACGATAAGTGTTCCACCTTCCACAACAGAGATGTGCTGCACAATGGTGCATCATAGGACAACACTAATGTGTGAGATGCACTAAATAAATCTGTGACCCACCAGAATTTGTCTCCTTAGCACTGAAATTTGTTCTAATATCCTCCAGACAATGGGCAACATTGCTGTATGCAGGTTCAGATTCTGATGGGTTGTAAATTTCAGTGCAACTCTTGTAAGGGAAAATGACTTCCTGTATTCATGTCTCTTGTTTTTAATGTCAGAAATGTGACCAATAAGCAGAGAGAAGACATTCTCACATGGTTTGAAGTGATGCATTTGGTACACTTGGATTTTTGTGTAAGTGACAAGAAACCAAACCAAGGAGAAAATGCTACACATTAGCAAAGTTATCAGACCAGAGAAAAGGAACTCATGTGAAAATGCCCCGAATCACCCAGGAAGTGGACAACTGCTCCTGAGCTGCTGCTGCTGCTGAACCTGAATGACAGACATCAGTCAGTCATGTCACCGACACACCTGGACTTAGCTGAGAAAGTAACATTAGCTATTATCCTAAATTAAGCCAGTGCGCTATAGGGAACATGTCACTGCAGTAATGTCCATGATACTTCACAACCTGCAGTACTGATTTTATGCAACAGCTCCTAAGAATTAACTGACAACAATTCATGGCAACAGATTATGATTTTTGTTTGCTGAACCAGTTATTTTGTTGCGCTGAGAGCAACAGTCCCTGCTGACTATAATAGAGATTAGAATAGGCTTGTCATTGTCATTTCACTGACATGGGCAATGAAATGAGATATTGCGCAGTGAAGAAGTCATTGTGCACCGTGGGCTGCACGGTGGCGCAGTGGTTTAGCACTGTGGCAGCACAGTTTTACCCTCGGTCGGGGGATCGCAGGGATCATGGGTTCGATCCCAGCCCCCGACCAACAGTGAGCTGTGTGGAGTTTGCATGTTCTCCCCGTGTTGCGCGGGTTTACTCCGGGATTTCTCCGGTTTCCTCCCGCACACCAAAAACATGTAGGTTTAGGGCACTCGCGCACGCAGCGACCAGCAGCCGGTGGCTTGTCACCAAACTGCAAACCAAGTCTACCTACGGGTACAAATAAGTAACAAAAAAAAAAAAAAAAAAAAAAATTGTTTTACAGATTCAGTCCTCTTGAGCTGCTTTTGTGGTTCATGTGACTTCACCGTCTTGAGAGCTGCTAGTTAGCTTGTTCATGGTGCTGACGACGTCCTTCATGAAGCCATGATTATGTTATCAATACATAAAGTAGGCATTATGAGTCTATGATTGAGATTTTTAAATACGACCTCAGCCCATCCCCGAACTGTGGATGGTCATTAGAGGCTAACCTCAAATTTAGCTTCCGCCCACTTCTGCTGTAGTTTGGACAAACTTCACATGCTTCTTGGAATCTTCAGTCTATCGCCACATTGCCATTCCAGTTAACTAATCACAATAATAAATCCAGCTTTAACTTTACTGTTTTGACTAGTGCTGCAACAATTACTCGAATAAGTCGAACAACTCAACTACAAAAACTGTCCGACTCAAAATCTGAGTTGACGCTTCGTTTTAAATATCACTTCCGGTCTATATGACCTTCTTCCGGTATGATCTTCTTCCATTCACGCTACGTAAACAAGACACAGCTTTGTTTAATGGTGACATGTCAGAGCGACAGAGTGATGGCAAAAAGGAAGAAAGAAAAAAATGACAAAAAGTATCTCAAGTCTGGGATCAATTCAAGCTCAGATTGAAGGAAAATATTGCCCAGTGTGTATATGGCAAAGCCGAGCGGCGAGCTAGCATCCCATAATGTCATTGTTGCAGTGTCTCGGCAGACGGTATCCAGCAACATCAGCCAGTGCACGTGAGACAAAGTGCGTGATTGAGATTTTAAATTAAGATGACTAGAATGTAGTCGGCTACGCTAATTATGCTTATATGACCAAAGAACATATAGCAGCTACCGCTATAAGTGGCAGCAGCTAGTGGTGGCTACTGCTAGCAGCTGCAGCCGCTATGTTGCCAGTTCAAGCTAACGTTACAAAATGGAACTTTATAGTGTAACGTAACGTTTAAAGTTACACTCTATGCAATAAACATGGCAATAAATGTGTACCTGTGTTATTGAGTGTTTGGTACAATTACTACTGCTGTTTAGGAAAGAAAGTTCTGCATGTTGATCAGTGCAAGTGTCTTAGCCATCATCCCTGAGGCCAGTGCTCTCTTGTCCAAAGACTCAGCCAAAGAAACAATCATCTCCTTTAGTGTCTGTCCTGCATATGGGTTTACCAGTCCATTAATTCAGTGCATGATGCAGAGAGGTCCATCCAGTGTGACACGGTCAGACTTTCGCCTCATACATACCAAAGCGACTGTGAAAGTAACAGGTGTGATGAGACAGACTTGGGCTGGTATAAAAGGATTAAGGAAGGATAGAGACGGAGAGGAATGAGACTGAAATCACAGGATGGGGGAAGAATCCGAAGCAGAAGCAGTCCAAGAAAAATGACTCCACGTTTGAGTGAGGATAAGAATGATGAACGGCCAGGGGAGACCAAAATAACCAGGCACCAAACTCAGTTTTCTTTCCAGATCTTCAAAATAAGAGCAGAGATAGCACTGAGCTGTCCTGGTTCCCCCCTAAAGTGGTTTTAGAGAGCCGCGCATTGTAAAAATGTCCTGAAAAACACTGCGGCCCTTCCAGATTCAGGTTAAGAAGAAGTCAAAGCACTCCCACACCCATTTGTACATATATTTGTTTCTTCTTTTCATGAGCTCCCCTGGCGGCTCCCCATTGCTTTCTTAAACCGGACCCATTTTCCCATTTGTTCTGGTTGTCTGCTGCAATAAAGTGATGGGAATTGGTGTTTCCTGCAAAGTAGAGCAAAAAATTCAGTGGGAAGAAATGGAGAAAATAGAGCAGAACAAAAGAGGACAAAGTGGAGGGCAATAGCAGAAAAAAGGGAAAATGAGAGCAAAGTTGAATATTTGGATGTTATTTTGTACAGAAGTTTGTTTGTGATTAAAATACGTTGGAATTAAATGATGCTAATCCTTCTTTTTTACCATCCATCACAAGTACTCTTACTTCCTTTCTAAATTGACCTTTTAGTCCATCGATTTGTGGAAGAATCTCTCGTCTTTTTTCTCTCTCCAGCAGTCAGAGACTTTTTTAACTGTATTGACTAATGTCAGTATATCTCACATTTATCACGATAAGAAGGTATAAACAGAAAACAAACTTGCTTGACTGTGCAAAACAAGAACTTTAGCGAATCAAGCTTTTTAAGTGTGACTTTTATACTGGCTGGTTGTAGCAAAGCTCATTTCTGGCAGACAGGGGAAGAGCAGGAAAATCAGAGATCAGCTGCTACTGAATTAAATTCTAAGGCTGTGTAAATCCACGAAGGAGCTATTTTTGCTGTTTCTACATTTGCTGTGATTGACCCATGACTGGGGAGGGGGGCAGAGTAATTAAAGAGAAAGCCTTACAAGTTCTTACTGTGGCCCTACATGAGGAGGCCAAATACTTCCTGGTTAAACAGGAAGTCCCAGAGGAGGTTTATGGGTTTGTCCTCCTCCACAGCAATCTGTCTGCATGGAGACAAGACAATTCCATTACCCAGCAATGTAGCACGGGTCCCTGGAGCCCACGTCTGTGTGGGTCGGGGGGGTGGGGGGGTTACACACCAAAACAAGCTGCCCAAGGAAGGGAAATGAACATCAATTTGTGGCATGTGTATGTGTGTGTGAGTGTGTGTAAATGAGTAGCCTGAGGATCAGAGATGTACATGAATCTAACAAGAGAACTCAGTTTCCATCTCGTCCACAGAGGATGAGTGTGGCCAGTCAGTGCCCACGTGTGTGTGTGTGTGCGTGCATGTGCACGCAGGTGCGTGTGTGTCATGTTTTATTAGCCACAGCTCTGGGCAGCAGCTGTCAGACCCAATGTGAACAAAATGAAAATTAAACATACACTAAGAGCCAAAGCTGAATCTACCTACAGTTGCAATCAAAATCATTCAACACCCCCCCCCCCCCCCCACTGCATTTTAGGTTAATTGGCAAAATTTAAAAAAAGTTTCAGGTGTTTGCAATAGACAGATGACATAAGAACGGTATAAATAGTAAAATAAAACTAACATTACAAGGATTTTATCCAAATTCAGCGCTTAATCCTACTTTCAATGACTACTGCAGTTTTAAAATTATTCAACCTCCAGAACAGAATTTCTCATAAAAGCACACATTTGCAAATCAGGTGTGGTCTCAAGCACGCCTGATGTAGTCAAACAAGGGCTTCATTAGTTGTATCAGGTGTGTTTGAGATGGAACACCTCAGATACCTCCACTGTTGATGGTGACACTTGATTGGATGTTAGAAACATCGCTAAATCAAGAGAATTGTCTAAAAAGTTCAGAGAAGAGATCATTGCCTTGCACAAACAAGGGAAAGGATACAAGAAGATAGCAAAGACACTGAATGTTCCTAGAAATACAGTTAGAAGCATAGTTCACAAGTTTAAAGGAACAGTAGCTGAATGTGGCACAAAGAGAATTGGCTGTCACCAGAGTCCTAAGGAGACAGGTAGTCAAAAACCCTCAACTGACTGCAAAAGACCTGTAGAAAGACCTGGTGGCAGCAGGCACTGAGGTTTCAGTTTTCACTGTAAGGCACATATTAAGTGCTGAAGGGCTCCATGCCCGAACTCCAAGATGTACACCGCTACTGACCCAAAAGTACAAGAAAAGTGCTCAAAACTATTTAAATAAACCAAAGCGGTTTTAGGATTCTGTTCTGTGGGGCGATGAAACAAAACTGGAATTTGTCGGGCCTATGGATCAGCGGTATGTCTGGAGGATGAAGAATGAAGCATACACTGTAAACAAACACCCTGCCTACAGTGAAGCATGGTGGTGGCTTAATGATGCTCTGGGGCTGCTTCACTTCCTCTTTCAATCACTGGAAACCTATAATGCGTGGAGGGCTAGATGGACCCAATGAAGTATCAGAAAATCCTGTGAGAAAATGTCATGCCTTCTGTGAGGAAGCTGAAGCGGGTGTCATTGGACCTTCCAACAGGACAATGCTTCCAAGAATACCTTAAAGTCTACCAAGGCTTGGTTTTGTTACACTGTAGACACTGGTGTGCTCAGAGGACTTTTTTTCCAAGTTGTTGTCTTTGCACTGTCCCTTTTTTCAAGGGAAACACATTGATTTTGTTTACTTCTGGACATTTATTTAATTTGGTATTTGTGATTTTCATTTGCTTGATTTGAAAATTAACATATTTTACTGATTTAAACATTATCTTGATTTATTTAAGTGTTGGTTAAATGCCTTCATCTACTCCAATTTCCCACAATCAGAAACAGCAAAGCAAAACATCATAAAGTGGGTGATAAAGGTCATCGTGCATCTCAGCAAGGATGCTTCAACACCAACCTGTTCGGTGTGAAACCTCCTCACAGACCACAGTCTGGAGCAAAGAGCAGGAATTCGGTGGTCTCACTCCAGATCAAAATGAACCTTGATCTAGTGTGTTTCTAGTGTGAAAGCAATTTTCAGAAAGCTTTGGGCTTTCAAAACAAAACAGAAAGTTATGGAAGCAGAAAAGAGGGAAAATGAGCTGTGGTAGCACTCTGAGTTTTAATTGAAATATGGCCTAGTGGTGTGATAAATAGTCAGCCAGGAAAAAAAAAAAATCCCAAAAAAAATGCATACTAAATATTTTCAGAGAGAAAGTGTGAGAGACAATATTAAAGTGTGAGAGCAATGGCACATGAAGATCACTATGGCTGATGAAAAGGACCAACACCCTTTTGATTAATAACCTGGATATCATTCTAGCAGCTCACTAAACTACTTCACCAACTTCAACTTATCATTAGGAGTGGGAGAAATAATCATTTTTCCCATGCATCTCTATGTGCAACTCGCAAGAAGGCATACAGAACCTCCCCACTTCCCCAACTGGGACACTTTGATCACATCACCATCTTGTTAAGGCCGGCATACAAACCCAGAGTGAAAACAATT
This sequence comes from Pholidichthys leucotaenia, assembly GCA_020510985.1. NCBI lineage: Eukaryota > Metazoa > Chordata > Actinopteri > Cichliformes > Pholidichthyidae > Pholidichthys > Pholidichthys leucotaenia. The sequence goes on along the minus strand of CM035836.1, from coordinate 286,584,375 downwards.
AGACCAACAAAAAAGCAGGTACATGTGTGGTCAGAGAGGGCCTCTGATGCTCCGAAAGACTGCTTCAGTGCTTATTTAAATCTTATTTAAATCTTACACCTGAACAACGAGAGCAAGTTTTAGCCAAAGTCAAATTCCTTGTATGTGTTGTGCATACTTGGCCAATAAAGCTGATTCTGATTCTGATTCTGATTCTGACTGGGACACTTTCAAGCATGCAGCAACTCACAATGGACACACAAACCTAGAGTACACTGAGGTTGTTGTAGCATACATAGCAAAATGAACTGATCATGTCCCTCACTGCTAAAACATCACTGTTCATGCTAATCAGAAGCCATGGATGACAGGAGAGGTCCACAGGGTCCTGAGAGCTCGGGACGCAGCCTTCAGGGCTGACGACACTGCAGAACTGACAACAGCTATGGCCAACCTGTCCTGTGGTATCAAGGAGGCAAAACGACAGTACGGCAAGAAAACATCCAGCAACTTTAGTAACACCAGAGATGCACGTTCCCTCTGGCGTGGCATACAGACCTTCACCAGCTACAAACCTCCATCTCAGACCAGTGCAAGTGACACCACATTACTCAACAACCTAAATGACTTCTTCGGCTGCTTTGAAGCACAAAACAGTACATCAGCACAGAGAACTACTCCTCCCCCAGACAAGCAGGCCATGAGTCTGGATCTGGCTAGCGTGAAGAGGACCCTCTGCAGGATCAACACACGCAAGGCAGCTGGTCCAGACAACATACCGGGCCGCGTCCTTTAGGCCTGTGAAGAGGAGCTCAAGAATGTCCTGGCCGACATCTTCAACATCTCCTTGACTCAAGCTGTTGTCCCCACATGTTTCAAAACTGTCACCATAATACCAGTCCCAAAGAAGCCCGTCCCATCCAGCTACAACGATTACTGGCCTGTAGCACTGACCCCCATCATAATGAAGTGCTTTGAGCAGCTGGTCATGCAGAACATCAAGTCCATCCTCCCTCCCTCACACAACCCATCTTAGTTTGCATACAGGTCAAACAGATCCACAGAAGATGCCATTGCTGCTGCTCTCCATCCAGCCCTCACCCACCTGGACTCAAAGAACTCCCATGTGCGAATGCAGTTCTTCAACTTCAGTTCACCATTCAACACAATCATCCCCCAGCACCTGATACAAAAACTCAGACACTTGGGACTCAAAACCTCTCTCTGTAACTGGGTGCTGGACTTTCTCACAGGGAGGCCACAGAACGTGTGGGTTGACAGCAACACCTCCCAGACCATCACACTGAGCACAGGGGCCCCACAAGGGTGCATGCTCAGCCCCCTGCTCTTCACACTGCTGACCTATGACTGTGTACCAGCCTACAACACCAACCACATCATCAAGTTTGTGGATGACACGACGGTGGTGGGCCTCATCACCAACAACGAGGAGGCCAACTACAGAAATGAGGTGAGCCAACTGGTCCAGTGGTGTAAAGACAATAATCTCTTCCTTAACATGGGAAAAACCAAGAAGATTGTGGTTGACTTCAGGAGGGGAAACACACAGCACCCCCATCTGATCATTGATGGTGCAGCTGTGGAGAAGGTGAGCAGCATCAAGTTCCTGGGGGTGCACATCTCTGAGGACCTCTCCTGGTTCAACAACACCACATCACTGGCCAAGAAGGCTCAAACTCATCTCAATTTCCTCCGCAAACTGAGGAGAGCACGAGTCCCACCCCCATCATGTGCTCATTCTACCGAGGCACAACTAAGGGCATTCTCACCAGCTGCATCACGGTGTGGTTTAGAATCAGCAGCAAGATCATCATCATCAAGATCATTGGCGCCCCTCTGCCCCCCCCCCCCAGACATCTACCTCACCTGCTTCACCCACAGAGCCATCAACATCGTGGGCAACACCTCCCACCCCTCACACTCCCTCTTCAGCCCCCTGCCCTCGGGGAAAAGGTACCAGAGCCTCCAGGCCCTCTCCATAAGACTGCTAAACAGCTTTGCTCATCAGGCCATGAGGACCCTGAACTCTGTCCACCCCCCACCCCTCCGGACCATAATGCTGCACAATAACTACCTCAACTGTTGGCACAGAAAGACTGGTACACCAACAGTAATACATTTGCTGTTATGTGTCTCTGCACTTTTCTGCAACCATTTGCACAAATGCCATATATGCTGCTGTCTGTGTCTGTTACTGCAATACTGATCATGTGCATTTCTATCAGTTACTGTCTGCACCTACATTACCGCATTGAACTAACAACTATGGGTATTACATCTCTACTTTTCTGTATATAAGATTGCTGGGTTTCATCATCGTTAATCGCTTATCTCTATTTGCACTATGGGAGGTCTAGGTCTATCTTTTGTCACCATTTGCACTACATGTAGCATTACTGTACATAGACTGCTGTTGTTTTTCCAGCTTTACTCCTTTTTCTTTTGTTGTATTGTGCACATCACTGAAGAGAGAGAGAAACGCCATTTTAATTTTCCTGTATGTCCTGTACGTATCGTAGTATTGACAAACAAAATCTTTGAATCTTGAATCTTTGAATGTGGATGTGAACGACTCTGAATTAATGTACAAATGTCAAGACTCTAATTATTAAATATTATTAATAATATAATTAATTTGGCTGGAATGAAAAAGTTGGCGCCCGTACCAGTATGGATTCTTTATGGTGTGACACAAAAAGAAAATACATGGCGGCACCCTCTTCATTAAAAGCAAACATATAGCAGTACTTTGTGGTTTTTTAATTTGAAGGGAAAAAAGACTTAGGCAAGACCCACACCGTATGTATGCTCTGTCAGAGTAGACTAAAACATTTTGGAAACACGACAAACACGTCAAACCACGTTGCACGTTTCCACCCAGTGTCCGGAGAGAAGAAAACAGTTTAAGCTGCCGTCACTGACCAGAGGACCATTGAACAAGCAATGTCAAAACTTCCACACAACTTGGAAAGGGCACAGCAGATTACAAAATCTACAGTCAAGTAAAAAAAATTAGGACACCCTGCATAAGCCTGTGGGTTTTTTTTAAAAACATATTTGGACATATGGATATTTAATATCAATGCTAAAAATACTGGGAGATTCATGTAATACAACTAAACAATTAAAAATGAATTCAAGACTTTTTTTATTCAAATTTTCTGTAAAATGTAATTCTAAACAAATAGTGAGGAATAAATTAGAACACCCCCCATCTTTTTGAGGACACCCTCACATTCATTCCCACTTAAAATAGCTAAAATAAATGTTAAAAAATGCAAATTAAAACAAAAACAAGGTTAGACATAAATATATGAACATTTCTTAACAAAGAACTGACTATTTAATGGGGTATCCTAATTTTTTCACATGACTGCATTGCTGCTTTTATTGCCAAGGATTTACGCCCGTATTCCATCGTCAGGAGCCAGAACTTTCGTGCTATGATGTGTACTGTAGAGCCAAGTTACAACATCATATTTTGTGTAAAGCCGTTGGAAAGACTTTTCCCGGCCACTACCAAGTGTAAAAAAATATTTACTGTATATGTAAGATGACAACTAAGCTGACCCAGAGAAGGTTTTGGCTCTGTTTCTGCTTTCAAAAGACTTTCTTCTCCACCGCTGCTGCTCGTCACCGCTGGCTGCCCCCAGATAAAAATCTACAGAATAGGTATGTGGGACTAGAATGTTCTGAATGAGGCTTTAGAAAATTATGAATCAGTTTGTGAATCACTGCATTGAAAATGTACTTGTACATGTACAGATTGGATCCCAGGGTTCACTTGGGGTGCTCACTTGGTCAGGAGCCCACTAGACCTGTACCCGGAACTGCCATGCCCACTCTCTACGAGGACAAAGCCAAAGCCACGCGATCACTGAAGACAGTGGGTAGGATTGCTATCACCTATGATGCGTGGACATCCATTGCCACCCAGTCATTACAATGGTTGATATAATTGGTTGTCTGATATTCTTCACTTATTTTGGAATAAAAGAAAAAGAATTTGAAACAACTTTCTAAATAATATAACTAAAAATTCATTTGGTGTAAATTAAGCCAATTAGAAATAATTACAGCAAAGTGGAAAAAAAAATAAAACACTGAGTTAAATGTTGGTTTTATTTTTTTTTAAAAATGTGTGTCATTGATGGACAATCTGCACTTATAATTCACTGTCCAAAACCCCACAGGTAACAAACTAGCAGTTATCCTACAGGCAAAAAGCTGAAAACATCCTGAAAATAGAAGGCTCACCTCTGCATCACTGTCAGACGATCTTCTCTTTTCACTCATGTGAACTCCTTTTACTATTTCTTCTTTTTTATTTACAAAATATGAGGGACAGCTGTCAACTGTAGGTCTTATTTTAGGCAAGTAAATTCAGTTGACGGTGCTTCATAATAAAAGCACATAACAGACGCAACCATTCTGAAAACTGAATCACTGTAGAGGGAGGGCTTTTATTTTGACATAATTCAGGAAGTATTGAGCTGTGACAGTGGAAATAAATTCACACTAATTCAGACTTCGGTCATGCCTGGTGAATCCAGCATTTATAGCACAGGTGACTAATTTTAAGGTTATTGAGCAAGAATTCAAGGATTGTTTCTCATTTTTAAGGATAATTAAGGTGTTGATTTTAGAAAATCACATTTATGACTTTTTATGGACCTGTAGACACCAATGAGGCAGATGGATTTTTTTTGTTTGTGTTCCTGTGGAGAAATTCTCTCCACATAAGAACCATACATGAATACAATAAATCTGTCCACACAGAATTAAACTATTTTCCTCTGAGATTTTACTTTCTCTGCATTTGTCCTTGTTTTACGGGAGGGGGGGGGGACAGGAAGCTGCTGTTCTCTGTGCTCTCCACATGCACTGAGTAGAGGCAGCTATATGAGCCACTGTTGGATGTGACACAGTCATGCATGGTTGACAATATAATACATAATTTAAAAATATATACGTATATTTTACGTTCATAAAGGTATGGGTTTCCATTGAGAAATGTATCCAACTGCTGCTGCTTCTTCTTCCAGCTGCTCCCTTTAGGGGTCACCACAGCGGATCATCTGCCTCCATCTCATCCTGTCCCTTGCATCTTCCTCTGTAACACCAACCCTCTCCATGTCCTTCACTACATGCACGGATCTTCTCTGTGGTCTTCCTCTTTTCCTCTTGCCTGGCAGCTCCATCTTCAATATCCTTTGTCCAATTTCTCCACTGTCCCTCCTCTTCACATGTCCAAATCATCTTAGCCTTGCCTCTAGTACTTGGTCTCCAAACCGCTCAACCTGAACTGTCCCTCTGATATAGTCATTTCTAATCCTGTCCCTCCAAGTCACTCCCAGTGAAAATCTTAGCATCTTCAACTCTGCCACCTCCAGCTCCATTCTATCTTTTTGTCAGCGCCACTGTCTCCAAACCATACATCATAGCAGGTCTCACTACCATCTTGTAAATCTTCCCTTTCACTCTTGCTGCTACCTTTCTGTCATACATCACCCCTTACACTCGTCTCCACCCACTCCATCCTGCCTGAACTCTGTTCTTCATCTCGCTTGCGCATTTTCCATTGCTTTGGATGGTTGACCTCGGGTATTTAATTTAATCTACTTTCGCTACTGCTACTCCTTCCATCTTCACCGTTGCACTTACCTCCCTCTCATTCACACTCATGTATGCAATTGCAATAAACAATAATTTGAAAAATAAAATAAAACAAACATCATTAATTTCCATGTGCTCTGAGATACAACTTGTAGGGAGCCACAGCATGGTGGCTGAAGGGCCGTGTGCAGCTGTGGAGCTGCGGGTTGCTGACCCCTGCTCTGACTGATGTGGTTAACTTTTACTTCTGGTTGGTGCAAGACTGATTTACTTTTAAATGAAAACTGAACCGATATTATTTTTCAGTTTTTGTGTTTTTATAGCCAGTGGAGGGATTTCTCCTTCAGCCAGCCGTCACTATTATCCATCTTTATTACATCTTCCATTTCATCATGCAACATCCACTTGGGGGCATAATAAATAATAAATGAAACTTCTGTGCTGCAAACATGTTGTACTTGTCAGCCGAAACAGTACAGCTGGTGCAATAGCTTGAGGACGTCTAACTGACTGGTTTCTTGCCAGTGGAGTATGCTTCTTGTAGCTAACTGTGTGACAGGTCATCAGGGTGACTGGCTCGATATATGACCTGGTGAAGTTGATGTTGTGTTTGCTTGGAGCCTGAATTACTGGGTGAACGCAGTCCATGACGCTGTACTATAAATTTTTTTAGCTGGCGGCCACTAAAGACAGCGGTGGATTCAAGAATGGTCAAAGCCAGAAAACGGAAGCAGTATGTTCACTACTGTGACAGCAACGTAAAGTACGCTGTATTTCTCCAAACAGCTTTAGAGTTTTATGACCTCCTCCTTATTAAATTATAATGATCTCTTACTGGGCACACTCCATCAATTTATTTTTTATTTGTTGTCATCTGTCATTTTTCCATTTTCCTGCTTGAGAACATCACTCCTGGTTTTTGAAGGTAGTGTCTAAACACATCATCAAGGACTCAGCGTCTCCCGGGAACTGGTGAACATCTCTTCGTGTTCCCGTCTCCCAGTGTTTGCTCACTGATGTGATAGGCAACACTTCTAAACACTGTAAGAGCTGTAAGAGCCTGACTGTAAACATCTAACAGCTGTACACAGTTGGTGAAGTAATGCAAGGAGGTAGAGACACAGACCTCAGGGCAGCACTACACATAAAAATACTCTTCTCATGATGAACTAGAAGACCGTTCTCCATATACAGTTGATACCAGAAGTTTAAATGCACTGTATAAAAAGACACATAACCTTTTTGTTTTTTTCTCACTGTCTGACATTCTACAAGCTCTTCAGAATAGCTTACTGGAATTGTGGCCCATTCCTCCTGACAGAAATGGTGTAACTGAGTCAGGTTTGTAGGCTGCCTTGCTCTCACACACCTTTTCAGCTCTGCTCACAAGTTTCTATGGGAGTGAGATCAGGGCATTGTGATGGCCACTCCAAAACATTGACTTTGTTGTCCTTAAGCCGCTTTGTGACTAATCTGGCAGTATGTTGCAGTATGTTTAGGATCATTGTCCATTTGGAAGACCCATTTACACACAAGCTATAAAGAAGCTATAAATTCCTTGCTGACGTATTTATATGTTGCTTCAGTATTCCCACATAATCTTCTTTCCTCGTGATGCCATCTATTTTGTGAAGTGCACCAGTCCCTCCATCAGCAAAACACTCCACAACATGATGCTGCCACCACTGTACTTAATAATAATAATGATAATGTATTGCATTTATAAAGTGCCTTTCATGATACCCAAAGCGCTTTACAATGAGTCCATTATTCATTCACTCCACAGACAGACAAGGGTAGTGGTAAGCTACTGCTGTAGCCACAGTTGCCCTGGGGCAGACTGACAGAAATGTGGCTGACAATCCATGCCAACGGGTTATTTGACCACCCCATACTTCACAGTTGGGATGGTGTTCTCAGGCTTTCTGAGAATACCAGTATATTCCAATTATTTTCTGTGGAGAAAATAATATACTGGAGCATAATCGCCGGGGGAAGGGATGTTCATCGCCCTGGTTATCGTATATTACATACGTGCATATACCACTTTCAGCAAATCATACAGTTTGAAAATGAAGTGCTGTTACGGATGGAAAATAACATGTTAATGTTCATTAATCCTCTAGAACCGTGACATGTTAAGCCACAGATATTTTGGAAGATCCATCAGGTATGTGCATCCATCCATCCAGCCATCTTCTACCACTTTTCTGGAGGGCCGGGATGCGGAGGCAGCAGTTCAAGCAGAGAAGCCCAGACTTCCCTCTCCCCAGCCACCTGCTCCAGCTCTTCAGAGAGGATACCAAGGTGTTCCCAGACCAGCTGGGAGACGTAGTCTCTTCAGCATGTCCTGGGTTTGCCCCGGGGCCTCCTCCCAGTGGGACGTGCCCGAAACACCTCAAGTGGGAGGCGTCCAGGAGCCATCCTAATCAGATGCCCATACCACCTCAACTGGCTCCTTTCAATGTGGAGGAGCAGTGGTTCTACTCTGAGCCTCTCCCGGATGACTGAGCTCCTCACCCTATCTCTGACGGTGAGTCCAGCAATCCTACGAAAAAAGCTCATTTCAGCTGCTTGTATCCGCGATCTCGTTCTTTCGGTCATTTCCTAAAGCTCATGACCATAGGCGAGGGTAAGAACATAGATTGACCGGTAAATCGACAGCTTTGCTTGAGAGGTCAGCTCCCTTTTCACCGCAACAGACCGGTACAACATCCGCATCACTGCAGATGCTGCTCGGATCCATCTGTCAATCTCCCGCTCCATTCTCCCCTCAATTGTGAATAAGACCCCAAGATACTTAAACTCCTCCACTTGGGGCAGGAGCTTGTTCCCAACCCAGACAGGACAATCCACCTTTTTCCAGCTGAAGACCATGTACTCAGACTTGGAGGTACTGATTCTCATCCCAGCCGCTTCACACTCAGCTGCAAACCATCCCAGTAAGACCTCTAGGTCATTGCTGGATGAAGCCAGCAGGACAACATCATCTGCAAACAACAGAGATGAGATCCTGGGTCACCAAGCATAACACCCTCCATTCCCTGGCTGTGCCTAGAAATCCTGTCCATAAAAATTATGAACAGGATCGGTGACAAAGGGCAGCACTGGCGGAGTCCAACTCTCACTGGGATTGAGTCTGGTCGAGTGTTGGCAATACAAACCAAACTCTCACAACGGTCATACAGAGACCGAATAGCTCGTAACAACAAGCCCGATGCCCCATACTCCCGAAGCACCCCCCACAAAAAACCACGAGGGACGCGGTCGAATGCCTTCTCTAAGTCCACAAAACACATGTAAACTGGTTGGGCAAACTCCCACAAACCCTCGAGGATTCTCGAGAGGGGACAGAGCTGGTCCAATGTGCCACGGCCAGGACGAAAACCACATTGCTCCTCCTGAATCCGAGGTTCAACCAATGGCCGGTCTCTCCTCTCCAGTGCCCTGGCATAGACCTTCCTAGGGAGGCTGAGGAGTGTGATCCCTCTAAAGTTGGCGCACACCCTCCGGTCTCCTTTTCTGAAGAGAGGAACCACCACCCCAGTTTGCCATGTCAAAGGCACTGTGCCCGACCTCCACGCGATGTTGCAGAGGCATGTCAACCATGACAGCCCTACAACATCCAGGGTCTTGAGGTACTCAAGGCGAATCTTGTCCACTCCCGGGGCCCAGCCACCAGAGAGATTTTTAACCACCTTGGCGACCTCAGCTCCTGTGATAGGTGAGTTGTCCCCCTCATCCACAAGCCCTGCTTCCTCTGTGGGAGGAGTATCAGCGGGATTGAGGAGATCCTCTAAGTATTCCTTCCACCGCCCAACGATATCCCCAGTCGAAGTCAGCAGTGCCCCCTCTGAACCATACACAGTGTGGACAGGGAGCTGCTTCCCCCTCCTGAGCTGCCGGACAGTTTGCCAGAATCTCTTTGAGGCCGACCGAAAGTCTTGTTCATACCATCAGGTATGTAGAGTGGCATAAAATATTTTACCATTTGCTGCTGGTCCTGTTTTAGTACGCTCCCTTTCTCAATTGCAGGACCGCAGCGGAGTTCCCCATTTGATTCGAATTGAGAGGTGGTCTTGGTACGGTTGGTTTGGTGCGCACCTGAGTGCCATTACCGTGTTCTCACCAGACAAAATGAACCGCACTGATGGAGAAAACAAACTTGAGTTTGACTGAAACAAACTAAAGCCTGCAGGTGTGAAAGCACCCTAAGTGTATGTAAACTTCTGACTTTGAAGAAAGTAATAAAAATGCTCAGACAGTCAGAAAAAAAGGTTATGTGTCTTTTTATAGACTGTATGTAAACTTCTGGTTTCAGTTGTACTAGTGCATACCCGTGCATGCCCATAGAAAGCAAGTGTAAGCAAACATTTCTGCATGGCCGTAGAAAGTTACTGTTCCCATGGCAACAGCAACCATGGTGAAACCTGCCTTGGATCTTTAACATCACCACTCGTTCGTTGATGCCCGCCTTTGATCTGTGATGCCTGCCTTTAATCTTTGATAATGTCATAGCGAGTCCTATGATCGTGAGTGCAGCCTGCCTTTGATCTCATAGCAAGTCTCATGATCTTTTAGCGAGTGCTATGATCGTGACATCATGACATCGTGACAGAGATTTCTTGAATTACAGTATATATAGAGTGATATTCCTTGTCTCTAGGGCATGGGCCCCAGCCCACATCCTCGCTTTAAGTTGGGATTTTCTGTATTTCACCTTATTATTATTATTATCCTTGGTTGCTATTATTGTTATTATTCTGTCTTGCATATTTATTTCTTCATTGGTCTCCCGCTTAGTTTAAGTTTTTCAGCATTATTATTATTATCGTCATTTTCATTATCATTATTGCCTTGGTCTTGTCTCCCCTCTGGTCCCCTGTGTGTGATTATCTGTGCAGCCCTGCCCATCCCATTTTCTGTAACCATGCCCTGCCGCCTCTGTTTGCCCCTGCTTGTTACTTCTTCTCCTGCTTGTTACTGTTCTGTTATTTAACTGTTTTTATTTATATATATATATATATGATCCCCCGGCCAAGGGTAAAACTGTGCTGCCGCAGTGCTAACCACTGCGCCACCATGCAGCCCATACACACATACTGTATATATATATATATATATATATATATATATATATATATATATATATATATATAGATAGATAGATAGATAGATAGATAGATAGATATAGATATAGATATAGATATAGATAGATATAGATAGATAGATAGATAGATAGATAGATAGATATAGATATAGATATAGATAGATATAGATAGATAGATAGATAGATAGATAGATAGATAGATAGATAGATAGATAGATAGATAGATATACTGTAGATATACATATATATGTATATGTATATATGGGCTGCACGGTGGTGCAGTGCTAACCATGGTGGCGCAGTGGTTAGAACTGCGGCAGCACAGTTTTCCCCTCGGCCGGGGGATCGCGGAGATCATGAGATCGTGGGTTCGATCCCTGCCCCCGGCCAACAGTGATCTGTGTGGAGTTTGCATGTTCTCCCCGTGCTGCATGGGTTTACTCCGGGATTTCTCTGGTTTCCTCCCACATGCTAAAAACATGCAGGTTAGGGATACGGGGCGCTTGCGCACGCAGCGACCAGCAGCTGGTGGCTTGTCACCAGACTGCAAAACAAATCTACCTACGGGTACAAAATAAGTACAAAAAAAAATATGTCTTTTAGTGAGTCCTGCGGTCTGTATGACGTCATATAGACATCCTTCAGAGATCATAGGAACAGCAGCCTTACGGTTTATCTGACGTCATATAGACATCATGTAGACGGTCCTATGATTGCAGACATCATAGGAACATCATAGGACATCATGCAGACATCATATGAGTATCATAAGTGGCCTATGATCGTGACACACAGACACACACTAACAAGAGATTTCTTGAATTTATAGAGTGATATGCTGTAAAGACGGGGTACACAGGGGCTTCACAACTGTGGCTCTGGAGCCTTGGAGCCAGCCAGCTAGGCCCTGTCTGTGTGCAGTTTGCAGAAGGAATGGGGGAATAACCCTTTTTTTTCTGATGCATCGCAATAAGATAAGATAAGATAAGATAAGCCTTTATTAGTCCCACAATGGGGAAATTCCAGGATTGCAACAGCACAGGGACAGCAACACTCAGAGCAACAATCAGAAGGCAAGAAAAAACAACATCTAGCAAACATATGTCCATATTACTATAAATGTATATATATAGACACACAGTGCAGAGCATTATGGCTGGTGGATGTGCAGCAGAAAGTCTAAGCTCTCTCTCCGCGGATGCAGCGGGCCAGCTGGAAGTCTTTGGGCATGATGGTGACCCCCTTAGCGAAGAAGAGACCACCAGGTGGGTCTCGCTGTTCTCCTGCAGAGCCATGACGGCGAAACTCAGGAAACGCAGGACGGTCTTGAAGTCCTGAGCGATCTCCCTCACCAGGCGCTGGACGGGCAGCTTACGGATGAGCAGCTCCGTGGATTTCTGGTAGCGACGGATCTCTCTCAGAGCCACGGACCTGTGACGGCGAGGCCTCTTCACTCTGCCGGTGGCCAGAGCGCCTCTCCGAGCAGCCCTGGTGGCTAGCTGTCTCCTGGGGGGCTTCTTCCTCCAGTAGATTTTACGGGCGGTCTGCTTGGTTCTTGCCATCGCTCTTTATTATTCTGTCTTATATTTCTTTCACGCCGCCTAAACTCCAGCCCGGCACCCGCTTCGTTTTCGCTACAGCTCCCGGTATGTCGAGTTTCCCATTAGCACCGGGCGGCGGCCAAGTGCTAGCTAGCACTAGCTCCTCCCCGCTGTAACGTCTCCCGCTGCAAACCGTGGCTCCGTCCGCCGACCCGGGAGACCCCCGGGGCGATCCGTGCGTCCGTGATATATATACAGAGTGAAAGGTGTAGAAAGAAGAAGGAAGATAAAAAAAAGGCTGTTGCAACAGGCAGCCGACTCGTGTGGCGCCGCCGGTCCGGCAGAGCCGGAACCGGAAACGGAAACGTGGATGATTCTGAATCAATGCGTAGATGTCAAGAATCCATCCATCCATCCATCCCTCCATCCTCTATTGCTTATCCAGGGGCTTGGGTTGTGGGGGCAGTCTGGATGGACTGCTCCCAGTTACATAATAATCACACCTAAGTTGAACACCAGTGTTGAAGATGGGCATGAGTGATTAAATGAGCACTGATTACTAACTTAGCTAACTGCTAACTTTTAACCATGGAAAATTATTTAAGGTTTGAGGAAAAAAAAATGTAAAACTTCACAAATTAGTAATTTCAACCAGAATAATTTTTAAAAGATACTGACAAAATTAATTTTGTTAAAGCAACCAGCAAGATAAAACAAAAAAAAACAAATGGATATATTAAAAAAGAGAAAGTCAGTGTTTTACATGCAGTTTTCTGCTTTGTACACAGATGTAATATCTTAAAATACTTCACTAATTCTGCAAATACAAGTCAGTTCTACACATACACACACCTGAATGTATCACATAGATTCATGTTACATCTTAAAAACACTGATTAGCAATTACAGATGCTGAAACTTAAATATTATATCATGAGTTCAAAATTTTGTGACAATAAACTGAACGGATGTAGACAAGACGTCATTAATGTGAAGTATTTGTATGTTTGAAAGCAAGTTGGCCTTACAAATTTACACTTACTTTTAAATTTTCTTTTTAGCCAACACCAGTTTTTGACAAAAATGCCAAGGAGTTTGAGAGGAATGTGTGCAGTTTTTGGTTGCTCCAACAGCAGCCGCAAACGTCACCTTTGGAACCATGTGACCTGTCCCGCGCAGTTTACGGGTTCCCTTGGTGTGCAGTGGACCAACAGATGTGGGTCGAGACAATCACCAGGAAGGGTTTAGTAACTGAAAAGACAGCAAAATGACAAGCATAGAGCTGCCTAGCCTAATGTGCAGCTGTCAAGTTTTTAACACAGTGCAGATAGCTAACGTTGACGGGCAACATGTTCATTTAGTCAGAACCATCAACAACAGTGTTTGGCGCAGCCATACATTTTGTAGGAACTGAAGTAGCTGTGAACATTTGTTCTTGAATTAAATCCAATCTCTGTGACTCTATTGTTGGGGATCATGGTGCTATGAGAACGGGGTGACAGTCTGGGTTACTCTGGACTGCAGATGGATGGATGGATGGATGGATGATAATCACTCATTTACAGTTAATAAGCTGTTTTCATTAGAAGGCTCAAACATGTTTTGTGGATCAATGGAGACTTTTCCACAAAGAAACTATGAGCGGGAACATCACAAAATGATTATCCTTGAAAGACAAAGTTGTCTTAACAGTCAGAAAATACAAACGTGTTAAAACAATGAGAGAGGAGAACACCACAAGAGGTTGACATTCATATTTAAAAAAAACAAGAAACGTGGAAAATAATTATCAGGTTTTGGGACAGACAAAGAGTGAGAGAGAAAAGTGTAAAGGGCCTAGCAGATGGCTGCGTGCTATTCTCCTGGTGACCCTTCAGTCGCTGTAGTAGTGAAACAGGACAAGCCCCCGGTGTAAGAAATAAACGCTGCATAAAATCAAACTATCATCATGATGGTGATCAAGACGAGTGTAGCCTGTCATGGTGTCGTTATCACTGGATCCGAACAACACGCTAAGCTTTGGTGGGTGACAGTGTGCAAAAATGTATAAAAAAGAAAAGGGAGACTGAACAGACGGACGGTGATATTAAAGCCAGACTGAAAAAAAGAGTTGGTGAGAGTCTCCAGAGTCTGTTACTTTGAATTACAGAATTCTAGTCATTGTTGCCCCAGAGTGTGTGTTTAATGAAATGGCCACCTGTTACTGAGAGAGTTCTCTTAACAGCCAGTCCAGACCCCTCAGGTAAGGTCCAACAAACTTGGAATAGACCCTGATGGCTAGCCAATGAACATTTGATTGTGTGTCACATGCAGAGTTTGAGACCACTAAAACATCGAAGCAATATACTGTGCACTGTCCCTGTCAAATAAACTAATCTACTACTACTAGAGGAGCAAGACTCACACCAGTCTGCAAACAGATTTGCTGTCCAGACCCATCCAACCCCATACTGCCATCACTGCAGGAGCATCTTCCAGAGAACATCACTTTAGACAACAATGTCAGGGAAATCTGGAAGAATGTGGTGGTTGATCCAAAAGTAGTGGCAAACCTCAACTTTGGAGGAAAAAAAACAACAACCCAGAACTGGATGTAAATGTAAATATATAAGCCTTCACTGTACCACACACGTCCCTCTATGAGATGTTCACACAGAAACTCAGTCCAACACTGTCCTTGAGACCTGCCCACTGCTCAGTTACTGGCCAGCATAACTGTCATGTAGATGGACAGGGAGTTAAAGGTGTTAGCCCCTGAGCTAACAGTGGTAATAGGGAGAAGGTGACGTACAGGCCGTCTGGATCTGGCCGGTTTTGATAGCTATTTCCTGGGAAGAGTGCACCAAGTCACCCTAACAGACGTCCCTGTTTCCACCTGCTCCAGTAATCCACAGCCGAAAATAGATGTTGTCTCATTATGGTTTTGTCTACCAAGGCCCTATCTTGCAATGTATGGTGGGATGGAGGCAGGGAGGTATGGACAGATGGATGGATAAAGGGAGGGAAGCAAGGAGCCTTGGCAGAGGTATGCACTCTGTGAGTGTTTTTCTAGTTTTCTTATATTTTTGCTATAATTCTACTATGAATCGGCTGTTTCTACTATGCTTCTATAGGATTCTACTATGAATCAAGGGCAGCTGTGGCACAGGTGTAGCGTGGCCGACTACTGGTCGGAGGGTCAGGGTTTCGATTCCCGCTCTGTCTGCAGTCTGCATGTCAAAGTGTCCTTGAGCAAGACACTGAACCCCCAGCTGCTCCTGGTGGGTCAGACCAGTGCCGGTGCATGGCAGCTCCACCCCCATCAGTGTGTGAATGGGTGGAGAGCAGGCTCTGTAAAGCGCTTTGGTCATCTAGAGATGAGAAAAAGTGCTATATAAAAGTGAACGCCATTTACCGTTTATGAACTGTTAGCACTAGCATTCTAGGCGGTGCGAGTTAATCACTGTAACTGGGTCACAGCTTGCCTCAGCAGGGTGGAGGTGATGGACAGGCTGCCTGGATCCTTGATCGCCATTTTCTATAAATTCTATTCACCCCACTTTAATCCTTGTTCTTCTACCAATACTTGACCTTATATTTTGTTTTCAGATTTTATTTTAGTTGAGTTAAAGTTCTATTTTCTCAAACTGTGATCTGAAACTGCTAGCAGAAGCTCGCAGTTTAGTCACTCATTGATGAATGTTTCTGTGTTTATTGTACTCCAGGGGCTCAGGGGTAACAGGCTGGTCAGCCTCTGGCTCGGTCGGCTCCCCAGGTCAGATCTGAGATCTTTGCTGCCTAGAGCACAGAATTTATTTCAATATTCCTTTTATTTGTTGGCGACCAAGAAAAGTCTTTTTTTTTTTTAAATTTCATGGATGGTTGAGTTGCGGTTCGACCGTAAAAACTGCCAGCAAACCGCAGCCCAATCCTCCACGAACCCTGAAGGAACCCTTCAGATCCAGTGCTCACCAGCATTCACCTCTCCTCGCCGCTTCGTGAGATACCATTACAGATTCCAGAGCTGACCTCGGGGGCCGACTCGTTCAGGGGCCAACTTGGCTACATCCGAGCTTAAGGCTAGGAGTTAGCCAGCTAATGGCTAAGTGCTGTAGGAGTGATGGAAGAGCTGAATCCAGTCAGGAATTTCTTCTTTAAGTGACAGGTGTGAAACAAAGTGCTTTCAGAAAGGCTGGAAAAACTAATGTGCTGCAATAATTAAATACAGAAAATTTGAACAAATTATGTCACAAACATTAAGACATGTGTGATGTGTTAAAATGTGGAAAAAATGTCCAAGACCCCTTTAAAATTGATTTCAATGACATGAAACAGTAATGCAGCAAAGTATTTAAGCACACCTGATGTCATCAATGCAACTTCCTGTGTGTGCTGTCAGAAAACAGCAGCAGACACCAATCATCTGCCACCACAGTAATGGCGCTGCCCCAGCATAGCAAGACGGACAAATCAAAACCATTTTGGTCTATAGAGCTCAGTCAAAGCCAAACACACACACATGAACTGGTATTTTTGGGCAATGCAACATTCACCCGATGCGATTAACCAAACTGTCAGCCGTGTAAGGTCTCAATCATCAAACGTTGTGCAGGAAAGTCTTGATGGGCGTGGCCTTGACTTCTATTGGCAACAGTGACAGGACGGTATGATCTCACTGTTTGATTGAAAATAGATGTATTAAATTCAATCACTGAAGCAGTGTTTGATTTGATACTCTTAAACTAACTTCGATGTGATCTCATCTTTGTAGCTCTGATGTGCAGTAAAGCCATTCACTGCGCTGACATTTCATCACCTCTGCACCGCTCTTTCTACTGAAACACACCCGAGGTGACACTCGATAATACTAAACTGTCAGAAAGAAAAACTGATATGAGATCACATTTTCAGTGCCACGGATGAATCATGGATTTTCTTTGGCAGTGTGTATATCAGAACGCCACTGTGAAGTGGTCTGTCATGACAGAGGCCAGGAAGATATCTCGTTAGAGCTGCTGGTTGGTAGCAGCCGCAGAGCCATTCTGCTGGAAATCTGATTTAAAATGTTGTTTGTTCCTTATACGACTAAAACAGGGACTGGAGCTAGATAATCTGTCACATCCTACTGACCAGCAGAGAGGATGTGCAAAACAAACAAAAAATTAAGAAAATACAGTAAAAGTATGAATGAGGCTGCTTGTTCACAGTGTTTTTTGCCACTAGGAGCTTCTACTTTCTGTTCATTTTCTATGTAGTCCCACATTTAATACACTCAGCACAAGGAGAAACCAACAAGCAGCCATAACCGAAAACCAAGCCCAAAACCCAGGAATCCCCACTGAGAAGCGTAGCCCTAACCCCAAGGGTCCCGACCCTGCCCCCACCAGCAGCAACTGGCACACGGCCCACCACCAAGGCACAGGCACAAACAAGGGAGCTCCACCCAAGATCAAGACAGCCCCGCACCGCCACAGCTAACCCCCTAGGCAGCACGGCACCGACAGGGCCACCCCCAGCGGTATGTGCCCAGGAAGAGAGAGTCTTAGGATAGCAGCAACCGCCAACCCACTGCACACAGCAATGAGCACTGCCACCCCACACCAAACCTGGCAGAGCGAATATTCACTGCCAGCAATCATGAAGGGAAAGCAAATGAACACACAAAGCAGGAAAGGCACTGCGGGGGGGAGGAGGATGTACAAAGTCGTGCCCACCCACAGGGTCCAAATGCCAACCCCGACCCAACCCAGCCCAACCACCCAGCAGAGGCGGGGAGCATTGCAGGACGCACCAGATGCTCATCCCTCTGGCAGGGTCCACACTCCCCATCTACCCTGAATTTGAGTGTATGTGTATCAGAGTATGAAAAATACAGCTGATGAGAAGGATCAAAAGACACGCACCCACCACAGGGCCCCAGGTATGCACCCTGGGAACCAAAAGGTCCCCATGACCCCATTAAATAAAATAAACAGCAAAGTTATTACATGGTCAACTATTATGCATATATGCATTTGTATAGTGATTACATATGCATATGTAAGTTGAAGCATTCTTGAGAAATGAGGTGCTTTTCTGTCCCACGATGGTGCTACAGTTCTTACATACTTTGTAAGAGTGCCTTGGGATCTTCCTATGGCATACTTATTGCCATCTTATGAAAATTTTTGTGCAAATCACAGCACTCTCAAGTCATTGGTAGGAAGATCTCACATCTTTCGGCACATGTTGTTGGCACAAATGTCACAGGAGTGATGTCCTTCTGCCTTATGAGTGCCTCAGTACCGCCTTACACACACTGTACAAATCGCCATACGAACAGGGATTCTGAAGGGGCCCTCAAGAACAACTTGCAAACAACTTGAGGTGTTCTTGAGGCATACTTACGGCCAACATCTTGCATAGTTCTTATGTTGTTCCTCAGGGATTCGTACAGCCACCCTATGATGATGGCTTTTCATGGGGTGTTCGGTGTACAAATGCTGGATTCTCCTACGGCCGCCTTTAGAAGGCCATATGAAATGGTCCAAAAATTGTCTGTATGGTGTTTGCAGCCGTTCGTAAGGGTATTTGTGACCACAGTTTAAGATTGGGAGGGAGACATCCCCAGAGAAGGCATGCTCTCTTCCTGAAGCCAGCTCATAAACTTGGACAAGAGTGTTTATACAAGCTTGGTGGACACGCAGTCTAATTGCAGTAAAGCGAAAAGTATAAGGATATTGTATTGTTACCTAATCAGAGGTGGGTAGAGTAGAAAGAAATTGTACTCAAGTAAGTATAAATTAGAGTAGTCAGCAGAAAGAGTAAGAAAATACCCATTAAAAAAGTTATTTGAATAGTACTGCATGAAAGGTCAGTCATATCAACTGGATTCAAGTATTTTTACTCCTTCACCGTTTATCCAAATGGCTTCATCATTCAGGAATCAATGTACATATAGGCATCACTTGGTTGGATGCAGGGCACGTCCCAAAATTTCCTAGGAAGGTAAGATAGCAATGTACTATAGGTAGATAGTAGATTGTATCTGAGGCTTCGCTTTCTGTTGACTGAAGGTTTCTCTACTTTTTTCCATATACATTTGAGACTATTCTCACATTTGTAACTTTTTTTCTCACATTTTTCTTTTAAATGTATTACTTTTTCTCTGAAATTTATCATTATTTCCTTATTAATTTGCGACTGAGTCAAAATTAGCACTGATCTCAGTTATGTAAAATCATAAATCTACTAAATTGACCAAAGATGCAGTCATCTCTGGTTGGACCAAGTTATTACCACACAAACAAGAACATTTCTACCATTTTTTCCCCCCCAAAATCTACTGAACATCAGTACAATTTTGTGAAAAAGTTCTATGAGTTAATGTAACTCAACACACCGCTGGAGCTAATAATCCATGAAAGTATGTTTTATATATTAATTATACAAGGAGAAAGCTTTCAAATACAAGTATAATTCAAATTTCTGTCCATGACTACTCGGGCTAATTCTGTTTAAAAGCTGCAGTTGAATTTCCCTCTTGATTTAAAAACCAATTTATGCACTTTTCCCCGAAAATTCTAATTATGTCCGAGGCTTCTTGTCATTTGCAGTCCACCCTATGTCAGCACCATTATCATGCACAGAGCGGGCAAATAAACCCTCACCATCACAATAATGACTCTCAGAGGAGGCCGGTACCATCTCGCTGGCCAATGTGACATGCCGTTAAATTGACAATCACTTAGTGTTGCCTGATTATTAAAACAAGAACCATTCAAGACCAAATGCTGTTTTAACAGCCAATCATAAGAAGCTGTCAGTAGGAATTTACTGTTATCATAACACTTCAGGTTTTTTAACAGCATTTACACTTAAAATGAAAAAAAAAAAAAAAACCCTTACTGTCATTCAGCTTGTGTTGCATTGTGTAAGCAACTGTGTTTGACACGGAAAACCACTGATATGAATACAATATTTACGCTTCTAAAATACAGCGTACAGCTGCGTGCAATTCCATATTTCAGTCTCAGCGTTGTAAGCATGAAATGTTGTCAGCACTAATGTGTTCAAATGTGTGTCGTTTCTCACACATCGTCCCCCAGCTGTCCTATTCTACCGTCAGACTCCACAGGTGTTCCTTTCATCACTTGTAGCTTTATTCAGAGCAGTCAGTGCAATAAGGTGCACTTATTATTATACCACAGTAATATTTGAGAACAGGGGCCGGAAACCTGTTCTACACAAAGAGCCACTGCAAGTGATTTTTGTACAAATAAAATCTGCATGGAGCCACAGAGACATCTGAGCCTAAAAACTAAGATAAAACAGCAGAATTACAACTATAGTCTGGCCTGACAACGCCAGGATTAAGAGCTTTTTCTTATCAATTTAACAGCTTTTTTTAATTGTAAATTTGTTAGCTTTTTCCTCATGAAATTGCTACTTTTTCTGGTACTTTTTAAATTATTTGCAAAAAGTTTCTCTTTTTCTCTTGCAGAATTGTGTGGGTGTTTTCCTCATTAAACTGGGATTTTTTTTAAAATTTGCTGTATTTTTGGCATAAATGTGTTTTGCTGTTTTCCTAAATTTGCCATATTTTTCTTCCAAATTTAATCGAGTAAAATTTATTAAGTAAAACTGAAGACTTTTTCCATGTAAATATGTGACATTATATGCTTTTTCATAAAATTTGATATTTTTTTTGGCATAATTTGCTTTTCTCAGAAGATTATCTAACCTGCCATCTTTTTCATATAAATTTGCAGCTGCTTTCTAATAAAATTGTAGGTTTTTCTGGTAAATTTTTTTTCTTGCCAATTTGTGCATTTTTTCCCTCACAAAATTGCAATATTTTCTCCAAATTACAAATATTCTGCATAAATTTTGAGCTATTCTCATAAATTTATTACCTTTCATGAGTAAAACTGCAGCATTTCAAAGATAAATTTATTATATTTTTCTCATAAAACTCCAACTTTTCCCAGTAAATTTGTGATTTCTTTTCCAGAAATTTTGTGACTTTTTTCTTTCAAATTTGTGGGTATGTTTTCCTCAGAAAATTGCTAAATTTTTCACTAAGTTTGTGAGGGGTTTTGGCATTATTTTTTATTTTTTTTAAACTTTCTGCTTTTAAGGACATTTTTTCTCATGAATGTGTAACTTTTTTTCTTGTAATTTTATCACTTCTTTTATTGGAAATCTCCAAACTTTCTTTTTTAAACATAGGATTAGGATTATGGCCAAGAGCTAGACTGATTACTTCACATTTTCAAAATACATCTTAAACTATTCTAACTTAAATTGCTTCTTAGTGTGAATGTGAATTAAAGAGACAATTCTAGATGTTAAAAATATCTGAAAATCAGAGTACAAAGTGTAAAACTGTGTGCTGATAAAGCCATAAATGCAACTATGAACAGAGAGTTTATGAAATAACGGTATGGTTGTATAGATACGTTCATTCATAATCTCAACTGTGGATTTCGTGGAAAGGTCCAACAGCACCATCAGTATCGCATATAATACTATCACTTAGTCTCACTCTAGACCTGCAAAATGACACAAAGCCAAAGTACCTGAGAGCCTAACACTGTGGTTCAGTACTCATGTCATATGAGGGAGTACCAGGGGCTCGGAACAGGAAATGTACCAGCCGATATACAATTTTACATGTCTGCTTATTACTTCACTAGCAACAATACCTGGTGAATAAGACATGCAGTCTTTAGTCCTGATGATACTACAACAGTAATATGAAGGACCTGCTGACCAACCTCTGCTCCTCCCTGAGTTCAGCTGGGCTGCAATGAATATATAGCATAGAGACCTGATGTATCTCTTCAGAAATATAACTACACATCGTGGCAATGTTTTGAATGGGATGGCCTTCCGTACAATTGGTCCCTTTCCCAGACAGCACCCTAGATGTGACAATGTTGGCATTACATAATATGGTGTGTCACCGTGACTTAAAAAGCTGATGTTTCTAAAACATTGTAATGCGTTTTTTTTTTTTTTTTTTTTTTTTTTTTTTTTTAGCATTCAGGGAGATTTATTGCTCCAACATTCCTACATTTTCAAGGGTATATAAAGCATTAAAAAAAAGTATAATTTTTTCATTTGATTTTTATTGTACAACGTAAAACCCACCACAGGAAAATTTATTTTTGTATACTTTATTAATCTCAAAGGGAAATTCAGGGCATCCACCTGGATGGATGAGGCGGCCACGGTACAGTGCCAATCCGTTCACCATTCACACCTAGGGCCACTTTAGAGTCTCCAATTAACCTAATTTACATGTGTTTTGCCTGTGGGAGGAAACCGGAGTAAACCCACGCAGACACAGGGAGAACATGCAAACTCCACACAGAAGGGTGACTGATGGTCAGGGGTGGAATCGATCCCATGACCTTCTTACTGTGCTGCCACAATGCTAACCACTGCACCACTAAGCTGCCTTAATGATAATAACATGTAGGCACAATTTACATCTATTTACCTCATTTACTTTAATTTTTACTACTGTTTCACTTTCATGCAATCCATTTCTTTTCTGAAATTTCCTACTTCTTTTGTTTCAAAAATTTGACTTTTCCATTTACATTTGTGTCTGTCATAAATGTGCAACATTTTTTCCTCAAATTTGACTTTTTCTTGTAAATTTGCAACTTTTCTTATAGAGTTGAAACTTCTCTCATAAACTTGTGTTTCCCCCCCTACAATTAGCTTTTTTTCTTATAAATTAAAAACTGTCAAACTTAGCAATTTTTTTTCCTCATAAATCTGCTACTTTTTCATGTAAATTTGCAATGTTCATAGGGATGCTGATAAAACTGTATTTCTACGTAATGTTTTTTTTTTTTTTCTACAGATCTGGACAACAATCCAATTTTATTTTTAATGTTTTTGTTGGAAGAATTTTTTTTTTTTTCTTGTCCATTTTAAGGTTTTGGTGATAGATGGATGGATGTTCAAAAAAGACATTTTCCTGGGTGTTTTTACAAACATTTTTAATCCACTATAATTCACACTTTCTATCAGTTTGCTGTTAATATTTCCTGCACTTACAAAGCAAGTGGGATGAACAACAGTCCAAATTCAAAAGAATATTGAAGAAGTTAGCAGAAACAGAACATTTGTATGACTTGTTCTATCTCTAATAATTATATACACTGTTAAATTACATGACAGCAGTGGGTGTACATACCGATTTGTGTCATGTCTGGTCTTTTTTTCCTCTGTTGCAGAGATTTCATTAGAAGTTGTTCTCCTCTTTTGACATGATTTAAACAGAAGTTACTGGACACAGTAGAAAGCTGTTTTGGTAATGCACAAACACATTCAAAGCAGTGCACAAATAGAAATAAGCAGATTAAATTTAGGTTCAATGTCCCTGCTTCCCGCTTCCAGTTACAGCCAACACAAATGGTCAGGATGCACTTGATTCTATCACCAGCGATCACCTCAATATGGATTAATGTCGGATTAAAGAAATAAATGTGAATATAGTTAAATGTAAATATAGTTTTGGTGTCCCAGCACCCAGTGGTATCCTGTACCACCATCTCCCTGTCAGTCCACAGCACCTGTGTTGTGGAGAGAGACCTGTGGATCCTAAACTTCGCTGACTGTCTCAGGTGCGCTTAATTCTTCCGGCGTACACTTCCATTAGTAAAGGTCACCTTTGACCTCTTTTAAGATCAAGCAGTCAGTGAAATCATGTCAAGGTCACTCTTCAGGTATCGTAGCATCGTTATGCAAGAGATGAGAACCTGCAGTCAAGTGGCTTCTGAGTTAGTAGGGGGACAAAGTTTGCCACATACATACATACACACACCACTGAATCTCACAGACAGACAGACAGATAGATAGATAGATAGATAGATAGATAGATAGATAGATAGATAGATAGATAGATAGATAGATATACAAAAAAATATAATTCTTGAAGTCTGGATGACACTATAATATAACCAGCGCCTGACCTTAACACCCGCCCACCCACAAGATGTTCCCATGTACTGTCCACAATTGTGCAAATTTAAGTTTTCATATGATAGAGAAAAAGTGACTGAATTTTATGTTGCTGTAAAGAGCAAATGAAGCTTCTTCTGAGGTGAATTTTTTTTTTTTTTTTTTATCTGTGATTATCTATGATATCTGTGATTTGCAGCTATTTCCTGGAAGTAAAACCTCTAATTATGTATTTTTAATGTGCTGGTCAAGGGGTGTCAAACATGTGGTCCGTGAGCCACAAACGGCCTACTGGGGGGTCCAAGTTTTTCCTCTGAATTTACAACTTTCTTTCTAGTAAAGTTCTAACTATTTCTACTGATTAGAATTGTTCATGTAAATTTGAGGCATTTTTCTCCTTAAGATGAGACTTTTTTTCTCATCAGTTTTTCTTTTTCTTCTCTTTTTCTGATGAAAACAGGTAGTGTAGATTTAGATAAATCCATCAGCAATTACTAATGACATCATGCAGCCCTGAAGGGGTGTCCCAATTCATAGGAGTCATTTTCAACGCCTACCCCTTAGCCTTTGATTTCAAGGACCAAGGGGTGGGGTCGGCAAAGGGGAAGAGGTACAAAGGAGAATCTGGACGAACCCCAAATCTACCTGTACTACACTGTCATATTGCAAATATTGTTTTACAGTATTTACTGCTGTTAATAATTAAACAGCAATTCTCTTGCTATTTTATGTATGTATAAGGGTCATTTACATTTAAAAAGGTTGTAAATTTAGTTCAAGTAAAATTTAGCATGCTGTAGTCAAATTTGATAATATTAAACATAAGTTTCTAACAACAACATTGTGGCTAGTGAAAAGGCTGAGTGATTAGTAACTTTGGAAAATCCTGAGCCACAGTGACTGGTCAGCAAAACAGTTAATGTCAAGCCCTGAATATAATCTAAAATAATGTCTGACATGTTGGAAGAAATTTTATCTCTAGAACCCTAATGTTAAAGTTAGTAACACTATCAGGACACTAACGTCGGGTGAAAATTTTCACCCGACGTTAGTGTCCTAGGGTTAAGAGTTTTCCTAATTCTCTATAGCTGAATGTAAGGTCGTGTGGTGTGCTGTCTTGGTTAAAAAAGGTGATTTCTCTACAACTCTCACACTGAGTAACAGTGACGTGTGGTGAGGCTATGATGCTTTCAGGGTCAGATTTACAAATTGGATTTTATATATTTTAACAAAACAAGTGTAAGGTATTTTATTGAATTACCTCTTAATAGAATACACAGAAAAGACAGTAATAAAAGTCCATGTTTTCATTTTAGAACTCTCCTTGAGTACAGACAATATGCAAAGGCCGTCAGTTACACAAGCATAATGCATTAAGTTATGTTACAAACAAGCTTTTTGGCCAGAAAATTCATTATACTTTGTTTTTGACCAAGGAATAATGTCAATTATCGTGGCTCTGAGAGCTGCATCTCTGTGTGTTGCAGCTCCACAATTTACACTCATTATTACAAATTATTATTAATATTTACAAAAACTATGCATGGATGTTCTTATCATTACTTGTAAATTAAGTAAATGTGTCTAGCCTCCTTTGACTCTGTTAAAAAATGTCCTTATCGTCCCTTTAAAAAAAAAACCCAAAACAACTATGCTCACGGTGCTCAAGCACGCCCCCTCTCAGTGGGGAAATGGTACTGCACAGCCTCGGTCTGATTTTCAGCCTCACCTGCCTCCCCTGACCACATGTCACTGCCGAGTAACATTTAGGTTAGAGCAACAATAACACAACCACCACTCTTGTTGTCCTTATTTCTTTACAGCAAAAAACTGTTTTGAATTGAATTCTACCATGGTTGGTTCTAAACATCTAACATATCCACCACCAGGTTTCGACATCGTACTGATGTCAGAGGTGTGGTTAAGCACAATGGAGCTCCGCCTTCTGACCATCTCACCACCAATGATTCCTGCCAGCACCACCACTGGGACCAACACACTAAAAGGTCTGAGCTATGGTGACTGAACTCAGGCTAACCACCACATCTACAGGTATGTACATTTTAAAAGAAAAAAATGGTATTTTGTGATATTGATAATAATATGATCATTATTATTTTTCATTTTTCCACTTTAATGTCTCTGTTACCATGTGCCGTGATTAAACATGCAAACTCCGGTCACTCACTGCCAATGTGGAGATAGATGGTGTCACGCCGTTCACCGTGTGGATTCTGGAAGCAGCTGTAAAGTCCATTATGGCCGAGGTCCACCTGGGTCAGGATCAGTCTGGGACCCTCCAGACGGTGCTGGGCCTTCACATCTGTCCCGTTCACCTTCCATGACACCGACGCGTCGTTGTCCAGGGAGCCACACTGCATCGTGACGTCACTGCCCATTCGCTCAAACTGGTTCCTAGCAACTGGAAGCAGATAGAGGTTGAGATTAGATGACGGTGACAGCAACAGTTCCAGTTAATAACAGGAGAAATATCATTGCGGTGTAATTATTGCCCTCTGTGCACAATGGCTTCTGGCAGCTGAACATGGAGTGGAAATGAAAGCCTGCGAAAATTAGAATATGAAACAATCAAAATACTGGAGGACCCCTGCTGATTTTATCTCTGTGACTCCAAGAAAGACAGAAACAAATCACAAAGCATAATTGCTAACACCATGAATTTTAAACAGAACATAGAGAATGAAAAAAGCCATTATCATAGTTGCATTCCAGCTATCCTACTACCTAACTCTGGTACCATATTGACCCAAATAAAAGAAGCAATGGTGATGTCACTGTCTGGATGCACTGCCACTCTTTCTCTTTGTCCATGAGTTTGACACAGTTGTAAAATTTCCTTTACTTATATTATCATTCATCCAAACTTTTCTTTTTAAACTGAGAAAGCGGAGCTGCTCATCTCAGCCAAGGGCTATTAGTCTGCTCTACTGAATGCAAAATTGTTATGTTGTAACCGACACAACTGTCAGGATATTTTCATTTTGAATTATTCTGTTAAAAGAATGACAGTGAATCAAATAAAAAAAAAAATGTAAAAACTGTAATCATTAAAAAATGATGAATGTTTTGCATGCATCTGTTGGCTATTCCAGCGTCACGGTGACAGCTCTTTCCTGATACTTTCATCTTCTCTATCCCCTCACCCCCCAGCCAGTCACAGCAGATGACTGCCCCTCCCTGAGCCTGGTTCTGCTGGAAGTTTCTTCTTGTTAAAATGGAGTTTTTCCTCTCCACCATCGCCAAGCGCTTGCTCACAGGGGATCGCCTGATTGCTGGGGTCTTTCTGCAATTGTGGGGGTTTCCCCTACAGTTGAAAGTGCTATGAGATGACTGTTGCTGTGAAATGGCACTATATAAATAAAGCTGAATTGAAAATTGAATTGAATTGATACAGGGCAGACTGGAGCTGCTGTGGTCCAGTAGTTAAATTTTAAAAAGAGGATTGAATTGTATGCCCATGCACCGTTTTTTTTTTTCCCTCTGTGCAGTGAAAAACTCTTGTGTCTTCAAATAATTTATATTTAACTGTCCTCATTTAGCAGACAATGGCTGAGTGTGTGTTTTTCATTAATTGGGACATGAGATATGATGATGTTAGATGATGACTGACACACACAACAGATTAGTGGACAGAATGCTTTGTCACAGAAGAGATATATCGTTTAAAATTTTCAGACTGACAGTATCCCACTCCATCTCCCCCATGTGCCACATCCACACCAGAACACACGCACACTCCCTATTCATTCATTCATTGCCCTAAAAACTATATACATTAATGCCTAATCTATAGATTCCAATGATAAGTCTGCAATTAAAATAAAAATGTGGATGGAATAAAAACACATGCATCATCAAATTATGATTAAAATGATGAGTGATTAATTATAACTGTTACAACTCTTTCCATTAAAAAAAACAGAAAATCCCAGCACATGCTGTTTTCTCATGGGCTCCTGTCAGTAGATGCTGCACGATTTCAAAATGCACAGCTGAAATAGCATTAAACAATGTGCTTCTGATCTCCTTTTTCCTGAACAAAAGCGCATTGTCATAAAATGCATCATAATACTGATGCACATGAGATTGCACGCTGCCACATCTCTTTGAAATGAGCCCCCTCCTCCAAGCGCAGAGCCAGCACACTGTCTACTGGTAATTAGATGGCATGATGCAAAATGTAAAGAAACAGACAATGCGCTGACAGAAACAAACAAATGCACTAGCGACAGGTGGGAAGCGTGGCATAAAAACGCACACTGTTGATTCTCATAGTAGGGCCCCTAGTGTCACAGTTATTGGATATCCCCTCTAAAGTTTAAGCTATGGTCACAAAGATTCTTACGAACAATAGGTTTGTAAGAATCTCCCAGCTCCTATGAATTCTGAATTCACAAGAGCAGCTTGAGGCATTCTTGAGAAATGAGGTGATTTTTTGTCATACGATGGCCCAAATGTCACACAAATAGTGCACTTCTGCCTTATGAGTGCCTCACTACCACCTTATGGATGCTGCACGAATCTCTGTATGAACGGGGATTTGTATGGCGTTTCCTACAACTGCAGTAAGGGGCCCTCAAGAACAACTTAAGGTGTTCTTGAGGCCTACTTATGGCCAACATCTTGCGTAGTTCTTACGTTGTTCCTATGGCATTTGTACGGCCACCCTACCATGAGGGGTTTTCGTGGGGCATTCATAGAAATCTTGGACAAGACCACCGACCTAGCCATGAACTTACCAACGGTCTACAGATGCTGGATTCTCCTACGGCCACCTTAAGAAGGCTGTACGAAATAATGCATGATGTTCACAGCTGTTCGTAAGGGTATTTGTAACTGTAGCTTTAGCAGAAAAAGAATCAGAGTACTATGTGGGTACAGTCTGAAAAAATCTCAAACACTAAAAGCCGCAAATTTGATAAAATTGAATAAACTTATTATATAAAAGGGATTGTTTCTACATTAGAAAATCAGTTTGACTCCGAGATGTGGCGAGGCCCTGGGGTCTCGTTTTACTAATGGACCTCCAGTCTTTCACAGTGGCACTGTCAAGTGACTGAGAAATGGTTTCAGTAGGTACGAGACACTCTCTGGAGGTGCAGACCCACGCCCAACAGGAGTCTAACTTCTGCATATAGTGCCCATATGACGTTGATGTTTGGCCATTTTAAGAGAAAAAAGGATACAGATAGTATGGGCCCCTTTACACTGCAAGATCATTGGGTGACTACTGAGACATTAGGGAATGGCCCGATCTCGCAACGATCTCCTAAAGCCTTGTTTCTGTGTAAATGTTTGAGAGAGCCTTGTGTGCTCCAAAAATCAATTTTCAGCGACTTTGAAAAGTCCTTGAGAGATCACTGGGAGATCGATGAGATCGTTGAGAGATTAGTGAAAGAGCATTCGGAGATCTGGCCATTTTGCCATCACTCAGGGATTTCTCAATGATCTCCAGCCCTGTGTAAAGGGGTTATGATGGGAAATGGGGGCGTTAAGGACATTCTTTGGTGATAAGTCTCACAGGATGTGCTGTTATCACAAGAAGCAAAGACCCAAGACTAACTCTTAGACACGCCAAGGACCAACAAACAATATATTGATCCCCATAAGCACACATCTATGAATAAAAGAAGAAGTGCATGCCCCCCCTGCTGGTTTGGAGTCCAGTACTGCTGAGACCCTTGTCTCGCTCTGAGGTGTCTCTCCTGGTCTTTCCCCTCCCTCACTACATTGCCTCCCACTCTTACCTTCAGCCAGTCCTCTCTAGATCCTCTCAGACGTGCCTCTTAAGGCCACCGATACAGATGTCAGCCTCCCATTTCATGTATATTTCATGTCCCCAAACAGAGGCATCTATATTTAATAAGACAGGATCCTTGTCCCCCATTAACATGAGCCTGACACTGTTTGTTCACGCCGCTCATTAGTCTTAGACGACGGCCCAACCCTCACCTCACTCTCTTCTGTCTGTCTGTCACTCATGCCACCTCATCCTCCTTTCCTCCATCTGTCCCCTCAAGCCATTCCCTATGCCCCCCTCCCCCAAATAATGTGTGTGTGTGTATGTGTGTGTGAGTGTGTGCGTGTGTGTGCATATGCATGGGGCAAAAAGAGTCCATTTTTCCTTTGATCTCCATCCCTGTCAAGTTACTTTTTGTGACTTTATTTCCATAAAAATCCATTTGCATCGCATCTTAGCCAAAAAAAGCACACAGTTTTGACTTTGATGTTAGCTATGATGATGATGATGCTGGTGTCCTTGTGCAGTGTGTGACGAGGGGAGGGAGAGGAACAGCTTTACATCAGCGGACATCGGTTTGGTTTGTCACCATCTCTCTGGGTTTAGGGAAGTTTAACTGAAGAGTTCACACCTGCTTTGGACTGGAATTCCGGCTAAATATTGTGAAATGCACAGGAAGGAAGTTTGATGAAGAACAAGATAGATTTTGTGGCCAGCATGTCCATGTGGGTCCCTCTAAAGCAATGTTTCTCAAAGTGCGGCCCCCGTGCCAATGGCGGCCCGCGAAAACATTTCTGGCGGCCCGCGGCCAATCTGTTAACGTCTTAACCAATATATGATCTGAACTAATTGCTTTGGAAAAATTCCGATACACATCTACGTTTAGTGGTCTTTGGCGCCATCTGTAGGCACAAGCCGTAATTACATGTGTTGTCGACCTTGCGATCACTTCATTGCAGCAGCTAGTCCAATTGTATTATGGGAGATGGAACGTTCAGCGCACAGTGCAGAAGTGTTGGTTGGCAACGGTTTCGGAGCACCATTTTGAGTCAGAAGAAGAATAAGAAATAAATATTAGTGCTTGTGGAAGTCGAAGTGTGGAAATAAAGATGGATCAGCGAGAGAAAGAGGCAGAGATGGAGACCGCTCACTCGAGGAAACCGAGAACTGTCAGCGAGGAAAAAAGGCAGTTTCAGGGAAAATGGACTTTGGACTACTTCGTTGAACCTCACGGGTCAGATAAAGTTGTATGCCTCATCTGCAGACAGGTAATCGCAGTGCGAAAAGACTTTAACATCAGGCGCCATTACGAAACAAAACACAAAAATTATGAAAAATTCAGTGGCAAGGATCGCACCACAAAGATGGAACAACTTAAAAGGGGCTACACAGCACAACAGTCAGTCTTCACGCAATTTTCAAAAACCAGCGAAGCAGTAACAGAGGCTAGCTATGTGGTAGCTCATGAAATGGCTAAACAGGGCAAGCCGTTTAGTGACGGAGAATTTGTTCGAGACTGTATGCTAAAAGTGGCAGAGCGTGTATGCCCAGACCAAAAAACAAAGTTCCGTGACGTAAGTTTGTCGAATGACACAGTCACAAGACGAATCGAAGATCTGGCAAATGATTTGAAGGACCAACTGCCGATACGTGTGGAGGGGCTAGAAAAGGGAGCGTTTTCCATCGCACTGGATGAAAGCACGGATATTAAAAAAAAGCACGGACGGATGAAAGCACGGACAAACTAAAATTGTATTTTCATCAGTCCCAATTTCTTACTGTTAATATGACTTTACCCAAACTAATTAAATCTGATAATTAAAAGGATTACAAATGGAATTGAATTTTCAGTCTTTTTTTTTTTTTTTTTGCCTCCGTCCCTTTGGTGGCCCTCGGTTCAACTTTGGATTCCCAAATTGGCCCTCACCCATCAAAACTTTGAGAACCCCTGCTCTAAAGGTTAAATCTGGGCTGTCTTATGGGTCCCCTGTGGGTTCACCCACATGGCCGTTACCTGGTTGCCTGTTTTCAACTTGTTTTCTCATAAATTTGCTGTTTTCTTGTAAATTTGTGACTTTTTTCCCATAAATTTAAGAAATTTTTCTTGAAAATTTGAAACTTTCTCATAAATATGCAACTTTTTTTGTACTGCAAATGTGCAACTTTTTCTCATAAATTTGTTAGTTTTCTTTGCAAAATTGTGACTTTTTTTCTTGCAAATTTGATAACTTTTTTGTTTAATTTCGGAACGTTCTCAAAAATTTTCAACTTCTTTTTACTGTAAACTTGCATCTTTTCTCATAAATTGTGACCATCCATCCAGCCATCATCTTCTGCTTAATCCTTTTCGGGTCACGGGGTTGCTGGAGCCTATCCCAGCGTCTTCAGGCGAGAGGCAGGGTCCACCCTGGACAGATCGCCAGTCCATGGCCGGGCCAACACAGAGAGACACACAATCATTCACTCTCAGTCATACCTAATTTGTGACCATTTGAAATTTGTGACCATTCTCTCATAAATTTGTAACTTTTTTCTAATAAAATTTAATTTATTTACTCATATATTTGTTACTTTTTGTTAAATTTGCAACTTTTTCAAGTAATTTTACAATTTTTTTCCTGTAAATTTGCAACTTTTTTCTCCTTAATTTTCACTTTTTTTCCCAATAAATTGGCAACTTTTTTCAGACAAATTTTTACATTTTTCTTTCTCATAAATTTGTGACTTTTTCATAAATTTGCCACTTTTTTATATAATTTTTCACATTTTTTTCTCATAAGCTTGTGACTTTATTTTCTGATAACTTGGTGACTTTTTTCTCGTAATTTTCCCTGTAGTGCCAGTGTTACTGAAAGCTGCTCACCTGAATTAAACCCAGGTGGGGCCAAGACGCGATTAAAGCAAGTAAGCAGATTATTGGCTTACTTGTGCCACAGCTAAAGTCCTTGTGGGCAAACACAGATGGGACCAATATGGAACCCGTGGACAAACCCATGTAGGACCCATAAGACAGCCCAGCTTAAGGCCCTTTTCCACTAGGGTCAGTATGGTATGGTTCGGCACGGTTTGTCCGCTTTTCCATTAGGGACTGTAACTGCTTTCAGTTCCCTTTTTTCAAAACGGTTCCTTTTTTTCAGAACCGCTCGATTGAGGTTCCAAGGGTACCGTCCCAGTGACGTAAAAACACTGCAGGCCACTGATTGGTCCGGGCGTAACTTCATGAGAGTGGGCGTAACGCTGACTTTCCAGAATCGCTCGTGATCCACCATTTGCAACGATTCGTCCATGAGCCAACTAGCAAGTGATATAATATAAACAACAACGATAGATTGGCTTCACAGAAATCAAAACCACAGTCCAGCAGAGTTTTCTGTGCATTTCAGCTGATGAGAGAATCCGGAGGGAAGCAGACGGAGCCGCCCGAACTGAATTGAATGTACGGCCGCAGGAGCACCCAACTTCAGCAGTTGAAGCCATGATATTAGGATATAGAGGATGGTGAGTGATGTGATATGCATCTTTTACATTATTTATCCCAGCAGTGGAAAGTTCAGTTTGGACAGACAACTTGCTCGTGTTTAAATGATGAGCTAACTAGCCATCAGTGCTACGTCCGTCCTTGTATGTTGCCTTTGTGTTGACAATATCTGATGAAATAAGCTAGTTGTAAAAAAAAAAAAAAAAAAGGTGTTTTTTTTTTACATGTCGTACTTTTGTGCTGTGCATGTACTTAAGTTGTGTGTATTTTCGTTGTAGAGTCCAACCAGCATCTGCTCTGAACAATGGGACCACACAGCAATGTGTTCTGACTGGTAAGCTGCACATCTTATTTATAGTCAAATCTTTTGCTTTTTAAGTTAAAGTATAGGTAAAGTGTCAAATGTAAAGCAGCACAATTTCCACTTAATATGAAAGGGACTGAACTGAGATTTATTTGATTGTGTGAATATTAATTATAGAGTAATTGAAAATGAAATGCACATCCAATAATAGCCACCGTTAAAATAAACCGCTTGTTTATTTATTTATTTTTTTTTATCAGATCACTTCTGTGATCCTTTATGAGTTTTTTTTTTTTGTTGTTACTTATTTGTACCCGTAGGTAGACTTGGTTTGCAGTCTGGTGACAAGCCACCGGCTGCTGGTCGCTGCGTGCGCGAGCGCCCTAAACCTACATGTTTTTTGGTGTGCGGGAGGAAACCGGAGAAATCCCGGAGTAAACCCGCGCAACACGGGGAGAACATGCAAACTCCACACAGCTCACTGTTGGTCGGGGGCTGGGATCGAACCCACGATCTCATGATCCCCGTGGTCCCCCGGCCGAGGGTAAAACTGTGCTGCCACAGTGCTAAACCACTGCGCCACCGTGCAGCCTTAACCGAGTTATAGTCATAATAGTGTATCTTGCACTTTAGGGAATGGGAGTTGTTCAGCCACCATTAGAATTTAGTTTATATGTGTAGTTTATAGTATTTCGTCTTTCAACTCATTCAGTAAAAGAACACATTACAAATATTTGAGACCCATTGTAGTGCTTCCTTTTATATTTTAGCAATACAAGCACAAAACACCACCCACACTTGAAACCAGGGCGACACAGCGGTGGCTAAACTTTTATTGATAACAGTGTTATTTCTCAAATATGTCTTAAACTTGCTTTAATTATCCACCACCCATTTCTGTCTTTCATCTAGGCAAGAGGAAAACGATCCACCCAAACCGGACCGTGCCTCATTATTTGCAGAGATGCAGGCTGAAGATCTGCTGAACCGGGACCAGTGCAAGGGGCCGATCCAGTTGCTGCTCAGTGAGGCAGCGTGGCCGGCGTGTGTGACCCATTCCAATTTCTTTTTTTTTTTTACAGTTTGAATTTTGCACATTCTAAATAATCTGGAATTTGCTGCTGATTGTAATAAACAATTTAGTGACTTATGTCTTTGAATCATGATTTTCTATTTTGTCTGTTAACCACTTGCACTCCGGGCAATTTTCCTAAAAATGCCAAAAAATAATGTGCCCAAAGTAAATCGAAAGCTGTTCTTCAACCCTTTGCAGCATCTTCATGGGGTTGGTCTCATTTAAAAGAAAACACTTTGAATTGTTTGGCAAAAAAAACATAATCTCTCTACGTGCTCCGGCCACTGAGTTACAGTCATCTAAACATACTGAACTTGAAGAAAAAAAATTTGGACACAGTGTTTTTTTGGATACAAATGCTTGTAAATAACACACAGCTGTCCGATCCGGCTGGAAAATGCAACAGAAATGTAGAACCAAGTGTTATCCAGCTGAGATCCAAATTTGGTAACAATACCACAAAAAATGAATATTTTACACAGCTTTGTTCTCAGGCTGTTCCCAGGCGTTTTGGAACTGTGCCAAATTGTGCCAAATGGCACAGTTTGGAAAAACGTCTGTAACTTTTGAATGATTCAATGTAGAAGCTTCATTTTAGGCTCAAAGGAAAGGTTACACTCAGGGCTGTGTCTGTGTGTGTGTGTGTGGGGGGTCGTCCCCCCCCCCCCCCGCTACCAAGGACGGAGTTCGGCCCTCGCTACATGACAGATTACACTCGTTGCATGTTTCCACAGCAACGCTGTCACAGCGGCTCCCCCCCCCCTCGCTACTGTGTGTGTGTGGGGAGGGGTTGTCCCCCCCCCCACTCGCTACAGAGGATGGACTTTAGCCATCGCTACACAACGGATTAGCCTTATGTGGTGATGTAGGACAGCAGTGCAGTCACCGCGCCCCCCCCCTCGCTGCAGAAGAATAGCGGGGGTGGGGGGGCGTTCACAGCCTGTACACTGCGAGTAACCCCTTGTACCGCGGCGCACGAACTTCAGACTTCGTGAACCGCACAGCTGTAATTTACTGATCGGTCAAAAGTCATTTTGGATTACAATTTTCAGGGATAGAGAATAATTTAGCTTCTAACACCTTACCTCTTCACAGCGGAGTCTTAGCGAACTTCTCTTCCTCATTGTCAGACGAACGCGACGCTGGTCTGCTCTGGTTCTGGTCTCGCGACTCGATCAAAACATAATTCCATTATTGCGGTTTTGTGCTTCCATGATTGCGGTTTTTGGCGAACGATTTTTCAAAACAAATAACAGTAGTAATTAAAAAAAAGACTGGCGAAGGCGTGTGTGTCACTCAGCCTTCGTCGTCAGCCTCCATCTGTCTATGATGACCATGGAAGAAATCATAACGTCTACTCTGCTGGAACCAATACAAAATAAGCACCGCCTGTGGCCGAACATGCCGATCCACGAATGGCACTCCCTGTCACACAGGTTGCATTTGTGGATGGTCTCCATGCTGCTGGGTCTGTGGGGCTCTTCCTGTGTCCTTTTTTGATCCGCTGCAGCAGCCAGTCTTCACCCAGCCTTAAAAAAAAAACAGCTCACGAACTTCTCTGCTTCAATTGGCTCACTGCATTCAAAGCGTTGGGAGGCGGGTCCTCCTTCCTAGGTTTTCATTCATTGGTTCTTCAAGGTTTCAGAAACCCAATTCAAGGCTCTTATTAGTCGAATGAGAGGTCTCTTGTAGAGACCTACACAGGCGGCTGTGTAGGTCTTCGAGACTACACAGCCGCGAACTAATCTGTTTGCGGCTGTGTTTGCAGATTTTTTTCCCAGTGGTGCTTGGAGGCCAGCACCATCTCCATCTGCACCATCATCAGTATATCATGCGTCATGCGTCCGAGCGCGCACTAGTGCGCTCTTTTGCGCCCTCGTGCATCCTAGGACGCAGAGACTTGCCCGCCCGCGGAACAACGGAGTACAAGTGGTTAAGACACTGGTGTGAAAGAGTCAACAGTACAGACCATTTATCGATGACTTTGAAAATAATGGCTCATTTTTAAGAAAAAGTAACCAAAACAATTATTTGCAGAAGACTGTATTGTTGGATGTGCCAGTGCAGAAGACACTGCACACTTTTGTGATAGTACCAGTAAATGGAGGAATTCTGGGCCATATTAGCATCTGTATTTCCCAGTAATGGGATAGAAGAGAGAACCTGCAGGGTCTTGGCCCTCCATGGCACATGATTGGACACCCCTGAGTTCGGGTTTAATGGGATTTAACATTTTAACACAAACTGCTTTATGGTTTATAATTCTGTTGGCAGACTTACACAAAACCAAAAGTGATTTCTCAAACTGCTGGATTGTTCTTAGACAGCTTTTCCAATCTCTGTATTTAATTTATGTCACTTGGTGGTAACAACACATAAGTCGAGACAGATCTGTAAAACGTACAAAAGTTTATTGTCAAAATTCCCAGGGCAATACTACATGAATACATGTATAGTTCACTGGTGATGCAGAGAATATATATTTATACAGTACCTACATGTAGTCAGCAATACTCATTACGATATATTTCCAGTTAATCCATGTATTTCTCCATGTAACCTTCTGACTACATTATTTTAATTGCTTTTAATCCTAGATCCATTTGTTTTGGCTTAAAATGCATCATAATTGTTAAATATCTTATTATACCTAACTCAGTACTGTTTACCTGTTGAAATATATATTTTACAGCTCATATACTACAATATGGCACCTGAAGATGAAGTTTGGCAGCTGATCCATGTTTTGCCACGACACCACTGGCTGGAGCAGGTAAATCCCATGACGTCTCAACAGTCTCTCCATGATTTTGACACAGATCAGAGCAATTTGTCGCACAGGGAGCTAAACATTCCTACAGACATTCTGCAGTTCTGTAACCGCTTTGCGTTCCTGAGGCTGGGGTGACATCACTGTGTTGAACGTTCAGACCGACAGTTTGAAGCGCTATTTTTGCCACAAGAGAGCCATCTGAAACACACACACAGAGAATACATATTTTAGTACATAATATCGATAACTTGCCGACATTACAATGTTGTACGGCGGACTGAAAAGCAAAGTAGCATTAGCAATCATTAGCTTACCGTCATACGTGATGTAGTTTGTTTCCTCATGTCTTCCCCTTTATACTGCTCTATGGTTTTCTAAACGCTCCAGTACTTTTCCAGAGCGGGTCGTATCGCCGCCTTTGCCTTCTGCTCTCCTTTTTTGCCTTTATTCTGGCAAAAAAAGCCAGAGAACGCAGACACCTCATATCCTGCCAGCTTGTGTTTTGTGTAACATTACGCTTGTTTTACGCCAGTTACGCTTGTTTTACGTAACGGGAGGGAGAGGGTTGTGCCGCTTCCCCGTAACTATTCCCACTCACGTCAAGTGGGACTCCATGTGCAGTGGAAACACAAGCGGGCCGAACTGTACCATACCATTCCGTACTGACCCTAGTGGAAAAGGGCCTTTAAACCTGTAGTGGGGCCCACTTGGACCTGCTGGCTGGGCCTTTTTCCCACTGCAGTAACTAGGAACCACTGTTAAAGGAACTGGTGTGAGGCTCTGCCACAGGAACTGCCCTGTAAGGGGATTTTTTTGTAGGAATTTGTAGTGGCTGAAATAAGTCTTGTAGAAGTATGAGTGGCGTGCTTTGAGTGGTCTTCGAGACTACAACAGAAGTGTATACCCAGCCAGCATGCCCTTTACCTGTGGTATACCTGGAACTCACATGGCTTAATGTGGGTGGAAAAAAAGT
Source organism: Pholidichthys leucotaenia (assembly GCA_020510985.1). Lineage (NCBI taxonomy): Eukaryota > Metazoa > Chordata > Actinopteri > Cichliformes > Pholidichthyidae > Pholidichthys > Pholidichthys leucotaenia. The sequence goes on along the minus strand of CM035836.1, from coordinate 286,545,804 downwards.
CCCAAATGTATGAGGAAAAAGTGAAAATTTACAGGAAAAAAGTAACAAATTTATGAGAAAAAAAAATAGAAAAAGTTGCAAATTAACAAAAAAGTAGCAAATAAAAAGTAAATAAAAAAAAACATTTTTAAAAAAGTTACAAACTTACGGGAAAACAGTCACAAATTTATGAGGAAGAGATGCAAGTTTACAGTAAAAAAAAAGTTGCAAATGTTTGAGAAAGTTCCAAAATTAAAAGAAAACATTATCAAATTCGTAAGAAACAGCTCACAATTTTACAAGGAAAACTAACAAATTTATGAGAAAAAGTTGCAAATTTACAGTAAACAAAAGCTGACAATTTAAATTAAATTAAATTAAATCACCCTTATTGTCATTCAACTGTACAACCAATCATGTACAGTAGAACGAGACTGTGTTTTACCTATCTACTGTGTTAATCACACACACCCCAAGTGCAGAATCAGAAGGTCGCTGTCATGCAAGGCGCCCTATGACTTATGAGAAAGTTTCAAATTTTCAATAAAAATGTCTCAAATTTATTGGCAAAAAAAAGTCACAAAATTACAAGAAAAACAGCAAATTTGAATGAATGAATGAATGAATGAATGAATGAATTTTATTCGATCATGAACATACAATAAAAACAAACAACAAAAATATTTAGGACACATAGAACAACCAAAAGGTTTGAAGCTAGTGCTTATATAGCGCTTACCCCATTACAATTTTAAAAACAATAACATAAAATTTAAGTCATACCCAAAATCAATAAAGAAAATCAAATAGAATAAGTAGAAAAACAAACAAAAAACCTTTAAGTTATTACAAGTTTAGCTCCTAGCATTTACAGTAAGATACTGAGAGATTTCCTCATCTTTGCATAATTTTTTGAATTGCTTCAGAGTAGAACACGTTTTAATATTTTCAGAGTAACAGTTCCACAGTTTAACTCCAGTGACAGACATGCAATGATATTTTGTATTTGTTCTGATTTTTGGTTTGTTAAAAACAGAGTTTCCTCTTAGCTCATATTTGCTTTCCCTTTTTTCAGACAGTCTCTGAATATTAACAGGTAATTGGTTATTATTTGCTTTGTACATGATTTGAATTACGTTACAATCTATGAGATCTCTAAATTTAAAAGCATGTAATAGAATGAATATTGGATTTATTGGTTCACAGTAAGGTTTCTTGATACAATGCGTACGGCTTTTTTCTGTAGTAAAAAGATTAAGTTTATGTTTGTTTTGTATGTGCTTCCCCAGTATGTCATAGAAGGAACTATCAGTGAATTATATAAAATGCAAACCTATTTCTGACACAAGAAATCCTTAACGTCATACAGTATAGCAATGGATTTAGACATTTTAGTTTTGCCATAATTTATGTGTGATATCCAGTTTAGTTTATAAACAATGACCCCTAGGAACTTGGTTTCCAAAACTGTGTCAATTTCAGCATTGTTTACTTTAATTTTTGTGTGATTATATAATTTGTGGTTTCCAAATATTATACATTTTGTTTTTCCAAGGTGAATAGATAATTTGTTGGCAGTGAACCATTGATTGATTTAAGTTCATTTTCTACTGTATCAGAAAAAAAAAAAAAAAAAAAAAAAAAAAGCTGCTTAAAATTTTCTCCACTACAAAAAAAGTTGTCATCTGCAAATAAAATACACTTGAGCAATTTAGACACAGAACATAAATCATTAACATACAAAATAAACAACAAAGGACCGGGTACAGAACCTTGTGGTACCCCACGTGTCATCTTCAGCAACTCACAGTCTGTATTATTCACATGAACATATTGATACCTGTCTTCTAAATAGCTGTCTAACCAGTCAAAAGCAATTCCTCTGATGCCATACTTGTGTAATTTACTGAGGAGTAATTTATGGTCAACTGTATCAAATGCCTTTTGTAAGTCCAGAAATATTCCAACTGTGTATTCTCTTCTATCTGTTGCATCCGTAATCTGTTCAACAAAGTCCATGAGTGCCAGTGAGGTTGTTCGGTTCTTCCTGAATCCATACTGTTGTTCGCAGAGTATATTGTGCTTATCAGTGAAATCATTTAGTCTCTTAATTTTTTTTTCCCAGTATTTTGGAGAACTGCGGTTAACAATGAGATGGGTCTGTAGTTTGACAATAAGTGTTTGTTACCAGTCTTGTACAGAGGAACGACTCTTGCTATTTTCATTTTCTTTGGAAATTTACTATCCATAAGTGACATGTTGCATATGTAAGCAAAGTGTTTACAATACAATCAGTAATACATTTAACCAAGAACATACTGAAATCATTACAATCAGCTGATTTTTTGTCTATGAATTTGTTAACAGTGTCAAGAATTTCTTTTTCATCTGTTTCTTTAATAAACATGGAGTAAGCATTTATGCTGATGACATTGTTAACACCACTTATATTTGCTGATGATGCAGTGGAGTTGGTGATCTTTTTTCCTATATTAACAAAATATTCATTAAACGTGTCAGAGATCAAGCTATTTTCATTGATTATTCCATTTTCTGAATTTAAATAAGAAATATGGTTGGTATTTAGTTTTCCTCTCTGTTATATTATTTAGCATCTTCCATATATTAGTTTTGTTATTTTCCAATAATTTATTGAAATATATATTTTTTACTTGATCTTAAGATACTGATGAGTTTATTTTTATGTCTTGTATTTCTTTTCAGCTTCCACAGTTCATAATTTCAGAAACATTTTGTATAACAAGCTTTTCTTTATACAAGCATTTTGCAGGCCCTTGGTGATCCAAGGCTCATCTCTGTATTCAACTTTAGTTTCATTCACCACTAGAGGGCAATGTTTATTTTATAGTTTGGATAAAATAGAGACAAATTCTCCATATGCTGTGTCAATGTCGTCAACATAAACACTGCTCCAGCCTTGTATTTTTAGATAATTTCTAAGATGGTTGATTGCGGTTTCTGTTACAAGTCATTTAAAAACCTGATCTATTTCAATGTTATGTGTTACACCACTGTCTGAAGAAACAAAAACAGGCAGATGGTCTGTCACATCACTGATAATAAGGCCAGCAGTTACATTCCCCTCAGTGACATTTGTGAAAATGCTATCAATAAGCATTGCTGAATTTGTTGTTATTCTAGTGGGGTATGTTATTGAAGGGTAAAAAAAAAACAAAAAAACATACAAAACCTGGAATTTATGAATTCTGTTATTTGTATATGGTCATTTGGACTTAACAAATCAATATTGAAATCTCCACAAATAAATACCAGCTTCTTATTACCTACTGCACTGAAAAGCTCAGACAATTTTTCTTTGAAAATGTCAATATCAATACCCAGTGTTCTATAAATACAACTTATTATGATGCTTTTTGTAGTTGTAATTAATTCCACAGTTACACACTCCATGATGTTTTCCATTTCAAAAGACATTATCTACAACTTGGCTTTGGTAACAGGACCTGATATATAAAGCAACACCACCACCCCTTTTTTTGACCTGGTTGTGGTACATAAATCATAGCCTCTCATTTGCACTATATGACATTGGTCATTTTTTAGCCAAGTCTCAGAAATTGGAAAAGCAGAAAAATTTGTGTTATATTGCAACAAACTGTCCTAGATTTTGGAAAAATTAATGTTGAGACTTCTACTATTAAAGGGTGTTATTGACAATGATTGGTCAGAATTTGTTTTGGGTTTTTTTTAGTTTGTTTGAGCTAAAGTAGTTACACTGATGGTTTATACTGCTGAAAAAGTAATTTTCAGGATCGGTTTCATATTCAACATTGTGTGGCTTATGCTCAGTATATTTGTATCCTTTAAAAATGGTGGTGTTTCCTGTAAAAGTTTGCAAGTTTGTATGTTAATTATTCCAGTCAATGGAAACAAATGCACAGTTTATATCTCTCAGATGATAATGAAATGTCAATCATTTCTGGTTGATTTTTGGCTCCATTGATTTTGGTGTACTGTTACGGGGATGGCGTGGGTGAATAATGAGTCTGTCATACCTTAAGTAGGCTATGTGCCCCCATGCTCTTGCAGCTTTCAACTCCGGCATTAATTCTTTTCTCTTCCTTCTTACCGAATCAGTGAAGTCCTCATTGATGAAGATTTTTGTTCCTTTGAGGGACTTGGCTCTTTGAAGAATGGTCATCCTGTCCTTGTTCCACAGGAACTTGACCACAATGGGCCTTGGTCTTTCTCCTCCAGGTTTCCCGGTGCGGTGGGCTCTCTCCATCTCAATCCCCGGTGGTAACTGTAGTTTCTCCATAAGAATATTTTTAATCTTCTCCTCCGTGTCGGCTCAGGTCTCTCCTGGTGCCTCCACAACACCATCAAATACCAGATTACTTCTTCAGGATTGCCCTTCCAGGTATTTAGATTTGTTGGTGACAGTCAACAGACTGTCACACACTTTGAAAATTTCTGATTGCAGCGCATTGTTGCAGTCTGCTTGTTTAGATAAATCAGCTTTTATGTCATCTACATCTTTCTCGGTGAACTGTAGACTGGTTTTAATGTCCTGCAACTCTCTCGTCATTGTGTCCACTCGCATTAGCTGAATTCATGATCACTTTGATGAGGTTTTTGAAAGTTTCCTGTTGTTGGTTTAACAATGCAGAAAACAATTATTTTTTGCTGTTGCAGTAAGTCATTTACCTGTGTGAGGGACACATATTCCTCCTCGGATTTGGCCTCTGCTTTTGGCTTAGGTAGCATTTTGCCGCAGTTTTGCAATAATTTGCAGTGGACAAGGAGACAAGAGTCTGTTTCCATAAATATTTCAGTGTTGAGGAAAAATTCCAGTAGCAACAACAACAGGAATGCATGTAAGGCCTGGTGCCAGGCTTGAAGCCTGACGCAGATGGCACCTTTTGTGAGAAAAAAGTTGAAAGGTATACAGGTAAAGTCCATGTGGTCAAACACAGATGGGACTAACATTGAACCCACTGACAAACCCACATGAGACCCATAAGACAGCCCAGATTTAACCTTTGGTCGTACAGGTCCTTAAAACCCTACCTATGTAGCATATTGAAGCTGTGGGGCCATGCATCACCAACATCAGGAGGACACGTGTATTACAGTAGAAGGGTATGGCACAGGACTGACAGCTCTCATGCTCTGTAACAGGAATGTAAAGCCACACCACCAGCCGGTTGGGAAGAGAGCCCCCGCTGGTGCTGCTCATGCTGAACTGTACAGCTATGACGATATAATCGATCTCTTCCTCTCTACAATCATTAAACAACAACAATGGCAATGTGGAGCCATGCTTCCACTCGAGTCATTCTGAACACATTCTGTATAGAATCATTTCTGTATGATTTCAACATATTTTAAGCAGAGCAGTTTGTTTTCTTTTACATGCAGCATCACGGTTGGAACTGTCAAATAATTGCATCATGAATGAAACCTTTGGAGTCCTACCCCTGATCCTCACAATGGAGAATACCAGATAGAGGAACGGCCCTTATTGAAGACCCCCTCTCATGAATTTTACCCACAGTTCCTGCAGTGGAAATGAGGCTAGTGATCTGGGACTGGTAGTACCATCAGTTCTTAACTAAGACTGGTCTTAAGAACTAAGGTAATCTGAGTTAAAGCCAGTCTTTAGAATGGACCTTATGCCACTTGCACCAAATTGAAGACTAGTCCTAACTATGGCAATTTTGTTCATGTGAGTGCACAGTTCCTCAAAAATACCATTACGAATGGCTGCGAACACCATACCAATGATTTTTGGACCATTTCGTACAGCCTTCTTAAGCTGTTCATAAGTTCGTAGACAGGCCGATGGTCTTGTCCAAGATTTCTACAAATGCCCCACGAAAACCCCTCTTCGTAGGGTGGCTGTACGAATGCCACAGGAACAATTTAACAGCTATGCAAGATGTTGGCTGTAAGTATCACACAAGAACACCTTAAGTTGTTCTTGAGGGCCCCTTAAAGCGGTTGTAGGAAACACCGTACGAATCCCCATTCATACAGAGATTCATACAGCGTGTATAAGGCAGTAGTGAGGTGCTCATAAGGTGGAAGTATGCCATTCCTGTGACATTTGTGGCAAGAAAATGTGCCGAAAGCCATAAGATCTTCCTACCAACGACCTGAGAGTGCCGTGAGTTGCACAAAAATTTCCGTAAGATGGCAGTAAGTATGCCGTAATAAAATCCCAAGGCACTCTTACGAAGAACTTAAGAACTCTAGGGCCATTGTACAACAGAAAAGCACCTAATTTCTCAGGAATGCCTCAAGATGCTCTTGTGAATTGAATGGCAGCCGTAAGAAACTATGCCCCCATCCATGAATGTCTGCGAACTGCAGAATTTGTAGGAACTGGAAGATTCTTACAAACCCATCATTCATAAGAATCGTTGTGACTGTAGCTTTAAAAGTTCCCAGCCACTGATTTAAGTTTTATTTATTTAGCGAATGCAAAGTCCTTAAGCCAAGCAGTTGCCTCCTGGTTTGCTGTATGGAGGGTGTGTAATCCTCCTTCCAGTCTTTGGAGCGGGCAAGCCTCTATGATGTGGGGGCAATGGATCAGCGTTCTCGTCGCGCCCTCCGCCAGTACCCGGGCTCGCCTGGGGAAGCTAATGATCCTACCAGCAGACTAAATTCGAAGAGACGACGCCTCTGTGCCAAGTCAAAGAAGAATCCTAGTCACAGTCCTAAAGCCGAAAGCAAACTGATTTAAGTACTAAACAAAGACCTTGTTAGTTTTTGGTACTTCAAACACCTCATGCACTGGTCATTGGTGTGCGTCTACTTTGTGTTACCACTGGTCCAGACAAACTGCAATGCTGAACAAACGGCACCAGTTTAACAGCTCTGCTTGGTTTTTCTCTGTTAATGTCCACTCTAAAAATCCTTCACCTGTCAAGCATCATTTGACCACCGGTGCTCCTTTGGGTTTCATCTTTATTATTTAATATGTTGAAGTCTTTTTTCCTGTTTCATTACATTTAAACTCACTCAGTTTCTGTCTTTACGTCCTCACTCCGCCACTGCTGTCTGCTCTCATCTGTCCTCATTACATATCTTTCTTTGAACTTTGAAGTTCTCCATCTTCTCATTTTTTCTCACCACTTTTCTCACTTTTGAAGAGACATTTTAGAAAACGGTATGTAAACATACCCGGTGGAGATTAAAGGTTGTATATGTGCTTAAGTATCCAAATTGAACTTTTCAAGAGGTGTCTCTTGGCTATACCCTGATTATTTAGAACACTGAGGGAAATGATTTCTGTAAATTATCACTGAGAGGTTTGAATTTTACTTTAGGTTCAGCATTTGTTTGCCACTATTTTGATGAAATGGTAAAAGCATCACTGTGCTCAGTGATGTGAAATGTTTCAAAAGACTGTATGGAAATTTTGGAAACACAGATTTTGTTGTTAAAATATGGTTGCTACATCAGCTGCACCGGCATTCACCTGTATAAGAGCTCAGACACAGGGCAGGCAACATCGCCTCTGTGCTGTTCATTTTCAATAAAACTGGCACACTGAGGTGGCGACCGGCTCCTCTTCTTGTAAACAGATGTGATAGTCTTGCTTCTGGAGTTTTGTTTTTGCACATGTCCAAGTGTATACAGTGTCTAAGAAAGATTTCAACCTTTCATTGCTTTCACCTGGTGATGAGCAGTTAGCATCTGTTTCGCTGATTTATCAACACTACGTATTTTCCACTTAGGCTTGAGATAAATGATGAGAATTTAATCTTTGCAGTCTGTGTTTTTTTTTTTTTTTTTTTGCTTGTTTCCCCCAAAAAAACTTTTGACAACTCTAGAAAACAAAAAGATATCTTTAACCAAAGATGAAATACAATGGCATGGGAACTTATTGGTGCCAGAGTAGGTATTTCAGCTTAGGGTGCTCTCAGCCCTAACCCATTTGGTCTGGACTTTTCGACTTTTCAGTTTGATCCAGACCAAAATGTCAGGTCCCCCAAACTACAGCCCATAACAAAGAGCTGAAATTTGGTCCAACAAAAAGAAGTGGTCTGGGTCCGGATCAAACTGAGCCTTTATCTGGTTCATTTAGAGTGTGAAAGCAATTTTCAGAAAGATTCAAACTTTCAGATCAAAACCAGGAAGTAAATGTCCTCTGTGGGCAGCCGAAAAGAGGGAGAATGAGTTGCAGTAGAACTGGGAGAGAGGAAGAGACACCGTTTTTAATTGAAATAGGGTCCTTTAGTGGAATAAATCAACTGTCAGGTCACTGTCACTGGTTTGCTTGTTACTGGATAACCATGAAAACCGGTACTATCTGTCTCATGGGTCAGGCTGTCGACGACTCAGCTGGCAACCCTGCCCTTCCGTGGGCGTGGAGGGTGAAACTGGGCATCCTGGCAGAACTGAAAACAATATCTGTCACAGGTCTGTGGTGGACCACTCCCAGTTACACGGGGTGAGACTGGACATCCTGGCAGATAAGTACATCTGTCGCAAGGTCTGTGGTGGACTTTTGCCAGTCAGTGTATCGTGACATGCACTACACAAAGAGCAGAAATAAACAAACCTATCATCTGGTCAGTCACTGCAACAGATACTGGAGTCAGTTTGTCTTGGCTTGTCCTTGCCATTGATAATGCTTCTATCTGCCAAGAATGTGCCGCTAGTCCAGCAAAAGCTAGCTGTACTCAAATACTTTGCAAGCAGTTCCATGAAATGGTCAGTCAGAGAGCAACTCATACCGGCTTGGACGTTGCCCGGGTTGACGGGGTCGGGGGTTCCTGGCAGCGGAAGGCGAGGGACAGAGCTGCGTGGAGGAATCTGATCAGACTGATCAGGAATCTGATCAAGGCTGCTGCACCTTGGTGCTTTCATTTATAATTGCATTAGCAGCCTGAATGCCTCCCAAGTCAGCTTATAAAGCATCAGACTGGTGACATACTAACATTAATATTCCCAGTTATGGGGCTGCTAGTACTGCTGTCTGCATATTTCCATCTATTACTGTATACTGTATGTTAATGTCCCCGTTGTGGGACTGAAAAAGGATTATTTTATCTTATCTTTTCTTCTAGTTGACATGTCTGTAACATGTTTTTGCTCCTAGTGGCCAGGCTAGCGCCTGTGTGTGTATGATACTTTTAAACCCATTTGTACCTCATTATGTCTCAGTGCAATGGAGGCATATGGTAATTATGGCTAGCGCCTGTGTGTGTATGGCAGCTCTGCCGCCATCAGTGTGTGAATGTGTGTGTGAATGGGTGGATAGCAGGATCTGTAAAGCACTTTGGTCATCCAGAGATGAGAAAAAAGCGCTATATAAGTGAAAGCCATTTATCATTTACTTACAAGACATGTCAAGAGCAGCATCACTCAAATGTGTCGTGTCTGTTTTTTTGCTGTGAAATGTCAGTTAAGCTCCTCCCCTTAGAAAAAGGCAAGTTTAGATGGTGTATTTTTGGTACATAACTATAACAGGTCCGTAGTGTTGAACCAGTCCTCGGGGAAAGACGGCGGAACAAAAGACTGAAGTTAGCCTCCAGGGCCAGTTAGCATTGTTGGACAGCTGCTTTGCAAACTTGACGCAAATTAAGATGAGTTTTACCATTAAACTACCGGAGTGGTGGCCTAGTTGGTAGAGCATCCGCCCCACATCCAGGAGGTTGTGGAACTTTCTGCCTTCCAGCTTGGTGCTCAGCATAATACAACAGGGAAAGAAAAGTTAATGCACAGACTTACCAGAGGGCTGAATCCCCACTGTAGCTTTCACTACTCACAGTAGATGTGTGACCTAGGGTCAGTGAAGCTGAGATAGGCGCCGCCCCATACACCACATGGTGTCCCACATGCTGTGGAAGGGATTAACTTAATTTACCATTAAACTGCTTTAAAGGACCAATGCAGATTCAGTCATTATCCTGGGCCACTGTGCATACAACTGGGCATATCCATCAACCGATAAGCCTTTTTATCATGGGATTTATTCTTTTTAATGTAGTGCTAGCCACCATTAGCCTTGTGGGATATGGGTTGGCCTATTCACATGTCCTGGTGTTTGAAGGAAGAGAAAATGGGGTTTTTTTAGAGCAAAAGAACATGAGATACCATTTCAGATAATGTAGATTTGTTTTTATAGGGGATTTAAATCCACTGGAGTGCGTCTTTAAACAAAGAAGCAAATTTACTATGTGAGAAATTTGAGCTTTGCACATGCTGTTGCAAAGTGTGTTTGTTTTAACCATAGACTGTATGCACAGAGAAACTAGTGCAGACGTACCGACCAGCCACTACATTACGTACACCTATCAGAAGGCCGATTCATCAAGGTGCTAAATGATACAAACAGCACTAAATAATACTGGACCATACTGACATGACCGCATCAACAGTTGCTGTGCATTGTCAGCTACAGTATGTCCATGCTGTTCCATGCATGATTCAATGCTTTCATGTTGTTTTTGGCAAACTCTGACCCTACCATCTGGATATACATTAGAAGCTTAGAAACATTAAACTGTACAATGTTTGTTCAATCTTGTGTTCTCCAATTTTGGTAAGCCCGTGCAAAGTGTTGGGAATATGTCTGCGTGGCACCCAGTGTGGTCTTCTGCTGCTTTAGAAGCATCTACATTAAGGATCAACCTGTTGTGGATCCAGATACATTCCAACAAACCCTGGCTATAGCATCTGGTCTCAACAAGGTATTTTTGCAACTTGATGAATATTTTCTCCTTTGTTTGTTCTGCTTTATTAATCTCAGGAGAAATTCAAGGTCATCCACCTGGATTAACACACACTTTCACACCTAGGGCCACTTTTGAGTCTCCAATTAACCTAGCTTTCATGTTTTTGGAATGTGGAGGGAAACCGGAACAACTGGAGTAAACCCACACAAGCATGTGGAGAACATGCAAACTACACAGAGATAGGCCTTGCTGGCAGGTTGATTTGAATCTATGACCTTCTTACTATGAGGTGATAGTGCTAACCACTAGACCACCATGCTGCCTTTGTTCAGACCATTCTCTGTAAACCCAAACCCAGTAGATCAGCAGTTGAAATCCTCTGAAATACACAAGCCTGTCCAACACCAACAACCACACCATGTTCAAAGTAATTTAAATCACGTTTCTCTCCCATTGTGATCGTTGGCTTGAAATTCAGGAGACCATTGCCACCATGTCTGTATGCAGACTACTGTAAATGCACTCGCTGCCATGTTATTGGCTGATAAGATATTTGCATTAACAAGCAGCTGAGCTGGTGGAAAGTTTGTGTATATTGTATAATAATAATAATATAGTGGAATGGCTGAAGGGACTGTAAATATAAAATGGCTATGTTTCCCTGTATATTGAAGAAAGGATTTTAGTTGGTTGGGTAGACTGCTACCTGAAACTCACAAATCTGGTGAGGCTGGTGTCTTATAAAACCTTCAAGGTTTGCTGGTATTCCCAGATTATTGCTCAGAAGCCTCACTGTGATTTCACACCTGGAAGTCCTCACCAACGTCTGGACAAGTTTCATGTTTTTGTTCCACTGTCTATATTTGATCTGGTTAGGTCTGGTTACACGCTATTCCTTTTCCAAGTGAACTAAACAACTTTATCTGACACACCATCTGTTATGAGTCAACGTATCGTCACTTCCTGTGTTGCTGGCTGTCTGTGGTTTGCTCTTTGGTTAGCTCTCCTCATTCTCTTGAGGATTTTGCCTTTAATTTTATTTTAATCACTTTTTTCCTTCTATCGTTAGATCTCACTTCTGTTTATCAAGCCTCCTGTACCTGTGTGCACATTCAGTGTCATCTAATCACCCTCCTTAACAGTTTATTAAATGCCCCACCAGAGGAAAGAACACGCTGGATCACTGTTACACTACAGTTAAGGATGCGTATCGCGCTGTTCCCCGCGCTGCGCTCGGTCTATCTGATCACGTGATGGTTCACCTGATTCCCACATACAGACAGAGACTGAAGCTCACAAAACCTGTTGTGAGCACTACGAAAAAGTGGACCAGTGAAGCTGGGGAGAAGCTGCGCACATGCATGGAATTAACTGACTGGGGCATGTTTAAAGGAGCCACGCATGATCTGGATGAGTACACGGACACTGTGAACTCATATATCCACTTTTGTGAGGAGAGCATTCTTCCATCGCGCACCAGGGTGAGTTACTCCAATGGCAAGCCCTGGTTCACTGCTAAGCTCAGACAGATCAGGAAGGAGAAGGAAGCAGCGTTGAAAAGTGAAGACAGGGACTGCTACAGGGAGGTCAAATACCGGTTTAGCAGAGAGCTGAGGAGAGCTAAACCTGTGTATTCTGAGAGACTCCAGCAACAGTTCACTGCTAACGACTCTGCTTCTGTGTGGAGAGGACTGAGGCAAATCACCAACTATCGGCCTCAGGCTTCTAAAGGTCAGGATGACAAAGCCCTTTGTCAAAGACTGTCCCAACATTATGCCCGTTTTGACACCTCGTCAGCTGTGTCCATCTCACCCCCTCTCCCCAGCGCCACTGCCTCCACGGTCCCCACTTCATCAAAGGCGCCCTCCCTCCTCCCCCCCTGCCCTTGCCATCAGTGAGCAGGACGAGCACAGACAGTTCTCCAGACTGAACCCGCGCAAGGCCCCCGGTCCGGACGGCGTGTCTCCCTTCACCCTGAGACACTGTGCGGAAGAGCTGACTCCTGTCTTCACAGACATTTTTAACACCTCCCTGAAGTTATGCCACGTGCCGACCTGCCTCAAAACCTCCACCATCATCCCTGTCCCCAAGAAGTCACGGATTACTGGACTTAACGACTACAGACCTGTAGCACTCACCTCTGTAGTCATGAAGTCCTTTGAGTGCCTGGTCCTGCCCCACCTCAAGATCATCACCACTCCCCTCCTGGACCCGCTGCAGTTTGCCTACCGAGCCAACAGGTCTGTGGACGACGCAGTCAACCTGGCCCTCCACTCCATCCTGCAGCACCTGGACTTCCCGGGAACCTATGCCAGGATCCTGTTTGTGGACTTCAGCTCTGCATTCAACACCATCCGCCCCGCTCTGCTCCAGGACAAGCTGTCCCTGCTCAACGTGCCTGACTCCCTCTGCAGGTGGATCACCGACTTCCTGACGGACCGGAGGCAGCATGTGCGGCTGGGAAAGACTGTCTCAGACTCTGTTAGCATCAGCACCGGATCACCCCAGGGCTGTGTACTTTCCCCCCCTACTCTTCTCCCTGTATACCAACTCCTGCACCTCCAGCCACCAGTCTGTCAAGCTGATCAAGTTTGCGGACGACACCACCCTCATCGGGCTCATCTCCAACGGCGACGAGTCCGCCTACAGGAGAGAGGTGGCCACAACAACCTGCAGCTGAACGCTCTGAAGACAGTGGAGATGATCGTGGACTTCAGGAAAGTCACAACCCCTCTACCCCCCCTTACCCTCACAGACTCTCCCATCACCACTGCAGATTCCTTCTGCTTCCTGGGCACCACCATCACCCGGGACCTCAAGTGGGAGCCGACCATCAGCTCCCTCATCAAAAAGGCCCAGCAGAGGATGTTCTTCCTGCGGCAGCTGAGGAAGCTCAAGCTACCCACCAAGATGTTGGTGCAGTTCTACACGGCCATCATCGAATCCATCCTCACCACCTCCATAACCGTGTGGTACGCAGGAGCCACTGCCAGGGACAGACTAAGGCTGCAGTGCATCGTGCGCGCTGCTGAGAAGGTGATCGACTGCAAGCTCCCATCCCTCCAGGACCTGTACATCTCCAGGACCTGGAGGCGTGCAGGCCGGATCATAGCCGACCCTTCACACCCTGGACACGTACTGTTTGCCCCCCTCCCCTCAGGTAGAAGACTTCGGTCCATTCAGACTAAAACCTCCCGTCACATGAACAGCTTCTTCCCCTCTGCCATCAGACTGCTAAACACTAAGTGACTTATTAGACTCTCGTGCACTATGTACAGCAGCTCAACCAGACTCATGTCAATTATCAGTGTTTTCCTTTTGCACTACCGGCTGCACTATGTGGAACTCCACAATATCTGCTGCTCGCTAATATATTTAAAAATTGCATAGACTAGTATTACTCATTCATATTCTACATTTTATTGCATGCATAGTTTTTTTATTTCTATCTTTTATTTTTATCATGTTTAATGTTGCAGCATTGCACCGAGACAAATTCCTAGTTTGTGTACTACATGAACAATGGCAATAAATCTGATTCTGATTCTGATTCTGATTCTGATTCCTTAGCCTTCTGTTCACCTTTCATCGGTGTTTTTGCTAGCTTCAGGTTAGCCACTTGTTATGGCTACTAGCTCTCCTTCCCCTTCTCCTCTGGTGTGCGCTCTCTGTCAGATGTTTAGCTACACCTCTGCCTCTTTTAGTGATAACAGTAAATGTAATAAATGTTGTCTTTTTGAGGTACTCGAGGCGAGGTTGTCTGATTTGGAATCCTGGCTCCACTGCATTGAAATACCGTCTGCGCCAGTTAATCTTGACGGATGTCCCTTAGCTGCAGCGGACCTCCCTAGCATAGGATGGCCTGTTAGCGGTCCTCCTTTCCTCCTCAGCAGTGAGGAGACTGGGTGGGTGACAGTGAGAAAGAAGCCTAGTCGCAAAGCCCTGGTTCACCACCAACTTGTTTATGTTTCTAATTGCTTTTCCCCGGTCAGCGACACACCCACTGAGGAAAAAACTCTGATCACTGGCGACTTTGTAGTCAGAAACGTGAACCTAGAGACTCCAGCGGCCATAGTCAAATGCATTCCTGGGGCTGGAGCAGGTGACATCGAGTCAAATTTGAAAATGCTGGCTAAAAGTAACTGTAGTACTCCACAATTGTTATCCATGCCGGAATTAATGACGTCCGACTCCGGCAGTCGGAAGTCACAAAAATTAATGTGGAATCGGGGTGTGACTTTGCCAAAACAATGTCTGCCTCTGTAGTATTCTCTGGGCCCCTCCCCAATCTGACCAGTGATGACATGTTTAGCCGCTTGTCATCCTTCAACCGCTGGCTGTCTGTGTGGTGTCCTGCAAACAACATGGGCTACATAGACAATTGGAGCTCATTTTGTGGAAAACCTGGTCTTGTTAGACGAGACGGCATCCATCCCACTTTGGATGGTGAGTCTCATTTATCTAACAATCTGGCATCATTTTTATCTAAATTTCCAAAATATTGACAACTCAGAGTTGGGACCAGGAAGCAGAGTCGCAGTCTTACATGCCTCTCTGCAGCTCCTCTTCATCCGCCACCACTCAACTTAGCCCTTGTCTTCCCCATCAGAGAACAGAGAATCACTGTCTGCTCCCTCCAAAGCAAATAAAAATATAATGTATAAGAATCCCAGAGTGATTAAACAAAAAGTTGGTAAAACTCAAATTAAACATGAAGCCTCTAAATTGAATGATTTGGCCTCTGTTCCTCCTCATAATTTAAAAATTAAATGCGGTTTGTTAAATATTAGGTCTCTAACTCTCAAGTCTCTGCTAGTCCATGATCTGTTAATTGATCATCAGATTGATTTAATATCTCTTACAGAGACTTGGTTAGGGCAAGAGGATTATATTGGTTTGAATGAATCAACTCCCTCTGGTTATTTAAACTGTCAAAATCCCAGAAGTTCTGGTGGTGGAGGAGGAGTAGCAACAATTTACCATTCCAAATTACTAGTTAATGTAAAGCAAAAAACACATTATCAATCCTTTGAGGGCCTGGTCCTCAGTATTGGGCATTTTGTGCCAGTGTTATGTGCCAGTGCCCATAACATTGGGTATGAATGTGTATAAATGTTCGGTGGTGGCCGGAGAGGCCGTTGGCGCGGATTGGCAGCCACGTTTCCGTCAGCCTGCCCCAGGGCAGCTGTGGCTACAGCAGTAGCTTGCCACTACCATTGTCTGTCTGGAGTGAATGAATAATGTATCTACTTGTAAAGCATCTTTGAGTGTCTATGATAAAGCGCTATATAAATCTGATGCATTATTATTATTATTATTATTATTATTATTATTATTATTATTTTAGCAATTTTAGGCTAAACCCAATTTTATTTCCAAAGTTTATCGTCCTCCATCACCCTACTCAGAGTTTTTATCCGAATTTGCCGAATTCTTAGCTGATTTAGTGCTGAAATCAGATAGAATAATTATAGCAGGGGACTTTAATATAGATGGGGTTTTCTCAGAAAGTAGGAAATTCTACCCATTATCTCCACCACACGTTGGACCTTGTTCTGACATGGCATAGAAACAGAAAATCTGGTAGTGTCTCCTCATAACCCTGTACTGTCAGACCATTGTCTATTAACCTTTGATTTTACTATTTCTGACTATTTGGCTCCTAAAGAAAAACATTACTACAGTAGATGCCTCTCAGGTGATGTTGTTACCAAATTTATGCAGATTGTTTCCTCTATGCCATGTGTCAACACAGCGGAAATAAGCTATAGACAGCTTGCTCCTTCTGTAATTGATAGCATGGTAGATAGAGTTACAGCTTCTCTGCATCAGACTCTAGACTTGGTGGCCCCTTTAAAAAAGAAACAGTCTAATCAGAGATTTCTAACCTCTTGGTTCAACAAAGAAACTCGTAGCTTAAAACAGAAGACTCGTCAATTAGAAAGAAAATGGTGCTCCACTAATTTAGATGAAATCTTTTTAGCTTGGAGAAATCATATTTTTCTTAGAAAAGCTAGAACGAGTTATTATTCTGCATTAATAGAAGACAACAAGAATAATCCTAGTGTAGCGGGTTGAATTCAACCCCCCCACAACACAGAGACGGAACACAGAGACAGTCAGCTCGCACTCCTTGGTTTTTCCCGCTGCACTACTGAGATGTAATGTGCCATGCATGTAATGTGCCATTCATGTATCGTGATGCAATGTGCCGTTCATGTATTGTGATGTAATGTGCCATTCATTTATAGTGTTCATGCGTCCTGTCCTTACTGTGACCTAGAGGCTGAGATCAATATGTAGATGTGCCTTGTAACATCTTTGTCCTGCAAGCCGGAGCAGAGGCTGCATCTGCCTATTGTTATGTAGGTCTTACAAATGCAAATGTCTCATGCCTGTTCTGCAGTCCCTTTGATCAGACCAACTGCTGTGAATCTGCTTTGATGTATTGTTTGAGTTTGGTATAAATACTGCACAGGTTCTGTAACACATCCTCTCATTCCCACTTCTGCAACTGCTGCTGGACACAGACTTTGTGTCCCTCTTCTCTGAGAGCCGTTTGGGCTTGCTCCCAGCGCGCATGCACGGCGCCGGGAGCGGAGCCCGTGATGGCGGTATGATAATAAACTCTACTTAAAACCACAGCAACGCTGCTTATTTTTCCATGCCGCCGCACTAGGTTTCTTTTCAGCACTGTAGCCAGGCTGACAAAGAGTCAGGACTCTGTCAATCCTAGCATTCCCTTAGAGCTTACTAGTCAGGACTTTATGAACTTTTTTTCCTATCAGATTCTTCCCACTGTTAACTTAAATACAGTAACTACTACAACTCCTTCAATTGATATCTGTTTGGATGAGTTTACTCCAATTGACCTTTTAGAGTTAGACAAAATAATTTCCTCATCCAAGCCTTCAACTTGTCTTTTAGACCCTATTCCAACCAGGTTATTTAAAGAAGTCTTCTCATTTATTGGTAGCTTTATTCTTCAAATAATCAATTCTTCATTAACTTTAGGCCATGTACCGCAGGCTTTTAAAATGACTGTAATTAAACCCTTACTCAAAAAGCCAATGCTGGATCCAGGAGTTTTAGCTAACTATAGACCAATCTCTAATCTCCCCTTCATTTCAAAAATCTTAGAAAGAGTTGTTGCTATGTAATTATTTGACCACCTGCAGGGAAATGGTTTACTTGAAGAGTTTCAATCTGGGTTTAGAATCCATCATAGTACTGAAACAGCCTTAGTGAAGGTCACTAATGACCTCCTTATCACATCTGATAATGGACTTGTTTCTGTTCTTGTCCTTTTAGACCTTAATGCAGCTTTTGATACTATCATACGATCATAATATTCTACTTGATAGATTAGAACACTATGTTGGACTTAATGGAACTTCGTTGCAGTGGTTTAGATCTTATTTATCTGATAGGTTCCCGTTTGTTCATGTCAATAATGAGTTTTCTTTCAACTCAAAGCTCAGTCATGGAGTTCCACAGGGATCTGTGCTAGGCCCTATTCTTTTTAGTTTATATATGCTTCCCTTAGGCAACATTATTAGAAAGCACTGTATACATGTTCATTGTTATGCAGATGACACACAATTATACCTGTCAATGAAGCCAGATGATAGTAATCAATTAGCCAAGTTAGAAGCCTGTCTTAAGGAAATCAAAGCTTTGATGACTTGCAATTTCCTGCTATTAAATTCAGATAAGACTGAAGTCATTCTTGTTGGTCCAAAAAACCTTAGAAATACCTTTCCAAGTCAAACTTTTAGTTTGGATGTGGTTACTCCTTCTCTTAATAGCTCTGTGAGGAACCTTAGAGTTATTTTTGATCAAGATCTGTCTTTCAATTCACATATTAAATTTGTTTCTAAGACTGCCTTCTATCATTTGCGTAATATTGCCAAGATTAGGAGCATCTTGATGCTGAGAAACTGATCCACGCTTTTGTTAGCTCTAGATTAGATTATTGTAACTCTTTATTATCAGGTTGTCCCAAAACATCTTTCAAAAGTATTCAGTTGATCCAAAATGCTGCAGCAAGAGTTTTAACAGGTACAAGAAAGACAGATCATATCTCTCCAGTTCTGGCCTCCCTTCATTGGCTTCCCATAGAGTTTAGAATTAAGTTTAAAATCCTTCTTCTTACTTACAAAGCTCTAAACAATCAGGCCCCTTTTTATTTAAAAGATCTGATACTACCGTATTTTCCTAACAGAGCACTACACTTCCTAAATGCTGGATTACTTGTAATACCTAGAATCTCCAAAAGTACAATGGGAGGCAGAGCCTTCAGTTATCAAGCTCCTCTCCTGTGGAACCAGCTAGTCATTCGGATGAGGATCTCCTGGTGCTCGAGCTCTTCGCGACCATGCCGCTCACTTCTCCAGGTAGCACGGAGCTCCTCTGCATGGGTGACTCGCTGCCCAGAGCGGTGCTTTGCATCCCAGACTATCTGGTTCCCGAGCCGCCCGTGAAGAAGAAGAGGAGGAACCTCTGCCGTAAGAAACATCAAGCCTCGCCGACGACAGCTCTGCCTCCTCGTCCCAAGCCGTGGCCCACTCCGTCCCCAGAGGAGCTGGAGGAACGGAGACAGGTCCTCCTGGCGGAGACAGAACTCCTCCTGGAGGTGAAACCGTGGCTTCTTCCGGAGTTGGCCGAGAGATTGGAGGAATATTCCCTGAGGCCCTGAGGAGGTCGGAGCTCCAATCGGATGACGAGCATGCCCCGACCACGGAGACGAAAGCTGACGTCATCAAACCACAGGAATTCAGGCAAGTGTTTATTCAGTCACTGTTAATGACACCTGAAGCTGCTTGCTTGATTCCTGATGAATTGTCAGCTGCCGATTTTGTTTGTCTCCCTGTTTCTCCAGTTCCCCTCATGCCCTCGTAGTTCCCGGGAGGAGAATTCCAGAAGGAGGAGGGGCCTTCTCTGGAGGAACTGGAGAACACGTCACCTGCTTCCTCTCATCGCGCCCTTCTCGGAGGACTCGCCATAAGGGTCTCGCCAATCCTCCATGTGCTACGCCCACCTCCACATCATCGGAGCCAGCAACTCAGCTACCGTGTGAAGGGGCCGAAACAGCCAGTGACATGGGGGGGACGACTGTCAACTACCCGCAGCTGTCAACATTGAGCACCGGGAGATCAGGCAAGTGTTTTCTCAGTTAATTTTATGTAATGATGATAAACGTTGCCCGTCTCCCGAAAGAGAGGCTCAGCTCCAGCAGTCCGCTGGGCTCTCTCCTCCAGCTGTGGAGGTAAACCCCTCTCTTGTCCTTCCTGTGTCTCCCCCTTTGATTTTCGAGTGTGACGAGTCATCGGCATCGGATCGTGCTTCCCCGTCACCGTTGGAAGGGACCAGTATGGCTGTGGATATGAAAAGGGGTGATGGCCAGTCAGCTACAGCTGCAAGCGTCACACACCGGGATGACAGACAAGGTTCCTTTCATCTAATTGAACTTAATTATTTTGAACCTTGTCTGTCTCCCGAGGGAGAGGCCCAGTTTCAGCAGTCCGCTGGGTCCTCTCCTCCAGCTCCAGCTGTGAACTCATCCCCTACTCCCTCTGTGTCTCCTCTCTTCATCCCTGAGTGCCTGCCGGTCTTGGAACCGAGCCGCCAGACAGTGGAAGAGCCGGTAGTTCCAGACGTTCCCTTCCCGGAGCCAGCACGGAGAGGTCCCTCTGCAGCCATGCTGGATGAATCCCCAGCGTTGGAGCCACTGCAGGAGGACAATAGGACTGCAATCACCATCTCGCCAGCTGCGGAGGTGTCTACAGCGGACTGGGAGTCTGGGCTGAACCTCCTGGAGGCCGGGCCCGAGTGTTCATCGCCAGGATCGACAGAGTCCTGGACAGCGGTGGAGCTTGAGCTCAGGCAAGTATTCTCTCTTGTTTTTCTTATGGCAGTTTTAGAGAGATCTTGTCTAGCTCTAGGTGAGGAGAGTCGGGCACAGTGCACAGCTGCGTCTGAACTTCCCTTGCCAGGCTCCACCGCTGCCGGCGACCCTAACAACACTGTTTCTTCTCCCGCTCCCGAGCCATTTTCTAGGGCTGCCGGAGAAGATCAACCATCTCCAGGGGACCTCATGGAGCCGGTCTCACCGCCCGATGACATCACGGGTCCAGCTCCCCTGAGGTCTGAGGTCGTTGTGTGGTCTCCTCCGCAGGTCGTGCCGCCGTGGTTCCAGCAGGCTGGCTTCAGGCCGTCGTGGGGGCTGCACCCCAGGATTAGCCCAACATGGGTGCTGTGCCCCTGCACAGACTGGTCATGGAAGCAACCCTCCAGCGTGGGTTCCACTGCGGGTGCTTCAGAGCCTCAGCTGGAGGCCACTGCGGGTGCTGCAAAGCCTCAGCTGGAGGCCACCGTGGGTGCTGCCGAGCCTCAGCTGGAGGCCACCGTGGGTGCTGCAGAGCCGGCCCGGTTGGGGGCCACCGTGGAGGCAGCTAGGCTCCTGCTGGAGTCCATCCTGGGGGTAGCGGAGCCGGCCCGGTCAGGGGCCACTATGGGCGCAGCTGAGCCTCAGCTGGAGGTCGCCATGAACGCAGTTAGGTTCCCACTGGAGTCCATCGTGGGTGCAGCGGAGCCGGCACAGTCAGGAGCCACCATGGAGGCAGATAGGCTCCCGCTGGAGTCCATCGTGGATGCAGCAGAGCCGGCCCGGTCAGGGGCCACCATGGGCGCAGCTGAGCCTCAGCCGGAGGGCGCCATGAACGCAGTTAGGCTCCCACTGGAGTCTATCGTGGGTGCACTGGAGCCGGCCCAGTCAGGGGCTACCATGGGGGCCACCGCGGACAACTCGAAGGACGCCATGGAGGTTCCCTCTCTCCGGTCCGGGTACTCATCGGTCAGCCTTCCGTTGGGCAGGCCGCCTCCTGCTTCACCCCTTTAGTCCTAGTGGCTGAGCAACACTGGCTGGCCGCCAGAGGAATTGATTCCCTGGGTCAGGTGGCCCACATTTCCCGGCTGGCCGCTGGATGCCGTCCACTGGACCTTCTGCTGGGCCTGGGACTCTGGGTGGCCTCCTGAACCCCAACGCCTGTGAACTTGGGGGGGTTTAATTGTGGACCCTGGGCGGGGTATTGTGTTCCCTCCTTCTTGTTCCCCCTACCTCCCACTGGACTTCGTGTTGTTTGTTGTTGTTGCTCCTGTTTGGGGGGGGGGGGTGATGTTACCTGGGGTGTCTGGGAATCCACCCCTTAAAGGGGGGCCTCTGTCATGAGCTGAGCCGGTTTGGCTTTCTCCGGCTCGGTTTCAATCTCGTTGGGGGTTTTGGTTTGCTGGTTATGTGCATTTTTGGTGTATTTGTACAATAACTTCCATATCCTTGCCACTGCCTGACTGGCAGCTGTTTGTCTAAGAGCTGACCTACTTTTTCCCACGTTGCTGACAGCCTGTTGGTTCGGCCACATCCCCTCGCTCTCCCTTGACTCCATCAGCTGTCCCCTATCCCGGTAGTTATCTTCCCCCCATCTTGCCCAGGTGTTCTGTATTTGTCATGCCAGCGGCGCCTGTACAAAAGCAGCTCTTTGCTGAACAGACTCCGCCGGATCATTGCATGTGTTAGATGGCTGCGCTTCGCCGTCTAACCATCACATCATTGAAGGACTGCTTGGAGCTTGCGCGCGGCTTCACTGGAAGACCCGGATCACTAGGCTGTAAGTTATTGTAGCGTTTCTCTGTGCAGTTGTGTTGCTATGCTGGTAGCGTTTCCCTTTGCGGTACAACTGCTATGCTTCCCCCTGCACAGCCTAGCATCTCTACTGGACTCTGTATTAGCCCGAGCTGCTCAGCCTCTTTGTATGATTACCCTGCACTGAACTGTTCAATAAACATGCGTGTGTTAACCCCTGCATGTAAATCCTCATGTCTCCTTCTCTCCTCCGTGCGCTATGGAAGAGCGCGCGTTCGTGACACCATCGTCTTGCTGTCATGACTAGATTTGTGTTGTTAGCACAGAGCGATAGTAAGCAAACATGCTACTCACCCTCCAAGGTGTTTTCTACAGCTCTGGACACATCGGTAACCGCACTTTGTTAATTTGGTTCAGACTCCATCATATTGGTCATTGAACTAGTTTAGTGAGGCTAGAGTATTATCCAGGTCTTCATTAAAAAAGACGTTTGCCCTTCTCATCAGCCGTGATCATTTTTAGGTGGCATTGCTCCTCCATTTTTTTTTCATGAACTTTCTTTTATGATTTTTTTTCTCAAGTGACTACTTATGCCACTAACAGCCAAATTTCCTCTCTCTGAGTGCTACCACAGCTGATTTTCTCTCTTATAGGCTGCTTTAACTTCTTGTGTTTGGTCAGAAAGTCTGAACCTTTCTGAAAATTGCTTTCACACTCTAAATGAGCCAGACCAAGGTTTAGTTTGATCTGGACCAAGACCACGTCTCTTTGTCAGACCAAATTTCAGCTCTTTGGTCTGGACTGTAGTTCGGGGAAGGTTACAAACTTAAAACTGAAAAATGTGAAAGTCCGCACCAAACGTTAGGTGTGAAAGCCCCCTCAGACTAATTCATCCAACATATATGGAACTGATAACAACTGATAATAGTTATTTATTTGGCTAATCACATTTAAAACAGGCAAAATAGCATTCCATCTCAGACCTTGACAATGTTTCCAAGTTTCGTCCTTCAATGGGAATCTTTAGCCAGATTTCAGTGCAGGATAATGTTTGAGTTGTGTACATATTCTGCCGTAGTAAATATTGGCCATTGCCCTTGTTTTTCATTTGTTTATCCTCCCAAGTTATTCACAGCCCGTGCTTCTCTTATCTTGTCCTGCCACAGTATATCTTGCCGCTGATCTTTCTCTTCCGTTTCCACCACTCCCCCCCTCTGACCTTGAAACTACTCATTTACTTTCTATTGTGTTAGAAGCTTAGCATTCATCCGTGGTAGCTGCATCTCTGATCATCAGCAGTCTACACACACAGCATCCATGCATAATACACCTTATAGCAACAGCAGAAACAACAGATACTGTTGATTAGGTTCATGTACTGGCTCATGCGTGTTCAGACTGCCCTGCATAATGTCCTCACACCCTCATGACCACGGCGATGAGCAGGCCTAATAACCACAATGACATTCAACTCAAGTGCTATTGTGCTCTTGGTAATAAAAGATAGAAGACCATGGTTATTTGCTACTGAATGGGAATGAAAATCATCACTGTCTGCAGCAAAGTTTTATTTTGATGATTTTTATTGATTATTCCATTTATTTATTCCATTTATTTATTTTTATATCAACTTCAGCTAACAAAGCTGTTGTCCACCTATGACTCTCATCGGAAGCAAATCAGATTCAATATCTAAAGCTGCTCTACATCCTGTACAGTTCAATCAGAGAGGTCAAGTATTAAACACGTCATGGAAAAAGCTGCAAATATATATGGAAAAGTCACTAATTTAAAAAGAAAAGTGTTGTAAACTTATGAGGAAAAAAAACATGCAAATTACAAGAAAAAAATCCACAAAGTTAGAGCAGGGAAAATAAGTACTGAATACGTAGACATTTTTCTCAAACATATTTCTGATGGAGCCATTGACCTGAGATTTTCACCAGATATCAGTAACAATCCAAGTAATCCATACATACAAAGAAATCCAGGCAACTGGGTTCACAAAACAAGTTATATTTAATAAAGTGGAGTGACACAGGGAATAAGTATTGAATACATGAAGAAAAAGTTGTCAGATTGGCCTTTCAGGGCAGGACTGAGGACACCAAACACACGCTGTGAGTTTGCAACATTTATTAACTTAAACACAAATGCTACACGAACACAACACTTACAAACTGGGAGCTGGTGAGGGGTGCTCCTTGCAGGATTTCTGACAGAAAGTCAAAAGAATTATCAGAAGAGTTATCTAAGAGCCAAAGACCACTCGTGGAGAGCTCCACAAAGACCTGGAGTTAGCAGGTACTGCTGTTTCAAAGAAAACAATAAGTAATGCACTCAACAGACATGGGCTCTATGCTCGCCCACCTAGCAAGACTCCACTGCTGAAGAAAAAAACATGTTGAAGCTTGTTTAAAGTTTGCTGCACAACATTTGGGCAAGCCAGTAAAATACTGGGAAAATATAGTCTGGTCAAATGAGACCAAAATTGAATTTTTTGGATGCCACAACACAGCATGTTTGGAGGACAGATGGCACTGCACATCCCTTCATGGCATGGTGGTGTTTTTCAGCACATGGTACATGCACACTTCATATAATTGAAGGAAAAATGAATGGACAAATGTACAGAGACATCCTTGATAAGAACCTGTTGCCATCTGCCAAGATGCTAAAGATGATACAAGGGTGGACTTTTCATTAAGACGATGATCACAAACACACAACCAAGGAAACTCAACTGGCTCCAGAGAAGGAAAATAAAGTTGCTAGAATGGCCCAGTCAGTCACCTGACCTGAATCCAATTGGAAATTTATGGAATGAACTGAAGATCAGAGTTCAAAGAAGACACCCACAGAACCTTCAAGATATGAAAACAGTTTGTGTGAAAGAATGGGCTAAAATCACTCCTGAGCAATGCCTGCACCTAGTGTCTCCGTACAGGAGGCGTCTGGAAGCTGTTATTACCAACAAAAGCTTTTCTACTAAATATTAAATGAATTTCATCAAGCATGTTCAATATTTATTCCCTGTGTCATTCCACTTTATTAAATATAACTTGTTGTGTAAACACAGTTGCCTTGATTTCTTTGTATGTATGGATCACTTGGGTTGTTACTGATATCTGGTTAAAATCTCAGGTCAATGGCTCCATCAGAAATACGTTTAATGAGAAAAATGTTGATGTGTTCAATCCTTATTTTCCCCACTGTATATAAAAACTCATATTAAGGTTGGAAAATTGAGAGTTTTTGTGATAAAATTATTTTATTTCACATAAATTTGCAACTTTTTAATGAAATTTGCAAGTTTTCCCCCTTGTTTCTTTGCAACTGTGCAAACGGATGAACAATGATTTAGATTAAGTAAAACAGTAGAGATACACTCCAATCCACAGTGTACTTCAACTGTTTTCCCTACTCCCAACTCCGTTCTCAGGGAATATGAGTTAAATGAACTCCCCTTTCACAAAATTTGTCCATTTGAAACACCCTGCAACAGCAACTCCCTTGTCTGTGCATTACCACAGTAACCACGGACACGTACCAATGCTACTGTGGACATTTTATACTTCTTAAATAAAGTATTAATACAAATATATTTTTATCACTATCAATTGATATAAACAATAACCATCATCAGTTTAGCATGTTAACATTAGCAAGAATAGTTTGTTTTACTCATATTTGAGGTGCAATGGCTTATGGTAATCTTCTTGTCAACTTCCAGTGAAGTGACGTATGGTTGTTCACATCTTCCCTGCTCAGTTCTCAGTTCCCTTTGAACTGAAGACCGTTCGCTCCCTTCAGTTTGGACTCTCACTTCACATGGCGGAATACCCTGTGCAGTCCACTTCGGAGTACACTATTGGGTGATCAGAACACACCTTCCGACCAGCAAATTTTAAACCCAATCAGTCAGTTTAAAAGTAAATCAGCAGAGGTTTTTACCTCTGAAATGTTCTCAAGACTAACAAGTTTCCTGCAATAAAACTACTCATTCAAGTACAGTTTTGTGAAAGTGTAACCTGAGTAGATGTAACTAGTTCCTCTCCTCCTCTGCCTGTACCCATACTATATTTAATTATCTGGACATTTGCTTGGCGTTTGGTTTTTAAATTTGGATTTTAAATTTTCAGCTTTTTCTTATTAGTGATTTCTCAATACCAAATATTTTGTCTGCAAATTACTTTATTGGCACTTAAGCTGTAACACATGGAGGGATTTATTCTCCTGACAATGGCGCCACTCAGTCAGCAACAAAGCTGAGATCCAACAGAAGCTCAGAATCACTAAAACAGGAACATTCACATAGCCACTTCAGCTGTTGCCAAATATTCCCAGACTAGTACTGGGACAACCCTGCTGCATGTGGCTGCAAGTATAAGTTATCATTTCTGATGAATAATATTGACTCTAATTATAAGTCATTATTTCTAATGAAGGTAATTAGTGGAGAAGTGCCCAGTAAAAATATTTGAAGGTAAATATTGTGGTCCATATTTCAGCCAAAACATTGAGCTACAATAAAAGTTTGAATTCAATTAAGTTAAATTCTTAAACATCTGAAACCCAGAAGAAACCATGTCATTGATGAGCATTGTTCAACTTTTTAAAGTTTTAGCAGCTTTTTAGTATTTTTTTTTTATTGTATATACAAAAGAGAACAGAGCTCCATGAACAAAAGTCAAGAGAACATCTTTCTTTTCTTCAAGAGAGGATAGCTGAACTTGGTATTCAGTGTGGGATTCTGCAGGGCACAGAGGGCAGTGTAGGGCTTGTTCAACTGCGTGATGTTCCAGTGCATTACGATACAGAACATACATGATGCCGTGTTTGGAGGTCAGTGGTGCTGCAGGACACGGCAGATTCAGTGTCCACAGCCTGGTTCACCAGAACAACGCACACACACAAACACATACACTCACACATGCACATACAGACACACAAAAATACGCATGCATACAGTATATACGTATATACAGTGGGGTAAAAAAGTATTTAGTCAGCCACCAATTCTGCAAGTTCTCCCACTTAAAAGATGAGAGAGGTCTCCAATTTTCATCATAGGTATATCTCAACTATGAGAGACAAAATGAGGAAAAAAAAATCCAGAAAATCACATTGAAGGATTTTTAATGAATTAATTGGTAAATTCCTCGGTAAAATAAGTATTTGGTCAATAACAAAAGTTCATCTCAATACTTTGTTATATACTCTTTGTTGGCAATGACAGAGGTCAAATGTTTTCTGTAAGTCTTCACAAGGTTTTCACACACTGTTGCTGGTATTTTGGCCCATTCCTCCATGCAGATCTCCTCTAGAGCAATGATGTTTTGGGGCTGTCGCTGGCAACACAGACTTTCAACTCCCTCCAAAGATTTTCTATGGGGTTGAGATCTGGAGACTGGCTAGGCCACTCCAGGACCTTGAAATGCTTCTTACGAAGCCACTCCTTCGTTGCCCGGGCAGTGTGTTTGGGATCATTGTCATGCTGAAAGACCCAGCCACGTTTCATCTTCAATGCCCTTGCTGGTGGAAGGAGGTTTTCACTCAAAATCTCACGATACATGGCCCCATTCATTCTTTCCTTTACACAGATAAGTCGTCCTGGTCCCTTTGCAGAAAAACAGCCCCAAAGTATGATGTTTCCACTCCCATGCTTCACAGTAGGTATGGTGTTCTTTCTCCTCCAAGCACGACAAGTTGAGTTTTTACCAAAAAGTTCTATTTTGGTTTCACCTGACCATATGACATTCTCCCAATCCTCTTCTGGATCATCCAAATGCTCTCTAGCAAACTCCAGACGGGCCTGGACATGTACTGGCTTAAGCAGGGGGACACATCTGGCACTGCAGGATTTGAGTCCCTGGCAGCGTAGTGTGTTACTGATGTAGCCTTTGTTACTTTGGTCCCAGCTCTCTGCAGGTCATTCACTAGGTCCCCCCATGTGGTTCTGGGATTTTTGCTCACCGTTCTCGTGATCATTTTGACCCCACGGGGTGAGATCTTGCGTGGAGCCCCAGATGGAGGGAGATTATCAGTGGTCTTGTATGTCTTCCATTTTCTAATAATTGCTCCCACAGTTGATTTCTTCACACCAAGCTGCTTACCTATTGTAGATTCAGTCTTCCCAGCCTGGTGCAGGTCTACAATTTTGTTTCTGGTGTCCTTTGACAGCTCTTTGGTCTTGGCCATAGTGAAGTTTGGAGTCTGACTGTTTGAGGTTGTGGACAGGTGTCTTTTATACTGATAATGAGTTCAAACAGGTGCCATTAATACAGGTAACGAGTGGAGGACAGAGGAGCCTCTTAAAGAAGAAGTTACAGGTCTGTGAGAGCCAGAAATCTTGCTTGTTTGTAGGTGACCAAATACTTATTTTACTGAGGAATTTACCAATTAATTCATTAAAAATCCTTCAATGTGATTTTCTGGATTTTTTTTTTTCTCATTTTGTCTCTCATAGTTGAGGTGTACCTATGATGAAAATTGGAGACCTCTCTCATCTTTTAAGTGGGAGAACTTGCACAATTGGTGGCTGACTAAATACTTTTTTGCCCCACTGTATATATATATATATATATATATATATATATATATATATATATATATATATATATATATAGTAGATAGGACCACATTTACTTTCTCTAAATGGCAGACAATCATTTGCTCCTGTAATTTATGAAGCAAATTTCCTGTATATGTTGTAACACAACATTATATTAATAAACCATTATAGTGCTGAGCACAAATACACACAATAAGAGACACATATAATATTACACACAAACATACCGGTCCTTCTCAAATAAATACAATTTCGGAGAAAAAAATTGCTCATATTTAATTCCAAACATAAACTTTATATTCTGTATTTCATAGGAGTGAAGGAAAATATGTATTTTTTTAATTTTGATAATTATGATTTATATGAAATCTGGTATCTGAAAATATTGTTTCACAATGTGGATTTACAAAACAAAATGTCCACCTTCAGAAAAGTGTGTTCAATGAGCAACCGTTCAATCATATTTAATCATGTTAATCACATTTTAATTGCATTAATCACACCAATCACATAACACATGATTAATGCATTTAAAATGTTGTTACTACAATTAAAACATGGTTGGTGCAATTAATGTGAACACTACTTACAGAATATTTATACACAAATACAATGGATATAAAAAAGTCTACACACCCCTGTTCAAATGCCAGATTTTTGTGACTTAAAAAAATGAGACCAAGATAAATCATTTTAAAAAAAATTCCACCATTAATGTGACCTATAATCTGTACAACCCAATTGAAAAACAAACTGACATCATTTAAGGGAAAAAATTAAAAAAAACCTTACAATTACCTGGTTGCATAAATATGCACACCCTTAAACTAATACTTTGTTGCAGCACCTTTGGCTTTTATTACAGCACTCAGTCTTTTTGGGTAGGAGTTTGTCAGTGTGTCACATCTTAATGTGGCAATATTTGCCCACTCTTCTTTGCAAAAACACTCCAAATCTGTCAGATTTTGAGGGCATCTCCTGTGCACAGCCCTCTTCAGATCACCCCACAGATGCTCGATCAGATTCAGGTCTGGACCCTGGCTGGGCCATTTCAAAACCTTAATCTTCTTCTGGTGAAGCCATTCTTTTGTTGATTTGGATGTGTGCTTTGGGTCGTTGTTGTGCTGAAAGAAGTAGTTCCTCTTCATCTTCAGCTTTCAAGCAGAAGCCTGAAGGTTTTGTGCCAACACTGACTGGTATTTGAAACTGTTCATAATTCCCTCCACCTTGACTAAGGCACCAGTTCCAGCTGAAGAAAAACAGCCCCAAAGCATGATGCTGCCACTACCATGCTTCACTGTAGGTATGGTGTTCTTTTGGTGATGAGCAGTGTTATGTTTATGCCAAATATACCTTTTGGAATTCTAGCCAAAATGTTCAACCTTCGTTTCATCGAACCACAACACATTATCCCACATGTGTTTGGGAGATTTCAAATGCATTTTTGCAAAATGTAGCCAGTTTGGATGTTTTTCTTCGTAAGAAAAGGCTTCCGTCTTGCCACCCTAGACGGGGGATTGTTGTCACATGCAATTCACATTATTATTATTATTATTATTATTATCATCCATCTATCTTCTTCCGCTTAATCCTTTTGGGGTCGGGGGGGGGGGGCTGGAGCCTATCTCAGCATCTTTGGGCAAGAGGCAGGGTACACCCTGGACAGATCGTCAGTCCATCGCAGGGCCAACACAGAGAGACAGACAACTATTCACTCTCACAGTCATACCGAAGGACAATTTATAATCCCCAGTTGATGTCAATTAACCTAACTTGCATGTTTTTGGCATGTGGGAGGAAACCAGAGCAATCCCAGAGTAAACCCCCATGGGGAGAACATGCAAACTCCACACAGATCACTGTTGGTCAGGGGCTGGGATCGAACCCAGGATCCCCCGGACAAGGGTGAGTTGCTGTGCTGCCGCAGTGCTAACCACTTCGCCACAGCGCTATTATTGCTCAGAGTCTGTATTTGTGTTCATAACGTTCCATAACATTGCTTCCTGTACATGATTACTATAAATAAGAAGGTAGGGGGCTGAAAAGTTCATAGGCTGAAAAGTTCATAGCGGTCAAATTTGACCAAATGTGGTTTATTTTTCAACCACAGAGATCCAAGCGCTGCAACACCTATGGAACAAGTGTGTTGCCCAAAAGGGGGGGGGGGACTATGTTGAAAAATAAACCACATTTGGTCAAATTTGACCACTATGAACTTACACAGCCACAGAACAGGGAGCAGCTCAACAACAAACTTTGCATCATAACTCACGCTGCTGCAGTAGCAGCAACAGATAACAAATTTGACATGGTTTAGTAACCCAGTGACAAAACACAGACTCCAAATAGATAAAATTACATTTATTAACAACAAATGGTGTGTTGGTGTGTGTAAGTGCAGGCAGGAACTGCAGGGAACAGAGCGGGACACCGTATGGCCTGGCAACCCTAGGAACACACAGAGAGGAATGGTTAATGAGAGCCTCTGCTGGAAGTAAACAGTTACACTGTAGCTTACTGTGGGAGCAGATGTGAGAGGCTCAGGTTCAGCATGACAGCTACGGCCAGGAAGACAGTGCCCTTCTGTAGAGAGTGCAGCTTCTGCGGGTGAATGTCTAGGGGGTGTTGGCGTAGTGGAAGAGAGGAAGGAATCCGCCGCCAAGGAGGAAGAGAGGAAGATTCCGCCGCCACGGACTCCTCCTGTGCACAGGGGACTGGAAGACAAGGTGAGTAGAAAGTTGGAGCTTATGTGAGCAGCTGAAGGAATTCTCCAGCGACGGTGGAAGCAGGCTTAGGTTGAGACTACGACAGACTGTAGAATTTGGTGATGAAGCTGGTCTGGAGCGCAGTGAGACATCTCCACGCTGCAGGCTCGGGCAGCATGGTAGAAATAGGCCAGGCATGATGAAAACCAGGTGTGTGCGCAGCTGGGAATAATGAGCAGAGCAGACCATGACAGTACTCCCCCCCTAACGAGCGTCTCTTGGTGGTCGTTCCAGCCTACCTGGGTGCATCCGATGGAACTCCCTGATGAGATCTTTATCCAGCACGCAGGTGGGGTGCACCCAGGACCTGGACGCCGGACCGTAGCTCTCCCAGTCCACCAGGTATTGCAGGCCGCGGCGCCAGCCATCCAGGATAGCAGTCACTCCCCACGCCGGGCTGCCGTCGATCATCCTCGGAGGAGGTGGAGACCTGGGAGGAGGACACAGGGGACTGGAAGACACAGGCTTCACTTGAGAGACATGGAAAGTGGGACATGCGGAGGGAGGGGGGGAGATCGAGCCGCACAGACACAGGGTTAATGATGCGGGAGATAGCAAAGGGCCCAATAAAACGTTTTGCCATCTTCCTGCACTCAGCCTTCAAATTGATATTCTTAGTAGATAATCAAACCTGCTGGCCCACCTGGTATGAAGGAGCTGAGGTCCTGTGGCGGTTAGCCACCGAGGAATTGCATTCAGCCGTGCGGCACAGCGCAGCCCGGGTTGCTCTCCACAGTCACCGACAGCGCCTCAGGTGCGCCCGGACAGATGGCACGGTGATGTCACCTTCTTCTTTGGGAAATAAGGGGGAAGAATACCTGAGTGAAGCCTGAAAAGGGGACATGCCTATGGCCGAAGAAACCGTGGAGTTGTGGGCCTACTTGATCCATGGCAGATATGACCTTCAGCAGGCTGAGTTGGTTGATGCCACTCACCGCAGCGCCGCCTCCAACTCCTGGTTGGTCCGCTCACACTGGCCATTCGATTGAGGATGGTAACCGGATGACAGGCTCACCGTGGGCCCAAGGACGTTACAAAATGACCTCCACACCTGAGAGATAAACTGGGGCCCCCAATCGGAGATGATGTCCAGAGGGATCTCGTGC
Organism: Pholidichthys leucotaenia; assembly: GCA_020510985.1. NCBI lineage: Eukaryota > Metazoa > Chordata > Actinopteri > Cichliformes > Pholidichthyidae > Pholidichthys > Pholidichthys leucotaenia. Next base: position 286,513,066 of record CM035836.1, on the reverse strand, counting down.
AGTCTCACCATATGTTGAACCAACAGATCTGCTGTTTCCTTGGCCGTAGGCAGACCCGGAAGGGGAACAAAATGGGCCGCCTTGGAGAACCTGTCCACTATGGTGAGTACAACGGTGTGGTTGTTGGAAGGAGGGAGGCCAGTGACGAAATACAACGCCACATGGGACCAGGGCCTGCCCGGAACCGGGACAGGATGGACCAACCCAGCTGGAGAGAATGATGGGGACTTGCCGGTGGTACATTGGGGACAAGCACGGACGTACTCCCCGGCATCCTTTTGAAGAGAGGGCCACCAGAACAAACGTTGCAGAAGCTCCTCCGTGCACCGTCTTCCTGGGTGGCAGGCAAACTTAGAGGAGTGGGCCCAGTGAATAGCATCACCCCGGACTGCCGATGGGACAAACACCTTACTCGATGGCCCCCCCACCCAGGTCCATTTCAGTCTCTTGCACCCTCCGGACCCTCTCCTTAATCCCCCACGAGAGGGCGCCCACGACACAGGAGGCAGGAAGGACGGGATGATCCTCAGGGTCAAAGGCACCCGTGGCAAATTGCCTGGAGAGGGCGTCCAGCTTGATGTTTTTGGACCCGGCGCGGGACGTGACGGTAAAGTCAAAACGTCCCAAAAACAAGGACCAGCGGGCCTGGCGAGCATTCAAGCGCTTGGCTGTCCAAAGGTACTCCAAGTTCCTGTGGTCTGTCCAAACCACGAACGGCTGCGAGGACCCCTCCAGCCAATGGCACCACTCCTCCAGTGCCAGTTTAACAGCCAGAAGCTCCCTGTCACCGATACTATAATTGCGCTCCGCAGGAGACAGCCGCCAGGAGAAGAAGGCATACGGTCGGACCTTACCATCCGCCGGGGAGCACTGGGATAGGACGGCACCCACTCCAGAATCCGAGGTGTCCACCTCCCCTAGACACTGAAGATTAGGATCCACCTGCACCAGGATGGGGGACTCGGAGAACTGCCTCTTGAGGTCCGCAAAGGCCGTGGCCGCCTCCTCAGTCCACTGGAAGGGTACCTTGGTTGACATGAGGTGCGTCAGGCGAAGGGCCAGGCCGCTGTAGTTCCTGATGAACCGGCGGTAGAAGTTAGCAAACCCCAGGAACTGCTGGAGCTGCTTCCTGGAGGACAGGGTCGACCACTCCACCACCACCTTAATTTTGCCAGGATCCAGGAGAATCTCCTTATGCGAGATGATAAACACCAAAAAGGATGTCTTGGAGGCATGGAACTTGCATTTTTCAGCCTTGACATATAGTTGGTTCTCCAACAGCCGCTGCAGCACTCGCCTCACATGCACCTGGTGTTCCTCTAGAGATCGGGAGAAGATTAAAACGTCATCCAAGTAGACAAATACAAAAACACCCAGGAAGTCTCTCAGCACATCATTAATAAGCCGCTGGAATACAGCAGGCTCATTGGTTAGACCGAAGGGCATCACCAGATATTCAAATAAATATTAAAATAAATAGGCCAGGCGTGATGAAGACCAGGTGTGCGGGCAGCTGGGAATAATAAGCGGAGCAGACCATGACAAAATTGTCTGAAACCCGAGACCCAGTAGATAACAATGAGCCAAGTTTTATCATTAACCAACATTTGCTGTGTCAGCGGCCACAGAAGAACAAAAAACCTTCACTTCATACAGTTACCACAACACATTTTATCCTACCTTTGCTGTTTTGTCGTTATAAATCACGTTTGAAAGGCAACACACAGGACAGGTGGCTCGAGCTGTTTGCAGCCAGAGATTGAATCCACACCATTGACCATCCAGAGGTGGAATCATCACTGGTACTAGTTACGCTGTTTATGTTGTTTAACCAATCAGCTCTGCTAAAGCAGAGTTCATCACAACATTCAGATGGCATGTAGAGAAATAAGCAAAGCTGGACTCTCTTCTCTCTTTATTCTACCCGCAGACTTATTTAATTTATTTTACAAATCTCAACAAGTTTTTCTATGCAATTTGTTGACATAAGACAAACACTGGTACGAGAGTGAGAGCTGAAGGTGGGCTCCCTTTAGGAAGTTCTACAAAGGCCTACCATGGCCATTGCAAGCTCTCCACATTGTCACTGCTGTTGTCATTCAAAGTTGGTCAGCCCTTGGGGGCCCCCTTCTGGCCTGGCTGGGGCTTCAAGCATTTGCCTTCCTGGCCTTGCCTGTTGACACAGGGCTTCTGACTATTATGAATTTTTTGATGGTTATATTTCGGAGAAGATATGGCAGCTAGTAACATCAAACTACCAATGAAACCTCATGATGGACAGAGTGGGTAAAAATACAGTAAGTATAATACAGCATCAAAATACTTTGAATAAACAATGTTGTATTGATTCAGATACACCAGAATTACAATATTTGAATAAAAATGTTAATAAATGAAGCAAATACAAACTTGACTTTTTAAAAACAATTGACTTTTCAGTCCACTAGATGGTGCCATGTGGTTGCTGTCTGGCTCGGTCAACCCAGCATAAGAGTGATTCATGAGATCCAATCAGGAGTTCAACAAGACAACAACTGGACAGGGAAACTGCAATATACAAAGATCAGTCTACAATCTTTCCTAAATTAGCATCTCTATATGTATGGTAGCCATCCAATTTGAAGTATCCGTTGAATTCCAACACAAGAACAGCTCAGTCTACTTAAGGAGGTACTGATTAGGTGATCACGTAAGCATGGTAAGACACATGAAAGCTGTGAAGAAAAATCAGAATTATCCAACAGTTAGTTCCAACTGAGCAATTTGATTGGACAACAGGGATTCCAGGAGTTACTATAATCCATGATAATTGCACTCCAATTTCACTGGATATCTATCACTCCGCTTCAAAGGTGTTCACGTAACCGTTAACTACTAACAGTAATTTTCTATCAATTCTCTGACAATTGCAGTATTGTTTTGGATACCTTAATTTTCACAGTGAGGTGCTGTTTGACAAGAAATTCTACATCCATGACCCAGAAGTCTCACTCTTTTGAAAAGGTCTACCTCCATCTACCCTGGCCATGCTGTCATCTTAAGCTCATTAAGCGATTTCACGTCTGTTTAAAAAAATAGGCAGTGCTAGAAATTGATTTATTGTCTCAATTAATAAACCACAATACCTTTGTGGTGATGGACTCTTTGTTTCATCTCAAAATGTGAAGAAAAGCGAGCAAAGTGTGCTAAATCGTTAGCATGTAACTACTAACTACCGACTGTCTACTGGTGGTTCTGATGACCGGCATTGCATACGTTTTGATCTGGGGTCTTCTGCAGTACAGATTCAACAGGTATGCAGTACGTTTTATAAACACTTGTTATTTTTGCACTTGACAATATTTAATTTGTTTACATGTGTGTGAAAGAATGAGATTGTGGATACAAGTGGCTGAAATGAGCTTTCTTTGTAGGATTGCTTGACTCACCCTTAGAGATGGGGTGAGGAGCTCAGTCATCCGGGAGAGGCTCAGAGTAGAACTGCTGCCCCTCCACAATGAAAGGAGCCAGTTGAGGTGGTTTGGGCATCTGATCAGGATGCCTCCTGGATGCCTTCCACTTGAGGTGTTTCGGGCATGTCCCACTGGGAGGAGACCCTGGGGAAGACCCAGGACTCGCTGGACAGACTACGTCCCTCAGTTGGTCTGGGAATGCCTTGGTATCCTCTCTGGAGAACTGGAGCAGGTGGCTGGGGAGAGGGAAGTCTGGGCTTCTTTGCTTGAACTGCTGCCTCCGCAACCCGGACCTCCGGAAAAGCGGTAGAAGATAGAAGGATGGATGGATGGTGTGTGAAATGACAATAGACATCTTCATGCTGATTGAGATGTTCAGCAACTGGCTACATCTAGAAGGGACTATTTTTTCTCAGCTGCACAATATAATGGGTTAAACAAATCATATTTTGTCCAGTATTGCTGTCATTTAATAAATAGTGCTTACTGGAACTGTTGTATATGCTATGCAGAGGGCACAAGACATAGCACACCCAAAGTTACTATATCCACGATACTGTACTCATTCTCATGTATTATTGCTTAATTATTACACAAATACAGATTTGTGAGTTCAATGGTGCCTTGTGCAAACTGGAATGACATCTAATAAAGCCATGCCTTCATTCTTTCCTGTATGATTAATAGTTATTCATCCAGAAAGCTCAATTAAGGTCAAATATCATTAGGCCTGTGTCAGAGAGTATATTTGTGAGTAAAAGTAGCACTGCTGTTTGATTAACTGATTAAACACAGCTGGAATAACTTGTTCAATTATTTCAAAGAACATCGGCATTCCTTTGTGGGTAGACTGCTGATGAAGTAAGGTCACCGACTGGAGGAGAGAGTCTACTTTACTGAACGTTAACTGAAAGGTTTCGTGTATTTAAAATGTTGGATAAACGGGGTCAACAAATCACAGAGACACACCTAAGCTAAGTTAAACTATGATGGGAATACCAATCCCCACAGCAGCAACACGGTTCCAGACGTCTACACAGTAGAGAAACACATCCATTCCACAAATTCAAACATGCTCTTGACTAGACTGGAATATTGATGACTGCTGATGATGAAAAGCCAGCTGTGTGCAGGTATGCCTTTCAACTCGTCCCCGTTCACATGTGAAACTGTGCTGCTGTCATTTAGCATCGGCTGCCTGCACGTGTGTATTTTTAAGTGTGTACCTGTGTGAGCAACCAGCTGCAAGTTATGATCTGACTGCACCGCCGCGGCGTGAAATGAAACTGAAGTTCAGCAATGGCATTCTGATTTACCATCTCAAAGCATGATACTCCTGGCATTTGCATGCCTGTGGCAGTTCACGTTGGTGTGTGCCTGTGTGTTTGTGAGAGAGAGAGAGATAGAGAGAGAGAATATGTAGTCCCTGCATGTGTGCGCAGACCTCCTTGTGAATTCACTGACATGTGCGTTTCTGGCTGTAAGTCACCAGAACATTTATCAGTGAATCACATTTGTATGCCTAAGGGGAGCCGTGCTTTTTGAAAGTCCAACAGTAAAATGTCGGCTTGGCTGACACACAGAGATGGAGCCCAGGAGGATCATCAGTTTAGGTTGAAAAGATCACTTTCTTCATTCGGCAGCTGCACATGCTGATGCTTTTTGGGCCAACGTTGCTGTAGAATAGTGGCTATCAATCTTATTTTCTTCTGCAGTGTTGCACTGACGAAAAGTGAAATGTTGACACAAGTTCAGTGATTTGAAATAATATTGTAGAATCCGTTTCCCATGGGGTTCCAGATACTAGAACAACATATGGCATTCAAAAACAGAAAATATTATAGGTTCCAATCACCTAGAGTAGTAGGTCCATATGAAGTCGATTATATAGGGTATTCAGCTGTGTTAAAAACGCACTCCCGTGGCTATAAATCTCCTATAAAAACAAATCTATATTGTCTAAATTAGTATCTTATGCCTTTTTTTTTTTTTTTTACAAAAAAAACCCCAAAACCCTTTCATTGGTTTACAGGTTTGTGTCAAAATCTCCCCCCTCCCCATCCACCCCCAAATACCAGAATGGGTGATTAATAGGCCCAAGCACATACCACAAGGCCAATAGTGGCTAGCACTACATTATCAGAATAAATCCTGTGATAAAAAGACTTAACGGTTGAAGGACATGCCCAGTTCTATGAGCGGTGGGGCCCAGGATAATGACTGAAGCTGTATTGGTTGTTTAAACAGTTTAATGGTAAAACCCATCTTAATTTGGATTAAGTTTTCAAAGCAGTTTGTTAAAAAGTGCTAACTAGTCTGGAGGATAACGCCTCTTAGGCCAGAGAGTCCTGACTGGCTCAACAGTACCCACATGCTGAAAATGCTTGGTCTCAACCACCTTTCTTGAGGAGGTGGGGTTTAATGAAACTTTACAGCAAAAAAACAGATATGAGACATCTGAGTGATTTTGCTCTTTAAATGTCTTGTAAAGCCCAATTCATAGTGGCAAAAACGCACTGGTACGTGAATGAGCGCAGTGGACGCAGTCATGCGCAAACCCTACGCAGAGGATAAGCGCTGACCGAGCCCATGCAGGGACCAAAAAGTGACCATGCATGCAAGAACACAGTGGTCGCAGTGAACTGCACATGTGCCAGGAAACTCCTGCCATCCCGAACGGGGAGGTATTGGTGAGGGCAAACAGATGTGCATGTGTTTCGCTATTACAACATGTTTTTCACGTAACCTGGAAATAAATGCTCTGCATTCTTCTGCTGTGAAGTGGCTCGTCTGTCAATTTTTCACCCAGAACACCAACACAGTAACTTATATTTCTACCTGTTTTGTTGCTTTGGTTATCCATAGCTTGTGAGAACATCTGCTACAGGTGTGGTTTGGGGCTGGTAAATATATATCTAGGACATTTAATCAACAGATTAATAAGTTTAAAAAACCTCCGCCACCATGCTCTTCTTTTGTGCTTTGATTGCAGCTATTAAAACGTTTAAATTTATTTTCACTGCGCATACGCAAAATGCGACTGCTGAACGGTAGCTGCAGTGGCTCAAAAGCAATTCTGAACATTGCCATGTACGCAAAGACAGTCTACAGAACGTAAACGTTTTCCCCTCGGAGGGACTCTGAACAGCCCTTAAGTCATTAAAAAAACATGTTACAGACATGTTAACAAGAAAAAAAAAAAGATTTTTGGTAGAGTGTCACTTTTAGTAAGATTCCAAACCATAAGAACCAACAAGATTAAAGGCAACTTTGAAGGGAACGGAGGTGGGGAGAGTAACTAGAAATAGTCCTCAAGTAAAAGTACTGCTGCTTTATAATACTGTATCAGTTACTCAAGTATGAGTAAGCATATTCAACGAAAACTGTCTTGAGTAAGACTGTATCTGCTAAAAAAAAAAAAAAAAAAAGTACCTGGGATTGAGTGATGACTTTACTCTGGCCAACTTGGGAGGTTTTTGGGGGTTTTTTTGTTTTTTTTATTTATTTTAATCTAACCTTTATTTATACAGGGGCGGTCCATTGAGAGGAAACCTCTCTTTTGTCAAGGATGCTCTGTTCACATTCATACTGTTAGATATTCACACCTGAAAGCAGCCCAGTAGAACCACAGGTTTTCTCTCACATTTGCTAATTAAAAAAACACAAAAACAAAACACTTTTTTTCATGTAAATTTGAAACTTTTTTCATAAATGCAAGCTTAGTTCCTGTAATTTGTGGTTTTTAGCTTGTGTATTTTGACTTTATTCTCATACATTTGTGTTTTTTTTCTTATACCCACTTTACACAAGGGTGGAGATTGCTGAGAGCTGAGAAAATGGCCAGATCTCTTAACGATCTCTCAGTGAGCACCCAGTGACTGCCAGAATCACTCAATGATCTTCCAGTGATCTCCACAGCCTCAAAGGTGTGACTTAGTCCAAAACAATCTCTCAATGATCACCAAAGGGACGTCATCTCTCGGTTTTTTTTTTAATCTGTCCTGTCTAGAAACTTGGCAAGCAGAACAGATATCTGGTTATATAATGTTTATAAATAGTATTTATAGGCTCCTCTTGCTGTATAATAACTTTAATACTCTATTTAAGTTGTCTGACTTATGCTGGACCTGACAGGGGGCCTGGGTGAGGGAGTTGAAGGGATATGAAGTAATCAGAGGTGGGGGGGATCTATCAGGAAACATCCAGAAAAATGAGAACAGGAGGCCACAGTGGCAAAGAGCTCTCAACAATCTCATTGAGCCCCCAATGATCTCTCAGTGACCTTTCAATGAACGCCAAATTTTGCCACCCTGAAGGTAGAGATGGCTGAGAGATCAGTGAAGGACTGCTGAGCATCCGATGAAAGACTGATAGAGTTGTTGCTGCTGCAACACCAGTGAGATTTTGTGAGAAATTTGAATAACTTTTGATGCTCCATGCCTGTAAATGATCCCATTAGAAAATGAGCTCAATCGGACGAGTTCCCTATAGGACAAGTTTGTTTATATACGAGGGCAGGAAATGGCCAAAGTCTGCACTGGTGCTGCTAAAATCCAAGATGACGGACTTCCTGTGGGGCGTAGGTCATGACTCTAATTGTGTTATTTGCATGGCTTGATGTGATACACACTTGTGCCAAGTTTTGTCTTTCTACACCAAACTAAAATTTCAGAGGTCTCCACTGACTTTTAACATTTAGGGGCCAATTTTTCAAAGGGCCCAATGTTTCCTTCAAAATATCTTATTTTTTCACTGGGTCCGGCATGCATGCAAATATTGGTGAGTTTTAGTTAATGGCGAGAACCTCAAAAAAGGGATTGCTCGGAGAGAACCAGAAAAATATGAAATCTTAGTGTTTACAACAGGGTTCCTGCCACTCACTTGGGTTTGAGTCCTGATTACCATATTTAATATTTTATTTCAGAAGTGTAAAAATTCCACAGTAGCAGCAGCACATATCCAAGGTTACCACAGCGACCAAAGGAAGGAGGTGGCACTGCAGTATTTCACAAGGAGAAAATTAACCGACGTTCCCTGAGGAGGGAGTGCAGAGCTCTTTTAAAGGACGCCGGGCATCCAAGGAACTTGTGTTTGCTATGGTGACACTGCAGGGGTCACATTCCACCCAGAGGACATCCTGATGCATTTCACTGCATGGCCTTTGTAAATTAGAGTCTGGAGATAAGTGACTACCTAAACCACAAAATGTTCAGATTTTTCGGTAATGGTGGATGGAATTCTTCTGATTTGTGGGACAGACACCAGAATTTAAAGGTCTATAGGGATGTCAACAATGATATAGCTCTTCATTTAGTAAAGGCCTTTGGACAGACAAAGTGTCATTATTTAGTATGACTTATTGCTGTCTACTGCTTCTTTACACAAATATGGATAACAGAGTGGAGATCAAAATTAGAGAACAATGCATTAATACTTGATTTATCCTGGAATATTGTTATTTTTCATTGTTCAGAATTTTACAGGATATCAGCTGTGGCTATACCACTGCTGTATTAGCATGCTTTTTTTTTTTTTTTTTTAACTAACCAAGGCACTTCAACACAAACATTTGTTTTGTAAAAAAATAAAAAGAGCAAAAACAGTAATCACTGTCAGAAGAGAAGACTTAAACAGTGTTTGTTTTCGGAAGTGTCGAGGCCTTGCTCTGAATGACTTCAACACATCTGCGCCCACAGGACATCACTAGTTTCTCACACTGCTCTGGTTTGGGGGACAGGATTATACAAAGACTCTCAATGGGGAATTGGTTTAACACTGCAGCTGGAAATACTCGAGTGTCTTGCTGTTTAAGACAATTTGGACTCAAAGCTCACTCTGCAGTGACCGAACCTCTCATCAGCAGAAAGAATAAAAAGGCTAGACTTGCCTTTGTTGAGGAGCATGTTGTATGGTCAGAGGAGAATGTCCTGTAATGTTCTGTGGGCGCAAATGTGCTGAAGTCGTTCAAAGCAAGGGCCTCTACACCTCCTATTAATGTTTTAATCCTATAGCCCTAAAAAATGTTTAAATCTCTTCTGAAACAGTGGTCACTGTTCTCTAATTTTGCTCACTTTTGTTTTGTTTTTCTTTACAAACCAAATGTTTGTGTTGAAGTGTCTTGGTTATTAAAAAAAACATGTTAGTATAGCAGTGGTATAGCCACAACTGATATTCTGTCAAATTCTGAACACTGAAGAATAACAGTATTTCAGAATAAATCAATTATTAACACATTGTTCTGTAATTTTGATTTCCACTGTATTAGAAGGTACATGTTTAATTTTTTTTTCCACATTTAAGAGAAAAACCTTGGAAATTTCTCAGAGGAAAGGTACAGATTTACAAGAAAACAGTTGCAAATTTATAAGTAAAAATCTGTAAATTTCTTTGAAAGAGATCTCAAATTCATCACCAAATGTTGAAAATGTATAAGAAAAAAGTTTAAGATTCATGAGACGACACACAAAACACCCACATGTGCTCAGCATGGGTGGTCAGATGCATTTTATTCAATTATGTAAATGATTTTAAAATGTTTATGATGATGATAATGATCCTTTTTTTTGGGGGGGGGGGGTGCATGTCCACCCTGATTTACACCTATGAAGTGAAGTCAGCTGAGGTGATTCACACATCATATTGGGATTCTTATTTCTTATTTTAATACAAAATACAACATGGAGGATATCTCCTCAGCAGTACAGGCAGCTCCAGGTAGTTTTCAGTCATCTTCCTATCATTATTCAGGGAGCCTCTCATAATGTATTGGATTGATAAATAGCTAAGTAGTGAATGGAGTTAAACAGGAATAGTAAGCAGAAGAATCAACAGATTATTCATGGATTTACACAGGGTTTATTCATATCTGATTTGCCTGCAATGGTTTGAAACCGTCCACCGTGTTTGGCCTTCAGATGGCTGTTCAAATCATTTCTGCATTTATTTAACTTTATCACACAGCTACAGTTCAGCAGCTCAGGAGACCAGAAGTTTTGTTTAAACTGAAAAGACTAAAATGATGAAATAACAGCTAGGAAAGTCAGAAGGTCAGGCCTTAATGATACACTTCTGTGTGTTCACCCAAGGAAAAATGAGTAGGCAACACGGGCCAAAAGGAGGCCTGTTGGTTTCACTGGCTGTGAGTTATGCCAGCCACGGTCAGAGTCGTGTCTAAATCATGTTAATGAGAACAGGGCAGAAGCAAGGTTAACACGTTCTGAAGGTGGTAGCAGCCCTGCAACACTCTTGACATGAGAGCATGTGCATTTGTAGTAATATGCTTGTCTCTGCTCTCAGATGCTGAAATATTCAGTCTCAGCTGCAACTGTCTTCCTCCCATTTATCTGGGGATACATTTCTATTGACTACAGTCAGATGTAAACACTGTTGGCATTACTGTGGCAAGCTATTCCACATTTATAATAACAACAATAATGGATTAGATTCATATGGTACTTCACAGTGAATCCATAATTCATTCACTCCACAGACAGACACTGGTAGAGGAAAGCTACCTCTGTAGCCACAGCTGTAGATCCATCCATCCATCCAGCACCTACTGCTTATCCAGGAGCCCAGACTGCCAACTGCTAGACATCCCTCCAGCAGGTGGCGCACCCACTGGGGGGGGGGGTGGACTTGTGTTGCTCGTTCGTACTGAGCCCTGCCAGGTTTGTTTCCATGACACCCGGCCAGCACCAGGCACTTGTAATTGAGCTGTCCCCCCGACCTGACTCCGGGGCGGGGCCTGTGTGGTGCGCTCTGGAGCCTCACTGTAAATATTTCACGGCACTGCTTTGGGTGTGGCCCTTCGCCCAGGACCCTCTCAGGGCCAGACTTTCCTGACAACACAGGTCCTGGGATCTTTAGGACAGGCTGATGGGGAGGAGGCATACTTTACAGCATCTAAAGATAATTCACTCGGCTGTTTTGTTGACACTCTGAATTTTTCTCGCCTCAGTCAGCACAGCTGGTTAGGCAGGTCCCCCCACCGGCGATTTATAAGACAGAGATGTCGGTAACTGCCGCATGACTTAATAAGCATTGGCAATAAACTGCTGTTGACACTTTCACGGTCATGCACATATTAATACAGTGATGCAGATGCACTGCTGATACAGACCCACGTGTGCGCCACGCTCTACACACTCACATACACCGGCCACACAGGCACCAAAGAAGCAGCACCAGTACAGTGTAAATGAACATAGCACCCGTCTCACACTTCCACTTCCTCTGCAAACATCTTGAAATGAAGTTATCACTTTATCTCCTCCTGTCTCTCTTTCCCACGGGGGGATTAACATTCACTCTCTCTCTCTCTTTTCATGTGAACACCAAGGCAGCTGCAGCTGTGTGTGTGTGCACGTGTGTGTGTGTGTGTGTGGTGAGTCACGGCACTGGCGCTCGTATAAATCTACTTCCCGTTTCCTGCCATCTTATCTTGGGCCCCACCACACATGGAAACGTACAGCGTCGGCGTGTTTACGTGTGCCAGCCGGGTTCGCCGCGCTGCCATCGGGCCATGGGAGAAGACGGGAAGATTTTTTTTTTTTTTTTTTTTAGTCGGTGGGGTTAATTGATACTTCACATTTCAGATGGCTGTGTTCTGGGAGGATCATGAGAGCCAGTCAGAGGACTGCAGAGCGTGTAAAAATGAGGAGAGGAGGTGGAGGAAAAAAGAGATGTGAGTGGAAAAATGAAGAGGAAAGAGGCGGCTGATGGAGAGGGGTACAGCAACGGAGCGGGGCCGGGCGGCTGAAGACTGAGGAGGGCAGTTAATATTTTACAAGCTTGGATTAGAGGGGTCATGAAACGAGGAATGGGGGAGTCAGTTATGGGGAGACTGGGGGGGGGGGGATGAGCGGGACAGCTGGATAACACTGCTGTGATCAGAAACATCTGCAGGTTTTGCTGTAGAGGAAAAAACAGACAAGCAGTAGTAAATAGATTTAGTCAGGTACATGAACTTCAAGTACTTTTTCACAAGACTGTTACTCTTGATTTCAGTGGTTTGAGAACTGCTCAGAAGAACAAAAAAGGCTCCTCTCTCATTCTCCAAACCAAGCGTGCACTGACCGAGGTCTGCTGCAGGTCACACATCAACTTATAAGTACGCCACACATCTTTGTTTAGAGAAAAACGAAACATCCATCGAAGACGTTTTTGGGCCCACATGCATTGTCAGGTCTCCTGTTCATGTGTGTTTTTTTTACATGTTTTAGAAAGCACTGCAACATCTAACAAGGCAGACCAAAATCCCCCATATAATAAGGAACTTATTTGCATATTTAACCAATAGGTTCCAGTTTGTTCATGACAATAACAAGTTCTCTTCAAATTCAAGGCTCAGTCATGGAGTTCCACAGGGCTCTGTGTTAGATCCTATTTTTTTTGCTTGATATGCTTACACTCGGTAATATTATTAGAAAGCATTGTATAAATCAGTCCCTCCAGGATTTCACGATGTTGGGATCGCACCAATTTACACGAAATCAGCCAATCAGCGCAACTATTGCACGACCTTGCAATTTATCCAATCACCGCAACTTTCCCACAATTTTGGCCAATCCTCGTCAACTTCCGCCAACTTCACCAATCAAATTTGTCTAACTGGCGCTGAAACGTTCAGTCTAACCAATCAAATGCATCGTTCAGGTTACTTTATTTGTACCCGTAGGTAGATTTGTTATCGTCATTGTCATCGTTGCACCACATTCACTTCTGTGTTTACAGTGAGTAGTGAATTAATAGTTTACAGTGAATTGATAGTTTACAGTGAGTAGTAGAACACATCTGCAAACAGAGTGTGTGATTTAAAAAAAACAACAAAAAACACTCACCCGTGAGGTTTTCAGCACCGTCCCTTCCTCCATCTCCCCCAGCCTGCCCGTGGATGCCTCACCACATCTCCATCCTGACCACGTGTGCAAAGTGCTGGGTTTGAGTTGAAAAACATTCACCTGCCCCAAAAGGACCCCGTCGCGGAAGCATGCGTGAGGAGAGTACACTACATTACAGCGACTAATCTCTACTCTTTAACATGCATTCAATGCAATTTAGCTGTTGTAATGGATATTGTGTTAATGTTTGTATTTGCTGTTGCACAAGTTTTTTTCTGTATAGCAGAAGTTTCTGCTTAATATACAAATCACTATACAGGTGCATCTCAAAAAATTAGAATATCATGAAAAAGTTCAATATTTTTTGTCACTCATTTCAGAAAGTGAAACCCATATATTATATAGATTCATTACACAGAGTGAAATATTTCAAGTGTTTATTTATTTTAATTTTGATGTTTATGGCTTACAGCCCATGAAAACCCCAAATTCAGATTCTCAAAAAATTAGAATATTACATAAAATTAGTTTAAAAAAATATTTTTTTAATACAAATGTGGATCGACTGAAAAGTATGTCCATGTACACACTCAATACTTTATCAGGGCTCCTTTTGGATTAATTACTGTATCAGTGTGGCGTGGCATGGAGGTGATCAGCCTGTGGTACTGCTGAGGTGTTTTGAAGGTCCGGGTTGCTTTGATAGTGACCTTCAGCTCGTCTGCATTGTTGGGTCTGGTGTCTCTCATCTTCCTCTTGACAATACTCCATAGATTCTCTATGGGGTTTAGATCAGGCCAATCAAACACAGTGACGCCATGGCCATTAAACAGGTTTTAATACTTTTTGCAGGGTGTGGGGGGGTGCCAAGTCCTGCTGGAAAATGAAATCAGCTTCTCCATAAAGCTTGTCAACAGAGGGAAGCATGAAGTGCTCTAAAATTTCCTGGTAAACGACTGCACAGACTTTGGTCTTGATAAAACACAGTGGACCAACACCAGCAGATGACATGGTTCCTCAAATCATCACTGACTGTGGAAACTTCACACTAAACCTCAAGCAACTTAGATTCTGTGCCTCTCCACTCTCTTTCCAGACTCTGGGACTTTGATTTCAAAATAAAATGCAAAATATACTTTTATCTGAACAGAGGTCATCTGCTGGTGATTGTCCACTATGTTTTATCAAGAACAAAGTCAGCGCAATTGTCTACCAGGAAATTTAAGAACACTTCATGCTTCCCTCTGATGACAAGCTTTATGGGGAAGCTGAATTCATTTTCCAGCAATACTTGGTAACCCCCCCCCCCCCCCCCCCCCCCACACACACACACACACACCACCACCACCAAAAGTATCAAAACCTGGTTTAATGACCATGGTATCACTGTGTTTGATTAGCCAGCAAACTCTCCTGACCTAAACCCCATAGAGAATCTATGGAGTATTGTCAAGAGGAAGATGAGAGACACCAGACCCAACAATGCAGACGAGCTGAAGGTCACTATCAAAGCAACCCGGACCTTCATAACACCTCAGCAGTGCCACAGGCTGATCACCTCCATGCCACGCCACATTGATACAGTAATTAATCCAAAAGGAGCCCCGTCAAAGTATTGAGTGTGTACATGGACATCACTTTTCAGTTGGTTCACATTTGAATTAAAAAACTTTTTAAAATTAATTGTATTTAATCAAATTTTTTGAGAAACTGAATTTGGGGTTTTCATGGGCTGTAAGCTACAATCATCAAAATTAAAATAAACACTTGAAATATAGCACTCTCTGTGTAATGAATCTATATAATATATGGGTTTCACTTTCTGAAATGAGTGACAAAAAACAGTGAACTTTTTTCATGATATTCAAATATTTTGAGCTGTACTTGTAACAGGAAATGTTTGACAATCCTGTGCTTTTCTTGTATTGTTATATAGAATATCACTGCAGTAAACTGGAAAAAAAAGTATCTGCTTTAAAATTTGGAATCCTTCCCACAACTTTTAGTGCAGAAAACACTCTAAAAACATGACAACTTTTACCGCAACTTTTTAATAAAGCACCTGCAAATTCAGGCTTTTTGGCCTGCAACAATCATAAAAACATCCCGCAACATCCTGGAGGGACTGATAAATTTCCACTGTTATGCAAATGACACACAATTATATTTATCAGTCAAGCCAGATGACAATAACAAATTAATGAAACTAGAGGCGTGTCCTAAGGAGCTTGGATGGCTTGTAATTTCTTGCTATTAAAAATTCAGACAAGACTGAAGTCATTCTAGTTGGCCCAAAAAACCTGAGAAATATAATTATTGGTATTATTCTATATCCTAACAGTTCTGTGGGGAACCTTGGAGTTATTTTTGATGAAACTTTGTACTAATTTGCATATTAAACTAAATTCTAAAAATGCTTTTTATCATTTGCGTAATTTTGCTAAGATTAAGAACATCTTGTCTCAGAGTGATGCTGAGAAACTAATCCACGCTTTTGTTAGTTATAAGATAAGATAAGATAAGATAAGATAAGATAAGATAAGATAAGCCTTTATTAGTCCCACAATGGGGAAATTCCAGGATTGCAACAGCACAGGGATAGCAACACTCAGAGCAACAATCAGAAGGCAAGAAAAAACAACATCTAGCAAACATATGTCCATATTACTATAAATGTATATATATAGACACACAGTGCAGAGCATTATGGCTGGTGGATGTGCAGCAGAAAGTCTAAGCTCTCTCTCCGCGGATGCAGCGGGCCAGCTGGAAGTCTTTGGGCATGATGGTGACCCCCTTAGCGAAGAAGAGACCACCAGGTGGGTCTCGCTGGTCTCCTGCAGAGCCATGACGGCGAAACTCAGGAAACGCAGGACGGTCTTGAAGTCCTGAGCGATCTCCCTCACCAGGCGCTGGACGGGCAGCTTACGGATGAGCAGCTCCGTGGATTTCTGGTAGCGACGGATCTCTCTCAGAGCCACGGACCTGTGACGGCGAGGCCTCTTCACTCTGCCGGTGGCCAGAGCGCCTCTCCGAGCAGCCCTGGTGGCTAGCTGTCTCCTGGGGGGCTTCTTTCTCCAGTAGATTTTACGGGCGGTCTGCTTGGTTCTTGCCATCGCTCTTTATTATTCTGTCTTATATTTCTTTCACGCCGCCTAAACTCCAGCCCGGCACCCGCTTCGTTTTCGCTACAGCTCCCGGTATGTCGAGTTTCCCATTAGCACCGGGCGGCGGCCAAGTGCTAGCTAGCACTAGCTCCTCCCCACTGTAACGTCTCCCGCTGCAAACCGTGGCTCTGTCCGCCGACCCGGGAGACCCCCGGGGCGATCCGTGCGTCCGTGATATATATACGGAGTGAAAGGTGTAGAAAGAAGAAGGAAGATTAAAAAAAGGCTGTTGCAACAGGCAGCCGACTCGTGTGGCGCCGCCGGTCCGGCAGAGCCGGAACCGGAAATGCTAATTATATAAATAAAAAATCTATAAAATTTAATCTAATTTAATCTAATCTAATTTAATCTAAAAAATTTATAAAAAATATAAATCTAATTATAGATTAGATTACTGTAACTCTTTATTATCAGTCTGTCCTAAAATGTCTCTAAAAAGTCTTCAGTTGATCCAAAATGCTGCAGCTAGAGTTTCAACATGTACTAGAAAGAGAGATCATATTTCTCCTGTTCTGCCCTTTCTTCATTGGCTTCCCATAGGATCTAGAATTAATTTTGAAATCATTCTCACTTACAAAGCTCTAAATAATCAGGCCTTTGTTACTTAAAAGATCTGATAGTACCGTGTCATCCTAACAGATCATTAAATTCCCAAAATGTAGTATTATTTGTAAATATCTAGAATCTCTAAAAGTACAATGGTAGGCAGAGCTTTAGTTATCAGGCTCCTCTCCTATGGAACCAGCTGTCAGTCTGGATTCTGGAGTCAGACTCGATCTCTGTTTTTAAGAATAGGGTTAAAACTTTCATTTTTGACAAAGTTTATCATTAGGGTTGGATCAGGTTGACCCTGAACCTTCCCTGAGTTATGCTGCTAATACACAGGGCTTTGACTTCTTTCTTTACTCTCAGTGTAATATTTTGCTAGTCATTAACATCTGTTCTCTCCCTTAGATTGAGTCCCCATCATGCTGTTTGCTCTCTACATGCCTCTTCTTGTCTACTTCTTTTCTATCCCTCATCCCCCAGCCAGTCACAGCAGACGACTGCCCCTCCCTGAGCCTGGTTCTGCTGGAGGTTTCTTCCTGGTAAAATGAGCGTTTTTCCCCTCCACTGTCACCAAGTGCTTGCTCACAGGAGATCACCCATTTGTTGGGGTCTTTTCTGTAATTGTGGGGTCTGCCCTACAGTTGAAAGTGCTATGAAGCAACTGCTGTGAATATGTGCTATATAAAGTTGAATTGAATAATTCATTAAGAATATATATATATATATAATGTTGCTATGGACTGCACGGTGCCGCAGTGGTTAGCACTGTGGCAGCACAGTTTACCCTCGGCCGGGGGATCGCGGGGATCGTGAGATCGTGGGTTCGATCCCTGACCCCGACCAACAGTGATCTGTGTGGAGTTTGCATGTTCTCCCCGTGTTGCGTGGGTTTACTCCGGGATTTCTCCGGTTTCCTCCCACATGCCAAAAACATGCAGGTTAGGGATACGGGGCGCTCGCGCACGCAGCGACCAGCAGCTGGTGGCTTGTCACCAGACTGCAAAACAAATCTACCTACGGGTACAAAACAAGTAACAAAAAAAAAGAAAAAAGAAAACTGCTGTGAATATGTGCTATATAAAGTTGAATTGAATTGAATAATTCATTGAGTAAGAATATATATATATACAGTGGGGTAAAAAAGTATTTAGCCAGCCACCAATTGTGCAAGTTCTCCCACTTAAAAGATGAGAGAGGTCTCCAATTTTCATCATAGGTATACCTCAACTATGAGAGACAAAATGAGAAAAAAAAATCCAGAAAATCACATTGAAGGATTTTTAATGAATTAATTGGTAAATTCCTCAGTAAAATAAGTATTTGGTCACCTACAAACAAACAAGATTTCTGGCTCTCACAGACCTGTAACTTCTTTAAGAGGCTCCTCTTTCCTCCACTCGTTACCTGTATTAATGGCACCTGTTTGAACTCGTTATCAGTATAAAAGACACCTGTCCACAACCTCAAATGGGCTGCACGGTGGCGCAGTGGTTTAGCACTGTGGCAGCACAGTTTTACCCTCGGCCGGGGGATCGTGGGGATCATGAGATCGTGGGTTCGATCCCAGCCCCCGACCAACAGTGAGCTGTGTGGAGTTTGCATGTTCTCCCCGTGTTGTGTGGGTTTACTCCGGGATTTCTCCGGTTTCCTCCCGCATACCAAAAACATGTAGGTTTAGGGCGCTCGCGCACGCAGCGACCGGCAGCCGGTGGCTTGTCACCAGACAGCAAACCAAATCTACCTACGGGTACAAATAAGTAACAAAAAAAAAAAAAAAAAAAAAAAAATAGTCAGACTCCAAACTCCACTATGGCCAAGACCAAAGAGCTGTCAAAGGACACCAGAAACAAAATTGTAGACCTGCACCAGGCTGGGAAGACTGAATCTGCAATAGGTAAGCAGCTTGGTGTGAAGAAATCAACTGTGGGAGCAATTATTAGAAAATGGAAGACATACAAGACCACTGATAATCTCCCTCGATCTGGGGCTCCACGCAAGATCTCACCCCGTGGGGTCAAAATTATCACGAGAACGCTGAGCAAAAATCCCAGAACCACATGGGGGGACCTAGTGAATGACCTGCAGAGAGCTGGGACCAAAGTAACAAAGGCTACATCAGAGACACACTACGCCGCCAGGGACTCAAATCCTGCAGTGCCAGACGTGTCCCCCTGCTTAAGCCAGTACATGTCCAGGCCCGTCTGAAGTTTGCTAGAGAGCATTTGGATGATCCAGAAGAGGATTGGGAGAATGTCATATGGTCAGATGAAACCAAAATAGAACTTTTTGGTAAAAACTCAACTTGTCGTGTTTGGAGGAGAAAGAACACCATACCTACTGTGAAGCATGGGGATGGAAACTTCATACTTTGGGGCTGTTTTTCTGCAAAGGGACCAGGACGACTGATCCATGTAAAGGAAAGAATGAATGGGGCCATGTATTGTGAGATTTTGAGTGAAAACCTCCTTCCACCAGCAAGGGCATTAAAGATGAAACGTGGCTGGGTCTTTCAGCATGACAATGATCCCAAACAAACCGCCCGGGCAACGAAGGGGTGGCTTCGTAAGAAGCATTTCAAGGTCCTGGAGTGGCCTAGCCAGTCTCCAGATCTCAACCGCATAGAAAATCTTTGGAGGGAGTTGAAAGTCTGTGTTGCCCAGCAACAGCCCCAAAACATCACTGCTCTAGAGGAGATCTGCATGGAGGAATGGGCCAAAATACCAGCAACAGTGTGTGAAAACTTACAGAAAACGTTTGACCTCTGTCATTGCCAACAAAGGGTATATAACAAAGTATTGAGATGAGCTTTTGTTATTGACCAAATACTTATTTTACTGAGGAATTTACTAATTAATTCATTAAAAATCCTTCAATGTGATTTTCTGGATTTTTTTTTTCTCATTTTGTCTCTCATAGTTGAGGTATACCTATGATGAAAATTGGAGACCTCTCTCATCTTTTAAGTGGGAGAACTTGCACAATTGGAGGCTGACTAAATACTTTTTTACCCCACTGTACATATACACTGCATATATACAGGATTAATTAAGTAGTAAGTAATTTTGATTAGTTTTCCTTCAAAGAGTGGACAAATTATAAATTGTTCAGTGGAAAACATGAACTATCTAATATACGCTAACAATATCAAGGCCAAGATCCAGATATGGCTCACCCCTCTATCTTGGCTGATATTTGAAACTTTCTCCCAAAATTGATCATCAGTCTTAGAAAGTTCCAACTTTTCCCCCTAAGTCTTGTAAGTTTGCTTGATCTTTTCTAAACATGATCTATGTTTAAGTGTTCAGTTTTTGGTTTGGTTTTAACTAGTAATCTGATGTTATTGAAACAGGGGTGTGGTTGAGATTGGTCGTGTTTGATGAAGCTGTCTATGGGCTGCTGAGTAGACTGTAAAGGATGACTTTATGGGTGGGAACGATACAGAGGTTCTGCTTTGTGGTCGCTACACCTGGACTGGGAATCACCAGACTCCCATTGGTACAATAAGCTCTTGATACTTTTGCCATGACACAATCACAACCTTGTGATAAGTTGAGGACTGTGATACCCTATATTGTGATTTCCCATTCCACATTTTATCTTGTCCAACTCTCAAGTAGATCTCCCGACTCACTCCTTTACTGTGCTGACCTAACCAGGCAGTGCACATTTAGCACCATCTAGTGGACTGAAAAATCAATTGGTTTTTATTACTTTGATAATAAAATGCAATATACTGATAAGATTACAATTTCAAAATGCAAAAAAAAAAAAAAAAAAATCTGATAGCAAACCCTGGAATCATAGTACAGTTTAATATTGTAAAATACTAATCCCACAAAGACAAAAATGTTTCATCACAAAGACAAATGGACCCAAAAAGTCACAAATGTTTTTTTTTTTCTATCATTTGTCACACATCTGTATATTTTTCATTATAGTATTGCTTCTGACCTTTTTTCAAATGATAGTCTTGAATGACTTTTTTTTCCTTTCAAACTGATTCATTTTTGATTAAAACAAGGCTCTCTGGTGTTTTTTTCCTCTAGTAAGTTGAAAGGAATTAAATATGACGATGAAAGTGTGCCCTATTACAGCATCCCAACCTCATAAATAAGAGTTGAGACCATTATTATCTGATTTTATGTGGACGTGTGTATCTAATAAATATATTTTTCTAGTTCCCCTTTGGCAAGACTGGAATAATGATAATGCTAATCAGACATAAGCCTGCAGAAACCTCCCTTGCAGTCCTAACCTTATTGGTTAATAACATGGCTAACATCACCCTAAGCCGTCCCCATGGGGTGAACTCTGAAGGTCAGTACTAATACCAAGATGCCTGTATATTAAAACTAACGGAGAAATATAGACAGATGAAATAAAGAGAATAAAAAAGAGAATGAAAAAGAGAATAGGATGATGGAGAAGAAAAAACTTGGAACAGAGACACACGAAGAAGGTCACAAGAAACAGTAAAGGGGACAGTGAGGAAGTCTGAATGGGGATGAGGAAAAGTAAGAAAGAGAAGACAAGGAGAGCAAGATGAGAGATGAGATGAAAGGGACAGGGACAGGGACGGATGGCGAGATGACCGTCCTAATTAATGGACTGTAATATATGACGATATTTCTGGGATCCAAGATAGTATCAGCAAAAATTACTGCCTTCATCATGGGCACACTGTGCAAATATACCATGACCTTGACAGGGAGAGTGAAGTGGAAGGGGAAAAACTGAAGGGAATTAAGAGTCTCACCCACCATAAAAGATGATACTAAAGCTCATAGCTTTTTTTTCTTTCAAGCCTACATACAGTTGAAACCAGAAGTTTACATACACTATATAAAAAGACACATAACCTTTTTATGGCATTAAATCACACTTAGGTTTATAGGCTGCCTTGCTTGCAGACATCTTTTCAGCTCTGCTCACAAATTTTCTATGGGACTGAGATCAGGGCTTTGTGATGGTCACTCCAAAACATTGACTTTGTTGTCCTTAAGCCAGTTTTTAACTAATCTGGTGGTATGTTTGGGGTCATTGTCCATTTGGAAGACCCATTTGTGCCCAGGCTTTAACTTTCTGGCTGATGTCTTGAGATGTTGCTTCAATATTTCCACATAATGTTCTTTCCTCATTATACCATGTATTTTGTGAAGTTCACCAGTCCCTTCTGCAGCAAAACACCCCCACAACATAATGTGGGGGAACGGGCGCATGTGCATGCAGCGACCGGCAGAGGGTGAAAAAAGTTTGACATCTGTGCCTCTGTTTTTATGCACTTTAATGTGTTTTAACGTAATTATCTGCCGTTTTTGTCCTTGAATGTTTGTGGACTATATAACGAAGAGCTCCCTGGTTCCATCAGTATGGATTTCCTTCTTGTTTTTGCACTGTCGTTTCTTTCCTACTGGCTCTTTGTCTTGGAGGTAAGCGCAATCGTGATCTCGCTGGGAAGAATACAGTATTCCAGAGACACGTTACTGCATTTAAAAATGGATAATGCAGCATCTGTGTTTGAGTCTGTGCCACAACTGCCGGACTTTATTTTAAGAGATTTTCATGGACACAACAATGAAAACAGAGACAAGAGGAGGAGACGCGGAAAGCATGGAGGCGTAAGATTAAGCCTGAGGAGGCGTCAGCTTAACCGCATTCCTCTTCCTTCCATTATTATGGGAACGTACAATCCCTGAGAAATAAAGTGGATGAAAATCAAGGAAGTGTCCGATATCAGAAGGATTTCAAGAACTGCTGTGTCATGGCTTACACGGAAACGTGGCTTACGACGCATGACCGAGACCCGGACCTGTGTATTGATGGCTTTGGAGCCCCACTTCGCTCGGATCGGCAGGAAGAGGTAATGGGGAAACGTCAGGGTGGCGGCGTATGTTTATATATTAATAAACAGTACTGTACATCCATCACGGTCAGAGAGCACATCTGTACACCAGATGTGGAGCTGCTGTCTGTGTCACTACACCCTTTTTATCTGCCCCGCGAGTTCCCCCAACTTTTCATAACGAATGTGTACATTCACCCGAGAGCCGATGCTTCCTCCGCCTCCAGCACCGTCTTTGATGTGGTACAGCGGTTGCAGTCGATTTCCCCAGAGGCTCCAAATTTCATACTTGGGGATTTTAACCATGTGTCTCTAAAGAAGACACTTAAAAACTTTTATCAGTATGTCTCCTGCCCAACCAGGCGAAAAAAGACATTGGACCTGTGCTATGGATCCATAGAGAGGGCCTATAAATCTCTTCCCCTTCCTCCTTTAGGCTCCTCAGATCACAACTGTGTACATTTGCTGCCCACATATAAAACTGCTTTCAAAAGAGAGAAGACAAAGACCAGGGACATAAACATTTGGACAGAGGATTCAGTGCCCTGCCTCCAGGAATGCTTTAACTGTACAGACTGGGAGGTGTTCATGCTAGACTGCGGAGAAGATTTGGACTCTTTAGCAGATGTGACATGCTCATACATGGCTTTCTGCAGAGACATGATCGTTCCATGTAAACATGTCAAAATAGATCCCAACAACAAGCCATGGGTTACAAAATCAGTTAAATCCTGCTTACAGAGGAAAGCACTTGCCTTTAAAATGGGGGTTGTTTCTGAGCTGCAGGTTGCCACAAAAGAGCTGAAGGCCGAAATTTTAAGAGCAAAACAGAATTATAAATCAGTGTTGGAAAGCAAGATGGCAACAAACAAGCTTGGTTCAGCCTGGGCCAGTATGAAAACTATTCCAGGCCTTCAGAGCACAGAGTGCAGTAATCACGTGTTTTTAGATGGTTTTAATTCAGACACAGAGCTGGCTAATGCTCTTAATTGTTTTTATGGTCGTTTTGATTCATTTGATTTTAGCACAGAAACCCAAGATTTGAAACAGAAATTCAAAGACAATCAACACTTTAATATTGAGGTGCAGGATGTTAAAGGGCGTTCTGTGCTGTAAAAGTGAACAAAAGTCAGGGCCCTGATAATATATGTGGGTGCTTGGTAAAGTCCTGTGCACATGAACTGAGTCCTGTATTTCACTACATTTTCAATAAGTCCTTACAGACACAACATGTGCCTAAGATCTGGAAAGATGCTGTGGTTGTCCCCGTTCCAAAATCCAGCTGTCCTAAAACAGCAAATGATTTTAGACCAGTTGCTTTGACCTCAATTTTAATGAAAATTTTTGAAAAACTGGTCAGATTTGAGGTCCTAAAGCAGACTGAGCGTGCATTGGATCCTTTGCAGTTTGCCTATAGGCCTCACAGAGGAGTGGAGGATGCCACTGTCACTCTGTTTAATATGCTTTTTAAACATCTGGATTTTAATGGGACACACGCCAGGATTTTATTTGTGGACTTTTCTTCCGCCTTTAACCACTTGCACTCCGGGCAATTTTCCTAAAAATGCCCAAAAATAACGTGCCCAAAGTAAATCAAAAGCTGTTATTCAACCCTTTGCAGCATCTTCATGGGGTTGGTCTCATTTAAAAGAAAACACTTTGAATTTTTTGGCAAAAAAAACATAATCTCTCTACGTGCTCCGGCCACTGAGTTACAGTCATCTAAACATACTGAACTTGAAGAAAAAAAAATTGGACACAGTGTTTTTTTGGATACAAATGCTTGTAAATAACACACAGCTGTCCGATCCGGCTGGAAAATGCAACAGAAATGTAGAACCAAGTGTTATCCAGCTGAGATCCAAATTTGGTAACAATACCACCAAAAATGAATATTTTACACAGCTTTGTTCTCAGGCTGTTCCCAGGCGTTATGGAACTGTGCCAAATGGCACAGTTTGGAAAAACGTCTGTAACTTTTGAATAATTCAATGTAGAATCTTCATTTTAGGCTCTAATGAAAGGTCACACTCAGGGCTGTGTCTGTGTGTGTGTGTGTGGGCGGGGGGTCGCCCCCCCCCCGCTACCAAGGACCAAATTCGGCCCTCGCTACATGACGGAATACATTCTTTTTTTTTTTTCCTTGCATGTTTTCACAGCGGCTTCCCCCCCCTCGCTACTGTGTGTGTGTGTGGGGGGGGGGAACCGTGAACGGACCGTGAACGCCCCCCCCCCTCACTACAAAAGAGGGCCATCGCTACATGATGGAATAGACTGATATGCTTCCCCCCCGCGGACCGGGGAGCGTTCGGACCGTGCCCCGCCCCCGCTCCTCTTTTGCAGCGGGGGGGGGGGGGGCGTTCACGGTCCGAACACGGCAAATGAACCGTTTATCGCGGCGCACGCACTTCGTATTTCGTGCGCAGTACAGTTGTAATTTACCGATCGGTCAAAAGTCATTTTTGGATTACAGTTTTCAGGGATAAATAATAATTTAGCTTATAACACCTTACCTCTTCAAAGCAGCAGAGTCGTGGCGAACAGCTCTTCCCACGCGTCAGATGAACGCGACGCTGCTCCGCTCGTGGATCCCGATCAAAATAATTCCATTATTGCCGTTTTGGTGAATGATTTACGACTTTTGTCGTCGGCCTCCGTCTATTCTGCTGGAATGAGTGCAGGTCCCACTTGTAGGTGTTCTCCATGCTGCTGGGTGAGCCTGGGTCTGTAGGAGATCCGTACAGAGTCCTTCTGCAGCAGTAAATATCGCTTCACCCAGCCAGAATTTCTGTGCTTCAATTGGCTCCTGCGTTCACAGTAGGCGGGTCCTCCTTCCTAGATTTTCATTCATTGGTTCTTCAAGGTTTCAGAAACCCAATTCAAGGCTCTTATTAGTCGAATGAGAGGTCAATCAGATGAACTAATCTGTTCACGGCTGTCTCTGCAGTTTTTTTTTGAGTGGCGCTTGGACGCTACTACATCACCATCACCACCATCATGCGTCATGCGCACGAGGGCGCACGAGCGCGCTCTCGCGCGCCCTCGTGCGTCATAGGACGCAGAGACTTGCCCGCCCGCGGAACAACGGAGCACAAGTGGTTAATACAATCCAACCTCACATTTCAGTTGAAAGGCTCCTGCAACAATTTGATTTGAGTAACAATCTGGTGGGTTGGATTCTAGATTTCTTAACCAACAGGACACAGAGAGTAAGGGTTAATGGTACATTGTCTGACCAAAAGTGTTCTTCTACTGGCTCTCCTCAGGGGTGTGTGTTGTCACCACTACTCTTCATCCTGTACACAAACGTGTTGGAACAGACATGACAACAGACACATTATAAAGTATGGTGATGATTCAGTTGTTATCAGTCTCCTCCAGGATGGTGAGAGTGGCCACGGCCCAGTAATTGATGACTTTGTTCACTGGTGTGAGGATTCCTACCTGCAGCTGAATACGACAAAAACTAAAGATATGATTATTGACTTTAGGAGGAAAAATCCCAGGCACAAAGTCACTGTACTAAAAGGCCAGACCACTGAATGTGTACAATCCTACAAATATTTTGGGACGATTATTAATAGTAATTTAAACTTTGAAGAGAACCGTGAAAGGGTGTGCAAAAAGGGTCAGCAACATTTGTATTGTTTAAGGAAACTTGCACACTTCCAAACTGACCGAACCATAATGACAATGTTTTATCGGGCTTTTATTGAATCTGTTTTATCCTTTTCTTTAGTGTCATGGTTTGGTCAGACAAAACTGAAACAAAGGAAATTCTTGGATCAGGTTGTTAGATGGTCCAGTTGCTTGCTTGGTGAGTCACAGCTGAGCCTGACATCCCTGTACACCAGACAGGTACAGAGGATTGCTACCTCCATTTTAAATGATGACTCCCACCCTTTGCACTGCCACCTTCAGCTTCTTCCCTCCAGACGGAGGTTTGCTGTCCCAAAAAGTAAAACCCAGCGCTACAAAAACAGCTTTGTTCCTGCTGCTGTTAAAGAGTTGAACAAGTTGTAACAATATATTGCACATAATTTAGTTACCTATTTATTAATTTGATTTTATATTTACTTATTTTTGTAGGTTTTTTTTATTGGGGTTCTAAATCTTTTATTGGGTTTTAGACTTTTGTATTTTTAACCTCTTTGACTAGTCTTTAACTTTCTAATATGACCCTTCTCTCTTATCTCCTTGTTTTTTCTCTTATCTCTTTGTCCTATGTCCTGACTGATGGAGCTCTGAGTACTTTTGTCATGTTTATAGTCAGCTTCATGTGTGCCTGTGTTTGTGTTCATGTTGAATGTAATTGTGGTTTGTAAATATGGATGTCACCTGACTGCAAAACAAATCTACCTACAGGTACAAATAAAGTAACCTGAACCTGAACCTAATGCTGCCACCCCCGTACTTCACAGTTGGCTTGGTGTTCTCATGCTTACAAGACTCCACCTTTTTCCTTCAAATGCAACTGATAGAAAAATCCCATATTATCTACATCAGTGGTTTTCAACCTTTTTTAAGCCACGGCACATTTTTTACATTGACAAAATCATGGGGCACACCACCAACCAAAATGACACAAAATGACACTCTATAGCCTAACACAGTAAAAATAATAAAATATAGTTAGCAATACAGTTTCTAAATGTATTTATACTCACTCAGTGTGAACCCTGGGCCTGTTTAGATGAACACAAAGCTGATATCCTGGCAGGAATGGAAGAAAGACACACACGGAGCTCTTCCTCAACAGCTCTCAGTCTCTCTCTGTTTTTAGTTTTTATCACAGTCAAGCTTGAAAAGCTCAGCTCACACAGATATGTATAATGAAAGATAGCTTTCTCTATATTGCCTTGAGCTCACCGTCTTGTCTTTTTTCTTTCGTGTACCACTCACACTAGGGCCTTCTTCTTGGTCAGAATTTTGTCCAGAGCCTTGTTCGGACTTAGCCTTTCCCCTTGTCAAAAACTTCTCCATCACTGTCACTGTGACCTGTCACGTGCAGCTCTAATTCCATTGTCTTTTTACAGGCAATTAGCTGTCTGCTGCCATCCAGTGACATAAAAGAGTATTACTCTGACACTGGCCACAGTTACATGGGCAAAATTTCTTCAATCTGATTACAATTCAGATCAGAATTTTACTGTTTACATGGATCCTGAAAAAGCTGATCTGATTAGGACGTGAGCTTTCATGTGTCACAGGTTTGAACGGAATAAATCATTTTGAAATGCGCAGGTCGACATTTCGACATTCAAAAAATAGTAGAAGAAGAAGCAACTTCCGGTGTTAGCGAGCCCCGCTTCGTGTCAAAATTGACCAGTATCGTGTTATTCAGACTGTACTTTTGCTTCTGCTGGTCTCCGTAATGAAGCTACAAGTACATACTTCTGCATATGACGAAAAGAGGGAGACAGCAGGACGATACAGATCAGTTTTGTTTTACTCCCGCTATGTTTTCCGCTAGCTGCTGCTAAGGCGGAAATACATCATGTCGACGTGCGGCTGGTGTACAGACATGTGCAGTAAACATATTTTCTGCCCTGTGTTTGGAATAAGTGTTTTCATGCGCACCATTCAGATTAACAATCGGCATAAGCCACCCCTCTCAATCGGAATGAAATTTTGATCCGAATGAGCGTGATCGGGTTAGAATATTCAGATTGGCATGTTTACATGAAGCATTTTTATTCCAATCAGGCTTTTAATCCGGTTACTTGTGTCCATGTAAACATAGCCACTCACTCGAGTAATTAAGTTAAATTGGATAATTTCCCACGGCACACCTAACGATCTCTCACGGCACACTAGTATGCCACGGCACACAGGTTGAAAATCACTGATCTACATTATTATTTTAATCATGTATTATTATATTTGAGAAGTATTGTACCTTTCATATGCCATGTTTAATGTTTATATGTGCATTCCATGTGAAATGGAAGTTGGACGGGAGCCGGATCGGAGTTCAGGTGAAGCGGTGGTGGGAGACGGGGACCAGTGGAGGACCACCGGGGCCCCAGCCGGACAATAGCCTGAGTCGGAGCCCAGTTACAGCGGCGGGGCTCAGCGGAGGATCTACTGAGAAAGACGGCGGTAGGTGGCGGGGCTCATCGGAGGAACTACCGGGACCCCAGCTGGACAGGAGCAGGATCGGAGCTCAACTACAGCGGCGGTGGGTGGCGGGACTCGGTGGAGGAGCGGCCGGTACCCCGGCTGGACAGGAGCTCAATTGCAGCGGGACTAGCAGCGGAGGGGGCTAGCTGAGGCCCAGCTGGATTCGAGGTCGGTCGGATCGGATACCGGCGACACCAGCAGAGATTGTTTTACTATCAACAGGTCAGTAAAAATACCACCAAAGAAGGAGGAAATGGAAGAGATCAAAAAATCTCTGAACTTCTTGTCAGAAGAACTGACCAAAGTGGCTAGTCAGCAGGCTAAAATATTAGGGCTAATGGAAGAAGTCTGAGAATTAAAATTAACAATTAAGGAAAAAGACAAAAAAATTGCGGATTTGGAGCGACGCGTAGAGGATCTTGAACAATGTTCTTGTATGGATGATCTAATTATAAGTGGACTAGACATTAAATATCAATCATATGCTCATGCTACAGCAGGACTGAGAGGTGAGGAGGCTCCCGCAAGTGAATCAGTCTCCCTGGAAAACCAGGTGCTTCAGTTCCTTGATAGCAGAAATATAAAGGTCGAAGCAAATGCAATTTCAGCCTGTCATGCTTTACCCAGAAAGGATAATAAAACAAAGAAATCAATTGTGATGCGCTTTGTGAACAGAAGGGTAAAGAATGACATACTGAGGCAGGCCAGAAAACTACGGGGAACAGAAGTTTACCTAAACGAATATCTAACAAAAACTAATGCTGAAATAGCACAGCAAGCACGGATGCTGAAAAGACAAAATAAGATACAGGCAACATGGACAAGAAATTGTAGAGTTTGGATCAAACTAAATGGAACACCTGAGGAAGCAAAGAGTATAATAATAAGAGATGTTTCTGACTTAAATAAATACAGATGAACACTGATTAAGAAAATTAAGAGACTATGACAATCCATATCCACACACAGCAAGAATAGTTCTTTTGACACACCATGTCAATGTACATAAAAAAAAACTAAACGAAACAAACAAAAAAACTTATGACTGACTTGAGTAGACATCAATTATCCCCAGTCGGAGGAAGTCATTTGACACAGAGTGAGGAAATTCAAACTCTGAAAATATGCCATTATGCTGAACATAAACTACAAGAGATGGAGAATGATATTGATCCTGATAACCACTTTTTCAATAATATTCATAATCATTGTGAATATTACACTGAAAAGCAATTCAAAAGTCAAGTGCAACTAGATGGTAAACTATCAATAATACACTTCAACAGCAGAAGTCTTAACAAAAACTTTCCACAGATTCAGGACTATTTAAAACAGCTAGACAGAAAATTTACAGCTATCGCAGTCTCTGAAACTTGGCTTAATGAAGAGCAGGCTCCCCTGATGGCAATAGAGGGATATCAGATGTTTCATATTAACAGATCTCAAAAAAAGGGTGGTGGTGTTGCACTGTATATTGATGACCTGTATAGGTGTAAGCTTGTAAATGGAATGTCCTTTGCACTACCAGGGAGTTTGGAATGTGTTACTGTTGAGATTGACCAAGATAAAACAAAAAATCTAATTATAAGTTGTATATATAGAATGCCGGGAACTTGCATTGAGACATTCAGAGATAAATTAGTCGAGCTGTACAATAATATTACTAGTAAGAAAATGGTAGTAATTGGTGGAGATTTCAATATTGATCTACTAAATCCATATCAACAAAATGTAATTACAGAGTTCATGAATTCTATGTACAGTATGAGTCTATATCCCACAATAACACATCCCAGTAGAATCACAGTTCACACTGCTACACTTATTGACAACCTGTTTGTTAATATTATTGATAAGAAAATAGAAAGTGGATTATTGATAAATGATATAAGTGACCATTTGCCAACCTTTGCACTTATCCATGGTCACACGGGGGCCAATACAGAAAAAATTTTAAAATTGTTCAGATACAAATCACAAAATGCAATCAGTTCTTTTAAAGAGAACTTGCTGAAGCAAGACTGGACAAACATCTATGTATCAGATGTAAATGAAGCCTATGACACATTTATAAACATTGTAACCACTCTTTATGAAAAAAAATGTCGATTAGTAAAGAAAAAGCTTAAACATAAATTTGCCGATAAGCCATGGTTAACCAAAGGATTACAAAAGGCGTGTAAAAAGAAAAAAATATTATATAAAGCTTTTCTAAAGAAAAGGACAAAAGAAGCAGAGCAGCAGTATAAAACATACAAAAATAAGTTAACATATATAATAAGATGTAGTAAAAGAAACTATTACAGTAAAGAACTGGAGAAAAACAGAGACAATATTAAAAATACATGGACAATACTTAACAATATTCTTGGAAATAAAAACAGAAATACAAGCTACCCAACCGATTTTTCAAAATATAGTAAAACGACTCAGAGTGTGAATGCAGCTTCACCTGCAGATGAATTTAATAACTTTTTTGTTAACATTGGTCCTAATTTGGCTCGAGAAATACCCATTATGGCACCCACAGGTGATACAATAAGCAAAAACACTGCTATAAAAGACTCCATTTTCATAAAGAACACAGACGAGAGAGAGGTCATTGAAATTGTTAAATCGTTTAAAAGTAAAACATCTACGGACTGTGATGGTATTGACATGCTCTTAGTCAAAACTATTATCGAATGCTTAGTGAAACCACTGACGTATATCTGTAACCTGTCTCTCCAAACAGGTATATTTCCCAATGCAATGGAAATAGCTAAAGTAATTCTGATATACAAGACGGGTGACAGAGGGGAATTCTCAAACTATAGACCAATTTCACTATTGCCGCAATTTTCCAAGATACTTGAAAAAATATTCTATGAGAGAATTGACAACTTCATACTGAAGAATAATTTATTGTGTGAGCAGCAATATGGGTTCAGACACAAGAGGGCAACTGCATTTGCTCTAATGGAATTTATAGAAAAAATATCAACTGCTGTTGAAAATAAAGAGTATTCAGTTGGGGTATTCCTGGATCTTAAAAAAAGCATTTGATACAGTGGATCATAATTTATTATTAAAGAAACTACAAAATTGTGGTATTAGGGGGGTAGCACTGTCCTGGTTATGTAGTTACTTAAAGAATAGATATCAGTATGTATGTGTTGGTAACAAAAACTCACAGTTACTGAAGGTTACTTGTGGAGTCCCACAGGGTTCAGTTTTGGGGCCATTGTTATTCAATATGTATATAAATGACATATGTAAAGTTTCAGAAAAAATTGATTTAATATTGTTTGCCGATGAAACTAATTTATTATGCAATGGAAGCAATTCGGAACAACTTTTGGATACACTCGGAAAGGAATTAGGAAAGCTTAAACTGTGGTTTGATTCAAACAAATTAACGCTCAATTTAAGTAAGACAAAATTTATAGTTTTTAACAACCATTACAACAACTTAGTATCTAAACTCAGTGTAAATGGTGTAGAGATTGAAATGGTATCAGAAACTAAATTTCTTGGAGTAATAATTGATAATCAACTGTGTTGAAAGTCACATATTAATTATATTAAAGGTAAAATATCCAAATCAATTGCAATACTACACAGAGTGAAATATTTGCTGAATCAACCCACACTATATACCTTGTATCATTCATTAATACTCCCATACATGACATATTGTACTGAAGTATGGGGAAATACATATAAAACAAACATATATCCAGTCTTTATGCTTCAGAAGAGAGCTATTAGAATAATAAACAAAGCTGCTTACAGGGAATCAACAAACCCATTTTTTCTTAAATTAAAAGCTCTCAAGTTGAAAGATCTGGTTGACTTTAAAACTGCAGTAATAATGTTTAAAGTGAAGAATCTATCACTGCCTGCAAATATCCAAAAGTTGTTCCAAATAAGGGAGAAACAATATCATTTCAGAGGAACATGTATATTTCAAAAACCTTCAGTGAGAACTACCACCAAGCAACACTGTGTTTCAGTGCAAGGAGTCAGATTATGGAGCGATTTTGGACCTGAATTAAAATCATGTACAACGCTTGGACAATTTAAACGAAAACTAAAGGAAGAAATACTCCAAACATATATACAAGATGACATGTAAAATCACATAAGGATTGTCATATCCAGTTTGCGTTGTGTTGTTGCTTAGTTTTTTGTCACATTTTGTCTTAGCTATGTTCTGAATTGTAATCGCTCTTGTTTTGTTTTTCTTTTGAATTCTTGGATGGAATATGGGTGGGCAATATAAGCTGTGGCTTCAGCCATCACCCATTTCGGATAACTTGTGTTCAACTGTATAATCAGAGGAGTTATTGTCTAATTTGACCTTGTTGGATTTTCTTTCCCCCTTTGTTATATTAATCTGTTTCTTTTTAATCTGTACTTTTAATCTATCCGAAATAAAGATTCATTCATTCATTCATTCATTCATTCATTCATTCATTCAAATAAGTTCATATATTCTTGGCATGTTTCTGTGAGCAGTTTCAGAGAGTTCAGACTGAAGATCAGTACAGGATTAGTCCATGCATAAGGAATGATCTAAGCCACTTTTTATAATCTCTTTGACATGTCCTGTTTCAGGTCACAGGAATGCACAGGAACTCCTCAGCTTACAGTATATAGATTAGTGTTTTATGGACGTTCTGTTAGATTTGTGTTTATACATTTACATATTTATTCCATCTAGCTACAATGCTCCGCACTGGGTGTGTTTATGTTTATGTTTATATTTATATATCTATATATTCATTCCATCTAGCTACAATGCTCCGCACTGTGTGTTTATATATCTACATATTATTCCATTTAGCTACATTGCTCCGCACTGTGTGTGTTTATATATTTACATATTTATTCCACCTAGCTGCAATGCTCCATACTGTGGGTGTTTATATATCTACATATTTATTCCATCTAGCTACAATGCTCCGCACTGTGTGTTTATATACTCATATATTTATCCCATCCAGCTACAATGCTCTGCACTGTGTGTCTGTGTGTATATATATATATATTTATAGTAATATGTACATATGTATATTAGCTGCTCTTGCTTGCTTGCTTTTTTTTTTCTTGCCTTCTGATTGTTGCTCTGAGTGTTGCTATCCCTGTGCTGTTGCAATCCTGGAATTTCCCCGTTGTGGGACTAATAAAGGCTTATCCTATCTACATTCTTGTCTCCAGAGTGCCTGTCACGTCTGCCCGGATAAGCTTTGATTATCAGGACTGTCCCGTCTTCTGTCCCTTCCATTATCCTCATCCTCCCTCTCCTTTCTCCTACCTATATATATATATATATATATATATATATATATATATATATATATATATACATACATACACACACACACACACACACATATATATATATATATATATATATATATATATGGGTGTTTTTTTTGGGGGGGGGGGTCCAGTGCACTATATAAGGGGTATCCGACTTTCAACGCTCTCTCTTTTTCTGTAATTTGCAGATGTCGGTTTGGTTTTTATAATATGCAAGGGAACATAAAAGAGTTTCAGACTTGCATTGCAATTTTAAAAAAAAATCATTGATGTTGCCGTTAGAATCGAAACTATTGGTCGTGTCCCCTCATTTTTCCCAGTTTTTGTG